>CM077466.1:30533229-31135729 GCA_039654755.1 Calcarius lapponicus | reverse complement strand
TCTGTTGTCACAAACTGTCTCTGAAATCAATCCCAGGTTGCAGCTATCAGTGTAACTCTATAAATGATACAGCAAACTAAATGAGCATAGCTAACATGTATTTGCTTTGCAATACAGACTATTACACCTTTGTAGGTTTGAAACATGCCCAGCTCACTTTTCTATAGGTGACACTATACTTCCCAATCAGCATTACCAAAACCATGCAGCTCCTAAAAAGGTTGTGTGCAAGGCAAAATAACTTTTCTGCAGAGTCATATGGTTGTCACTTTTCACCCAAGTGACTTGGTGTCAGTGATCCCTAATGAAGCTGTCAGTTGGGACAATAGCTCACACAGTATTTTAGCACTCTAATTTCCTCTTCATACAGAACAGCAATACATATATTTGCCAAGGCAAGTCACTTAGGATTTACAAAAACATTTCTTATGTAGTGCTCAATTTGAAAAGATGAAGTTTGGGAGAGGGTTTAACTACAGATTTCACTGACATTAGGGTATCTATTGAACACTTCTCAAACCTCATCCTACACGACTGGCATATATAATTTATTCCTACATGTACTGTACAAGGAATGAGCACAGCATAATATTCTTTCAAATACTGAAAGAGTCAGTTCCAGTTGTGTTACTCACAAGACAAGAGCAACAACAAAATTCCACTGTAAGAGGCAAGGGATGAAAAGTATCATCATTAAAAATAAATCAAAAAAACTGAACTGGTCTAAACTTTTCCTTCTGTGAATATACCGTGAGAGGAAAGAGGTTGCAGGCAGCAACATTGTAACCAGTGTCTTAATTCTGGCATAACATCTTCTTTCTATTTAGTGTATGCAAACAGTGCATTACCAGAACAGTCAGAAATTTGTAGACTGTGCAGCAGGAGCCAAGCTACTGAGGAACTGATATACTGATGTACTACCCCTTCTGCGTAGTTTCCCTTTTGGAGTCTATGAACAATAAATGCCCCTATAACATGGCTAATTAAAGTCTGAAGTATCCATGATTAATATCAGATGCACACATACTACAGCATGAAGGTAACCATGATGCGGTCTGTGGACATCTCTTATTAGGTCAGCTGATAAAACCAGAGATAACAGAATAGCTTTGAGCACATACATCTGTTCTATTGTCTCAAAAATAATGTAGAGAATTCTACCTCTTCCTAGAAACCTTGTCTCACTTGTGGCTAATATCCTTGTGGCAGATTCTTAATAACTTTTTTCTTTATAAATCCTCTTACCATCCTTGCTAATATGAAATGCCATCACAGAATAACCAGTTAGATTTTACCATTCCTGCTACACTTAACCTCTGTATAGTTTATCTTTGATGGGGGACAAAAGTTCTCATATTATTCTTATTGTTTATATTCCCTCAGGCTCACAAACTATCTCCTACTTCTAGTCAATACAATTCTTTAAGTATCCCAGTTTAAGCCCAGACAGCAAGTAAGTACCACACCAGCCCACACCACATTAGGAGGGGGAGGAGAAAAAAAAATAAAAACCTGAGAGTTGAGATAAGAACAGTTTAATAACTGAAATAAAATAAAACTAATCTAATAACAATAAAATATAATTGCAGTGAAAAGGAAACAAAAAAAGAGAGGGAGAGGAATAAACCCTACTTGCTAACCAATGCCCAGCCTGCCCTTGACTAGCCATCAGAAGCTCCCTGCCAACTTCCCCCCAGTTTATGTCCTGAGCATGACATTCCATGGCATGGAATATCCATTTGGATAACTTTGGCCAGTTCAGGCAGCTGTCCTGGCCATGCTCACTCACAGCTCCTTGTGCATTTTGTCACTGGCAGAGCCTGGGTGATGCCTTAGGATTTTAACTTGTATATTTTTCATATATTTGTAATCCTGTAATTCTTTAGTATATAGCTTTAAACTGCATATACAGTGCTAGCTACTGTCTTCACATTTTGGTCAGACAAAACAATTCCTCTCTAGGTCTGGGTATCAAGGACACCTTACTGTCTCAGGCTCCACGAAGTGTAAACAAAAGTGAGTTGAGGTGCGGAGCAAACCTGGGGCAAAATGACTTCATTGCCTAAAGCTGTAATTGGAAGATTAATCCCAATATGCAAATGAACCAAACTTATAAAAGTGTGAAAACTTGTGACTCATTGTCCATTTTGGGTGAAGTCCCTTGGGGGGCTTTGTCTGCCTGATATGTACCTAAAGACCCTTCAATAAATATACCTGCTTTTTATTCCCTTTTTCTGGCCTCTGTTTTTAGGAAAGCCTGAAAGGCATCAGGGAAACTGTAAAGTCCCTGACTTGAGGTAAGCACTGCTTGGCAACAACAAAACATCAGTGTGTTATGAACATCATTCTCATTCTGAATCCAAAACACAGCAGCACACCAGCTACTAGGAAATAAATTAACTCAATCCCAGCTGAAACTAGGATATTATGTTATCCTCTGGTTAGTGTTTATGGGACTGGGAACGAACACATGAGGCTGAGTCTCCTGTACTTTTATGATCTTTCTCAGTCCTACCTGGCTGGATAATGCATGAGACAGATGACTGTGGAAAAGAGAAAACCATCACAAGCCAATGAAGAGCCATTTTCAGCCAGGTTTAGACCTTCAAGAATACTCCTTTCCAATCAAAGCAACATCATATTTGAAGACATAGAATACATTTAATTTATAGCTCAATGAAGTTCCAATTAAAATGTTAATTCAGTAAATGAAACTTCTTCATTGCCATTCTAATGACACAACATAGGTTTTCCTAAACGCTTCTTTTAACTTCTGTTTCTGTAGACATTACTTATAGATGAACAGGTATGAAAAAAAATGAAGAAGCAAGATTTTTCCTTTCCTAAGAGAAGATGGGTGAGAAAGGTCCAGGGAATTTAAAAACACTCTGAAATTATGTCTAAATTGAGACACCTAGGTGCAGGTCCAGACTCCTATCTTGGCTGTGTACTGAGGTTACATCATATGTTAATAGCCTATCAATGCATCTTCACTGTGCTGTCAGCAGGAAGACCAGAAAGGAACCACAATATATTCCAGGGTCATACTTCATATGAGAAGCTAGAACTGTGACTCCAGGGCATGCTGAAACTCCTGCAAACTCTGTGATTTAGATGTGGCTTCAACTTATCCCAATGAAGGTTTCTTGATTTCTCCCCAGGTAAAATAGATGCCAAAACTCAGTTGAGAAGGAGCCCTCTCTCCATGTGTAGGCAGGCTCACTCACAAGAATAACTCTGCAGGAGTGCAAGATGGCTGTCTCTGGTCCGGTCCTCCCAGCCCATTAAGCAACAGAGCTTCAAGGATATAAATCAACACAGCTACTGCAGACACATTCCTATGCTGCTGCCTTCCAGAATAGGCCCCTGCCCACCCTGAAGGGGACAGCAGCCAATGGAAGCCAATGGAAGAAAACAGCAAGGTGGAAGAAACAGCAGAGAGAAAACACTACATCTTAAGCATAGCCTGCTCCCCACTCCCCACTGCTCCAGTGGCTTCCTTGCTGAAGGAACTGAGTGAGTGTGAGTGGTGGTAGTTACAAAGAGAGGAGTCTGCAGTGGAGGAGTGAAGTCGATCCTGGGAAAGGTATGGGAGAGAGTTACTTTCCGTATGTATCTTAATGTTCGTCTTTTTTCTTCCTAAATTAGTGTATATGTATGCAATAAATTGCATTAAATTTCCCCAAGCCAAGCTTGTTTCACCCACAATTGAAACTGGTAACTGATCTCCCTGTGTTCAGTTCAACCCACGAGCTTTCTCTTTCCTATTCCTCCTACTTTCTCCTGGCATTCCACTGAGTGAGTGGTTGGATGAGAGTTTGGCTGCTGGCTGGGGCCAACCCATTAAATACAGCTGGGAATCTGGGACAATGCCTGCAAGGAAGATTTGGTTTTATGGGAGGAAAGACGGGGGAGCAGCTGATGAAAGTGAAAATTATATCTCAGTCCTACATTGCATTCCCAGTTACTCTAGTTTTGCACTAGAGTAACAAAATTACTCCATATTAATATACAAGCAATCCAAGAAAAGCATCTGGCCTCTGGTTCTCATGATAAGACAAATAAAGGACTGCTACCTAAGCTATGCTATGAGGCTTATGGACTCTCTCCCACTTAACGTGGGAAAAATATTTGATATATATAGTGCTATATAATTATTTGTTTGGATCACATTCAAGTACAGAATTATGCCACTGAAGGTCAAAAGATTCCTGTATAAACATTAACTACTTCTATACAACAGGTGCAACCTTGATAATGGTCTTTGAAATGGCAAGATTTAGTGAATTCAGAAGGTTGATTTCAGTAAAAAAAAAGCGCTGTAAAGAAAGCATTTCACCACTGAATGATCAGGTTCTATTCTTTCTATTGGGACAAATGCCAGGCCATAACTTTAGTTCCTAAAACCCCCTCCTCTCTTATTCTGAGTTTCTGATCTAACAGATCTTTTTCCTGCAATTAAGCTAGAGCATAGCTGAATGCACAGTAATAGGAAGGAGGTAGGGTCCAGTGTTGTGTATCTCTGTGTGTTTTATTTTTTGTTCTTTCAATTTCTCAAAAGTAAATGAGCTTTGCCAGATGGCCTTTATCCTCTGTCTCTCCTCTTTACATCCTTACCATAGGACAATCAGAGAATACTCCTGGATCTAAGACATGCCCCAGAAAATCATGCACTACTGAACTCATAACTGCTACCCAGTCAGGGGGCTATACTAAAGTAAAGAAATGGAGTGGAGACATTGGCATAAAAGTAAATGAGGAACAAGAGCGTGCCCAAACACATTCAAGGGTTATTTGGAACACATTTGGAGACCACCTTGGAGAAGGCAGATTCAGAAGGTCACATATATCTCATTAATCCAACGTCATAGCCAACTGCCTCGTGCAAATGTGTGGACAGATGAATTCAGCCCCAAAGCTTCCTGAAGCAAGAAGGACAAGGACAGAGGGAAAAAAAGAGTGAAAGGTGATTGAATGGAATGGGAAGGAAGACACAATCTCATCAGGCCTGCAGTACTTGGCTGGTTTGCTACCTGAAATTCAGGAAGGTACCCCACATGGTTTCTGTACAGTGAACTCAGACTTCTAACTACCCTTGTGTGTGTTCAGACTAGATAGACACTTATCTGCTAAATAACTCAAGATAGATAACTGAGCAGTCTAACCCTTATGTGCACATACAAATGTGTGAGAAAGTGCTGGAATTTCTTCTCTGGATTTCATGGGGAGAATGGCTTTCTCCAGTCCCAGATTCCACAAGTCTTTCATACATCCCAGAAATTATACTGGCTTCTGTCCTGTTACTGGCCTGACAGTTTTGGGGATAGAGTTTTAATTTTTGGGAAATAACAGAATATCTTTATCTGGTTCACTGCTTTTTATTTTAATTAAACTAATTGACAGCTAGGCCTTGGAGGCTGCACAGAGCTTCTATTAACCAATATCAGCATCTCAGAAGTACTTCAGACTATATACAGGGCCTGTAAATGCTTCAAGTTCTCAAAGATATAATGAGTACATTTATTACATTTTCTGGAAATAACTAGCTTTTATTTAGAAGTCTGACATATTTCCCAGCCTTCAGAAAACACAAAGGTTTGTTATATAACTTTGAAGTCTTTCTTCTAAAATATGTAAATCGCATGTAAAGAGCAACTAAATTACAAACAGCATACATCCATGACAACAGCTAATTTTAAATGTAAGCAGCACACTCTGTGCAAGAAATATGTCATAAAGGAGCACAGCTAAGAAATGAGATTCAGTCTGGAAATGTTATGTGAGCCTTTTTGATTAAAAATAATTCTACTCACAAATGAGAAATAAAATGTGTACACTGCATACCAGGAATCAAACCTGAGCATGAACTGGGGGTATTTGACATTTCCATCTTCATCAAGGGGGATTCTGTCAAGTAGCAGCTCAAACTCTTCATCAGTAATCTCCACACCAAACCTGAAACAAACAGGAGTTAGCAGCACTTGCTTGCGGAGTTCACATTTGGGTCAACAGTACCCACAATATCCTGAGCATATGGCTGCCATTAACTCTTTGTTACTGCTTGGGCCCTCAAGATCAAGAGCACCATGTGAATATCAGAGGTTAATCAGGGTTTTGATCGCTTCAGCTTTCTCAAAGAAAGAAATTCTACCCTAGAATCCCAGCATTGGTGGGGCACAGAAATAGAAATACTAGCATATTGAACTGTGTGCAATTGTCTTCTATAAAAAGTTATTCATTACACTAAAACACTGGTATTGCTTTAACTAGTTAACTCTGAAAAGCTTTTCATTTGGACTGTTTAGCATGAAAGAAAATGTAGAGAAAAACTGTCTTTTTTGGGAAACAGCTTCTTAGTGCTTTTGGAAAGCATTTAATAATGGCTTTAAAGACATTTTACATACAAATATTTAAAAGTGGCAGTGTTTATTCATCAGCAAGAAAGTGTTTTCACCTCTTCAGAACAATCAAAACATAATCCTTGAAATACTGGCATAAACAGGAATGACTTAAGCAATAATAAAGAACAAGGCACTCATTCATCATTTTGCAAAGCTGATAAACTCAGCTGACTTTTGGAGGGATATATTTTCTTTTTGACAAGGCAGTTGAAATGTATACAAAATAAAGTATTTATTTGTTGTTTTAGTTTCATCATCATGCTTTCCCATTTTATGTAACTCAAGAAATCTTCCTGTGAGAGTGTAATTTGTCCTTAACTCCTCTTGGGGATTTCTGATTCAGAGGATTGGCACATGGAGAACAGCTCATTCTGTAGAATACTTTACTCTGCTTTATTTCTGAGGAAGTCTGCTGAGGAGGGCAGATACAACTGCTTTTGCATTTGCCCTCAGTTGATAGTATCTTATTTTAGTAGCTTTCAACTTCACTTATCTACAGACTCACTTATTATTTAGACACGTGCATTTAGAGAAGCTGTAGTTCAGTCAACACATTAAAACCCACACAGAAATAATGCACACCTGCAGCATTTTTTACCTGTTGAAGAACATAGAACCTAACCTGGTCAGGGAGTGTCAGTGAGAACAATTTTCCAAGAATCCATAGCTATTTTGGGGTTACACCATTGCACAGGCCATTTGAAGACTAGCTATTTGCACATGTGATCAATGGGCAAAATCTATTTGCTTACATAATCAGTTAAACAAAATCTCAGATTGTTGCTGTCTCCTAATATTTCCCTCCATTGCTTGCATCATGGGGTGTAATAACAGAAAGGAGTTTAGGTTGTATATAAGGCATAAACAGTAGGAATTTATGATGAAAACCAAAAAGTTAGGTAAATTGGCTAACTTCTAGCTCTGAAACTAGAGCAGACAGACTGTTTAGTCATTGTATTACTTTTCTGTGTGTAACCATAGTCACAAAAAAAGCTAAAAAGGTTCTACATAAAGTAACACATGAGATCCACGGAAGAAAAAGAATAGAACTTACTGCAACATTTCAAGAAAATGCCTTTTCATATTCATCATTAGTGCCTTCAAAGAGGAAGGGGAGCAACAAAGCCACAAACTGTTCAAAAAGCAAAATGAAGCTCTTTGAACAGTGTTCCGGATTTAAAGACAAAGAATTGTGGTCATCTTAAAAATGGGAATAAGGAGAGGAACATAGGCTCATACAATTTGAAGTTTGTCCTAATGTTTATTACTCAATTTGTCCTCTCTTAGAGTAAGACTAAATAATTACCAAAGGGAAGCCCTGCTTCTCTCACAATGTCATTTGCCCCAGAACAACAATTTTTGTAAAGCATAGAAGCAGACAGAAATTCACACACAGATGATTTAGCACCTCTAGTTGCAAAGAAACAATCTTTGAATCAGTCATTAGATTCAGTTGTCTCTAGGCTCTGGCTTATACTATTTTTTCCTCTCCATAGCAAAAAAATATGTCCTCTTATATAAATTCCAATATAAGCCTATCTAAAAAAGCACAGAAATTGTAATTTTTTAATTTTTTTTTTTAGAAAAATAGATTCCTGATGCAAAATGAGAGAAAAATCTTCACTTCTGGTAACCAACTGAAAAAAACCCCAAACAACAAAGTGCCTTAACAGGCAAATGAGTAAGAAGTTTCTTGGTGCAGGACCCAATATGACTATGATATGTTACTGAGAATATTTCATATTCTATAGGTTCAGTATAGCTCTGAGTAGCCGCTCATTTAATTTCACTTAAGGAAATAATAATGATAATTCATTACCAGCTGGTAGCCTGAACTAGAGAGGCAGGTCTCTAACATGGAATGAACCAGGTCCCTGAAGCAATCACAACAAGGGCTTCTGATCAGACTGCTTTCATAAGAAGAAAAAACTGCTCTCCATATCCAGCCAGATTAGGAGATCACAAAATAAAAGGTTTGTCTATGTTTAATGCTCAAGAAAGTTAATGAACTGTAAACTGCCAATAAGGATAAATTTATACTCACATGGAGAAGTTAACTTCCTCTTTCCTGTAAATAATTTTTCATTCCCAGCATTAGCCTATAACTGTGATCTGTAATACCCAAGCAGGACAGCTATCTCTGAAACCCCAGTCATGCACTTGATACTGTACAATAGATTTTATGAGGAAAATACCACAATCATTTTAAAAGCTAAATAAATAATGTCATTTCTATAAGGAGGGTGGGTCAGAATCATGTTCTCTTCAACACTTTGCTGTTCATCGGCCTTCAAATAGTTATAACTGAAGCATTACTACTGGCACACTACCCATCCCTGAACATGGCTGGGGAAAACAGCAGCCTGGAAAGAACCCAGTGATTTCTGGGTGCCACACTCCTCCTTGCAAGATGCCAGAAGTAATTTCAGTGTTGAAGGTCCCCAAGCTTCCCAAATGCATCCAGGAGACAGAAGCTGATCCTGAAGGTGTGGTCTAAAGCTTGTCTGTATATATTTACTTTTCAGGGTGGTCAATCCTACTGATATAGGAGAGGAATCAATGTACAGTCCTTGAGGGTTTTCTCTCCCTGCCATATATTATGTCTGCAGGTCAGAAAATACATAGGCTGGCCTGAGTTAGTGAAGCTGGGGGAGGGGAGGAACAAGCCTGCACCAACTTTGCATACTGACATTTTCTCCATTATTAAAATTCCAAAGACCTATTTTACATTACTGATCTCGGGATTTCTGGAAACATGCTGTGACTACATTACATCCATCGTGCTCACTGGTGTGGAAACTGAAAAAGCATTGAATGAAGAGAGTGTATGGCCTATACCATTTGTTATCCCAAACACTGATATTATACCTCTCATTCTGAACTTCCCCTCAAGCTTTACAAACACTTCCATGATGTACAAAAGCAGTAAACAGGAGAATCAAGTGTTCCAGCACTCAAATGCAGCCACCTGAAACTAAGCAATGATTTAATCAAACAACAACAGCACACAACAGACGAATCACTGGGTTCTCCGGGGCACATTTTCAAAAGCAGGTGCAATAGGCAGGGCTTGAGAAAAAGATATCTATTAACTGGAGGGTTAAGCCTATTTAGACAGAAGCTGATGCAAAACACAAGGGACTGGTTAACAGCGAAGTTGAGAGAAAATGCTTTGGCAAGAAGCCCAGAACCCTGGCAAAGGAAACACCTGCAAAAAGTCACATGTGGTTTATTGTACCAATATCTACATTTGCACATGCAAACTAAGAAATTGTTATTTCCATTTTATCCTATGTTTAATATCGGCAATATCCCCAAACAGAAGTTCTTACCTCTCATATCTTACATCCAGGAGGCAGAGTAAGTTAAGGTACATTGGGAAATTCAGCAACTGTTTCAGTCAGTTACTGAAGTGTTTTTTTTATTATCTGTAAAGACACTACTACTGGGTACCTATGCAACAGCATGTTTTTCAAAGGTCGTTATTGGAAAAGGGAAGATGCAAAAACACATCCTCTACAAGAAAGCAATTGGGAAGAAGCACAGAAAGCAGAGGTGAAGAACTTAATAGGTGTCAAGACTAGTATGCTACAGGAGCAGAGATGGCAAGGCAAATAAGACTGCAGACCATGTCAGAGGGATAAGCAGTCTAAAATTCTGATGGGCATGTGAAGCAAGAATGAGGCACTTATAGTGATCTGATTGTAAGAAGTAAGTGGGAGGAATTTTCAAACAGGGCATGATATACCCAGAAAGATAAGCCAAGGGGATTATTCCAGCAGTGTGACCTCAGATCTGTCTCAGGTACAAGGGCATGGCAGAGATACTTGCAGTTGTTGAGAAACCACAGGCAATTGTGGGGTGCACATATGCTTGCACATGACAGTTCCCATGTGCAAGCACATGCATAGGAAGCATGGTTCCTGCTGGCAGGCAGAGCAGGAATTAACAACATGCTGCATTTGCTTACAAAAAACATGGCCCTGTCAGCACTTCTTGTGCATTTTCTAAGGGATCACCTGGTATTTCACCTGTGAAAGCAAGATAAACAAATCAGTGTCACAAAGGAACCAGAAGCAATCTCTCTCATCTGGCAATTTTTAAGGAATCAGCAACAACAATTTGGGCAAATACTTAAACATTTATGAAAAGTTATTTTAATAATGGACTTAAAAATATCTGGAATTATATTGTATTGGCATAAATCACCAGTTCCACTTCCCTCCAGAAAACCTTCCTTTTCCCACCTCTCATGACATAAACACTGAAAGTATTGGTGTGTCCTTATCTGTGGTGTTGGATGTCTATTTGGCACTTCAATCCTCTCATAGATCTCAAGGAAAACACCAAATGTAACTCACTAGTCTTCACCTATCAGGCAACTTTCTTGAAGTGGAGACACCTAATATATAAAAACCAGGCTTGGAAAGCTGAACCGCTGCAATCTCAGTGTAAAACAGTGGCTGGGAAAACTGACATGCAAGATCTAGAGGCAGGGAAAGGAAAATGAAACAGTTTGTTATTAATTCTTTGCTTATATACTGTTGCCCCTATGGTAGTGCTTCTAATAACCAGCTACTGCAATTCAACTCCAAGTCATCATTAGTTCCTGATATTGCAACAACATCTTTCTTGCAGGACATTTTTCCAACTAATCTCCAACATTTAACATTAGGCAGGCCTCTGCATTCTTGGCATTTATATTTACATACTGGAACGCTGTTTCAGAGAATGTTTAATTCAAAAGCCAGATCCTTCAGCCACTTAGGCAAGCAGCAGTACAACACAAGTGTTCTCCCATTTAATCACAATCTCTCCATCAAAGCATCAGCCAGGATGATGCACACTTCAGCAGCACAGCAGGGCTTAACCTAGTGCTCCAGACAACATGGTGCTCCTACAGCCGCGTTTTATCCTGCCATTCAGACCCACCTAGTAGGCAACAATCTGCCAGGGTTGTTGGATCATGTCACAGGCTATGCAGAACCTGATCTCCTAACTTGAGTGAGTTAATTAAATGTCTTCCAAAATTTGGCCTGAAAGTCTCTTGTTATTTAAATACAATCAAAGCAACAAAAATTTGTTCCATGAGGGCAGTGTGAAAAGGAAAGGTAGCACTAGTGCCTGTCTCCCTTTTGTTTCCCTATAAAAGCCAAAAGGGTCAGTAAGCACACAACAGCACCAGAGTGCTGATGGAAGAGGACAGAGTTTGGCAAGGGGGTTAACACAGACCATGATGTTTCAGGCTCTGGAACACTGTCAAGCCAAGATCCCTAGAGTCTCACTGTCACTGCAACTCTCTTATCCACCCTGTCAATAACACCTCAAGGAAAAGGCTCTCATGTTGCTAATGTAAAAAACCAAGAAGCAGAGAGAAAATAGTCCTCCTGTTATAATCCCCATATACATTGTGAGAAACTGTAAGCAAGTCCATGCCATGCCAAATTGGCTATTCAGCATGTGGCATGAGTATTTTGTTGTATTGTCCAGTGTGTTGTATGTTTTTCCTCCCTCTTGGATTCTTCTACTCCTTATATGCGTTAACCAGGCTGCTCAGAATGCCTGGATGAGTTCTGTCATCCCCAACACCTGTGCCCTCACAAACTGATGGATTTTATAGTTACTGACATCTGCCTGCCATAGAAGGGGCAGGGGATGCATTGTCCAGTGCCACACAATGGTAGGAAATAAAACCAGGCATCATGAACTCTCATGCTATGCCTCTTAAACCACCCCTTAATACAACACCTTTCTACTCTTACCAAAGGAATCCCCCAGATCCCAGCTCCATGTGTCTTCCCCTCAGGCAAAGCTATTTCAATGATACCATATGTTTTTTGTGTTACTGTAAAACTCACACTTAGAGGAGGCTTAAGCTAAGCAGTGGTTAAAAGGCTGCAAGCTGTCACCACCTATTGATACTAAATGAGCCACAGCAGCAAGCAGCATCTCCCTTGCTGCTGAGCTGGTAGTAGAAACAACAGGAAGTGGGAGAAAATTGAAATGGAAAAACATAATTGTGCTAGACTACTAAATACCTTTCCATAGTAAAACAGACATCCATAACAGCATTGTAAGGATCTGCTGCTGCTGCAAGCATTTCTTATCAGTTATGGGAAGTACAAGACCTTTGCATCTCCTTATCATTGCTTTAACAGCAGGTAAAAAGTGGAAAAATATCTTGAGAGGCCTCATGGAGATTCTGCCAGAACATCTGATCAAGCATTGTCAGAGTTATCTTTCTTTGGGTGCTAAGCTCAGAGATGGTGTCATAAAGCAGTGACACCATACAGGACTATAAAGCATGGGTGAAAAATCCAGGCTGAGTAACAGGCTACCAGACAAAATAAAGGATTATTTCCCACTGAAACAGGCTTCTTTCAGAAGCAGATTCCCGATCCAAGAACTGCAGTGTTTGTATCTGGGGGGTACAAAAGTTGCCAGCTCTGAAGTTCAAACAGATGGAAATGTTACAGCAGATTTCCAAAGTGAAATGTAGACACAGCAAAAGGAAGCCATTCAGACAGTGCAGGTGGCAAAAGAGTGTTTTTATTATTTAAGAACCAAACCAAAACAAACCAAAACACCCTTATATTTGAAAGAAGAAGAGCTTTTTACCCACACAGGATGTTTTCTCTCAAAAAGGGCTTTAAAAATGACTTGGAGGCATTTTTGCTACAGCAAGCCAGAAATCCTACATTATATGGAATAAAGCAGTTGCTACTCCATTCATTTTAACTGAGGCTGCCTGGGCAATTCCACCAGGCACCTCTCAACAAGAAGCACTGTACCAGCTGCAGCTTTGCCAGCACAGCCTGCTCTCCTCACAGCTGGAATCTGCACACTGCAGCTGTCCCTGCATGCCTACAAGGATGCTAAAAATATAGCATCTCCTACTGGAGCACAAGAGATACCTCTTGTCTGATACCCTGGAAAAACACATGTTCAGCTCCAGTTGAGATGTGATTAGAAGTCCACCCGTTAGGTCACCCTGCTCTGAATCTGCCCTTGCAGGCAGATAAGACAGATAAAAAGGCTAAGTGAAAGCCTAGTAGTGTAGGAATAGTGTATGTGCAATGCAGGCAGCCTCAAAGAGAGACACTCTTGTGTAACAGGAATAGGAATACTTTTTTTCCTGTGAAAATAGATGTAGATTGTCCCCAAACTGAATGTGGGCTAAACTTGGCAAAAAAAAAAAAAAAAAAAAAAATTCGTCATAGCTTAAGTATCCAAGTCATGATTCAACAGGATTAAGAAGTGTCATTTGTAACAAAGCTTAGCCAGTGGCAAGTACTACAAGTAAGTAACTTCTGAGACTGTGATTAAAAAACTGCACAATATGTCACACCATACACCACTTGAAAATATCTTTGGCACAAGTTGATGTGTCCTGTCTGAAACAGCTTTTCACAAAATATTTGTTTCCTTGAACTTATACTTTTCATTTTGTCAACCACATTCCTTTTATAATTTAACTAATTTAAAATATTTTTCACTTAAAAAAAAATAAAGTATAAAAAACTATTCCAGAAATCCATTCAAACACCACAAAATATAAATTTGAAAATGCTGTCATTTTTGTTAAATAGTCCACTTAGTTTTGAGGAACTTTGTTTAAAGGATCATATATTCTGATAAAGTCAATGTTAACTTCTCATTATACTTATTAAATGAGTCAACTAATTTAAAAATTAGCTATCTACTAAAAGGATAAAAATTCAGAATTTTGAGAACTTCCCTAAAAGTTTTCTTGATGTGTTAGTAAAGAAGTGTAATGACACAAATACCATGACAAAGCACCCAGTTTGGTGAAGCTTTTACCTTCACCCCTCATTAGCTCACAGGCTTGGTGACATGGACCTGCTCTTAGTGTGGTCATTTCAATTTAGCAATGTTCAGAATAGAGGGGTGTTACACAACTTCCCCAAAGACAGATTTATATTTGGGATAGTAAATGTGCATAAATTCCTCATCTTAATGTTCTGAATACTGTAATAATTCTACTCTAAACATAAATATGCCTATGGTTTCTTAGTGCCATTACACAAGTTTCATTCAGTTGAATTTTTTAGATGAAGATGTAATCCAAGATGAACTTGGCGTGAAAGAGCGAAAATTAAAGCCCTTAACTTTTCTAAATGCCAACTGGATCCTCCACCTGCAGCAAACTGTCAGTCTGAACTTTTTAAAGCCAGATTCCAAGGTCACAACTTGGGCCAGTCTCCTCTTTTGAATTCGCTTCAAGGACTAAGTACTTCAGAACTTGGCACAGTAAAAACAGCACGTGCACAAGAGGCAGAGACTTCTCAACATATTCACTAACATATGGTTTAATTGTGGTTAAATCACAGCTTTTCTTTATTATTTTATTGTGCCAAGCTTGGTGGAATTCAATTAGGTCTCTATTTTACTGGGGAAAATTAAAAAATGCATGTTAGTAATGTCAAAGGGCCATCACATAACTGGAGATCTCTCCAGAGCCGTAGGCACTCCTCACTCCAGCAAAATTCTTGATAATCTCAGTAAGAGGTTTGGACACTGAGAGCAAATTAGTGTCCAACAGAGCCTAATGCTTCCTTTCTCCAAAGGGCACCCTGCCATCTAGTGGCCAGGACATTCCAAAAATACCACTCTGCTTTTTCAGCAGATGGACTTTATACGGAAACCCCCCCACATATGTTGCACATGTTCCAGATTTAAAGAAAAATTTTTTAAAAGTTTAAAAAGGTGGTAATACTCCATATCTATTCTAATGACCTGTGTAGAGACAGACCCCCTAAGAAAAACCACACGAAGTTAAACATTAATCTCTTCTGTCTCTCACTGGCATACATAATGTATATGAGTGAATTTTATCTCTAGTTCTGTACCATACATTAAATATTATGTTTCTTTTTCTATTTAACTGCTAATGATAAATCCATGCATCACAGCTTCAGAGAACCAAGTCATTGGATCCTTTTTTGCATATATAGTTTTCTCTAGCTAAATGCTCTGAAGCTGAAGTAGGAGCTACAGACCTCATAATGAGAGCAGACATTTAGAAGGAGCAAAGTGGAGGTTAGTTAGGGGTATGTAAGAATGAAGAAGTACAACCACTGTGTAACAACCACACAGCTATGTCACAAAGTGACACATCTATTCAGAAAGGTCACTTCTGTCACTTTTCCCAGCTCCCTGACTACGTAACAGCTTTGACTCACTATTGAGGATATGCTGAAAACCCAGTTTTTGTAAGACTGCACGATTGCTAGTGCTGACATGAGAGGAGATGGGCAACATATGATGGGAAGGGAGAAAGAGTTGAGCTGTCACTGAGTCATCAGGATCCTTATGCCATCCATGAAACTCTCCTGATCTACAGTGAATTAGTGTAAAGAAGTGGTGTTCTACCATGTCTGGCTGGAACTGAGCTAACTACATGAAAGCCCATATGTGTTTTGGATTTGTGACTAAAACAGTGTTGTTGATAATATACTAGTCTTTTGGCTATTGCTATACAGGGCTTGCACAACACAGCATCAAGGCTTTCTTATGCTGACCCCCTCCAATGAATAGGCTGGGGAGGGCAGGCACGAGAATCATAGAACATTTTGGGTTGGAAGAGGCTTAAAGATCCTCCTGTTCCAACCTCCCTGGCATGGGCAGGGACACCTGCCTCAGTTCTAGATTGCTTAAAGCCCCCCCCCCAACTTGGCCTTGAACAGTCCCAGGGATGGGGAATCCACAACTTCTCTGGGCAACCTCCGCCAGTGCCTCACCACCCTCACAGTAATGAATTTCTTCCCAATATCTAATGAAAACCTGCCCTCTTCCAATTTAAAGCTGGTATACCTTGTTCTCGCAAGAAGATGGGAGGCAACAGGGCCAGAACAGCTGATTCAAATTAGCCAAAGGATTATTCCATACCATATAATATCATGCTCAGTGTTAAAAATTGGGTGTGGGGCTTTCTCCCAAGGTAGCCATTGTAGCTGTTGCTCAGAGACAGCTTGTGGAAGGTGGTGAATGACCAGTTTTGCATCCCTTTGCATTTTTTCTTTCACTTATTAAAATCCTTGCTTGAACCCAAGTGTTTTATAACTTTTGCTCTTCCCATTCTCTCCCCTGTCCTGCCTGGGAATGACTGAGTGGCTGTGTGGATATTTAGATGCTGGTCAGGGCTAATCCATCACAGCCATCCAAGCAGCTTATCATAGCAGATACCAGACAGACATTTCAGGACAGACAGTCCAATGCCACTCTTTTGCTTCACTGATAATGCTCCAAGGTACTGAAAAGGCACCTCCAAGACAAGCAGGTCTTTATATATACCCAAAGGAAAAGTGAGGTAGAAGGAAGCAATGGAGAATTATAGCTACTGATGACAACCAAGACAGCTGTTATTTCCTTGTTGAACGTGGACTGCAGGAGGTGCAGCAGAGCCTCCTGTTCCCAGCCTGGAATAAGCAATGCAAAAAAAGGCATCTATTTGCAGAGGTGAACACAGAAGAAAGCTCACTGTGAACACCAGTTTCTAAGCTGTTTGACAGGACAGCTTCGCATCTCTCAGTCTTGAAGAGACTTCAGTTATATCTGTGGTAGCAGGAAGTGCATTTCTTCCAATCATCATCTGTTACTTTCAACTCAAAGACTCAAAGTGACTCCCCTCTGCTCAGGACAACACCCAGAAGTGTCCACTAGTGAAATGGGTGACATGCCTAAAGAATCTCAAACACTTAGTGTGAGCCATCTGCAGGCATACCTTGGCTACAAAAACCGGAAGATGGGTGCAGCTGGGCTTCCAGATGAAAGGATTTAGAGGATCCTCATGTAAAGCTATCTGTTGCTGTGAAAACACTGACAGCAATAACACTTTCCATATCTGAAAAAAATGCAACTGACAGGAAAGTCAGCTGAAAAAGAAGAAAATTTGTGCTGAAGCAATATCAACGGTGAGTAATAACCACCATGAAGCTGATGCCTCCACACGTTCAGACAGACTGCAATCAAAGCATAATGAGGAGCTGTCAAACTCATTCCTGCAGTGTTGAGAGCTCCCTCTTAGAGACAGATGGCAGAAACTGCTCTCTGAACTCAGAATGAAGCACAAATAAAACATGGTAACACAATATTCCCCTTAAAGATACAGGATATTTGAAGTTACAGCTATGGCACCATCTTGAACAAAGGACAAGAATCTCCAACATGACTGAACTAAGAATAATGAAAAGATTTTCAGACTTTTAGTCTTCAGGTCATCAGTATGTTGGGCACACTGAGGATGGCAAGGTAGCAGAGGATTGTCCATTTGTGGCTTGAAAATGAAAAATCAAATTAAAAAAAAACATTATTTCCCTGCCCTTTAAATAATCCAGTTACTTAACATAGTTTCCCTTATACAGAAAGACAAATGTCCTGAATGGATTGTAGGGACTATGAAAAAGGATGATGAAGGAAACACTCCTAGGAAGTTAAAATTCTATGTCCCCACAGAGAGATTGTTTTGGATAAAGAAAATCGTTCTCACCAGTATTCAAGTGCTTTCTGACATTCCTGCTCATGATTCACCTTTCTCTTTGTCAGTTATTCCTGAGAAAAATGTAAAAAAGACAAAACAATACTAAGAAAGCATTCTTTCATACACATTGAAAACAAATGAGGCCTAGATTAATGAAAAGATTTAACTACTTTAACCAGAGTCCATCTTCCACTTGGAGAAAGGGCCCAATTCCATTTCAAGTTACCCACCCTACATGGTAAGTGAAAATTTTCTCCCTTCCCCCTCCTGGCATACAAGTTCAGCTTACACTGTTCAGGAACAGCATAGGACTTAATGGAGTTTACAAAAATACTGCCTTATATAAACAACATATCAGAGATCTCAAACAACCAACTGAGTGCAGAAGGGAATTATTTAGGACACTTTGCTGCCATACATAAAATGACACAATTATTTCTGAACTGGTCCTCTGTGACCAGTACTTCTCCAGAACAAAGCACTGAGAAACACACAAGTCCAGTTAAAAAGCATAAAAAACAAAACAAAACAAAACAAAAACAACAACAAAAAACCACACCAAAAATAAAAACAAAAAAAAAAAACTTGAGTGAAGACTGAGGATTTCTCCATTGGTCACTGCTTGTGGTTGGTCTGCCTCTGTAAGGGACTGAGAGCACTCTGCTGGAAGAGGCTCTGCACAGCTACTGAAAGTAACAAGAAATAAGAAAAGAGATCAATCCACCCTGGTATCCAAATACCTGGGAACTATAAAAGCCACCCAATAAAAGAAGGATGATGGTCTTTGCAAGTCTCTGCAATTTCCTTCCTGAAATGAACTTAGTGATGCTGCCACTTTCTAAGCAATGGAGCCCACAAATTCTCAGCAAATCTTTCACTGCAGGATTGGTGCAGGCTGGAATTCACCCTTTCCAATGCAGATATTCACAGAGCCTTTATCTACATGTCAACTCACTAACTGTGAAATGAAGGACACACATGTGTAATGCTTGAATTCTTGATGCATCTCAGAAGGGGCTCATATGGTAGCATCAAATTGTGGATCCCTCTCTTCTATCACAGGTGATTTTTCTGTTGAGACTTCTTTGACTTCTGCAACTTCAGCAGTTTACACCCACAAAGGTGTCACAAATTAAATGTAATAAATGTGGCCAAGAGTGAAATAAAATCAGGCTGAACCAAATTTGCCAACTTTTCTTCAATTGCAGTCACACCAGATGGTGGACTGATTCTCCCATCTCCCATTTCCCTGTGAAATCTATGAAAGACACAATCAGATTTTACCTGTTCACACTTTTTTCAAGCCATATCCTCAAGTTCTGAGACTACAAGTAAAACTGATTTGTTTTTTATCTTCCATTAGAATTGTTTTCTGCTGTAAATGCTAATGTGATGGAATCAAATACCGACCAAACATCTGGGCTCTGTAGAAAGCAGTATGATTATTCTACTCAACAAGGTCCTCCTGCCAACTTGGCTGAGCTCTGAATATTGCTTGCACAAGGCAGCATCCCAGGCAGACAATGGTACAGTCTTGCTGTTCTGCTATTGGGAGCCTGAGAAATAAAGCCAAGTGATTGCAAAAATAAAGAGTAAACCAAGTGGAAGGTTAAACATCCTGGTTATACTGGTTCTCTGTCTTCCTCCAGACAGCCCCAGAGTTATGGCCTGATTATGGTTTACGACACAAGCAGACACGTCCTCACCTTTAAAGTTCAGTTTGAGGTTGCAGGCTTGACTGTTAGAAAATGGTTGCTCTAACAGAATTAAAAGTATTCACTGCTGAAGGCAGGGAAAGCCAATAAACAGCCTCACAGCTCCACTGTTACAGCCACTTCCCAAAGTGAAATCGCACCTCTAAAAATCATTAATTAACTCACCTATTTTGAAAGAAGCTTTTATTTATTTTATTATTCATTAACTGCCTGCATAAACAAGTCACCACAAGCCTCTGCACACTGTATGACAATTTGTTGACTTGCTGACAGGATAAATGACTACAGTTGCTTTTATTTATCACTGTACAACACTAACTGAGTCACAAGGTTCTGATCAGTTCTGCATTTTTTTCAATTTTATAGATTTTTTTTTATTAGCTGTAAAATGAGAAGTTTCTTTCTTTGAAAGGGAGCAACAGGCACATTGATAGCTAAGTCAAAATCCCACACAGTTGGGATGGGATATTTGTGACAAAGAAATTGAAGATAAGTGTTTTAAAATCAGTATCAAGAAGTGAAACATGCATATCACATTCAAAGATACAAGCATTAAGATAGGATCAAAGCTTAACATTAACACCTCCTTTGTGAAGCAAAGTAGTGAGTTTCTGGAATCATACACCACAAGCTCATTTACTTCATTAGGGCCATGAAATCATCCCAGCTATTGTGTTCCAGAGCAGAACCCTAAACATAGCCTTTACAGCTGCTGGGACATCTGCAGATGTGCAAGTGTTCAGGGCTACATAGGCTCCAAGTCTATCAGGAGTGTACTGCATCAGGGCCAGGAAATACCCCTTAATGGCAATTTCCTCTAGTTCTGATGACATATTTGATTACTTCCACTTTGCTTCCATGCTGCCTGATGGAATAACTATGGTAAAAAGGTCCTAGACACCTCCAGGTGTCATGTATTTAGACAAGATGGCTGTAGCTTTCTACACAACTTTGCATCACATATGTGTAAGTAGGTAATTTAATTCTACATAATAATAAGTATAGCAAAGTTTTTAATATCTGATTTACTGATAGAAGTTTCTTACTCTGCATCTCCCCTGCACACTGAAATACAAACAAGCATGTCAAAAAGCATGATTTCTGTCACAAGTTTCTTAGCAGGGCCACAGGGGCCCTACCAGAAATAAAACTGGTAAGAAAACTATTAGCCATGTTCTGTTACTACGAACAGAACTGCCAGTGAAGACACAAGGGCACATTTCAGCTGCCTGCAGCACGGCCTGCAATGCGGGGCTGAAAGCACGCATTCACCGGCTACTGCTTTCCTAGTTACACTTTGTTTCGGATTCGCGGGGTTTCATCACTTACTTTCTTCCCTAATGCAAACAGCAGAGGGCAGCCCTACAGCCTGGTTCAGCCTAGCATCAGCGCCTGGAAAAAGACTCCATACGGACTTTTCTGCTGTTTATCAGAAAGGTTATTCCAGGATACTTCTCCTGCACTGGGCATTGGCCCAGCAGTTATAGGCCCTGTCTACTTAGTAGGTATCTCTGCCTTCCTGAGTCACCCCAGCTATGAAAGGCCATGTTTCCTGGCTCTGCTCCAGCCTGACCTATTCAGGGGAAAATTAATCCTGCTTCAGAATGCCAATGCTAAAATAAACCCATGCTTGCTGGAGAGTGGAGAGGTGGCAGGGAAAAGAAGACTATGTAAATGCATGCTTCTCATCCCTTGCTGTAATCAACCTCCTCCCATCGACATCACTGCTGCTCAAAACTGAGAACAGCCTCCCCTGCTGAGCTGTGCCCAGTAGGAGAAAGTGCACGGCTTTAGGATCGCTTTCCCAAAACTACATCAATGAGCTCTCTTCTTCTCTCAAACTGAGGATGTTTCAGAAGTGGAGGAATAAGGGGAAGAGAAGTGCTCTGCTTATGGCAGTTTGGGTTTTTTAATCTTATTTTGCTGAGGTGAGAGACAGAACAGGAGGTATAAAAGTATAGAATAAGCTGCTGGGCTCCTGCAACATGGCTGTCTCACAATTTTTCACTCTTCCTTTGTAGTAATGTACAGTAATGGAAGCAGTTGAGATTGAGCTATTTTCTATTTTTTATTTTGTTAGCTCTTTCTGTCTGTGGATTATTAGCAGTGAACAAGAAAGCCTGCAACTTCCAACACCTCAAAAAATGAAGCATAGCACTGAGAAAAATGTATGGAAGCCAGAGAGATATTTTAAATTGCATAAAGATCTATTTTATTTTAACTGGTTCTTGTGACCTGAGTCACTGATCTAGTTCAAAGCAGAAACAAAGGGTGCCAACCCACAACACTGTAACATCTGAAAGGCAAACCACAAACAAGCAGCAGACTCACACAGCTTCTTGGTGATCCCCCATCCCTTTCATCCTGGAAGTAACTGATGAGGTCCAGATAATTTATCCCTGGCTGACTATTTCAAGACTGTTTCATGTCTGCACCATTGTTCCTAACATCTCAGTTTTCTTCACTATATACACTCAGAACACCTCCAGTCTTCTATCCCTTTATAGCTGTCTGGAAAATAGAAAAGAGCTCAATCTCGGCTTCCTCCATTGCTGTATTTTAGTACAAAGGAAAAGAAATTAAATGAAGCAAATGGACAATTCCTTTTACAGTGTTGAACTCCAAGCCAATTTCACAGCATATATTCATTCATACCTATATATAACTGTACATACATATATATCAATTTGAAATAATACAGCAAAATTTAAGAATGTATGTTAATACAGTATCTTCATTTACTTCTTAAGATTTATAAGAAAGTATTAAACTGAATTACCAGTGATTCAGAAACTGGTAGTCATTGTCCAGGAATGAATGAAATACAGATTGGTTTTTTTCATCAAGCTGAGGTAATATACCACACAATCTAATTGTTTCCTGACTTCTGCTTTTGTCCCCATAATTTGTTCCCTTTCATATCCTGTATATCAGCTGAGCTGGAAAAAAATCATATTCAAAGGAATTTTTGGACCTGAGACTCAAACTAGATTTTTTCCACAGTGAGTTCTGAAGCATTGAGATATCCCCTGAAGGGACATAAGTTTTTATGCCACAAAACCCATAAACTCTGGCATCTAAAGACTTTCTCACTCAGTTTTCTCATTCTTTAACAGGGCAGTTGTTGTCTTCAATATCAGCATCCCACTTGCTGGGATTCTGGCTTTTCAGCACACCTTTTTTTTTCTTCATGCATTTTAATAATCTGCGGCATGGAACTGACCTTAATTTACCATTTTCTTGCAAAATACAGAAAGATTAATAATTCAATTTATTTAAAAACCATTTCTGGCATTGTAATCAATACAATTTCAATTATAACAGCAATGTAATTGTGGTCTAGTCAACCAGGGCAGGGTGACAAAAACTTGATGATTCATTCACTAAGTAATACAATTTATTTATTGCTCACTTACTTGAAAATAAGCTTGAAATTCTATTAAAACTGTTGTGCTAATAGCTATAGCAAGTATGTGTAAAAATTACATCTACATTTAATGCATGAAGTTGTTTCTATGTTACAAAAATATTACCTTGTTTTGCTGTTGCAGTGCAGTTATCAGATCGTGTGAAAAGCTGTGATTCCATTAAATACATATTACTGTCAGAAATAATTTCAGTTTTTCCTACAACATATGAAAATAAAATTACTGTCAGCAAGAAAATTATGAACTATTATGAGCCATTTCACAGAAGAAAGACTAGTCTAGAGTAAAATCACAGCATGGCAAACTCTACAAAATATCTGAAAAAGAAGAGGTAACAATTGAGCAAGGGCTAACAATATTGACACTTTAATTAAAAAGAAAATTATTTTATTATGGCCAGATGCATTGTCAAAACTAGCAGATGGAAAACAAATAAATCACTTAAATAATTTAACAATTCAAGTCTGTCTGCCTGAAACAATGCTTTTTAAAATACCTAGAACAGTAAAATCACACACAGAAACAACTTAGAAAATAGAAAACAGAAGATGAACAAAACAAACATAACATAAGATCAACTTAAATAATTGTAGATACTCCAAAACATCTGCAACATGAAGGATGATAAAAGATGTATTGAAAAGAGCAAAGACCAACTTGAATTGAATAGAGCAAAGACTTGCATTATCCCATTAATATTCATACTAAGACAATATTTAGAAGAATAGGCTTGAAAAAAATAGAAAATAAAACTCTACTTAAAATGCTACATGAGATTTCCTCATATACTCTGACCTGCACTTCCAATGTTGTATGCGTGATTTAAAATGGTAACTACTGGTTTATGTGGACCTAAGAAGAAAGAACAAGTCCCTACAACTCTAAGAAGAGGCAGGCAATTGAAAACTATGCAAGAGTCACTAGAGCTATGGAAAGCTGAACAAGGGAGTCATCACACGGGGGATTGCGCGAATGATGCAAAGAATGCTGCGCTACGCAGAGAGGGCTGGGTGTCACACTAGACATTCTTCCAACCCAGATGATTTTCTGAAAAAAAGCATGTTGAAAACTTCAGGTCAGAAAAGTCTATATTTATACTTTCACTTTTTAATGGCTTTGTTTTGCCAAGCTCAGAAAACAAACCAGACCTATTTCTAGGTCATGGAACTTAAGCAGGTGCATCTGAATTCTGCATTCACACAACCCAGCATTTCTCCAGTGTGGAAACAAACATTTTAAAAAACCCTACCAGGTAAGTAGGAGAACTTGGTGAAGAACTTTATTTCCTGATCAGGACATAAAACACATTTGAAATGTCACTGCTAAGATGTGTTACTCACTAGCAGCAAGAGAAAATTGTGTCTTATGGAAAACACAGAGGGTTTCACCCATAGCTTGGCTTTGCTGTGATCACACACCTGCCCAGGCATTACTGATACTGCTGGCAGCTGGCACACCTTCCAAGAGATCTGGTGAACACCATGACAAGCATATCCCTGCCAATGAACTGGAACATGTAGAAAAGCAAAGCACAGTGCTAATTATCTCTTAGCGCAACTCCTATCTCAGGAAAATAAGACAAAAAATGATAGCAAATAGAATATTTCAAGATAGCAAGTAGGAAAATGAAGCTTCAAGTATCTATCAAACCTTAAATCTATTAAAATTAAGACCCTGGAAGTATAGACTTTTCTTGAGATGCAAGCCTTGCCCTGAAGGTCACAGTTTTTGCACAAAACACAACACTCTCCAGATCTCATTTCTTCCATGCAAAATTACTTAAACTAGAATTTAAAAAATGATGAGTATATAAACATCAGAGATCCTTTTAGCATTTTTTTTTTTCCTGGAAGCACAAAACCTGAAAATCACTGAATCCAAGAAGGGATATACGTTCCACCATGTAATGAAACATTTTTGGAAATTACTAAAGAAATTATTTTCTGCAGAGATCTACAACAAAAGAAAAAGTACAAAATTCCTTTCAGCTGCAAAGTAGGCTTTCAAATTTTGCTTTGTGCTTGTTTTGAATAAGTTTTAATGGCATTATTGGAACAAATATAATCTTGACTTTTAATATAATGGCATGTGCAAAAGAGATCTGGCAAAACTTGGAAAGTTCTATTCATGCCTTGCTCTAGCACACACTGACAAAATGACCTTGACCAAAGTCACTTCACTTTCCTTTGTCTTTTCTTCCAAAATGCAGTCTGAGGATAATGAGTTATGCTTTGTATCAAAATATATTTAACAAAGAAGAGCTAGTAAATAGAAAAATAACTATTATGGAGTCTAATAAGTCATTAATTTGCTTATCCACAATACCTCTGTTTTATGAGTTTACCAAAATCTGTAATGTGTACTGTTATGTTTATGTCATGACTGGATTAATAATCAAACAATTAATAGATATTCTAGAGTACTGTAAATGGTTATGACAGCATTAATTATGCACTGTAATGCACACCTGTGAAATAAAAGATGACTTTTGTTCTCATGGTATGTTGAGACCTATGAGGAAAATCCACTGGAGTTCTGAACCTTAGCAAAACAGTTATTCTGTCTGCTGCATACCAAGTGTTTACTGTACAGTCCTACAGAGAAGTGAAATTGATTTCAGAGTAAAGACTGTGATTGCAATTCTTCAAACAACTAAAGTAGCAGAAATTAGTGCTTGTCTGGTTTGAGTACTAGATAGTTTCTGGTTTAGTTCTGTTGCTCTAAGGATCTGAAACCTGTGTGAAATAAACAAATCTCTGATGAGGAACCAAATCCTGCAGTATTGGTGCTTGATTTGTTTCCCTTCTCCCTTGTTCCTCACACTCCACTCTTTACAGTGACCTTTGCCTTCTCCAGTACCTCAGAGTGGCCACTAGTGAAGCCAATGAAACACTGAAAATTGAAAAAATATATTAACCTTAGGTAAGTTGCCTTCACCAGGGCAATTTTTGATGTGGTAGAAGACATTCAGTTAACACACACACTGCCATTATTAGTTCAGTCAGGGGTGTCAAAAGTGTAACGTGCCTGTCCACACACATGCACAAGAGGAAAACAGTCACTGCAGACTAGGGAGACTCTGTCTGTCTTGGTTAACCTTGCTTGTGGGCTATTTCTCCACATCTCTTATGTGCTCTCTTGCTGCAATTTACTTCTGTACTCCCCCAGTTTTCCCTCCCCACCTAGCCTGGTTTCCTCTCTCCCTTTTTATTCCTTCAGCTGCTGCTTCTTGTTTCTTAAACAATCCACTTGAGGCAATGAGCCCTACCCTTCACTCTGCCTTCTTGGTGCTATTTTCCAAACCTACACCTCTCTATCCCACTCTCAAGACTTTACCTTAGCTCAATTTGCCCTTCTTGTATTCCTGTTCTATCCTTCTGCCTGCTCCACTCCCCATTCTTCTCCTCACTTGCTGCAGCTGGGAGATCCATGTTAAATACTTTCCACACACCTGTTAAATCCCAGCATCCACACATTCTGGCTGCCCTTGCCTGACTCTGCAGATTTAATCTCTTACGGAGACCTCCATCCTCTCCATCCCATCCCACCCCTTACTCTCACACTGAGGCTACCCTCACCATCCCCATCACATTTGCTTTTCCTCAATATCTCAGCTCTTTTCCCCTCTGAAGAACTTCTAGCCAGTCAGCCAGCTCCTCCTAATCAGCCTTCTGTGCTTTCAACTGACTTTCTTCCCTTCTTCACAATTTCTCACACTCATCCTCAGGAAGCTTCCAAGGTTCATGCTGATGTCCTTGGTGGCACTTTGTAGCAGTCACCTGTATGTCTCCTTGCCTTGGCCCACTCATTTCCCCTACACCTCTCACTCAGTGTTCTACTCCCTGAAAGAGCCATTCTTTTGACATGGTCTGCAGCAAGAATTGCTTTTCCCCTGACCTCTGCTATTGCATCCTTCCTCTCTGATCTTTTCCCTTGCCTGCCATGTCCTTCTTCATATCCTCTCACTTGCTCTTTCCATTATTGTCATCTCATCAGATTGAGAATATCCCATCCAATATCAGCCCACTTCCTCCTTCTTTATCTTTTTTTTTCTAGCATAAATTGATTGTAGATTTGCTCTGTTTCTTACTCTTCACTTCTATCTTGTGAATTATGAAGTATGATTGCCAAACACATAACTCAGTCTGCCTAGCTTCAAAATCCTGCCTGATCTGTGATCAGGTTTACTTCATCCACAACCATTCAATTGTCTCCCCTTCCAGTTGTGCCATCCTTGTAAATTTTCTTCCTACTTTTCCAAGTTAAATTAAGCACTTTTCAAGCGCTCTCTTCCTGAATATCTTCTGCACAAATCCTTGCCAAAGGAAATATTGATATGCTCACTTCCTACAAGTTTATTCCTTGTGTCACAGGTTGGGTATTTTTTCCCTCCTATTTCTATGTCCCATGCTTGTCCTGTTACAACAGAATTCCTGGTCCATTTCATATTAATTTTTATCCACTTCCTCAGTTTTCTTCTGAAATGTTGACCCTCCTCCAACTCCTCATCCTCACATTACAGACATGCTCTAATAAACAAACACACCTTATGCTGACTCTTACTGCTATATCCAGCACTAACACTTCTCAATGTGCTGCTTACACTTATTGTCCAATTTTCCCCTCTCTCCAGTTCAATATAAGCTCCTAAGACAGGTAATACCAACACCTAGCTAAAATAACCCTCACTAATACCTGCCCAAAACAAACTCAAAGCTCACACTACTTTGTCCTTTTTGATTATTTTTGTCATCACCAACCTCATTATTCCTCTTCAACTCTTATCCTCAATTAGCTCTGTTCTGTCTCTCTTACTCTTCTCTTTCTGACTTCAAACATGCACCAATCTTAAAAATGAGAACCTACCACAGCTCCACAAATCGTTCCTGAAAAAAACCAACATATTTCTTCTTGGCATCTTCCCAATACACTGTCTACTCACCTCTGTCTAGGCTGGGGGTCAGGATGTTCTGAGTGATTCCTTGTGCTCCCCCTTGTGTCTGCCATCAGGCTTGGACTGCTGACTTTTGATTAAAAGCTTTTTTATTTTGTGTCTGGCCTAGCCTCAGTGCTAAGGTTTCCAGCATCTTGCATTTGTAAGCAAACAAGGGTATGCACTACTTTGGAAAAGTTGATCTCCTGTAGTGTTTCAAGCTGGCTATTCACACACCAAAGCATAATGCAGTCAGTCACTAATCTCTCTCAAAAATGTAGATCTAGGTTATTTTTAGTTCAGAACTGTTAAGAACAAAATGCAGTGTCTTTATGCTATGTCAGCAGTGCAGAGCACCCACAAACTCAGCCTAGGAAAAGAATAATCCATCCAAAGCTGAAAAAGATCTAAGGAAGATAAAGCTTGAAAGATTGTTTTCAATAATTCAGAGAATTCATTTTCAGAACTGTTCTAACCATTTCTCTAGGAAAGTATAAGAACATGGAATAACAAACACCAACTAACTCTATGAGAACCAAAGGTTCTTTGGCTCTTTTAAATGACATTTCCAGCTAGTCCTGGAAATACTTATGCTGAAGGTAGAGTTAGCAGTAAATTCCTTACAGGATATGTTTGAACTTCTACACTAAGTAGCAAACTGTCACTCATTATCAAGCATAGGAAAGATCCAAATCAGGATTTGGAGCAAAAATCAAACAAATTAAGAATAACTTTCCAAGTAGCCAACACATGTCCTGATCCAGCCCTGCTTTTGTTAAAACTGTTTGGAAGCAAAGTCTCTCCTGGAAACAGATATGTGGGCTCAGAGAAGGGAGAGCAGAAGCAGAAAAAGTAGCAACTCACTTGCTATGCAGTCCTTTCTTTAAATACTGGCAGTTATGGGTAAACAATGCTACTGCTACAGAACTATCAGATCAAACAATCTCTGTGGATGTGATGATGATACCCAACAAAAACTTCAAAAACTAACTAGAATTCCTGTGATAAAGACTTTATTAAAATGTCATTTTAAAAGCCCAAACAATTTTAACAACCTAAAAAATAATTTAAACCCCCCACCAATCTAAATCAAAGACGGTGGGGAAGGGGCTGGCAAACAATCCTTTCAGGCTAGACCCCCACTCCAGGCTTACTTCAGACCCCCCACGGCCTTTCCTCCCCAGCAGCATCCCACCACCTCTCTCCCATCCCCCACTCACCAGGGCTGACACCTGAGTGCACACCCTGAGGAGACCATATCAGTCTGGGTAGCCAGGCAGCAGCTGTGGGCATCACTGTCTCAGGGGTCTGTGTGCAACCAGCAGCAGAAGCCTCAAAATGTTAAAGGGGTGTTTGCTTTCCAGTGAAAAGAGGAGACACCAGACCTGGTGAGTGAAGTATGAGGAAAAAAAAGGAAGGGTCAGAGGTAGCAGGCAGCCACATATGTTAAATAAACCTCCCTTCCACTCAGCCTAATTCTAGGGATCCTCTATGCTTCCCCTATGCACCTGCTTTTGGTCCTTGCTTGGGAGAATACCTCTTTTGGGGGTGGGGGAGGGCTCTCTTCCCCTTAGAATCTGGGGAAAGGTTCCATTTTCCCAGGAGGCCAGGGTACAAAGGGTGCTTCTGGAAATCACAGCTGGCATCCACTTCTCACACTTGAGGCTCCTGAGAAGAGACCTCAGCAGGCCTAAGAGCAGCAGAGGGCAAGAGAGACAGGGGATCAAATGTACCATCCCATTGACTCATGCTAACAAACACATTGGTGAGAAGAGATGCACTGCCCCGTAAAGAATGTCTTTTTGTGGAACAGCCAAGATTTTAGCATCTACATTAAGATGAATTCTATTTTCATTACTGATACCATATTACCAAATCAAAAGTGACTCTTATGAGTTCCTTGGTAAAACAGTTTTCTGTCTTATTAGCTCTGTAGGGCAAACTCCTTGGCATGCATCTATACCTTCCTGCATTGCCTTTTACATAACTATTCCACACAACTAAGACACCCAACAATGAATCATAGGCTCCTGTTTTCTTATGGGGGTCAGCCAGAAAGAACAGATGAGAAACAGATAAGGACGAGAAATAATGGGGGAGTCATTTAATCTTGAGACCCAAACATTTTTCTAAGAACCAGGTGCTACATGAAGGCAGAACTGCACTACAGCTTACTCTTCTTTCACACTTGGTGCCAGTCAAGCAACTTCAGCACGCCTAGGCATGTGCTTCCCAGTCTCCTCCCTTCTCTCCCTCAGAAAAGGGGATTACCCGTGGGTCTTGCGAGGGTCTGACCTTGCAGGGGTGAAAAGCGGGTGTAATGCACAAAGGCATGCGGTCTCCTCCTCGGGAAAGCCGAGTCCCAGGCCATGCTGGGGTATTTAAAGACCTCGCTGCCTGCGAGTTCCACACTGCGTACAGCATGAAGCGGCTCTCTGGCCTCGCCTCAAGAGAGGCACGGTGCAGTTCTGCTCACTGATGCCTATGAACACAGCACCGCCTTCCAGGCTGGCAGTGCATCCCCGGACAGCTTTGCTGTCGGGCACGACACCCATGGCGCCCCTCTCTGAGGGAATCCAGGCGCATGAGAGCAAGGCTTAAAGCACTCCCACACCGCTCCGGGCAGCTTTCAGCCCTCAGCCGCTGCCTCTCGCCTGCACGGACCGGTTAACAAGGCCTGAAGCGCTCCTGCCAGCTCCCCATCTCTCCTCCGGTGCCTCCCGGGAGCTATAAATACAGCGGGCACATGCTCTGACACCGCGTTCCCCAGCAGGCACCAGATAACTTTAATTTGCCCTTTAAACGTCCCGGGCCCCGCGTCCCTCGCGGCCGCCGCTCGGGGGAGCATGGCGGGGCGGGCCCGGTGGGCCGCAGCCAATGGCGGCCGCCCGGGGGGGCGCCTCCTCCTATCGCGAGACGCCGCGGGCTATAAGTGGGGCGGCGCGGGCGGCGGGGACATTTGTCCGGCGGGGTGGGGAAGTGTCCGCTCGTTGCCTCTCTCCGGGCGGGGCTGTCGGACCGGCTTGCGGCATGGGTGACCAAGCGCTCAGCTTCGTCAAGGACTTTCTGGCCGGCGGGATCGCCGCCGCCGTCTCCAAGACGGCTGTCGCCCCCATCGAGAGAGTGAAGTTGCTACTGCAGGTGAGGGGGCGACGGGGGGCGGCGGTGCCGCGCCACAGGTGGTGCCGGCTCGGCGGGCGCTGCCCGGCGTGACTAAATATGGGAAGGAGCTCGGCCGGCTCCGGTTACGCGGGAGCTGCTCGGGACATTCAGCACCGCCTGGCGGTGCCGGGGGCAGGGCCGGCCCCGTCCGTGCCCTTCAGCGTGCGGGGTCACCCTGCGGTGCCCGTCTCTCACCGTGCCGTCCTCCTCCTTCCTCCCCGCAGGTCCAGCATGCCAGCAAACAGATCACGGCCGATAAGCAGTACAAGGGCATCGTGGACTGCATAGTCCGCATCCCCAAGGAGCAGGGCATCGCCTCCTTCTGGAGAGGCAACTTGGCCAATGTCATCCGGTACTTCCCCACCCAGGCCCTTAACTTCGCCTTCAAGGACAAGTACAAGCAGATCTTCCTGGGCGGAGTGGACAAGCACAAGCAGTTCTGGCGCTACTTCGCGGGAAACCTCGCGTCCGGGGGTGCCGCGGGAGCCACCTCCCTCTGCTTCGTCTACCCGCTGGATTTTGCCAGGACCCGGCTGGCGGCTGATGTGGGCAAAGGAGCCACTGAGAGGGAGTTCTCTGGCCTGGGCGACTGCATTGTCAAGATCTTTAAGTCTGATGGCTTGAAGGGCTTGTACCAAGGATTTAGCGTGTCTGTCCAGGGCATCATCATCTACAGAGCAGCCTATTTTGGGGTATACGATACGGCCAAGGGTAAGAAGTGCATGGAGGAGTGACTGCAAGGGAAGATCCATTCAGTAAAGGCACTCTAGGGCACTTGGCAATACAAGGACAAGCAGGGCTTGGCTCAGCACCAGTTGAGTGCAGTGCTAGAAATGTGCACAGGTGTTTCTTATGTGCATTCCTGACTCCCTCTACTTGCTGCTCTGAAATGCCTTGGGTTTGGATTGACTCTTGGGTTGGTGGGTGATTATTCCTTCCACAGCCATGTTTCCCACAGCCCTTTCCCTCTGTACTGATTCTGTTCATTTGTTCTTGATGACAGGTATGTTGCCTGATCCAAAGAATGTGCACATCATAGTGAGCTGGATGATTGCCCAGAGTGTCACTGCAGTGGCAGGGCTGGTTTCTTATCCTTTTGATACTGTGCGACGTAGGATGATGATGCAGTCTGGCCGAAAGGGAGGTAAGAAAAAGTGCTCCTCTGGTTCTGACTGCGGAGTTTCTCTTCATCAGGATAAGATAAGAGATACTGGGTATTTTTTTGTCTTATGGGAAATTAATAACTTTCTCATTGGAGTCTTTAAAAAATCTACAGGGAACACATTGATAGTTATTTCTATCATGTTGATCTCAAGGACTGAGAAATTACTTGATTTCCTTTGGAGAATTAATTTCCCTTAATTGATTATTAAATTTTAAATCCTCACTGTACTTTGCTTATTCCTTGTTGTTTTAAAGATACAACAGTTGAAACATACTTGCTGTATAACTTCAAGCCTTGTAACCTTTATGTTTGTTTCCACAGCTGATATTATGTATAAGGGCACAATTGATTGCTGGAGGAAGATAGCTAAAGACGAAGGATCCAAAGCGTTCTTCAAGGGAGCCTGGTCGAATGTGTTGAGAGGCATGGGCGGAGCTTTTGTACTAGTACTTTATGATGAAATCAAGAAGTATGTCTAAGACATAACATCATACTGCAGTAGTTCAATTGTTCTCAATCAACTTTTTTAAAAATACGAACTTGTGATGTAATGGACAACAAAATATTTCCTAGGGAAACAGAATAAAATTTGAGTAATGTATGTGGCAGAGATAAGGACACATTAATTTAAAAATTGTTCACAACATCACAGTTACATTTTCTATGAGAATTCCTCCACCATTTATATCGAAACCTGTGTATATATTATATTCAAATTGCAGGTAATAGATTTTGTCTAAAGACAAAATATAAGTGATCTATACCTAGTCTAAAATCTAATATTGTGAATTCTTAATAGATTGTCATAAATATTTATTATACTAATTAATGTCTCTAGCTACCCAACACTGTGATGACATGACTTAAAATCATGTTTTCTTCTAAAGCTCTATTTTTTAATATATTATTAAGTGAAAAGTATGTCTGAAATCATAAACTATATTAAAGCACTAGGCTGAGTTCTTAACTGTAGCCTCTTCCCTGACAAACTGTACAGTAATATGCTTGAAACTGTAATCTGATTTTTCAGACATACTTTGTAAAATATGGAAATACAGTGCTCCAGAAATTCCCTGTATTGTCACAAAGGAAAAAGTTGTCTGCTCTGATGTTCAATTGAACTAAAACTGAAATGAAATAAATTAATATATTAATGAATTTTTTTCCTGTTGTTTTCAGTACACTGAACACATTACAAGCATGTTCTCCAAGGTGATGTGCTAATCAGGACACTGTTAGTGGCTGTCTCTTGAAAGTTTTTTCAACAGAACTTTAGGTAGGTGAAGTTATTGAGGTTATTGATCATTCTACAACTGCAGAACCAAGTGGATTCAGTTTAAGGGTACTGCAGCCAGAGATCTCAGAGATAAGCTTCCACCTACTTTTAGCTGCTTGTATAATTTGTTTATATTACTCTTCACTTTGAAGCATCTCATTGAATAGAGAAGTCATTACTGCTTAATTTACTTGAAAAATTACTTTAGAATTTAATATTTGAGAGTTATTAAAAAAAACTACACATTGAACCATTATGAACACATTGCAATTACCAGTGAGATCAGAACATGCTTAATTCACTTTTTAAACTTTAGATGCTGAAGGGTTGTGAACGCATGGAAGAACAGGCTGTCTGATTGGGCAAAGGAGGGAAAATGAGGCATGGCCATTGCAGTTGTTCAGTTAGACTACATATAGACAAGTGTTTGCTATGTATCCACCTAGGACAAAAACCACAGAATCAGAGCACAGTTTGTGTTGAAAGAGACCTTGGAGTCCATCTAGATCCAACACCCTTGCCATGGGCAGGGACACTGTCTGCTAGGCTCAGTTCCTGGCCTTGGACACTTCCATCATTTGGGTGCCCACAATTTCTCTGGCCAACGGGGTAAGACTAAGCAAGTAATACTCATATAAACTTTTATCCCACCTTCATCTTTTTCTCCTCCATATGTATGGCTTACAGTCATCCTTTTCCTATCTTTGAAACATTTTTCAGATGCAGGTAAGTCCTAGCTCACTGTCACGTGGCATGAGAGGCTTTGGTTGTCTGCCAGATTCAGAGCAGCAGCTCTATTCTCCCTGAAGACAAGTACCAGTCTGGAAGCAATATCCACTTGAAAAAAGGAAGCATTTGGGAAATACTGGTCCAAAAAATGGCAGACTGTTTTTAAATTAGCCAAATACAGAATTTATTTTTTTGTCCCAGGACAAAACCTGGCTTGATAGTTTCATCTCTCTTTTTCATGGTTGCTCTCTTTAAATACTTGTTTTCTAGATACCTGGTCTCTTTTCTTTCCCATAGTAAATAACCAGGGTTGCAATCTATCAAACCATAAGTTTCTGAAGAAGATATTTCTGCTGGTTTTCAAAGCACATTAGTTTTCCACTGCCAGTTTCTGTTCCCTCTCTTCTTTTTCCTCTGCACTTTCCTCCTGGCTCCTTATAAGAAGCTTGCTAACACAATCCAGCTATCCAGTTCTCATTTAGCTCACCGATAAGGCTGCAAGTGGCATTTGGATGTGCTAGGGGAGATCTCAGTTGGCTACAAAGAGACGCTGTACTAAGCAGATGTACAAAAACTTGGAGGAAATGTATATCTGAATAAGATATTAGAAGGAAGCAAAGAAACTTCAAGTAAGTAAATGAAAGAAGTTACATTCTAGAGAAAAAGGCAAAATAAAATAGTGAGACTAAGGACTATTTAAAAAGAGAGTAAGGAGTATCAATGAAGGAAAATGCCACTGGGCTAAGAAGAAAGTACATGAAATAAAGCACATGGGAAACACAGGTCAATGGCTCATTTCTGCTTAAAAGCCAATGCACAGTGTGTGGGAGATTGCAGGCAGTATTCTCCATAAAGATACCTGTGGTCAGAATTCAAAACTGTCAAGGAATTAATCATTCTTCTGAAAGCAGCTCTGCCCTGAGTCAGTGGCACTCAGCACAACAATTGCTGAATTTGTAACCTAAAATGCAGCCATCAGCTCTGAGAGGTTGGAAATTAGAAGACTTTGCAGATGGTGTGCAATTTCTACTTGAACTCCCATTGTCACAGTAAATTGATAATACTTCTTTTGTAATTTGCAAGAGCTGCTCACAGGCAAACTAAAGCCAATGACAAAACCATTATTCCCTTACATCTAACAACTGAACAATGGAAAACCTGCATTTTTTCTATGCTTTTTCTACTTGCCAAGCTATTCAGCTTCTTTGCACCTTAATACCAATTATAAACATCTACAAGAAGCCACTGCAATGACAATTCATGTTAAACATTTTATTTCTTATGATTTACAAATGACATACAAAATTGACACTTTCATACCAAAGTTAAATAAGATGAAGCAATTAAAAGTAATCCATTGTGTGAGTTTCTTCACAGAAAAAATTATAATATGAACATTCAGAATTATTTAAACTGTTTCTCTGATATTCACATTGAAGGACAAAAATCTTTAAATAGAGAATAATTTTCATTAGCACAATAATAGAAATAAATACAGCAGCACTATACAAAGAAATTGTTAACAGTTCTTAAGCATGAATAGTAACTGCAATACAAATCTGTTTGCCACAATGCTGCTTAAAGTTAAAAGTTCCAAGTATTGTCAAACAGCTAAATTTGATTTGCGGGTCACCAACTGATGAAGCTCTGCCAAACTATCAAAAGGACCGAGTAAAAAGTGTGTTACAATGCAGAATACCTGAAAGCCTAAGCCCTCATGCAAGCACTAGCAAAGAATAATGCACTTTTCATGTTAAAGACCCAGCATTACCAAATACAGCTTTTTTCGTTATCCATAATACAGCGATTTCCTTCCTGGGAAGAAGCTGGGGAAGCAAGCAAAGTTTCAGCAATACCCACAGATAGTGGCATCACAATTTGTACTCTTTATAAGGCTACAGTCGTACAAAACAAGATCACTGAAAGTCTGCCTTTATGTATAGAAATAAACCACACCACCTACTAATGTGATTACCACTACCATTAAATTTTACTCCTCTCGTAAATGGATGTTGCTATTGGAGCTTATCTGACATTACTACAAATATTAGGTAAGAACATGACATTTAAAACAGGTCAAGAAAAGTAACAACACTTTGTTTTCTATTGTATTTTTCCCCCTAAATCCTGGTTAGAAGTCACTCAAAATCAATGTTCAAGATGTTTCCTGCAGCTCAAGTTTACATCTCTGCACTGAGAAGAGCACACATCTGCAAAGCAGGGCCATGAACTATTTCCCTTACTGAACAGTATTCTCTAGTTTGAGAAGTAACCAGAACTTACTTGTTTACACTAAATCTGAAACTGCTTTTTACTTCAGCCTTTATTGTTGTTCAGATAATATCAGATGTTTCTTTCCTACATAAAGATCCCAGTACGTCTTCCAAAGTCCAGTACAACTTCCAAAATCCTTCTGATCTGGAAGAGACGCAGGCTTGCATACCAAACACTCCAGGTACTGAACCTTTAACAGTGGCAAAACATTGTCTTCTGCACCTCAGTATTCTAGCTCACTATGGAGGAATACATAATCTGCTTTTCACCTCTTCACACTGCTTTTGAAGATTCTTTCATTCACAAGAACATGACCCACAAAATTCAGAAGGCTGTTACATAAAGCCAGGATGTAAACCAAGGACAATCCAGGAATTAAGCATATGCTTAGAAGTGTAAAGCATTATTTTAAAGTATTATTAATATTTTAAAAATTTTATTTACATTTTGCATTTCTAGTGCAGCAATTCTGTCCTTCCATGTTATGGATACAAATTCCACTTATGAGCTGAGTCTAATAGTTATATTTCTATTTAATGTGTCCATTTAAATACCTCCTTCTCTTTCATAAGTTCTTCCTGTCATGGAAAACACTGACAAAAGTGTTTTATACAATTTTAAGACCATTTTACAAGCAATTACTCTAAATGCAATGCATTTTAATCACTGAACAATGCAGAAAATATTTTTGCACATAGAATTTACTAAAAATAGAAGTTCGAGTATCATCTCAGTACACAAGGCAAAGAACACACTTATAACCAGGCAGCACAAACATTAGTAGACTTAGGTCTCTGTAATGCCCCACTGGCTGCATCAGACATGGGCTTTTCGTTCCTCTGGCTCAGTGCACTTTGTACAGTGGATGATCTTGAAGTTCCTCCTGTTAACACACGAACGCACAAAGAGAGAATGCTTATGCTCAACACAACAGAAAACTTCATGCTATGTTAGTACTGCAACACTCATTACCCTAGCTCTCAGAATAAACCAAATAAACCAAATCAAATCGCAGTAAATTGAATACAACCGCAAAAAGAGTTGATGATGATTTGTTCCTGAAATGATCAGGAAAAAAATTCAAGTCTTTGGTTCTTAAACCTGAAACATATGGTTCTACTGAGATACACTGTCTACTTCCCATCTTACACACTGAATTTCTGAGAAAAACAAGCCTACTATCAGTAGATCTAAATTTTCTGAATGAGAATTTGAACATTCATTGATGTTATTTTGGGGTTTTTGTTTGGGTTTCTTTTCCCCTCCTTCTTCTTTACATAAGAGGTACTGGCAAAATGAGAAACACTTTACTACAAGGATTTTTTTCTTCTTGGAAAAGAGTATTGACAAGATCATTTATTAGAAAATTAGGATGGCAACAAAGCATATAGTAATCGCTTTTGATGACTAGAAAAATAATTTGATGACTTCCATTTGATAAACAATCAATCTAAAGTTGACAACATACTCGTTATTCTTAACAAGTAAGTGCTTCACAATTCTGAATTTTAAAAAAAAATATTGCAAAAAAATGCAATGATCTTCAACTTCAAAGTACTTACTTGGAGGACTAAGCTGGCTGAAAGGAGATCTAGCCCTTCTAAGAGAAGGTGAAGAACTCAGGTAGCTCATGTGGCGGTGATAGTCCCTCAGTTGTTCAGAACGCTTCATACCAGCTGTTGGTTTCACTGCTTCCAGTCTTTTCAGGAAAGCCTTAATATTGAAGAAAAATGTCATCAAGAAAGAGAAAGAATTAACAAGGTGCTGTAAAACAAACAGTCACAAGTTGACTTCTTCTTTGAACTGCAAAAAGCCCCAACATTTTTAGCAGTACACAACAGGAGCTCCTCCACTGGTGACCAGCATAGGCTACTCTGTTATTCAGTTCTTTTATCAGTGTTATGACAAAAATTGTCATTATCATTTGCACATCATCAGTCCTACATCTTTAGTACCTTACAGTTTACTGTGCTTTATGGTGATATGAAACAGCATGTTTATTTGGTGACTATCACCAAAAGTAGTGAAGAAATGGACTCCACTATTCTAATCCTATCTTTGGTTACTCCTCCCTTCTAAATTTCTAGAAGAATGAGGAGTTTGGGTTTTTTTTTTTAAATCTTTGCTTTGCAAACAGACCATTTTATATTGCTGCATAGGAAGCCCAGACAGGATTACTGACCCCAGTTGAGTGAAACTAATTTCAAAAGGAAAGCACAAACATCTACAGGACTTCATTTTATCCATAATCCAATTTTAAGAGATTCTATTTGAAATTATTGATATAGACATCATTTCCTCTTGTTAGCCCTGGAAATCATGTGGCAACCTATTGTTTAAGACATTTCAATAATCTAAAAAAAGGACCTGATATGAAGACAAATTGGGAAATACCCAGCTACATGCAACTTCCAATTAACAACTTCACATTTTTAATATATTGCACCTTTAGTGGTTGCCTCACATAGATCTAATTATTTCCTCTTTTAACTAATTTCAATTCATTTGATGGCTTGCAAACATTAGGCAATGACACAACCTTTGCTGGTCCGGGTTGTGACATGCATCCTATCAACAAGGGAATGCAAACTGTGATTACACAAAGTCTCCAAAATACTAAAGATAACTCTCTTTATAAGATGCATTGTCTAGATATATACTTGTATTGTCAAGAAACTGTCACCATTAAACTGCACACTTCGTCATATAATGATTTTTTTTCTTTCTAATAAGAAAAAAATTTACAAGAAGTGACTTAGGAAATAGTATAGCATTCACAGCATGCCAGTTGTCATTGTCTAACTACAATAGGAATCTACAAACTCTTGGTAGTTTATGCATGGGCACTGAAAACCTGCACAGAATGCACAAGAGAGAAAGGACAAGTGACTTTGGCTCAGATGTAACATGTCACAAGTGCTTGCGTCAAGTGCCAGCCAGTTCATGGTAAGCAGGAATACCTAAGTAAGCAAAAGTCAAAGGAAGGACTTCAGCCAGAAATAGCTCTTCACTAAAGCCAGTTACAGAACATGAAATGGTAGACTTGTCTCTAAAAGTTACAGCCAACATTCTTCTCACAACTTCATCCACATCTCCTCATACAACTATATATGTTTAGACTTGCAGAGATCACTTATTTTACCTTCAGTATTAAAAATGGAAGCTCTCAATACATTCAGTCCCATCAGAAATAGATCAGGTAAACTGTAGAAGTGACTCTCCTGTGAGAGATGAGCATGTTTCAAGTCTGCACTCAATTGTAACAGCCTCATAGTATTTGCATACCTTAACACTGCAGTAATTTCAAGCTTGATTCTGAATACATTGGCTTTTATGTACACACACGCACATATATATATATGCCTACTTAATTCTAGTTTAAATAAAATTGTCTGCTTTTGCTTTTATGCCTGTATTTTGAAGAGTATTGAGTTGCCATTAATGAAGGGGAAAATAAAAAGAGCTACAGAAAAAGCAGCTACAGATTCTGTGGTGCAGCAGTGTCTGAAGGAAAGCTTTTCTAGAGAATGAGAAAAGAGCTCCTGTGGTTCCCTTGCCTTCTGCTGTGGATTGTACCAAGGGCAGGTTAACGTCCATGCTATTTTCAGTTGTGAATTTTGCCATTTGGAAAACAGCCTGCTGCAGGCAGAATGGAGGCATCGGCACAGCGAAACGGCAGCCCTGACCTACTGAATCTGTAACCCGGAACTCGTCTGGTTCTTATGGTTTTACTACCAACCCTACAATCTTGAGGTCCTTATCTGAGGAGTACCTTGAGCAAATGTTGTTTTTCAGCCATACATATAAATCTACTACTTCTTTGTGTTCTCCTTTTGAAAAACAAACTGAAGAAAGCTGACACTTTCCTTTTTCTCCTGAAGTACCAAATCTCTGGAGCTTTAATCCTGCATCACTGAAGTAAACAGAAATTTCATCACTGATGTCAACAATCAAAGAATCAGATTACAGAATGTAACTCAGGTGTTTAGAACCAAATATATGTTCCCAATTAAATTTTAAGGAATTAAAAAAAAAAGAGGAACAGACACTAACAGCAGGAATGTTATTAGTTGCTCTAAATTACATTGCAGGTGCTCAGAGCTCTCAATTCAAGCTCAAAACATATATAGTATTGTGTCATTGGTGACCTCTCATCTTGGAAAAAGACTTCCCTGGCTTGTATTTCCCCCATCTTATTTTACTTTAATACTGAGTTTACAGTAAAAGAAGAATATTAAGAAAAGTCAAGTCACAGAATGTGTTCCTGACATGACTACCTTCTAGGAATAGGATAATCCTTTATAAATCTAGGCATCTGGACACAGATTAGTATCCATAAAGATACTAAAATACATATTGTCAATGATGGAAATGTCAGAAATGCCAACAATTTGGGAACAAAGAAACCCAACACTTTCAAAAAACTGCTGCCATACAGTGAGCCAAAGGAAAATCTGCTAATTCAATTTTGGTCACACCAGGAGAGCACTGAAGGTAATTCTAAAACTCTGTCAGAAAAAAAAAAAAGCGCATAATTAGTACAGACTCTTCTGCAGCTATGTTGAAAAAGGAAGGAAATGTAACACTCAAACTGAGTTCAGAGAGAAGATTAAAAATTTTACTTTTCCTTGGTTTACTTTTCTTTTTAAAAGTATAAAGGCTTCAGTTTCACCTCCTGTGAATCCTAATCAGCTGACCAGTGTGCCTTGACAGCTGTTCAAATTTATTTATATTACACCTCCTCTAATGTCACTGATGTTAGTGATCGCACTGTTCCCTTGCAGAGTCTAGGGGGAAACAGATAACTGCATTCAAGGACAGCTTTCTGTTCTTATCAATAAAAGTATTTGTAATTTTCTTTAATTGCCAGTTGCATTAACTAGCTCTAACCTGACTCTTAACAGTCAGAAAACTCTTAAAGGTGTTCAATTTACAGAAAAGTTTTTTTAAATGACCAACTATCAAGTTTATGTGTGGCTGGCAACACCACAAGAAAAGTAGGTTAAGAGTACAGAAAAGCAAATCCCACAAAATTAAGGACTTTGCAAAGTGTTCAGAATTTTCCTTGAACATGCCAATTAGTCAGTCTTTATTCACAGCAGTGCTATGGTAATCTCAAGTCTGGGTTAGGAATCTGAAGACCATAAAAATCTGACCACAAAGAGCGTATAGCCTAAATACTATCATGACAGAATTATACTATATTTGTACTGTACTCTAGAATATTTTAGCCATGCACATCTGTGTGCCAATCCCACAGCCTGACAGCTTCCTGTTATGACAAGGCCATGGAAACCTTTTGGCATTGCATTTTTAAATCTCAGAAAATACCCATTTTGTCTTTTGGCTTGGCATACACCACCTTTGAACTCCATGTACTTGAGTTTCTGAGGAGTCATCAATACAACATGATTATTTCTGGGTTCCTAAGACCACACATGAGACTACACTGTCTTTCACAACTACATTCTGCACAGCTTTCTCATCCTGACTGAGATCAGTGAGACTGAACACAACCATGTAAGTGTGCAGTGTCCAAGGCCTAGTGATGCTCTCTAACTCTGGGGATAGTCCTTGGGGACAGGAAAAAGGGAAGGCAGAGAAAAAGCAGTATGGAATACTTCTAGGGAGGAAAGTACAATGCGCTCAGGTGCAACCCTGATGAACCAGTGGCCCTTCTCCTACTTGTTTCCATGCTGAGAAGTTATTTCCCTTGTTGCAGCACAACACAGCTGGCAGAGCAGGCACAGTGCAGCACAAGATCAAAGGAATATTCTTTGTACATGGTGTCAGCCAGGTAGGGGGATGGCCAAAAGCACTATCCCTACCTTGCCCTTTACTCCCTACCCAATTATGACAGCACATCTGTACCATTAAATCAAATGGAGACAAATAAATACTCATTTGTGGCAGTATAATAAATGCATTTCTAAAGGAGATTCAGAATTTCCAGCAGGACAAAGCCAGCTCTGACTGCACGAGAAGGGAAAGTCTCCCTGAAGAATCCTTGTGCTGGTAGAGGCCACTGACTGTAACAAGTGGTGGCCAGAAGCAATAATAAATCTGCAGCACAGAGGACTCAGGAAACCAAGTAAGTGAAAAGAAAAAGCCCTTGCAGAGAAACACAGTAAGTGATTTTTGTTTTAAATTTGTGTGGAAGGGTCATTACATTGGAACTGGAATCAGAGCTGGAGCTATTAGGACTGAGGGTACATTTTGTGGGAATAAGATGTGAGGGAATGAAGAACATGGAGTCTTATATGCAGTGAGCCATAACATGAGGTACAGGAATGCATGGAAAGACCAAATAGCCACAAAAAAGGAACACCCTTATCCCTCCTGAGCTAAGGTTTGAGAACTGCCCCTACCAGAGCTGCTGAGATCTTCCAGCGAAATTCCAATGTGAACTCAAAAGGTCACTGTTCCCTAGGAATTTGGCTGAACATAGCTTAGCTCACTGAGATAATCTAACAGCTAAATCCTACTCAGAATTAATAAAAATGATGAAAAACCCACCAGAAAACACAGAGATATGAATGTCTTCTAAGTTCCGATGAAGCAACTGAAGAATTATGTGATTACTGCAAATCAGTATTTCAAGGACCCCAAACACTTACCTGTATATGCTAGGCATTACATTAATAATAAACCAATAAAAAACCAACAATAAACCATTAAAAGTTTCAATAGCATATAGTCTATTAAGTTCATTATCTTATTTACATTGGTGAAAATGATTTCTGTAGCAATACAAATAGACACACATATATGCAGACATGGGAACAAAGTAATGCATCAGTCACACTTAAGTTCCTTTCCACTGAAGAGGGACTGAAATTATTTTCAAACACAAGAGTAGAATGTTTTCTGAATCAACAGCATCCTCTATTGGCAAGAGACACACTCTGATCTTGCTAGCTCTGAAAAGCAACCAAAAGTAGGTTCCATTTATGAAAGCACAGTCAAAAGCAGCAATTACAAAATTCTGGCATTAATTTTAGCAATCATCTGTTTTGCTAATTGTGCTTTTCCCATAAATTGCTAATCAGAACTTCAAAACTATTTTTCATCAGAGCAATGCATCTTGCTAATCTGTCATTGCTCTTTCTAACACAGTCTGTGGGAACAGCAGATATTTCCTGTATCTCCTGGCACCCTTTCACAAAGCTAGGGAGCACAAAAGCACTCAGATTCCTCTCTTAATTTCCTAAAATTTTACTTTCCTGCACCATCTCTGATACTAAATGATTGCAAGAGAAATCAATCTTTCTGATAACTGTAAGTACAGGCATTACTCCAAGAATGTTCTGGTGGAACAAACAAACATTTTCCATAGCCAAGTTGTTAACCTCATGACAAACAATTATAAAAACTGAGCCAACACCAGCAAAAAATAATCTCTTTATCAAAACTCTTTAATCCCCTGCAGAAACTACTGTTGTAGATTTCTATTATTGAATTATTTACAAACCTCTGCATCCTTCTCCAACAAACATTTCACAAAGGTGTATCAAACACCATATCCTCTATGCAGCACCCTCAGGCCTTGTATAAATAAAAAGATGCCCAAGAAGTAAGAGAAGAAAGATTGATAAGAAAGTCCACAGAATTCCACCAATTCCACCTCTTTAAATTTATGAAGGTGAGGAAAGCTGCTGACCAGAAGAAAACAGGTTCACAAAGCACATACTTTTATCAATATAAAGAAAAAAAAACCAACATCAATGAACAGGGTAGGGCTGCTCTTTCATTTACAGTCTCAGAGAAAAGTATGCCACATATCTAATCTCAAAAGGTAATGCTACAAAAATCAATATGTTAAAACTGTGATGCTCTAGGGGTACACATACATTTCAAACATAATAAAAACATTTTAAAAAACTCTAAAAAATGATAGCAGAGTTAAACAAAATGGAAGAGCTGCACTGATAAATCACTGATCCAAAAAGAAGAACAGAATATATCATCCTGAGTTTGGGGAAAAGAATAAACCAAATGCTTTTATAGTATAAATTAGCACAATGTCCTAACATTAATTCTCATATCAAGCATGTCCACTCACATTGCTGACAACAACAACTAAACTATAAATGAGTAAGTAAATGACCAACACTATTTCTTACACTTCATGCAACCACCATTCATCTCCAACATGTACTAAAGCAGCAATATGTGAAATGACTGTGTTTAGGTCTGCTGCATTTTTGATCCAAAAGTTGCAAAGTCAAGACAGTCTTGAACGAACATTGCAATATATCATAAGAGAAAGGGGTTGTGGCTTTGAGTAAAAAGAAGGGTATTTTAAAATATCCTATACATTAATCTACTGTAATCATCAATTGTTATGCAGTACAGCATATAACTGTTATATCCTGAGGCACTGTGGCACAGCACTTCCTCCCCAACACCTAAGAACATATTAACAAGGCTCATGTGGTAGAGCAAGACCTGTTTTCAACTTTTGAAATAAACACCATCAACACCCTCCTACCAACCTAAACACATTTCTTCCCCAGCCAATGACAAGTATCACACATCTATAACAGAATCTTGTGCTAAATTCTTTCAGACTTTAAAGTATAATGTGAACTGCAGTCTAGTGGAGCTGGGAAGAAAGTTTCCTAATTTGCAAAGTTTGAACAATCCAGATGTCTGAAAGCTGGAAGAATGAAAACCTAACAGCTTTTCCCAAATACGGTAATCAGACTTTCTCCATGTTGAGTCTGTATCTCTCTGTGTATAGAAAAGGAAATTGCAACCTATATTTAGACAAAGGCTAAGAAGTAATAAATTACTTCCAGTATACATTTTCCAATTAATTTAACTATAATTGTATGCCTTCTTCAAACACACTGATAAATACATAAGAGATAAGAAAATGCTATTACATGTATGTATTACAATTAAATTACTAAAAGTATCTCATTCAAACCAGCTTTACTTCTATTATTTGAGAACTCTGGCAATATCCCTACAAATGTGTCTGAACTTTTGTTTTCCAGTAAAGTAAGCGATTGTAATTGCCATAACACTGTGGCAATCAGAGTGCAGCAAATATTCAAAGACAGAGATAGCTATGAGTCAAAAACCAGAACTGACATTGACTTTGTATCCTCTGTATTTCAAATATAATGAGTTTGATGCTATCATATTGATTGCTTTATTTTATGTAAGCCTGTTTTTGAGAAGCTAGTAGTCAGGATGAAGCAGAATGAACAGTCAGACTGCTGTCCGGTGTTTTGAGTGTGTTAACAATAACAGTCGTTCCTCTAACATTAAACAATACTAAAGTAGAGCAAATGCATATAAACTGAAATCTACTTCCATCTGAAAAAACCCCATGGTTACTCCCACCTCTCTCCCAAAAATCCAAGAAACTCACCCATAGGAACAATTATGCCAACACCACAGTAGTGGAAATTTATTGAAGACTTACTGCAGTAAATGTCCATGTGCTGCCTCATTAATCTTCTACGTATTTAGCAACAGCTCAGCTGACAAGAGATAGTCCTTCTCAATTTACTGATCCACATCCACTATGAAAACTTACCAGGTTTTCTCTTTCAATCCTCTGCTGCTCTTTTTGCCTGTTGAGGGCACTGTGGTACAATCTAGGCGGTGTTACAGACACCTTCTTCAACGTGCTGCTTCTCCTTGGCCTTGCAGACTGTCTGGACAGCTCTTTTAGCAACCTCTGGTTTTCCCGATCAATCTGTCTTACTTCTTCATTTGTGAAAGAGTAATTTTTCCTTATTGCTTTAGATGGCTGATCGATGGTTAGTTTTTGTTCTTTTTTATCCAACTGTAAGAAAGCTTTAAAATAGCAAAAGGTGAAATAAACAAGCAGATTAGAAAACACAGCTTCAGGAACCCAGGAGTAAATATAAACTAGAACCAAGAATTAAAACATAAATTAGTATTTAGATGTTTGCCATAAAAAAAGTTTTAAACTTTGCTCCCAAGTTTATCTAAGGTATCCATCTCAGTTAAGAGGCAAAATAGATACAATGTTTTGGACAGAAAACTTACACTGGGGAAGCCTGCACAGAGGCACAAAGTGCACTTCCTGGAGTGATTTTGCTGATATTTAACTCCTAAAGCAATTCTACATTGTGTTGGTGGAGGAAATGCAAAGGGATGATGAAAAGTAAATTTAATGGATGGGGAGAAATGAGTGAGCACATATAACAAAAGAAAAATTACCGGGGCACGGAAATTTAAAACAGTAAGCAAACAACAATCAAATCATGATAATAAGGTTTCAAAACAAAGAATGCACACTTAAAAATACACAGCAACTTGATGTGCACAATTGCAAGATAACTGGAAAAGTTCACTCTCAACCAGAGCCAGCTATATTTATTACAGTTCCACTGGAGCTTTGCTGTTGACCTATTTCTAAGCCTTTACTTTCTAAAGCTCTGCAGCAGATCTTCTGGCAACTGCTGTGTGAGAGTTTTGCTGTCATGGTGTTACCCCACCAAACCACTGCATTAGCTGTGGTACAGGAATGGCAATCCCTGGTTAGATTAGGCAGATTCTTGGAGCTGAGACACAGACAAAAAAAGCCTTACTTGTGCCATTCCCCACACTTCTCCAATATCACAGTGCCTTCAGAAGACATCCCTCATTCTTATCCCTACAAGTCCCACACAGGCAAAACAAGCATTCAAAGCAGAAAGAAAAAAAAACAAACCCAGGCAGGCAGTAATACTTCCTTAGCAAACACTTCTGCATTAGCAATCTGTTTGCAAGGTATGTCTGAGGCAGCCTAACAGTGAAGAAAACTCAAAGAATGAAGAGCATTTTCTTACTTCAAAATGAAATGAAATCTTTCTTGCAGTATCTTAATTGATTATATTTCAGAATCGATGCAAGTAAATATTGCTACTTTCTTTGAGAAATTTAAGAACAGTATTCAAAATGTAAACCTCAAACATTTACTGAATTTCAACATTCATCTGGAAATTAGTAAACTTGCAGTATCAGCATGCTAGCCAGTACAGGCAAGAACTGTCCCTAGGCAGTTCTAACTTTGAGGTTGCCCACAGTAGCAAATTCTGCTTTTGTTTGTCAAGAGAAGATGCAAATCACCTCAAAACCAAGACACAATGCAAACTAGCACGGATCGAGTGTGCCAACCAACAGGTTAATACAATGTAAATGTCTTGAGAAACACCTCTATAGTTTAGTTAAGTTATTCTCAAGGTAAAACTAGTACAGCCATCAACACCATTGGAGGAGACAAACCTGGAATGAGATTCATCTGGATAAGCCTACAAGGGACAAAGAGAAATGCAAAGACAATAACTAGAGCTGCAATTCACATCAAGCTGAAGCATATATCTCAGTAGAAAATATTATAGAATGTCTTTATTGGAACAGGAAAAATCAGCACTGCAGAACACAGCCGGATGACAGTAAATTGAACAACTATCTGAAGAAGATATCATGTCACATAATTGATAATTGTATTATTATGGTGCTTTTACCTTATATCCATAGCACCTCATGGGTTAAAGAGGACTGCACGTCATATGCAAGAGTGGAAATCCAGTTGAGACAAAGAACACTTGTTAAACTCAGATCTTGACCTAGTCTTGTGGCATCAATGCTACTGATGATGCATTCTATTACAGGAGACATTTAAATTTCTGCATGACTGTCAGCACAAATTGCCAACAATTATTTTGCCTCTGTGGAAGGTGCCAACTAGTCAAAATCAATTTAAGCAATTGCATTCTGCATAAAGACTTTTTCAGGTACAAATACATGTTTAATGCCTTCACTGGTCAGTGACTTTTAATTCACTATTAGATAACAGGTTATACTTTGGCAGAGACTGTATATCCTTTTGATCTAATTATGAACTATAGCCAGTAAAGAGATTACAAATGCTTCAAGGTAATTACTTATTTTCTGACTTGTTCACTTTTCTGGAAAACCGCTGTCAGGTGTGATGAAAAAATAAAACCAGAGCAATGACATGGAACAAAGGCCTTTCCTTTTTACCCCAAAGCTGCTCAGTAAATGCTACTAGAAACAATGATTCAAGCAACCCGGAAGCAATTGCTACACACAGGGCTCAAGAAGCGCTGCTTTACTTTCTCATTCCTATCTCCTGGGGATAGTGATATGTAACTTCTGTAGCATTAAACACCCCCTACTTCATCAGAAGCTCTCAAGCAACTCGAGTCAATACGTATCTAGGTACATATCCATGCATTGCTCTACTGGATACTATTTATATACAGATGGACAAAATGTTACTAACTTTACTCTCATCTTCCAGCTTCTTCAGTCACATCCCCCCTCAACACACAGGCTTTTCCTTTTTTCATTCATCTCTTCTTCCTTCCTCCTTTTCTTAGCCTTTTTCCTTTGAATATATATCACTTCTAGAGTGCTTCATCCACATGTTTTACCACCTCATCACAAAGATAGCCTTTCCCACCTGTGTCAGCAGGAAGAGACTCCATCCCACTTTCTTCCATATGTTGTTCATTCTTAGCCTTGTTATTATTTATTTATTCTTAATGTAGAAATTGACTTTACTACTGCCAACAGCTTTCTGGCAACTTTTGAGGTTGAGAGCTTGCTAACAGTCATAATATTGAATTTATCACAACTCAAGAGAAATGCATTAATACAGAGAAAGACCCCAAAGGTTCTGTTGTGAAGTTACTCAGTGAAGCCTTAGCGGACAACTGCCAAAACCCAGCAAATGATCTATTGACAGATGGCTACATTACAGAAGACTCATTAATTTTGCATCAGAAATTCAGACCCAATGCAACACATGCAGCAGCAAGTGTTTTTTCAAGGGGATGGAATGAAAATACCAATCTAAAACTCTCCAGTTCCTTAAATGATCTTTTTAGTATTAGCCTTCTATATGACCCAAGAACCCATTTGAAACTTCATAAATAGCTTTTTGCTGCAGCACTGCTGCAATACACCAAAGCACTGGATCAGGTAACACAGTATAAGTACCTGGTTTGTTGTTCAGACTGTTAATTAACTGGAGTTATGTTTTACTTGGTTAAGATCTATGCTCAGGAAGAATTTAACTGGCAAACACACAGCAAAGCAAACCATAACTTACTGGACCCTACCCATAGATGGTCTTTTTTAAACCGCACAAATGCAACACTGATCTGCATAGGAACTGTGTCACAGGAGAGTCTAAAGTTTAGTAGAAAAACAAGACAACATGATATACCTGTGTCATTTTTGTGAAAGAACACCACTAATACTACAGCATTCATAGTCCTAACAAAACAGGCAGAAGAAATCACCACTCCTTAAATGACATTCAAATAAGTCACAGAAGCAATACAGAAAGCAGCAGGGAAAAACTTTTGTAGGTCTCCCTGAAGCAGGGGTGACATTCTTTCCATGGTTCAGAAAAACACTTCTGACCCCTGAATTTCAAATCAGCAGTAATAGTTACCACTGCTTCCAGTCACCTGACTGAAAATCTGTCCAACCTGCCTCTGCAAAGCACCGTTTATACAGCATCATATTCCTATTCTCCACACCCTTGCTATGACAGAAAATTAGGTAATCCACAGCAGGAATGTATGTCCAATATGCACTGAATGCATACTACCACTCACTGGCAACATTGCTTTCACGGCAAAGACAGTAGGTGTCTAAGTGAGGTCAGCACATGCCCATAAAACCAGAGACAATTCACCATCAATAAGCAAAAAAAAAAAAAAGGTAAGAAAGGTAAGATTCCAAATGCTATTAAATACTTAGAGTACAGTTCATGTTATATAACTCAGGTGTTTGAGTTTTATAGTTATTTCAATGATTTATTCATCAATGCACCCACACTACCCTTTAATCACAAAGCCTAAGTGAATTGTCATGTATACCTGACTATTTTTGCAGTGGCCACTGACAACATGAGATAACACTACAGTTTTAAGGTTATGATTCAAGTTTCTAAAGAGTTTGTAAGTCTTGGAACAATGAAATATGATTTACCTATCATATATGTATTCTATCAGTGGGTAATCAGTAACTTAACTAAACCACTAGTTACTTTCATTGTCAGTCAGACCTTAAATATAATTTGGGGTAGATGATAAATAAGCAGCAACATTTGCATAATGACTTGCACAGTGTGCAGCCTACTTCTCATTTGCTGGTAAGCAGGAAAAGAAAATTCCCTGGTATTCACAGGATTTCTATGAAAGCTGGTTTCCATGGAGAGATACCTGACCTTTTTTTAAGCTATAAACAAGCTGTTTATTACTTTCAACTTCTAAGCATTGAAATAACCTTGCAGAATGAAAAAGGCCAAACTTTATATAAAATATAATTAGCAAGTCAAATGCATTAGGACAGGATGATACAGCCATCATAACAGTATTAAGGGTAAAGTCAAAATCATGTGTTTCAGTGTATCTTTTGCAATCCCAATAAAAACTGCTTCAATGCTTACACTTGACTGATATTTTATTTTATATTGCTGCACTACCACATGTGCAAAAGGATTAAATAAATCACAGTTCTTCATCAATATCTAATAGTTTAAGAGTGAAACTATTTCCCTGTGGTATCTCTAAACAAATACTTCCTATAACATCCATTATTGCAGGCCACAGAGCTCTTTAAAAGGGATTTTGGAGAATTCAAGATTTGGTGGGGTTTTTTTAAGAAAAGGAGAATGTCCTTTTCAGGTAAAAATTTCCCTATTTAAACATGCTTAAATAGGGCTGCTATTTATTTCTTGATATCATGAGAAAGATATCTTACAGGTGTTGGACATTTTTCCCCATAATTACAAAGTTTCTCATGAATGTTGGGGAAGCCTGTATCTATGCACAATCTCAGAGATTTTCAATCTCTTTTCAAACTCTAAATATATGAACAAGCTAGAAATTGCTCTTCTACCTCAAAATGAGTTTCTAGGCATGTGAAAACCAAGCATATGAATACACACACATATAGAAAATTAGTTCAAACTCTGAACACACACACTAAATAGAATTCCATAGAAAAGCTATATATGCTTAGTTCAACTCTACAGTTTGGGTATGTGTATATTGCAGTCTACTTTAAATTTAGATACTGCTTAGCAGCTTTTCTAGAAATACACTAGTTCAGCATGAATGAGCACACAGATAACATATCCCTAAAGAGAACAAACTTTCAGTTATCAAAACTTGTTCTATTTCCCGAGTGACAAATTATATGAAAAAAAATTGAAGTGATTGCTTCATGTTGAGTTGAAGCTGCTATTTAATTTTCTACAATAGATTTTATTCAGAAATACAGAGCTTTTTACTTTTATAATCATGATATTTATATTACAGGGCTTTTCACAGAGGAACCTCTATTTTAAAAATCTAAGGCATAGAAGAGGCAAGAAGATTTTATCAGCACAGAGGTCAGTGAGAGCTTCAAGGATAGAACTTCAGTCTGTGGTCAATTGCCCTACTTACCCCACCACACCGCCTCCTCAAGTTAATAATAGCTAATGCCATGGATTTACAGACTAATTCTCACAGACACTTCTGTAAAATAAGCAGGTATCAACCCCATTTTGCAGAGAGGAGAACACAAAGTACTAAATTCTTTAGCACTATATATATCTCATGCTATCCCACTGTACTGATACCAAACAAATTTAGATAAAGAGATACAGAGCAATTTTAGCAGACGACTCTGTTCTGGACTACAGAAATCAAGAGATCTGTCTAGAGACAGAGCAAATCTGTAGCATAATGGGTTGAGATAGATGAGTGCTTAGTTCACACTCATATACTTAACCCATCTCTTTATCTGCATAATAATCAAGACATAGGATCAGGCAAAATAGCATCCCAGCTTTCTAACATGGCGATTTATGAAACTGTCTTCAAAAACAATCTTTTACAATCTATTTCTTTGCATTGTCATACTTAATTCCCTTTTTGTGTTCAGATTACTCAAGAGTCCAGCAGAGGAAATAGCTCTGACGTTTTTTATTAGTACAGGTTTAGAATATTGCTTTCAGTTATTAATTTTCTGAAATATCTGTAAGGTTTATAGCAAAATGGAAACATCATGGAATCACAAAACAATTGCATACAAAGATATATATATCATCATGAAACAACAGAAAAACTGTATTTCTACCTGAAAATTTATAATCACACCTGCTATCAGCACTACCCATCTAAAAACAATCAAAGTGCAGTATAGAGCAGGGAAACTATGAGATTTCCAACTAGAACTGTGTTGTGAGATTTTACCTTATTAAGAAATGTGTAATAGAAAATTTTGCTTTTATCAAGAACAAGCATAGCTTTAGGAGTTGTAAAGACATGATAAGTATTTGTCTAATACAATTTTTTAAATGCTCACAAATTAATAGCTTTCTATACGAACACAAGTAGGTAAAGGACATATAAAGCAAAAACTTTTTCAATTACTTTTAAATTTAACTGCAACAGTTTCTAAATTATTCAAATTAATTCTGCTTTAAGATACAAAATCCACCTTGCTGCCTCTAATAACCAGACTCTTGTGCTAGTCCAAAACTTGTTCTTTAAAAAAAATTCTTTCCTTTTTTGTTCTTGCAATTCTTTTTTTTAATACAAGAGATTCCAGTCCTCCCAAATGTATGCACTATTAATGTGAAGAATCATACAAAAGTAATTACTGTGTGCCCCATAGAAACAACATAGTAAGAGATCACATGGAAATTTTTGCAAGTGTCTGGGGACCTTGGGAAATTAAACTTGTCTAACTGCTGTAAATGCTTGGGTCCAGCTATATTACAAGACTATTTGAAAAACAAAGTTAAATAAAATGCTTCATCAGTATAAAGTACTGGAAGAATACTATGCTTTAAAACCAAATAATGATTAGTTAATTTTTTTCATGCACTCAGGTCTGGGCTTGCAGTGCTCTCACTTGAAGCAACATTTATGCCTATGCAGTTCTGATGAGCATTTAATGGAGACTGGCAGGTGGGAGAAAATTATTTGCACTTTTTTTTTCCCTAATGTGTACAAAAAATCTGCAAGAAATAACTCAGAATAAGATTAGCTCCTATTTTCCCAGACTAGTTACTTTCCACCATTAATAATTCTGCCCCATTTAAACTTCAAAACGCCCAAACTAATTAAGCTATGTTGTGCTTGCTGATTTACAGAGGCACTTGGGAGTAATATACACATTAATCAGGAACATTAGCTGCTAGACCATATGAATTCTACTCCTCATTACTCTATCTTTATTATTGTTATTTAGAACAGGTTTTCAGTTTTGATAAAAAAACTGAAAACTCTGTTCCTCTCCCCAACAGAGATTCATCTCTGAGAATATCTACTCTGAGCAATAATACCCATTTGTTTTAGGGATGAGATGAATCCTTTGGTAATCACTGGCTATTAAATGGCTTCTTGCTAATGGGGAACAAATAAGGACATAGGACATCCTCATTTCAATTGCCTAGCAACAATTCTTCTGACATCATGTTTTGACAACTGGTTGGAATTGTTTCTAGTATGAAAGAATGACTGAAGCACAAGGACTGTCAGGGATGAGAAAAAGCTCTACCTTTCTTGACTGCTAACGTTGCTTTTCTTAACATCAGAAGAATTTCCATACAAGTAAAATCCTCAGTTCTAACTTATAGGCAAGTTAAACTATGTGTACAATACATTCTAAATCCTTATTCACTAGAAGCTCAGTCTGGCAAGATGCAAAGTGAAGAAACACAACACACGCACTTTTAGTCATGCCAGGCTTATTTCAACACAGCAAACCTGGCTTGGAATGTACCACACCTAAACTGCAAGAGGCTTTCCTCACTTGAGATCAGCAGATTTCTTGATTCAAGCCTTTTTTATTCCACAGATTTTAGTACTGAAAACTCTGGGGCATGAAAAGAAATGCAAAAGCACCATGTAGACCTTAAAATATGTGCATGAGATCATCCAGGGCATTCTTACCCCATATAATGAAGGTGTGCAATGAATGCAGGGAAAGAGATTGCTAATTTTCTTAGGCTTCATTATTAGATTTTTAAAGTCTATTAGCCAGAAGCAACCACTTGAGTTTTAATAAGGATTATCTGCTATTTTTCTTTTTAAAATACCTTTACTCAACCTATGGTATTTTAGAAGTCAGACACCTAGCTCAGAAAAAAATTTCAAATACTTCTGTTTAATTATCAAAAAGGTACTAGAAGTTTAATTATATGAATAGCATTTATAATGCAATGAAATTTTGGACTGTCTTTCAGTCTTGAAGGTTGATAATCCAGCCTTTCAACAGAAAGGCTGATGCTTTTAGATATCAACTTGTGCCATAGTCCAGCACACTGTAAGAGCCATGTGCAGTTTTATTGCCCAATTTATTAATATATCAAACCTTCTTTAGATTCACCCTGTCTGTGTATCTTACTTCTAGGTATATGCAAACCAATGCATGCTTCTTTTCTCTACTGCACAATCAGTACTATTACACAGAAAAGAATTCCAAGAATTAGATCAACACCACTTAAACAGCAACCAGTTTTAAAAATACACGTGGTGTGTGAAAATCCCACTCTCTTTGTGTATTAGAACACAGCTGTTCTCAACAAGTGGCAGATGCTGTATTTTGTAAAAAGAAAATTTAAAAAATCACCTTTCAGAAGCTGATTCAGGTCCATGGCATCATGCAATACTTTTCGACTATATCTGCGATCAAACTCGGAATCTAATGAAAAAAATACAGACATAAGATTGAATTTCCCAGCCCCATAGGTTTTGCACATTTAGTGTTGTACTTAAATTCTCCAAATTACCATATAATTCTTGGTTCACATTTTCCTGTCTCTTTACTTTTAGTTTCTTATCATTTGATGCTACAAATTCAAAGGACTGGATAGGACTGATGTCTGGAGTTGACAGAGGTGTTACGTCAGTCACTGTGTCTTCAGACTCCTCCAGGTCATCACCAAGCTTTGGTTTTCCTTCTGCTAATTTCATTGCTGACTTGAATTTTTGTTTTGGAGATAGAAGAGCATTTCTACATGCATTCCTTTTTGGGGAAGAATGAGATAAATCTGATAAACAGCTATCAGAATCTGTGTCAGAACCATCTGTATCTGAGCTTGAGGATGACGATGACGAGGATGAGGAGGAGGAAGAAGAGGAGGAGCTGATACTGTATTTTTTGCTAGCCTTTTTTATGTTTGGCTGCTTAGCAGACTTTGGTCTAACCTGTTTTTTGCCATCATCACTACTGTCTTCTTCATCTGTATAGTAATCTTCTTCACCTTCTTTAACTATTTTAGGAATTCCAGCAGGAACAATCTCCTCTGTTCCTCTATTTGCTGCAGGTGTTGCTCCAGATGTACCTGCATTCTCTGCAACTGGAGAAACTGTCAAAGATGAAGCATCTTCACTAGGACCTTTGCTATTTTCTAGGGACTGATCCCTTTGCAAATCTATCTGCTCTTCTCCACTTTCCTCCTCACAACACTCTTCATCCTTTGAATTAGAAACCAAATCAGTGTCTGCAAGAGCTGCCTTTGTACTTCCTTTCTCTGTATGTTCACCATTTTCTTCAGCTTTCCTTTTCTCTTCCTCAAAGTCACTGTCAAAGAAGGCATGATCCACTTCACCATCTGATATGTCTTCAAAATGGTCCATAACGAAATATGAAGTGTCACCTGCAAGCATCAGAAAACATTTCCAAATATTTGTGCAAAAACAGATCGAAATACAATCCAAATACACTTTTAGTATAACAGTTTTGCTCTTCACTCTTTTAGCTCTCGTAATCTATAATTCTGTAATTAATTACATGAAGTTGCTAGAGACAATTTCATAGGGAGCTCAGTAAAAAAAATCAGTGCCACCTTATTGCACACAGCTCATATCTTAGACCAGACAGCTTTACTTTAAGCCAACCCACCACAATTTCCAAACTATTACTTCTAAGCAAATTTGTCAAACACCTTTAGTGGCTAAAAAATCTTAACTATTACAAACAAGCAATTAATGTGTCTTATTTTTTCCCTTTAAGGTAGAGCCATTTGAAGCTAGAGCCACTTATGAGCTGTCATTAGTTGGAATTTTATATTGTAAACCTTGATAGCATGTCACCATCTTGGCTGACACAGCCATGCACACTGCAGACTTTCAGTACTTAAAATTAAGAAAAATTTAAATTTACATTGAAAGATCCATGGCTCCAAGGTTAAATTGACAGATTGTGGGTGTGTCAGTGTTCATGTTTTAGTTTGGACAAGGAGCTTGCTTTTCATGACAACGAGCTTGCTTTTCTGTAACTCACACTCCACAGTACAGTAGGGAAACTTAATTCTTTTAGATGAACCTAGACTTTAAAAAGTGTGATCCAGGCATGAAACCAGTGCATTTAAACCAGAAGTTACCATTCAGTCCATGGGACCAGATCATGGCTAGTCCAAATACATAATATTGCAGACATCAGGACCTCGGGGTTAACCATTATGTACTACAAATCTGCTCCTAACATGTCCTGCTTCTTACAGAATTTTATGGTGTGTGATCTTATCCATGTGGCAGGAGCATACAAAAGTTTCCACTCATTAGTAGTATACATATAGTTAAAATAAAAAAATCTCAACACCCCACAACCAAACAAAATCAGCCAGTATCAGACTACCAGTCCCATCTAGCCAGAGGCACTTTTCTCCTACTCTTTAAAACAGATTTCACTGTTGAAATAATTTAGTAAGCTACAATCAATAAATATGTAACATTCTTTAGACCCAAGAAAATCAAACATGAAGACAGTGGAAGCAACCATACAAGGCCAGAGAACCAGAATATTTTACAAGATGGATGGTCTCCCTTAAACCACATATAGTTTGTTGCCATGGCAAACAAAGGTGGAAAAAAGGAATTTCCAGGAAAGGTTCTAGCTAAAATGACATCAAAATACAGAATTTTAAAAGGTCACTCAGATATTTTGCTACTTCTCAAATAATACTGGTTTAGAGGAATTGAAAAAATCAATTCTCAAATCTCAACATAAAACCAAAAGTCTGGAGTCTCCTATGGTTTTAAGAATCACAAAGCCAAAGAACTGAAAAGAGACTTATTATAGTTAGATGTTGTATAAAGCTGAAAACACTATTAGGCAACAGAAGCAGAGATCAATTTTCAGGACCACAAAGATAACTCTCTAAAGCACCTAGCTCTTCAAAGAGCAACAAAACAAAGGAGTAAAACACTTCTGGGAATGCAGATATCCAGCAAGTTCAAGTCTCACACCAGAACAGGCAATAGCCACCATGAAACACCACCCTGCTGCTAAAAGAATACTTCATCTGCCTCTTCATCCAGGCAGGGTGCTCCATTAGACACCCCTCAGGACTGACTGCCTTACTGGCCATGTCCCTGGTTCTCCCTCACAGGCTCTCAGCCTTATCATCACTATCCTTGAGCTCTACACAGCTGACATACCCCCTAACACAGAGGGTCACCCCGCCACCTCTCCCTCCTGGCATGTCCCTTCTGAGGAGCTTACAACCATCCATTGCACCACTCTAGCCACCACAATCACCCCACCACGTTTCCTGATGGCAACTACATCATGGTTTTCCCACAGCACCACGGCTTCTGGCTCCTCCTGGCTTTTACCCATCCTGTGTGCACTGGTGCACATGCACTACAGCTGGGCTATTGGTTCCACCCTTCGTGTCACTTCTTGTGACACCTGGCTTCAGGCAGCTTGTATAGCCTGCAACGTGTAACTATCATGTGAATTTCTGAAAGACTTTCTCAAGCAGCTTCCTAAAAGGATAATACATTTAATATATAAAAACATGCACAATAGAATAAATAAAAAACAATCAGAAGAGTAACACATTATTTAATTTTCTACCTCATGTAATCTAAACCAGAAGGGAACAAAACCTGTTAAGCATAGACCATGAATTATTTACTTAGCAAGTAAAACTTGAACAAAGCCAATTCTATGAAGAAAATTAGGAAGCAGAGTTTAAAAATAAAACCCTTTCTTCTCCATGATGAAAAGCTTTTATTACTTAAGGAACTAGCATCTCTCCAGCTCATAACTAGAAATATGACTGATTGGTAAAAGTAGGCATGTGGTGTACTTCACGTGCCTCAAACACATATTTGAAATAATGTTAGTACTGTTGTATACATAAGAGCATAAGGGGCTAAGGCAAAAAGGTTTGCAGGTGGGTGCAGACAAACTAGAATAACTTAATATAGCTGAAAACTTTAGTATAGGCTAAAATATAACATTTTGTTGAGGTGCAATCACATCCATGTATTTTTAGTTCGTGTAATGCTATGCCTGCGAAGGAGACTGAACTAACAGTATCTCATCAGCTATAATGCCTAGTCACACCACTTCTCAGATGACTCTTCTGAACACAGTCTCTGACGTGAGGATGGGATTTAACTCAAGACAAAAGGGCAGTGTAGAGCTGGCAAAAGGTGACACAAGATAGCAACAAGCTTGTACATTCCTTTCCATTAATGCCAGCCAGGGAGCACACATCTTCCCACTCTACATGATTCAGGAACAGCCCACCTGCCAGTGGGCTGTTTCCTAGGAAGACTGAGACATAACTGCTTTGCAGACAGCAACTACCAGTGCAGGAGAGATCATTTAGCAGTCTGGCCCTGCCCAAGGAGCAGCAGTCATTCCACTGACAAACACATATTCCACTCCTCTGGTATAAGTCCTTAACAACTTTAGCCTTCATCTTAATGGGAAACCAACACGCCATGTCTCTCACTGTCAATTATTCACAAACTTAAGATTAATTAATTCTTTAATTAATTTATTTTAAAATAAAAACAAGATGAAATAAAGAGATGGTATTCTTAGATCCTATTCCACTCCTGTATCAAGAATGTCTGCAACAGAGCTGGAATTTGCTAAGGTGATGCAATACAGAAGAGGTAACTTTGCTGATAAAGCATGACTAAATCAATAAACTGGTTCTGTTTACAATTTCACATTTATATACAACACAGAGTGTAATTTTACTTCAGTGAGAAACACCGAGTTCTGCTATGTTGCCTGTTTTTAAAACACAGAGTCAACAAGTGATACTCTGGAATCCCAAAAAAAAGCTGCCATTACAGTCAAATACTTACCATTAACTGCCAATTTTAGTGACCGCTGTATTTATTTACAAAAAAAGCACATGCTTGTTGTGGCTTTCTGCCATGAAGCCCTCTAACACAAGCATGAGCAATTCCAAAGAGCAGGCTGGCCATTAATTATTTGCCAGATCATTTTTTACTGTAATATTTCTTCTCTCCATGTAATTCTCTACCTCTCACCCCATTTCTCTTGCAACAGTAACAATCACTCGTTACCACAGCCAAGCGCACCCTTTTGTCTTTGTCTCAGGCTGACTGCAGCTCTTCCTAGTTTAGGAAGAACTAGCTTATACCACTTTTTAATCCCTTCAAGCTTGACCCATTTAAGATCAGAGAGCAGTGGCTAAGCAGCCAAAGTGAAGTCTGACTTTCAGGGCTTTAGAGACCCACACTTTCTCACCAGAGGGTTGGCACACTGAGAGTCTGACTACCTACTGAGACCACATCCACATTCTCCCAGCAAGAACACAGACCACACAGCTCCTGCACAGGTCAACAACTGTCTGCTGCTGCACTACTCAAAAAACAAGCAGCATTTTGACATCCTCCTCCATCTTACAGAACAGATCAAGATCCTAATCACACTAAGCATATTGAGTGTTTTTCCCCTCCAGCTGCAAACCTGCCAACTACAACACTACCAGAAATACATTTGTAGGCAATGCCTAAGAGCAGGCCATTAGGCATGACTGCAATTTGAAGTCTCTTCTACTAAGTTGGGATGGTACATGCAAAGTCATGAATTGAGTATACAGACTTAGATGTGGGTTTGTGTTCCAACATATCCTGCCTTTTGAAAACATCTTTCAATGTCAGAAAGTAACACTTATGAAGTGCATTAAGTACCCAGTGAAAGATCTGAGGTATTTTAAACTTAGCTAAACCTTGAAATTATCCACTAAATCTTCCACAGTCAATTGCCACCATGGTTAGAGCAAATCAAAGTACATAAGCACATGACCAAAGAGCCCCAGACAGCTGCTGGGCAAAGCCTTTCAAGTTAATGTACAAGGCAAGGAGGTGAGAGAACAGGCAGAATTGGGGGGGGAGGGGGGGGAAGAAATAAAAAATATTTCCTCTTGAGCCGAAACTAAGCCTTTCCCCTGCTGTGAGAAACTGCAATAATGTGGAGAGGTGTGTATCTGTAGCTCCAGACTTCGCTCATAGAAATACATTAAATATTTGTTCTTCAGGCTCTTCAGCAAAGGTCATCTTGTGACCTCTTGAGCAGAAAGGCTGGGTCAGAGAACACTGAAGTTAAATGATGGGAGTGATGACAGCCATCAGGTCTGTCTAAACAGAGCATGGCTACTCGCTCATTGTGGAGAATCCCAATAAAATTACTTGCAAACCCTCTAAATCCAGGAAGAAAAGAAGTAGCTTATAATTACAATCAAAAATAAAGAGAACAAATCATATGTTGGTTGATAAAAGCAGCAATAGCTTCTGGAAGGTCTTCCACTTCTACAAGCACAAGTGACACCACCCACACTGAAATCTCATGGGGCTGCTGCCATACAATTTCTCACTACCTGGAAGAGTCCCAACTCCAGCTACCTCAAAGACTAGAAGGCAGCAAGCTCCTAGGGGAAAACTGGTCATTGGTATTGATCTTTCCCAAAGTTGACCCATAGCCACAGTCTTTTGATAATATAGAACAGGTACAAAAAGCCCAGAAAAGGACAGACTCTACTGCCAGGAATCAATGGTGAAGAGCAAAGTAAAGGTCCAGCTTTTTTTTCCCACTCCTCCTATGCTGGTACATATCAATGAAGAGTATTTCTGTCTGATATCAAGATTTAAATTTGGGGGCAACATGTATTCAACCAGGCTATCCACGACTGAAGGGGAAGAGTCTGGCACAGCAGTTCAGAACTGCATGCAAGAAAAAGGAAAACAACTGCTCTTATTAAAGCAAAGCTTCAGCATATCTGCCACGTAAAGGCTGGAGTTACATCTGCCAGTCCTGAAACAGATGGCAGGACCATAAAGGAATCAAGTACACCACAAACTACTGATGGAGGTAAATCACAGCAGATAAATCACAGCATATTTCTGAATATCAGGCCATCTCTACCAAGTGGCACAACACGTGAACTGTCTCCCACAATAGAGATGCCCATTAAACTACAAGTGTTTTTCATGCTTCTAACATTATAAATTTAGTGTGCTTAGTGACTTGACTAGACAAATAGGTGTGTCATTAGCATTTCCTTTTGCATAGATGTGCTTCAACACACATCAAACAGACGTGAGTTTCTGGAAGAACTTCCCTCCTAAGGCCCTCCATCACAAGATGTGCTTATTTTCACAGTTTAAAACACACACATACAGTTTTACAGATCTAACAATTACATTCTCCACAACCACTGAAAATAAGATGCAATTTTTAATTTTCCGTGAATATATTTCTATGTGAGAGGAACAAGCACCGCCTGGTACAGATGAGCAGGAGAAAACATAGAAATTCAGTCACTAAATCAGTATAGAAAGAGCAGCTTCAAAAAATATCACTTGGGAAGAGTCTAAATATACTTCTGTTTCCTCAGAATGTGTGTAAGAGGCAAATGAGGTAAAGCGTCTTGAGATAATCTCTTGCATTATATTTTTGTGACTCGTTCCTTTCTTCAGATGAGAAAATATCAAGCATGGGAAAGCAGATAAGATGTTGAAACAGAGGGCTCTATTAAATTCAACATAATATGGGTTCCCTGGAATTCCAGTGCTTATTACTACAATGAAACACTTCAAAAATCACAAATACTCATTACTGAATTGTGGCTTAAACATCAGTTGAAATTGTTGGATGGAAAATAACTCAGCCAAGGAACACAGATCGTGTTTTAGACCATGTCTTGGTCAAACATAACATCAGGAAGCAAAGAATAAAACAGCTTTAAGAAACAGCTCTGGTGGAAGCAGTAAGGTAACAGTCTGACTATCTCCCATGAATTTAGGGAGTACCTAGGCTCACCTAGGATCCAGCTCACTTTCAGATTCTTATATCTAAGCTTCAGGTGTAATGTTATGTCATCTGAAAGGACAGACCTTAAAGAGCTTGTAGATGATCCTGACACCTATGCCACAGATGACCACATGCTACCCATCCTACAAAACTTGCACTTTTAGGTGTTCCTGGGTTGAGCCTTCCAATTAGCCAAGTGCATTCCAAGTCTCAATGGGATCAGCAGTCCTGATGGCCCTCTGAGCCCATGTAAGTCTTATGAACAAACACAGGACCTTCTGAATGCCTTTCTAAAAACAGGCAAGCACAAAACCAGAACAAAAAACCCAGTAGGTCATAACAGCTTTAAGTTCCAAGAAAAGGAATAGAATGTCCCCAAATTGCTTGTCCTTTTCTCTGGTTACTATCCTAAACCATTAGAGTATTATCTAGGTTTAGAAAACCAAAAGAACAACATATGCACTACAGAAAAAAACAAAGCAGGAAGAAGTGTTGGAAGAGCTTGAAGCATTCCAGAAGCAGAGTCCAAAGCTCTGACATCTATATTTTTAAATGCCAATTATTTCACAAACCCATTCTTAAGCTTACTTGTTTTTTTAGCAACAACAACAACTTCATTTTAGTCTTCAATTAACTCCACTGAAGAATTTAACTTTGTGGAACTTTGTTCTCTCTCAACTGACAATTCCAGCAATCACTTTCCATACAAAAAAAGAGAGATTAACTACTTTTTCAAAGAAGCAAAAACGTGTACAATGCATTCTATTCACTATATTGAGCACCTCACTACAGACAAAAGCAGGGATACAAAAGAAATTTAGCACTGCTATTTCTATTACATTCATTCCATCCCACATTTGTGTCCTGGTGTTTTTATGAATGCTGCATAGAAATTTTAACCACGCAATTTAAAAATATGTACATGTCCAAATGCAAACACTAGATTTTTTTTTATTTCTATTATATAGTAAGAATATAAAAGTGCAGGTATTTGCATACTATAATTAAACCAGTTTTCAAAAAACTGTTTGGAAAGGAAAAACTTCCACCAGGCATTAAGATTATATGACTTTAAATTAAGTTGTGCCATATGTCTTGCTGAACTACATTTTAAAATGCCATGAAAATTCCAGAAAAAAACCCCAGTGTTTGACAAAGACAACATATATTGCATTTTGTTGTAGCATCTCACTGAGTCTCTTTCAAATTAATTCAGTACTCCTCTCTGCTGCAGGAGCCCAGGTTTCAAAACTACCTTATTTGTGATTTCCAACCTAATCCAGAGGGGCCAAGAGATTTGGTGGCTAGTTATTTTTCCAAACGACAGCCCAAATTTGGGAGCCATTACTGCAGAACACAGCCCTGTGCCGGGCAGGGGGAGTTACACGTGAGTTCCGAGGAAAATGTGGAAACGTGACTCTTGCGATGATTAATACGCTCGAGGCAAGCTGTTTGCAATAATCATTCCAAATGACTTAATTCCCACCAATTAATCCCAACCAAAACACCCCTCTGAACTCTATCTGGGCATCACTGCAACGCGTCTCTCCAAGTCCGGTAACTTTAAGGGTAGCGCACAGACACCGTAACTCTCTCCCAAAGCCGACAACTGAGGCGACATCGAGGGCCGGTGTCTCAGAACGGAGTCTCCCACCTCTTTTCCGATCTCCCCGAGGAGCACAGCGGGCAGGCACGGCACTGGTGGGGCGGAGCACACGTCTGAGGGCGGCACGGCCGAACTCCGGCAGCTCAACGCCAGCCCCAGCCCCGCACAGGCAGCGCGCACGACGCGCTCGGGGGACACCTACGTGCGCCTCGCTCAGGCAGGGGCGCGAGCAGGAAGACAGCTAATCAAAACAAAATTATTTTTAAAATTATATAATGGTTAAAAATAATGCATATGTACACACGAACAAAACATGTCTCCCACCTTGTTTGGGGAAAAAAATTACCGCGGACGGGGAAGGAACATGCCCGTCGTGCCCAACCGCCCCCAACCGCCCTCTCGGCACCTTCTGTGGCGAGGAGGCACCGCAGGCCCCACCACCCGGCCGGCACCCCCGGGAGGAAGCAGCAGCAGCGGCCGCTGCCGTGTTCCCCTTGGCCCCTTTCTCCCGGCTTTGTTGTGGTAACAGCGCAGGCAGCCGGGCAGATACTCACAGGCACGGGAGGAGAGAGCGAGGAAAGAGCCGGGGAGGCGGGAGCTGCGCAGCGCCGAGGCCGCTCCCTCGCTGCCGCCCCGCTCCTGCGCAGCGCCGGCCGGGCCCGCGCGCCGCCGGGCGGGGAGAGGCGGTGCCTCAGCGGGGCGGGAAGGGAGCCGGGCGCCGGCACCTCCCGGGGGAGGGGCCCCTCAGGCGCGGGCTCTCCACAGAATCCCAGAAACCAGGAGGTTGGAAGAGATCTGTGAACGTCCAACCTCTGACCGAACACCACCGTGTCAACCAGACCACGGCACTAAATGACACGTCCAATTTTTCCTGAAATACCTCCAGGGACCGTGGGTCCACCACCTCCCTGAGCAGCCTATTCCAGTGTCTGATCACCCTTCATGTGAAGAAATTCCTCCTAATGTCCAACCTAAATCTCCCCCGGCGCAGTTTAAGACTGTGTCCTTTAATCCTGTCACTGGCTGCCTGGGAGAAGAGGCCGATCCCCACCTGGCTACAGCCTCCTTTCAGGTAGTTCTAGAGAGACATAAGGTCTCCCCAGAGCCTCCTCTTTTCCAGGCGAACAAAACCCACCTCCCTCAGCTCTTCCTCCTACGACCAGTGCTGCAGACCTTTCATCAACTTCATTTCCCTTCTCTGAACTTGCTCCAGTGGTTCATGGCCGGCCTGAACTGAGAGGTACAGAACTGGGCATAGGTAGTGGCCTTACCAGTGCCAAGCACAGGGGAAGAATCCCTTTCCTAGTCCTGCTGGCCAGCTATTCCTGATAGAGACATCAGTCCCCTCCTGCCCTTATTTGCTCTGTGGGAATGGGGCAAAGAGCTGGGACTCTTACTAAGTCCACAAGGCCCCAAGATGAGGTGACTGTGCCCCAAGTTGGGGAGATGGTCCCCAGGTTGCAGTGATGTTGCTCTAGGCTGAGGTGATGGATCTGTGTGCTCAGGTGATTGTGCCTCAAGCTGAGGTAGTGGGGTTCTGGGTTGAGACAATGGAAGCAATGGGCCCCCAAGGTGATGGTGCTCCTAATTTAAGTCATGGTCTCCAGACTGAGACGCAGTGGGGCCCCAAGCTGAAGAAATAATGCCCTTAGTTGAAGGTGATTTGCCCTAGATTTCGATCATGAGGTTCCAGGGTGACAGGCTGAGGTTATAGTGCCCCAGGTTAAGGCAATGAGGCTCCATGCTGAGGTGATAGTTTTCCATGTTGGGGTGACAGCGCCCCATATCAAGTTGATGGTGCCCCAGATTGTGGTGGTGGTGCCTTGGGTTGGGATGATGGCATTCCTGGTTGGTGTGCTGGCAGCCCATAAGGACTGGAGGGGGACCCAGGCTGAGTGAATAGCGCCCCAGGCTGAGTGAATGGTGCCACAGGCTGAGGTGATGGTGAGCCACCTTAAGGTGATGGTGGCCCATATCAAGGCAACAGGACCAGAGCTGGATGCGATGGGCCCCTACATTATAGTGCCAGGGTTGCAGCACTGGGCGATGTATCCTGAGGAAATGGAAAGGGGAAACTTACCTGGAGGACTTCTAGGGAAGCCTCATCCAAATATTTGAGGCTGGATCAGGACCCTTCCCCAGGCTACCTTGAATTTCAGTATAAAGTGAAACTTCAGACAGTTTCCTTACTTCTGGCACTGAGTAGGTAAGTGATGATTACCTACTGGTGACCTGCCCCTGAGAAGCAGTAGTTTGCTGTGTAAGGATGGGAAAGCTTACAGCTCTTTCAAAGAGATCAATATCATACCTTAATAATAGCAAAGTTACTTTTTATCTATGAAGGAAAGAATTACCTGAAAAGAAAGACTTTGACATTACTGATCCACATATTCAAAATACAAATTCAGCTTTACTTTGGCCCCATTATTCAGCAGGAAAAAAAAATTAATTATATGATCACATTTTTTGCTGAGCAAACTGAATTTTGAATTAAATCAGGGCTGTGCAGCCAAATCAACTATTGTGTCTATTGTCCTATTTCTTTTAAATTTTATTTTCTTTTCACTTGGCACACACACATAGGCACGTAGGTATGGATGTATGTGTGCATACACATACACACATTTTTAAACATACATGTAGCAAATGTGTCAGAAAACTACAAGAAAAGAAAGAAATCTCTTGAACAATACAACTGAATAGGTCTAAGTTAACCAGAGTCAAGTCCTTCTTGTGCTACACAGTGCTTAATGGAGGTTCTGCAAGTTACATTGACTAAATTTTTATACTTGTCATGTGTTTCCCTCTTATTTTTCTGACACCTCTCTCAGTTCACTGTTGAAATGTTGAATAATGACAACTGCAACTAAAATCAATGGAAACCATACTTGGAAAATGTGCTACAAAATGCTGAGCCTTTCCTGACCTTGCCATGTAAGGTCTTAGGTTCCTTACATTGGACACTGAATGGGCCCAAATGGCTTTTGTCATTTTTCTCCTGTGTGTCAAGTTCCTGACTGCAAATATGCAAAATACAACACCACTGTCTTAAAAGGTGTAGCAAAAATTAAAATCAGCTAATATTAGTGCAACTTACATTTTTTTGCATTTTAGATACTGAGAAGCATAACATCCAATTTCCATTTCTCTTGCTCTAGGATTCCTATAATTGCTTCTAAGAGTGTTAGTTATGCAGATTTTTCTGGTTTATTGCCAGGCTTACAAGTTCACAAGCAGTTCTGGGTTTTGTTGTCTGAACCTTAGAAATTTCTATAAATTTCTAGTATGACTGTAACTGCAATGCAGCACCACAGCAGTTACAAAAAAGCATGTAATTAATTCAAAATTGTAAGTATGCCAAAAATATAAACTACATAAGCACTATACAGACCTCTTTTTTTTGCCTGTAATGTAACTTTTTTATTTGTTTTAATTGAGAAGTCGTAACTTGTTTTAGTCCTTTTATAGCAATGGGAGAGCTACAAAGGCTGACAAAACAGAAATAAAATGTGAAAAAGCCTACAGGAAAAGTATTCATTTTAATCTTGCCTAAATGTTTGAAAGTGCAAATTCATTTAAGTTTGCAGTACTGTGAAGGTGGAAGATGAACAATTGTCACTAAAGGCAGCTGCAAAACTGTTCAAATCAGTGAGGTTTTTTTCTAGGGTCTGTTACAAAGATAAATGATACTTCTAGCTCAAAGGAAAATAGTGAAGATGCTGAATCGTCCCCGAAAACAAACATCATTTATCTTTTAAAAGAAGTAATTGTCTTATCTCTGTAGGAATGATATTTGCTATAATGCTTGGATAAGAAGAATTTGAAGAATTTGAATCTCTTTTCTCATAAACTAGCTCTATGACTGAGTAAATAGGTACAGAAAGAGCCTATAGTAATCCCCAGTTCAGAAAATTGACCTCATTGAAGTCCTTTTTTACAGAAAAGTAATTTTTAAAGTACAAAGGGGAAGTTCAAATAACACTGAGGTAAACTTGAAAATTGCTATTAACTTCAGTAGAGCTAGGATATCATCTAAAATATTAGGAATTGTACCTCAGGTTGAAAAGTCATAGAAACTTACTGAGAGCTAAAAGAAAAAGAATCAAATCTTCTAGCTCTATGGATATAAACTTGAGTTGATTTAGACATATCTAATTGAGGATATGATGTGTAGATCCTAGCTAAAATAGGTGGGATTATTCATTCAGACAAAAAGTGGCTTTGTGCATAAGCACTGCAGGACTAAATTGTTATTGCAGGTAGTTTGGTTTTATTTTTTTTTCTTCCTCTCCACTTCTGAGAATTAATACTGTAAGAAAATACTCTCGGTTTACACAGGACTATCAACACTGCATGCTTTGCTTCAGGTTAATTTAAAAATTCAGTTGCCTTAAGTAGCTTTGACAGTGGCCCAGGCACTTTCCTGAATGCATTTGCAGTAGGTCTCTGTCTGGTTTCTTGTGTGGATCTTTATTAAGATCCCAGAGTAGATCTTGAACTCAGTCCAAAGTCCTGGATATTCTGAAATCTCTGATGAGTAAAGTGTGTGCTGGGAGATGGATATTTGTTTTCTATTTTCTACCTGATGAGAATAAAATAACTTTATAAGAAAGCTTCTGGCATGTTGGGCCTTATCCAAAGGCTTTCAGACTCTGCAAAAATCTCTGCTGGTTTTAATGGTGTTATGTATTGAAAAAAAAAACCAAACTGGTCTCAAAGCCCTTCAGTGCATCATCAGGATGTTTTACCACATAGTAATTCACATGGGAAAGGACTGCCATTGCAATAGTATTTTCACTATTATGATATGATGATTTTTACCTTTAATCACATTAGACATGTTACTTAAATAATCAATTTTGCATACTCTGTGAATTGTCTGAACTAGCATTTAAAAGGACTTTGTGCAATTTAATATCCACTAAATAGAACAAAGGTAATAGAATTATATATTTTATCTTACTAAGGACTAAGTTACAGTAAGGACTTTGGATCAGATTAAGGATCAGTGTCTCCTCTCTCTCCAACGGGGGCCCTAAAATCTAAAACTTCATAACCACTTTTTGTGATTTCAAGAGGAAATACATTGTTCTGCAAACCTCTAATACACACAGGCAGGTATATATGGACATCAGCCCATCAGACACTGTGAGTTAGGTTAGAAATAGCTTAGAAAATATTGTGATGGAGTAAAACATTTGTTGTAACTCAGAATCATGACTAGCTCCATGCTGTTCTGTGCCCGTTTCCATTACAGTCCTGCACCATGAGCTGACATGCAATTCCCTATTACAAGTGCTGCTCCAGGGCTATAACAGATTTTTGGACACCTGCACTATTCATGCTCAGTGTCCTGCCTTGCTTAGCATTGCAGAAGCTCAGGGAAGTTTGCTGTCTGATTTTATAAATGGTGCTTTATTGCACTGTAGAAGTTATAAGGAAATGTAAAAACTCACAAGATCAGAGCATTGATTGGCTAGTAGAGTTCATTTGACAGAAATAACTTTTTTAGAGAGCACGAATAAATAAATCACTACTCCAACCTCTGCAACAATAACTGTGTTTAAAAAGTAAAATTCAGGGCTTTGCTTTTTTTTTTTTCTTTTCACCTCAACTGACAAAACAGTGGCAATCTTACCAGAGGCTTACCAGTATACTTCTTTCTCCAAACACTTCCATAGAATTTACAGCTATCAGTTCTTAAAATGAAGCCCATTAGTAAATGTTTGTAAATCCACTTTGGCATAGTGTGTCTTCTGTAAGGAAAGCATTGTCATTTACTCCTACTCTTGTAAAATGTGGAATATGTAAAAATTCTCTTAAGAAAGGATACTCTTTTATGTTTGATTTCTGTATACTTTCAAGACTAATCAAGAAGGGAGATGTAATCCTTGAAACAGATAGCAGCTAAAAAGCAAGCTTTAAGTGATGTCCATGTGTTAGAAAAACAAATTACTTGTTGGTGGAATTGCATTGTTAATGTTTAGGGCTTGATATGCTTCAGTGATCTCAGACCTAGCAGGAGGTTAACAAAGCTTGGGGAAAAAGATGTACCACTGATAGTGGACACAAAGAATGAAGAATTTATGGGACACATGGACATTTTGCAGAACTCCCAAGGTAAGGAAGAAACCAATAAACCCAACTCGGCAATTGCGCTGAAATCAGTTCCAACTTGATAAAAGGTAATTCCTGCAGAGGGAGATCACAACCACCAACTCTGGGACCACCGACCCAAGAAATCCACCAAATCAAAAGAAGGCTGAGCATACAGACTGATTAGCATGGGAAACAAGAGAATCATTAGCCAATAGAGGATAAAATACTAATTAATAAGAGAACTATGGACCTTGTAGACAATGAACACTAATTCCTTTGTTTGCTAAGATGTATAAACACTAAAAGGTTTTAATATTTGGTGTGTTTGATTTGTTGAATACCACTGAGCACCCAGGCTTGCACAACTCTAAAATAAGTAGTCAAGGTCTCTCTTGAGTGTGTAATTATTGCCTTGTTGCACACTGGGTAATGAAGCTGATTTTTGCAGACAACACTCTGAAAAGATCAAGGCCTCTCAATTCAGCTGTGCTCAGTAGCTGCTATGAGCTGACAAATTTGGTGGAGCTGTAGCTGTGCCGCACCTATGGCAAGAGGAACGCGTGTCCCAAGCATAGGTGAATATGGCAAGCCTTGCGCCCTTCCAGGAATTTGTTCTCAGATCTACCAAACAGATATAAAATATACAACAGAGGGAGGGTACTGACAGGAGGCCTGGCATGCTTCTGTTGGCTGGTGAGGCTGTGTTTCTATAGAATCACTATTCAATAACTTTTTATTTCTGAAGTTCAGATATTTGTGACTTCCTTTGGCTGATCAGAGGGGAGCAGGCAGAGGAGTGCATACCGCCCATACCCAGGAGGGTGTCCGGATCTCTGAGATGCCGCACGCCAAGGCTTTTGTCCTAAGCTCTGGTTAGGGCCTCGATGGCCCGGTCTGATCATGCTGGGTCCCTCTGGCCCTAGCCCCCGTGGCGGGGAGGCGTTCCGTGGCTTTCCGCGGAGCCAAGCCCGCACTGCAGCCGGCGGGGATTCCCCTCGCTTCGTCCGAGCGTACCCGTTTCCTGGCCAGTGCCCGGGGACGCCTCCAACCCCGCCACGGCGGAGGCCCCCGGGTCACAACGCGGTACGAGACGGTCCGGCCGAGCGCCGCCGTGGGGCGGTGCGGCAGGCGCACATGTCCCGGGCCCGCCCGCCCGGCAGGCACCGCCCCCGCCTCCGCCCCCTGCCCGGCCGGACACCGAGCGGCGCGGCGGGGCCTCCCCGGCTGCTGCCACGGCGCTCGGCTCCCGCCGCCCAGCGCGGGGCAGCGCTGCCGCCAGAAAGCGGCCCGGCCGCCGCGCACCCTCCTGCCGCTGGGCATGAGCTCCGGCTCCCCCGGCGGCCGCAGCGGTGCCAGTGGCGGCGGCGGGCGGCGAAGGAGGCGGCGGCGGCGGCGGAGGAGAGGGGGGGCCCCGGGAGCGGCGACCTTCGCAGGGGGCTGCCGCGGCGGGAGATGCGCTTGCTCCCAGCGGCGCCAGGAGCAGCATGTTCCCCGGTGCCGACAGCACTAGCAGCACGGCCGGGCAGCCCGAGGCGGCGGGGGCCGCCGCCCCCGGCCCGCTGGGCTCGCACGGCCCCGGTGGCGAGGCGCGCCGCCGCAGCGCCCCGGCGGCCGCCGCTGTGGTCGGCGGCGGCGAGGAGGAGGCGGCGGAAGACGAGGAGGACGAGGATCCCCGATCATCCCGCTTCGTGCTGGCGGCGGGACTGGGGCTTCTGGCTGTGTCCGTCGTCCACCTGGGGCAGGAGCGGGCCGAGGCGGGGGGCGGCGGGCCGCCGTGCCTGGCGCTGCTGCTGCTCCGCCTCGCCCTCTACGTGGGCTGCGCCGCCGCTGCCGCCGCGCTGGGCACCCTGATCGTCCTGATGTGCCGCGGCCGCCGCCGCCTGCCGCCGCCGGACTTCGCCGCCGTGGCTCCGGTCCGGCCGGTCGCGGGGGTGAGTAGCGGGAGGGGAGCGGAGCGGGCGGTGGCCGCGGCGCGCCCTCCCTGCCCGGCGGCGGGCGGGGGTGGCGCGGCCCTCGCACCGCGTGGAACGCCGCGCCACCCGCGCCCCGTGTCCTGCTGTCCTGCCGCGGCCGCAGGAGCCTGCCCGCGCTCTGCCGCCCGACGGGGCTTTAAATGGCAAAAGTTGTGGTGGACGGTAGCAGGCGCACCGGAAAAATCAGCACTTTGCTCCGGGAGAGACCTCCGGATTGCGGGAATGCTCGCAAGGTGGTTCACTGTGTTCGCTCCACAGTGTCTCAAATCCTTTTCTGCTCCTCCCATTGAAATGTCACTGGTAGAAGAGAGACTTGGTCGAAGAGGCAGCTTAGCGTCCTTTTAATGCGTTCTCTGAAGTCGTACAGCTTCAGATAACGTGTTATCGTAGTGCCATTTTGTACGCAAGCCGTTGCAGAGCTCTGTGCAAAAGGGAAACAATTTCATTTTGTGTACATATTCCAAAATGTACTAATGCACAAGCTCTTTGTAGCTTACAGCTTAGTAGTTTTCGGGTTCTTCTGAATGGGACTGATAGCACGAGGTATTTGGAAACTTTCCTCCCATCCACAGCCCTGTTCCCCATCATCCAGTGCTTGGGAGCTGATCCTAGATGAGCCTGGAAAAATACTGCTGAAAATTTAGAATCTGCTCACACTCCTGCTTTGCAGTGGGTCACAGGGATGTGGTGTTTGATGTTACAGCTGCCGGCTCCAGCCTGGAGCCCTTGGCCCCTCACGGTGACTTGTAGGTGTGTTAGCACATGAGCTGCTGCAGCAATAAATAGACTGTACTGCGTAAGTGCTATTTCCCTTCAGTAGCGTCAGGGTACCTGAGCGCGCTCTGAAAAGGGAGGGAATTTGTGTCACCTGGGTGTGCAGCCCGGCTGTTCTGGTAACCCAGTTTGTTACATTGGGTACACGTCCCCTTCTCAGCAGTAAGTAAGTAGCGCTGTCACGTGTGTCTGGGGCTGCAGCCCGTGCAGCTGAGCTTGCAGAACACAGGGGGTGCTGGCCGGGCAGAGAACCTAATAGAAATCACCGGCTGAAACAGTTGTCTTTCTGTCTTTTCAATCAATTTGCTAACAACCTGTAGTAGTTCCTTCGTTCTTTGAACTAGGGAGAGAAGGAGCCTGTGTTTGGGAGCAATGTGCTTTTCCTGTCTGCATTTAATGGCAGCTGGCAGAGTATTGTTGCCAGTAGGGATCATTTGGCTGGGGGTTGTTAAATTCAGTGAATAATACAACTTGCAAAGGTGCATTTAGGATATATGTGTGGCTCTGATACTCATTTTTTCTTATTGGTAGAATATTTTTAAATATCCTCTTTGCTTTGAGCGCTCAACATCATACTCCGCTTTCTGAGGGAAGTGAAGGATGTGTATGAGCGTTAAGGTGGGAAGTAAGAAGGTGTGACACACAGTGATAAGCAAAAGGTGGGTACAGCTGGGGATTGTTCAGCTGGTTTTTGTCAGAGCAGTGCTAGGTAACAAATGTGTGTTAGGTGCATAAGCACATTCTAGTAAAGGACTATATGCTTTTGTTTTTAGCCATGTAGCTACGTTACACCAAACAAAAAATATGTAAATGGATCACTTGATTATTAAAACAAAAATTCCTGTTTATTAAAACAAACATACCTGTTGCTTTGGGATTTACAAGAATAAATATTTCAGTGTTAATGCCATAGCTCCAGTGGCATTTATGTACTTCTATACTTAGCATCAGGTGAGTTAGCTTACTTTTACATAGTACCAGACATATCTATACATAAACTTAACAATCAAAATCTCCCTGCTGCCACAATGAGGAGCAACTTTCAGGTTTGTGAAACAGCCAATTTAATTTGGGAAGCCAAAATTTGAAGAAAAAAAAAAAGAGATTAATTTCTTTGTCTCCTCCTTTGTGAAAAATATAAGCCTACAGAACAGCAGTGAAACTAGAACTGTCCAAATAGCCACTTCTGCTACTGTACCATCTGCACTTTCTTTTTGTGATGTGTTACTGTGCATTTCTCTTGAAGATGTTTTGTTCATCTGTTGGATTTGTATATATAAATAGTGCACACCTGCTGTTGCATTGTGTGGTCTAATTTGTAGTGTTTGCATTTATTGTAGCTCTATGGGAGGTGTTTGTTGTTTTAGAAGGGAATTGAAATTTGGTATTTAAAATTCACTGGTAGGGCAGCAGTACCTGCTAGAACCCTTTTCCCAGGATTGTTTTGTTACCCTCTCCCTGACTCCATGCAATTTTTTCTTTCCTCCCTCTTTGCACTGTTCCCAAAAGTTACATGAAAAGGAGGTTGAAAAAAGGAGTGAGTCATTTTACCCTTCTATTTAGAAGATGTAATGCCAGGCATCTTAATTGAGTTTCTCATACCTTCAATTTATAGTTTTATTGATTTCTTTCTGGTACAAAGTGGCTGCAGGACTGAAAAGCTTCTTGAAGAGTTTTTCTGAACATGATTTTGTATATGTGTAGCAGACTTGCTAATTGGAGCTTCAGCAAAATGTAGGTGAAGAAAATAAAATTGTCTAGATAGGCAGCCAATAGAAATGTAGGCCATTCACTAAAACTTCCTAATTTAGTTAGTCTTTTAATTTTACATCCTTTTGCAGTTACACTGCTTTTTTATCATTCGGTTGTTACTCTCATGTTCTTCATAGAGCCTTATGATCCTTTTGTCTTTTCTGGGAGCCAGTAGTAGGATGACAGAAAAGGTATAATTTTTTTCAGCCTTGTTTTTTCTTTTCCTCAAGAATAAGGAAGAACTACCTGTTGGCCTAATAATTGAAAAAATGTAAGGTAAAAACCTTATTATGACTGACATCTCAGTCTTTATGTGTTTTATGTACAAAATTTAGACAATTCACTTTTCATTCTTTGTGTGATTTTTCACATTGGGATTAACAAATGAGGAAAGAGTAAGTATTCAGGAAGAAATATTTACTCTAGTTGTAGTCAGACTCAGCTCTTGGAAAGCTAGTGGGAGTACTCTTGACCAACTTCAAAGGGGAGTTGAATGCAGTCCTCCTGCTGTGCTGAATAAAGGCAGTTTTTGTACATTCTCAATTCAGCAACCACTTAGCATGTGAGAGTTCAATGCTGTTGATTTTCACGGACCTGATCATGCAAGTGAGGAATATGAGTGAGGAAGTGCAGTGTTGCAGGTTTGGATTTCAGAAGAGCAAGGTACATATATATTTCTTTCATTTTGCTTGAACTTGCAACTAGAGAAGCCATCTTCTTGAACATAAAGCTGTGCTTTGTCCATTTTTTGTGTAACTCCTTTGGGACTTGAAAGGTCAAGACTTCCTTCCGAAGTCAGGTATCTCAGAAAGAACACTTGAAATCTGTCGAGAATTGCAAAGCGAGCTGTGTGATTTATATCCCTATCATAAACTGTGCTTTCAATGCATTTTTTCTGTAATTCTGTTCAAAAAACTATCTGGGCAGTCTCCTGGCTTCCACATAAAGATCTCTCTTTCATTGGAAGAGAGGTGTACAGATAACTCATAATAATGTCTTACTTAATACTTTAAGTACTTGCAGTACTGATAATATTGGTAAATAATTTCTATTGATACTGAAATAATTGGAATTGAATGAGTCCTCAAAATTGTACATTATATTATTGTCAGGTATTTTTCAGCACTTTGCAGGAGCTGTTTTAGGACAAGATGATTTGCAGTGGAGGAGAACAGCAAAATGCAAGACAGCAAAAAGGCATGATGACCCAGTTGTACTTTAGTGAGAATGTCTGTTTGAAAGGGGATTTTCACTTCTCAAGTACCAGTGGACCTCTTCATAGCAAAGATAGCCCTGGGTTAGAACATATGTAACCCTTTAAAATTCGAGTTTGCTTCCAAAACTCCTTTTACCTTGTGTGGTTGCCGAGTGAGATGTCTTTGACTCATGTGAAGAACCATGTTAACCAAGTTAGTGGGAAGGGGAAGGAAAACTTTTCTCACGTTCATGAGAGTTGTTTCTCTGCCCAAAAAACTGGCAGAGATGGGGTTTTCTTTTCAGCATAATGTTTTGACTCCGATTCAAAGCAAAAACTCCAAGTAACAGAGAGTTGGGTTATCAACTTCATTTAAATAATGCAATAAACAATGATTAGTTTATTAGATTTAAGTACTGCATTTTAAATTCAGATTAAGTGAATGATACTCTGTACAGAGAAGGATCTACCTAGTCTGTCTGCAGCACTAACAGAAGGATTGTAAATGTACTTTTTTCCCAGTGAAAAGGGTACATGGATTTTAATGCCCTATCTTTAGTTTCCTACAATTAACAGTTGTAATTTATTTTTAGTATTTCTTTAAAACTCCCCTCCTGACATATTTGGTCACTATTATTTACTACAGTTTAATAGCTCTCAATTTTGAGTGAGTGAACTAACACTCTCCCTTTCTGGCCCTAAAGCCAAATCACACTACATGTGATCCTGTTTTATGTTCCTAAAGGTTCATTCCATCCTTGAACGTATATTTTTGTGAATTTGCCATTAGTGGAGGGAGCATGGGTAAAGCTTTTTTTCATTGGATCATGTTGTCTTTGAAATATCTGGATCCTGGAACATAGTACTGCTTTTTATCCAAGCTGTAGGAGGATGTGTAGTGAAATGGGAATGGTCCCAATCTTTCAAATGTGATGGCAACTTAACTGAGGTTGAGTATTTGTCACAGTAGCCAAGCTGAGTGCTCTGCCCTTTGTGAAGAACATAAGGGAAGCAGAGAGAAAGGATACAGAGTTTTATTTTCCTTCACTGTTGGACTTCTGCCATGAGATGAGGCTTGTGAAGGTAAGCTTGGATGAGCCCCAGCAGCTGTGGAAAGTGGAAGGTTTGCCATCTGTGGGCATAAATTTCAAGTGGGATGCAAAAGAGTTCTTGAGGTAATAAGTAGTTTGGAGGAACTGTGAGGGAGAGGAGAAGCTTCTAACTCCTTCAAATTTTGATCTGTATGCCTTAGTAAGACTTTAAAAGCATTTATGGGTTTTTCTAAATCTAAAGCCAAGCGTGTTCTATGGTCTGTCTCATTCTCTGACTGCACAGGGGATATTTAGAGCTCTGAAATTGCAGGATTTTTGTAAAAACAACAGCAGTTTCTGGTTGTGGCACTTTTGTCACACTTTAGACTGTTTTGGGCTTGCAAGCAGATATTCTGATCTACTGCCAGTCTTTTAATTGATGGGTTGTTTCTGGATTGAAAGGAGAAGATATGTTTAGTGCATTTTTAACAGAACTCAGAGTCTCGTGCATTTATTCTTAGTTCTGTCTCATTTATAGGCAGGTCAACAATGGGGCTTTGATGATCTGGTTGAGTTTACTACTAGGAAAGTCCTGAAATCAAAATAATGAAAATATATTTTAGCAATTTCTACCAATTCCATGAACATTTTAAGTGTTAAGGGAATGTTGCATGAATTCTGCAAGTGTTCTGTCTTAGTTCAGCAGGGGCCTGTGGTTTGGACATTTCTGGTACCGTTTATTTTTAGGGGTCTGTGGAACATCTGTTATAATTTGGGATTTATAAGCCTTTTCAGAATTGGAACTTTGTTAGGACTGCATATGTTGATTACCTGCAGGTGTAGCTTTGGAGTGATAACTTTATTATGGGAGACTGACCTCAGGAAATTAAATGTTTTTCAGCCTCTGTCACTCACTTCTTTGTCCCATAACTCCTTAGCAGTGAGCAGACTTAGTTTTCCACACATTTTTCATCATCATGTATGTTTAGAGATTTCTTTCATTCATCATGTATATTTAGAGATTTCTTGTCTTGTCATGCAGTCCTTTCTGATTCCTTTCATTGGATCCTTCGTTGTCAGCTCTGCGTTTTATTGTTCTTGACATCTCATATTTTGCTATGAATGGGCTGTTTTTACCTTTGTAGGGACTGCTTCTCACACGAACAGTGTTTTATGATTGAAAACATAACTAGAGAGTTAGCTCATTTGTCCTGATAACCAAGCTCTGCTGAGTCAGTAAAGATGGGTGGTGGGCTCCTGGAGATCTTACTGTCCAAGTCTCTTGCAGGGAAATCTTAAGGGTGGCTATAAAACCTCTGTAATAAGGTCAAGAGTGAAGACATCCTGCATTCAAGGTATGCTTTGACATTGAAAATAGTATCAGCATGTATCAGAAACATTCTGAAAATCACATAAAGTTCTCTTGTATTGCCAAGTCTTGGTTTCTTGCTCTCTGCAAAGGAGAGCAGCAGAAGTTGCGTAAGGAAAGAGCCAGTTACATAGAATACTGTATCCCCTCCCAAGCTGTTACTTCAGGTGGCTAAAAAGATAATGAAATCATGTAGTCATGAGGGGGAAAGATTTGTGTTGTGTCTATGGGAGATTTTTGTGACCGGTCATTCTATACCATTTTTTCCCCTATTAAATATGCACAGTGAAACAGAACAAGTTAATGGTAATAAAATGAATCATGATGGTTTATGTGGCATGCTTTTGTGGTGCTGTTGAAAACAGAACACCCTATAAAATGTGTGTATGGTGAAAAGTCACGTGCAGGGAGGGTATAGCAATAGGCCTCTCAGGAGTTTCTCTCTGGTTGCTAAGCTGAGATTCTGCAGATCAAGCATGATTTTGTCCTGGCTTTTCTGGCTTGCCAGCAATTTAGTTTTCATGCCATATGGCTCTTTTGGCCTTGAAGTATATACCATAGCTTCTTGTCATCTCTTTTTACAGAGGAGGAGAGTGTGGAAATGTTCGGTAAACTGGAGCTATGCCTTTACCTTGAGAATTCATTTAAGTCTTTATTTTGATGGCAATATTAAAATTCCAGCACAGGACAATGCTGTATTTCTTGCTGAGCAGTGATTTGAGTGCTAATTTACCAATTATTTCTTGTCTGTACTGATGGAATGAAAGTAGTACCTGAGAAATGTTTCATATTCTTATCTGTCTGGTATTCTATGAAATCTCAAGTGAAGAAAGTTCTGTCCTGGTTGTAAAGCTTTTACACTGTTACAGTTTTACCAGTTTTAAATGTGGTACAGCTAAGATTGAAGATCCCCATCTGATAAACAGTTTACATATTCCAGGAGCTACTACATTTGTAGAAATAATGAGACAATATAATCAAATAATTACTGAGATAATGATGCTTAAGATAGTAGGATTAACATGCTTTAAGTATGTTGACTTTTAAATTGGTAGTTATGGTATCTGTTAATACTGACTGTGACACATACATACTTGCCTTGTAATCTTAAATAGACTATAAATATAAATTAAAAAGTATTAACTCATGTGAACATAAATTTGTTTTTGCATCATTAGTTGAAATAATGTTTGGATAAGAGCATCTATATGAAGCAATATGTCGATAAGAACACATCTATCCACATCTGTTAATTATGAATTTATGAAGAGTTCAGTGAAGTATTGTTTGAGGCTGTGACTCTTTGTTGTAAAGGTCCGGTCTGATGTTAATGTATGCTTTACAAAGATAAGAGGAAAGTTAATAGGGCAACAGTGGGAGGAACAAGTAACTATGAGTAACTGGTTGGTTTGTGTATGCTGAATTAGGTGCAGTCTTTCCCTTTTAAAACAGTGATTAAACTGTCTCATTCACAATGCCCATTTATATTGTGGCATCTGTTGTGATCTCTGCTCTAGTTTTGTTGTAATTGAGTTAATGTAATAGGTATAATTGTAAATTTTTCTCTGCTTCTGGCCTTAATTCCATGGCAAAGTAAGGCTGCATGTGGTGTGCCTGTAGCAGGTGCCTGGCTTGCTGCTGCTGTGTTTTAAAAACTGCATTTGATACTAAGTGTTGCAAATGAATTTCTTGATAGTGGAAGGTACTCCTGTGTTCTCTGTGCTTTGCCATTTATTGAGTATTGTTGCTGAAATAATTTCTTAATTCTTTTGCATTTAACATTTATTGTTGTCTTTAGAGCTAATTTGAAATTACTTATATAGTTTAAACCAATAAATGACATTTACTTAACTTTTGAATCTGTAGGAGACTGAACCTAGGACAAAATTTCAGGTTCAATGTCAGGCTTTTTGTTTCTTGACCTATTCAGACTGTTGTTTTCTTCATCATAAATAGTTTTCAAAAGTATCAAACAATGAGTGTTGTTCAGAAGTCTACAGGAAATGCACACATCCTTTTTTTCAGCCTCTAAGCAAAGTCAAAACTGAGGAAAACTTGAAGTGTTCCAGGAAACAGGCCTCCCTGTTTGTTAGCAACCTCATTCTTAGCATGTATGTTCAAAATGTTCTCCACCCCTACCCCTTCAAGTCCTTTTGTTAAGTTTTATTTATGTTTCTGTCATTACTTACCAATGAAATCTACAGGAACCCAATTATCTTGACACCAATTTAAAAAAGATAAATTATTGAGGGCTATTGATAGTGCAAGTCAGGACTTAGAGGAACATGCCAGGTTTTAATCTGCATAAAAGAGCATCTAAACTAGAGCTTTGACTGTGTTAAATCCATTTACAAATGCTTTTGGCTCAGTCACGGTTATGCCAACTATTTCATGAAGCCTAGCACCATTTTTCTTTAGATGAATGACATGAAGAAAAATGTGAAAACATTCAAATCTAAGCTTTCTAGCGGAAACTGTTTTCTACATATGCCCTCCATCTGACTTGAGTCAGGGGTGGGAAGGAAGTCTTTCAGTGAAATGTGCTGTATTTTTTGTTCTCTCAGTTGTTAGAGCTGAGCTTGGACTGTGAATTTTCTGAAATCCTTCTGTTATCACAGATGTTGGTTATCAGCATTACCAGGTTGTTACTGTTGTTTTTAAGGTGTTTGCTGCCATATATCATCTAGCTTGGGAGTGCCTGCTTATTTAATTAATTCATCACTATTATTGTTACAGAAACAGTTCTTTTTGAAAGCAAACCTAAACTAACAAGGCTTAAGTCTTGATTCTGCTAAATGCAAGTTCATAAAATGAGAAGAAAAAATTAGTTTGATCAGTTGTTTTAGACAAAGCACCTTTAGATCTGATATATTATGAATAATGAAATTTAACTAACAGCTCTCTGAAGGGTCATCAAGGATCATGGATAGTTCAGGTTGGAAGGAATATCTGGCGGACATCTAGTTCACTCTCTTGCTCAGAGTGAGGAAGATTGAGACCCCACAGCCTGTCAGCACTCCTATTCTGATACTTGAGCAGCCTCATGATTAAAATAGTTTTGCCTTGTGATGGAAATTTCCTGTGTTGCAATGTTTCCTAATGTCCCACACATCTGCAAGAAGAGTCTGGCTCCCTTTTCTCTGTATCCTGTCATTCAGTAGTTGGAGACAGCAGTAAGTTCTCCCTGAAGTTTATTTCTTAAACCTGAAGTAACCCAACCAGAATCATAGGTTAATAGTGGAACAAGCTAGTTCTTGCAACTATAGATCCCCTCTGAAGGTTGCTTTCTTTCCTTTTTTTTTTAACTTGTGTTTAAACTAGCTTGGAAAGGAGTAATTTGGTGAGCACTGCATTGGAGCACTTATTGATGCTTTAGGCCATAAAAATGCTTCCTGCAATGTATGTGATGCAACTGTAGATGCCCAAGTTAGCTTGAGGTCACTGACCTCCATGCAGGTAGGACTCAGTTCAGCAGAAGGATTAGCCTTGTAGGATACCTAAGCTGTCATGAGTGTTAAGGAAGATGGAGTGTGTTGAGCATGGATCTTGAGTCAGGATTGTTGGCTCATGTTTAGGAGTTCTTTCTTCACAGAAAGACCTGAGTGAGTTTGTTTAGTTGGTTTTTGCCTTCTCCTAGGGTATTTGGGGTATTTCATGTCTCTGTGAGTCTTCTTTTTAATTTTTTAAATAAGGCAGTTTCCTGCTGCAAATAAAGCAGAAAAATACTGAAATAATTGTGTGACTGGCATTAACACAGCTTTGTGCTGAGGAAGTGTGATAACATTAGTAGCCAGAGATGATTTATTGGAGCCTTACAAATAGTGCTAGGTGTCCTTACAAAGAGAAAAAATACTTTTTCCTGCTGTTTAGCTGGGTATGGCTGAAGCTTTTACCAGTGCTCAGGTCAAAAAGGGGCTTGGAAATCTATAGTGGTTCACTAAATACTCTGTTCTTACACATCATTAACTATAGTCTTAATAGTGAGGGGGGACTGCAGATGCAGGCAAATGTGCTGAAGTCTTGCTGCTCCTGCCATTGGTAGTGTTGGGAAGAAGGGAAGAAATCAGCTGAAAGACCACAATCATGGTCTCAGAATAGTGACTGGAAGAACTTTAGGGAGTGTTGTCGCATTCATCCAAAAGGTGGAACAAATCAGCTGTGGGCAGGGGGGCACTCAAGGCATGGAAAGTACCTTTCCAAGTCACTTTGCTGTGTGATAGGTGTGAGCGAGTCTGAAAAACTTTTATTTTGCTGTTAAAAGCAAAATACTATATAACAATAACTCCTTTATCTAGGTTCTATTAGACGAACTTTGTTAGACTCTACATGCGCATATCTGAAGTGGACAAAAACATTAAACCAAAATACAGAGTATTGAAATAACAGTATATTACCTATAAGAACATTAAACAGTGTTTTTACTTCATGTTTATGCTGCTTTCCTGTTCTCTGTGTGGTGAATGTTGGAGGGATGGGGAGGTTTCTGAAGTGCTTTCCCCTTAGGAAGGAGAGTGAGCTCCAAGCTGATTGACAGTGGGAGCAGTTTCTATTTCTGTTTTGAATTATACTCCTTTCTATATAAATACATAATGAGTCACTGCTCTTTGTCTATACCCTGAAAAATGTTTCTCCATCTGCCCACCTGTTTGGACACCGTGGGAGTGAATACTCCAGTAAAGACAAATATTTGTGTAGGACAGCAGCTTAAAATGCTGAGGGTCAGAAGTATCTTTGACGAAAGAAGCCCAAAAAATGTTAACCAAAATTACAGTAGGAGATCTAAAGGCTTCTCTTTTGTTTTAAAAGTAGTTTACAAGGATAAATGAAGTCCATTGTCACAGCAGGCTATAAAAATGTTCTATTTGCTGTGAAAATACTGAATAAAAGAGTTCCAGTTGTTTTGTTACATGAATGTCCTATCCTCAGTGCACTGTCTTGCATATGAATGCAACTCCTTTCTAGCAAAAAACTTCACTTAAGATAATTTTGTAAGTTGTACAATGTGTGATACACAAGTATTAATATATGCTTAATGAACAATGTATAATAACCTCATAGACAATTGACACTCCTCTGTTTTACCCCATGAGGTGACAATATTTGTATAAAGACCAAATGATACAGTACTATTGCCTTGAATTCCAGTTTTATTCCCTCTGTAACTTTTAGTTTATTTCTTCCTCTTATGATGTATGTTCTGTTCTAATTTCAGAGTAATTGGTCTGGAAGCGCTCATGATTCAATCCAATCAAGGAGAGTGATTATTTCTCACAATATGGACAAAGCACTGAAAGAAGGTGAGTCTTAGGTGCATTAGAGTCTGAATATCTCTTATCCTTTTAGCAAACCATAACTGCACAATATTCCAAGACTTTGGAATATGACCCTGGTTTCTTCCATGATATAAAATGTAATGGCAAGGTCTTAGTCTTCTCAAGAAATCCACTGTAGTAAGTAATGTGATGTTGCTTTTGCTATTCAGCTGATATCTTGTGATTGTAGTGGCTGTTGTTTTTTACAGAAACACATTGAACTACAGTCCTTAATACTTATGCACAAAGCAAAGGGGTAACACTTAAAATATTCTTCTTGACTGGGTTTTCCTGAACTGAGAAAACCTGTATACTCTTGCATACAGTCTTCCCATTTAGTGCAATTCTTGCCATTAAAACTTAATCTAAAATCAACATTTGTATTTCTGGCTGATAGAGTATATCAACCTTTTGTAAATATTTTATCTAATTTTGAATACTTTTTCCTTTAAGATTTCTTGGCAGCACTTTTTCCTGTATTTTTCATAAATTGAGAGTATCTTTGAAAATTATCATTGCTTTAAATGGGTTGGTTGTCTTATGACACCTTGTTATGTTTTTAAAGTTATTTTTATGAATAGCTATTAGCAGGGTATGTAGCAAAATTATAAAATTAGAGCACTACCTACCTATGTCATGGAGATGGATGCATGAGGCCATCCCTACTCAATAAGGCTGAAAGAAAGTTACTAATACTTAAATGATTCATTTTCAGAGTTAAGTACCTTATGCTGTGACAGCTCATGCCTTTCTGCTATTTTTTTTTTGAAGTAGCTTCTACTCTCCATTCTCACGCTGAATTTTGGAAAGCAAACTTGTCAGATTTTGTTTTATTTCTTCCAGGCCTAAGTGATGAAGCCAACTTCTCTATTTTGCAGTTTGACAAAGATGAGACTGTACTTTTTGCTCTACCATACAAAGTGTTTTTGGTTTGAAAGGTGACTGAGTCATCTTCAGTTTGAGATACTGAATGCAATAATTTTGAAATACTGAATGCAATTCCAAAAGCAGTAGTTTATTTTTATTAGCACAAAATGATCAGTCTCTATGAAAATAGACAGGACTTCTTGCCTGTGACAGTTCTGAAATTTGTAGTTGTCTTGATGTGAATGGTGGGTTTTTTGTTGTTTTTTTTTTTCCCACAAGTTTGTGGTTAAATGAAACTTTATTACTAGTAATATAAAAAATACCATCTGTATTTGTGTTTCCAATCTTGCACTAATTAGAATTAAAGCATTTATAAATCCCAGGAATTTTGGACAACTTTTTACTGTCTAGGTGTAATATGCTACTCAACAAAATGCTTTAGAAAGCCTTATTCATTTAGCTAGGAGACATTCAGTTGTAATGAGGTTTTAATCTTTGGGACCAGTTTGGACTCTTAGTGCCTCTTGAGATTTTGGGACGTGGGGTTTTTTGTGTATTTTTTTTTCCCTTTAATAGATTTTACTTCTTTTTACGTTACCTTTGAGATGCATGGATGATGTCATCTGATTTCAGAAATGTTGCTGGGTGTGAAGAGACAGCTCTTTGGTTAATTCTGATTTCTTCAGCTGTTTCATCATTGTGTAATTGAGTTGGCCTGGGGTTTATTATTATTTGCTAGCTACCTTGCCCTGCTCCAGAACTGCCTGTGGTCATGCCATGCTTTTGCTGGTGTTATAGCCAGGCTGTGTGGTCTTTCCTCTCTGAGTTGAATGTGGTTCACCTGAGGGTCTGTGTCACTTCAAGCTACCACTTGCTTTTCTGTGTTTTTCCTGATGTTCCCATCATAGTCTGTTAATGTAGTTGGAAAGATCCTTGGTCATATCCTTGGTTTAACTGAAGGAGTCATCCATGTTTCTGTTCCAACCTTCAGTCTTATTTCCATAACTAGTAGATGTTTAGATAGTTTTCCTGTGATGGTCACTGGCTGATAATAGTTGCCTGTGTCTTACACAGCTTCTTGTCTTGCTGTAATAAAATTGTTGGGAATCATCCTTTTACAGTGTGCCTCACACTAAACACCACCAAGAAGGAGCTCTGTGTATGTTGGTTTACAGCTCCACCCTAAATGCCTTTGTTATTTTCCATTAAGAGCAGAGCAGTCTAACAGGTTGGTGCTTTAGAGTGCTGCTTTATTTTCAGTTATGAGATACTTGCCTTAGCTGTAGATACAAGGTGGGGGAAAGCTGTGAATTAGCTCTGCCACTGTGTGTTGTGGTTTATGAAATCTAAGTGTTCAAAATCAGAACAAGTGCGAGGTTACAAAGACATTTTCCATGTTGAGTAAGGCAGAAAGAAAAGGCCTTTAGTTGTCAACCCCAAGTCTCCTTTTCAGCTGGTAGTACTTGAGTAACTAACATTGAAATATGTTTTTTTCAGTACTTTTCATGCTTTCTGTTGAGAGATTGATTTGATTTTTTGTTTGACCTTACAAAAAGAGAAGATAAGCCACTTCTACAAATACCCTTTGGTGCTACCTGCTGCTTGTCTGGATTCCATGCAGACAGTGGTGTGGTAAGAGGTCTCCTGAGAGAGGCTGTGCCCAGTCCCTCTGGTGCTGCTGTGCACAGCGTGTCCTGCTTGGGTTGAGGCTGCAGCTGCCAGGAGATTGATCTGCTGGGGGGTAGCTGGCTTCCCAGGAACTGAATTTCATTTCCTGCGTTTATTGCTCCAAGTCCTGTCGTCTTTTTGTTGTTTTTCACAGTCAGTCTTTGTCTCTACAGTTTTAGCAGTGCCAAGAAGAATGGTCTTCATATCACTTAGCTGCTTCACTGGGTCATTTTTGAGTAAGTAGAAAAGTACAGGCCACAGCTCAAATCCTTGCAGAGCTCTACTGGTGAAATTGTTCTGCTGTGAAAATTCACCTCTTTCTTAGATCTTAAAATATTTCCTGCTGGAGAGCCATCTCTTCTTTTGGAGTGGGTTGTCTTCCTTCAACCCTGCCTTGAGGTGACCTTTTTGGAAATATTTTGGATATTTAATTAGATTCTTTCTATGGATTAGATCTCGCCTATCTGTATTGATCCCTTAGGATCGAACTCTGTTGGGGATGTAAGGTTGTACTTCCTTTACAGAAAGATTGGGAGTAACTATGTCTTATTTCCCAACTTAATATGTGCATATTGATATTTAGAAAAAGAATTGATGCTGCTCTCTATTTGAAAAGCTGGTGTGGTTTTAAAATTTAAAAAGAAATTATTTTTTCTCTGCTGCAATTGTTTTTTTTTTAGAAAAAGAATTCCTGCTGCTCTCTATTTGAAAACTGGTGGGTTTTTAAAATTTATTTTATTTTTTTAAATTATTATTTTTTCAAAAAACAGCTTTCAAAACAATTATTTTTGGTCCACAATATCAGCATACCAACTTGAATTTATGTTCTCTGTGCTGTTGGGATTCAAACATTTGAAGCTAAGAACTCTTGGCAAAGGGTACATGTGGAAAATTATTTGGGCATAAATTTGTCTGATTTTATTTTACTACATTTCCTACATTTTTTCTCTATTGTTTATATATTTTTATGATTTATTTTCTGCACAAAAAATGAGTAAAGACACAAATGCCAGGAAATTTTTAATAAAAATGGACCAAAGATTGGGGAATTGGGATACTGTCAGGAGTTCCTTTTGCACAGGACCAATCCATTCATGCACAATGATAGCATCTAATCTACTAAACCTGTCAGTTTCATAGAATTTGAATATAGAAACAAACCAAGAAATGCTAGTGGTTTTCCAAACACAAACTTTAGAAGAGCACTGAAATCTTTAAACCACTATTGCTAGTTCACAGTCACTGAAATGTTGGCATTTAGACATCATTTTGTCAGTCTTTTACACCATGGGCTAAGTAAAGATTTAGTGGCCATGAGAAACTTCAGTAAAGCTAATAATCATAAAACCTCATCCTCTTGTATGGCTAAAACATAATAAAATTTAAAATACAATAATTGAAAAATGGCTTTCATCTCTTTCAATTTGAATGTTAATGTCTTGGAAATTATAAAACTGAATATTCAGAGTATTTATTAGTAATTTTAGTAGTAATTGTAAACTCACCTTTCATGTAAGAGCTTTAAATTTTCTTTCAGGTTTTTGTTGTCATTGTTTTTTGTTGTTTGGGTTTTTCTTTTGTCTGAATTGGCTTTTGGCAGGGGGAGAAGGTAGTGGCTGTAAGAAGTAAATAAGCATTTAGTACTTAATTCTCTAGAACAGTACTTTGACAGGTTTGGCTGTGGCATAGTCTGTCATTTTTTTCTATTAGTTTTTTATTGAAAGAATTTTTCTAAAAGTATAACTTATTATAACTCTATCATGCATGTTAGTCTAGAGTTGTAGTAGCACAGAATTCTGGTAATGATTCTTGGCTTTTTGAAGGTGGTTTCTTACTACAGGATCCTAACACAATTCACATTACCCTTGTATTTCTCTTTTATGGGTTGTAATGCTTATTGCTCTAGAATAACTCAAGGCAGTGTTTGAGCTATATATTTTTTTCATTTGTTCATACAGTCACAGGAGAATTTTGTATTTAACTATAAATTAATGTAGTGGTTGTGGCTTCTCCAGGGCTTTCAGGAAAGGACTGTTACTTCTTGTTGAAACTTGGAAGTCTGTCTGCATTTGCATAGAATGTTTATGCTCTGATTTTAATACTGCTTTGAGAAAAAGAGTAGGCATTTAATCCTTGTTATTCAGATTTTTGTTATTTTAATAAAGTTGTATAATGAATCTTAGCAATATAAAAACTGTCTAGTGTGAAGCTCTGCCAATTGCAGATTTGAAACCAGTCTGACCTGCAGCCCCTGGTGGTGCCACTGAACCTCTCAATGCATGAATGTGGAAAAAGGGATAGCAGTTACTGTAGGACATGTGGAGGAATGAGGGAAGGGTCTAGAGGGGTGTCCTCACTGAACCTCCACACAAGCTTCTGGCTCTCTGCTCCCAACACTCTTCCAGTTTACAGTGTTTAAAAAGAGTAGTTGAACAGGCTCAACTTCAATTTCAATGGGAATGGCATTTAATCACATTGTAATAATTTAGGACTTGGATCTTCTGAACTAGTTTAGGAAACCCAGTAGAAGTTTCTACAGTTTTGCACCAGGCTCATTGTGGTCAGTGCATTCGATTTGATCAGAAGAAATTTGTTTTACGATTGTAGTGGATGAATTAGTGGTAGCAAGGTTCTGTCCTGAATATGTTCTCCTTCTTTTTTTATTCCTTCCTTGTCTTCTGACTGTTGTTTTCAATGCTTTAGAGAACATGTAGTATAAAAATAATGAGAATAGATGCATGAGCAGATTTCTTCTCTGAAGGGAGCAAGCTGCTCTCTATAAATTTGTTATACTTGTTTTGTGTATTTCCTTAGAGCGCTGAAAAGGCACCAGCTGCATCAATGGGCATGAAACGAAAGCAGCAGCTGCACCCAAGGCCAGGATGACACAAGGCAGTGTCTTACCCAGTCTTTAACTGGCTGCTGTTAGTGTCTGTGGCTGGTGTCCTGTTAAAATTTTATTTGTTTCAAAGCTGTCTCGCTGCTCACTTGGACATACATGCTGAGCTCTAAAGAACCCTGGATTTTATAGAGAACAGCACTGTTGTGATGCAGGAAGGGCAACAAGGTTGAGAAGTGACAAGGTAACTACAGAAGACCTGTAAAGTAAGAGAGTTGTAAAGCACAGGTGCAGAAAAATAGGGTTTAAAGCAGTGTAATCCTTTTAAGGTATTGAAAGTATGTAAGAGACAGAGTTAAACACAAATGAAATACTTCATAATTGCATGGTTGGTTTTTGATGATGATTCATGATCTTTTGTCTCTAGCTTGATATTGCCAATAGGTTTTGTGGCTCTTTTGTATTGAATATGAGAGAATTCATGAGTGGCTAAAAGGAACAAAAGGAATGTATTGTGTAGTGTGCTGGAAACGGAGCTCATTTTGGAGTGGAGTTGCTTCAAAAGTAATAAATTATTTTATTGAATTTATTGAATTATGATAATTATATAATATAGAATTATAGAAATCATATGCTATAGTTTATTTAAAAATTAATAAATTCATGGTCATTAGGAATAGATTTTCTCTGAAAGACAATATGTCTGTAAGGGATCAGGATGCATGTTCTGCTCTTGTGCTCTTGCTTTGTAGAGCTCTGTTGAATAGACTTCTGTAGGAGCCACCACTCCATACCATGGCTTGTTCCTCTTGGGCAAAAGATGGTTAAGAAAGAGCTACGTTGCACCCTTGCAAAGAATAGGGAGGGTGTCTGTAAGAAAATCTGGATAGTCACTACTGCCAGTGATGCTGATTAAAAAATACCACAGTGCAGTGTGCTGCAAGCACACTTGAGAAATTATTGGTCTCTTATGGGTTAGATGAGAAGGAAGAATCTGTGCTGTGGTCAGCTTTCCACAGTGTTTCAGACCTTGCAACAGAAGAGAGTAACTAAGCTGTAAGAAAAAAGTGGCTGCAGAAGGACATGGGGACAGCTGTGGAAAAATAGATTCTTAAAGTGTATTTTGTTGGAAGACTTGAGATAAGTAATAAAACTTCAGATTTTAAAATGCTGTTTCCTCTGTTCTGTGGTGTCTTGGCAGATTATTCCTCTGTTTGCTTATCAGAAGACCACTATTTTTATAACTGTTTTTATCACTCTGTAGTATTTGTGGGTAAGAGTTTTCAGTGAAATATTTCATCTATTTTAGAAAAGTATTTTGGAAGTTCCTATCCTGTTATTTGGCTCTGCATACTTTTTTCTGTCCTGGATTAGGGAAAAAATCGTCAAACCTGTTATATATTTGTTTACAGAACTGTGGAATTTTTTCTGAATTATTAATTAAAAAGTCTTGAAATGACTTAGCAAAAGGCTTTTAACTATATATTTCAGCATACTCATTGAATTGATTCAGTTTCTTTATAAGCTTGAGGAAGCTAATTTGTGAAGCACTTGACTAGAAACTTTAAACTTTAGGCATTTCTCTGGAAATGTTTTCATAAAGGTTATGTTGGTTGAGGTTTGCTAGTTTTGCCTGAAAAGGCAGGTGAAAATATTTAAGCTGTTGCCTGTTAATATGCTATTAGTTCACTGTTGCCAGTTCCAGTGAGATTTTCATAATTTACATATTTTACTACTTCTATCAAAGTGGAAGGTAAGAAATTATGGAGTCTTATGATTACATTACACTGTGGGCTTACACTGACAAATGAGATGGCCTTTTGATATGAAAGTTTGAAACCAGCTTTTTTAGTAAAGAATTTGCTCAAATTATCAGGCACATGACTCTATTCCCCCCTTTTTGTTATCTGGTAGATGCAAATTGACTCTTACAACCCCAGCTTTTCCCCCATCTTGTTGCAACTGCTAAATAGTCCATGTGTTCTCCCTGAACACCTCCTGCTCTCTTAGACTTCCAGGGACATTTGCTGGAGTGAAACATCAGTAAAACTGGTGACACGCAAATGGCCAAAGGAAGGATAGAAAAGAAAAAAGAAGGATAGAAGACAGTGTTGCCATGGGATTTGCAATTGCAGTAATATTGTTATTGCTTGTCAATATGGTTTGGAATGGTTTGTCATTTTTAAGTTCATGTGGTCTCACTAATCTGCTTGTTCTCTCTTAGCTCTTCTGATCCTATAATGTACTTTCTGTGGTGGTGTTCTGTGTTGTATATATCTTTGGAAATCCAAAAATCTTATCACCTCTTGTTTTTAGCCATGACTTTGGAATGGAGGCTATTCAGTTCCTATGTAAAGAAAGCCGGCTTCAGTCTGGAACATTTTAGACACAGCCAAATTATATGATGGTTCATATAACCAAAGGCACTACTGAGAGACAGGTATTAGTCTGAGGTTTGTGTGTAGCTGGTAACCTGATTGTCTGAGCAAATCCACTTTATGGCTTTGCTTTGCAAAGTGACCTGCAGTAACCTGTTAGGTGCAGATTGCTGTAACCTTGCCAGCCTGACTTTCTTCGTTACGAAGTGGATGTGAAGCCTATTGCCCGTCCAGTGTTTGAGAAGGGTTGAGGGTTACAATTTCCTATCTTGGTGTGCCTTGTCCTTTTGCAGTTTTTGCTATTTATTGTTTTGTTTCTCCTTTCAGTGTTTGACTACAGCTATAGAGATTACATCCTGTCCTGGTATGGGCATCTGAGCAGAGATGAGGGGCAGCTGTACCAGCTGCTCTCTGAAGACTTTTGGGAGATTGCCAAGCAGCTGCGACAGAGGCTGAGTCACATTGATGTAGTTAAAGTTGTCTGCAACGATGTAGTGAAAGCTTTACTCTCACACTTCTGTGACCTTAAAGGAGCCAATGCCAGGTAAAAACAAAACTGAAGTTCTTTGGAATTTTCTGCTTCTCTCTTCACTTACAGATGCACTAAATCAAAGTGATGAAGACTGTGTATAAAACTGATAAAGTAGTTCAAGCTTATTGCCAGTTTTAGAGATCAAGCAGGCTTCAGGATGTCTGTAAGGAAACACTTGGACTCCTTTTTCTAAGAGTTTGGATTCACTACTCAGTTTTAATCCATGAATCCTTTGTTCACAGTAGGAGGTGGGCTGTGTGAGCAGTTCTTGCAAAGTACTATGAACATGCAATGGAAAGAAGGGCCACTGTCAGTGCAATCTAGAGACAAGAAGATAGTTATTTGCACCTTTCCTAGAATAGCACCAGGAATAATTTCATTCAGTTTTCCATTTCTTCTAGCCCTGGGAGGCAAAGCCTTGTGATTTCTGTTGGTCACCTGTCCTGCAGTAACAAGATTTTGCTAGTGAAAAAATTGTTGGCTGTATTTTCTTTCTCTGCTTAAGTTATCTTGCTGATTTCATAAATTTCCTCTTCGGCAAGGATCTCTTTGTCCACTTGAAAAAGCCCTGAACACTAGAGTTCCACCCAAATTGTAATTGCAAATAGGAAATCTTAGCCTATGCAGCTCCCACATCTGAATGCACAATTTGTCTAATTGTGCATGGAATTTGGTCTTGTATCTTCACTTACCTGCATTTTGATTATTGTAATTGGAATATGCTTTGGTCATTCAGATTTAGACTGTACATTTTATTCTGTGAAGTTGTTTTACCTACAGTTAGATCCATGTATCTGACACCCCATCAGACAAAAAAGAACAATTGTGTTCTGTCAGTGATCAATCTATTACCATTGGCACTTCCTTCTCTTCTGTATTAGAAGGCACAGTTAATGTGTTTGTGGTAGATCCTGGCTAATTTTTATGTAAGCTAATGCATAGAAAAACATCACTAAAGGGTGATTACATTAATGAAAATAAGAAATTAAGGTGTATGTACTTTGCAATAGATCTTGCAGTGGGTTCTAGGTACTACTTTCTTTTAGCTCTGCAATGAAGTAGAAATCTTAGATAAAACTCCTAAGTGTGCTCCTTGATTTTTAAGTATAATGCTTGTACTTGTTCTTGATCAGAATAAAGTGCTTGCTTTTGAGAAGAATTTGATTTGAACAGTTAAAGAATGAGGAAGTTGAATTTTTTTGGTGTTTGTTTTTTGCCTTTTTAAAATCTGAATGTTTTTCTGTTTGAAGCTGGGGATGTAGACCTAGAATTGCAGAATTAAGTATTATTAATGCTGATTGTTGGTGAGGCTTCTTATCTGCTGAGAATTATGACCACTTCATCTGGTCTTTGTTGGATTGTTATTTCCAGAATTAAAATAAATTCTTTTGGTTATTTTCTGGTTAACTTTTTCACTTGGAAGTAGTAAATGCACCATAACTCTGGATAAGACTGCATTAGTATGGGAATGAAAAAAAAAGTCCTATCAAGATTTAGTGTAATAGCAGGCAAGGAAAAGCCAAACAAACCAACCCATCAGCTCTAACTGAACAATTTATAGAGGCTGGAACTGGACTTAGTTACTATTTTTTGCAGACTGCAAGGCTGTGAATTCATAAGGAGAGAGGTCTGGTTTTAATGTGCTTGATGGATCAGCAACATGATGCTGCATGATGCAAGTTGTAAAGCACTAGAATTTCCTCATGCTGCTCATCCAAACTTGTTCAGAAAGTCCAGGGAGCTGTATGGATATTGCACAGGGCTCACCATTCCTTAGCAGATGGAGAGACAGCTTAAATGCTTTGTACAGGCAAAGTCAGCAGAAAGGTGACATTTGTGCTCATACGCTACAGATGGATTGTGCTGCTGAGTGGTGTGAGCATGCATATAATAAACCTGAAAGCACAGCAAATATTCAGATAGTGTTTTCTATTTAAAAGAATTTGTAGTTTTAACAAGAATTTGAATTTTGTACAAATTGCCTACTGCTATGAGTTTACTGTGCTAGAACTTGCTGACATTTTAAGCTATAGACTGAGAACTAAAAATATGTTACTTCTAGTTTGGAAGCCTTTAATTATTTTCTGTATTGTTGTCCTGGTTTTCAACTGGGATAGAGTTAATTTTCTTCCTAGTAGCTGATATGGTGCTGTATTATGGATTTAGGTTGAGAATAATGTTGATAACACTGATGTTCTGGTTGTTCCTAAGCAGTGTTATGCTATGTCAAGGACTTTAGCTTCTCATACTGCCCTGCCAGCGAGGAAGCTGAGGGGGTGGGCAGCACAAGAAGCTGGGCAGTGACATAGCCAGGACAGCAGACCCCAGCTGGCCTAAGGGATATTATTCCATACCATATAGTGTCATGTTCAGTATATAAATTAGGTGAAAAGCTGTCTGGGAGATGCTGGGCATCAGCCAGGAGGTGTTGAGCCGTTCGTGTTGTGCACCACTTAGTTTATATATTTTAATTCTGTTATTATTATTATCATTATTAATTTCCCTGCCTTTTCTGTTCTCTTAAACTCTCTTTGTCTCAAGTCATAGAATGGTTTGGATTGGAAGAGACCTTAAAGGTCATCTAGTTCCAAACCCCTGCTGTGGGAAGGGGCACCTTTCATTAGACCAGATTGCTTAATGCCCCATCCAGCCTAGCCTTGAATGGTTCCAGGGATGGGGCATCCATGACTTGTCTGTTCCAGTGCCTCACCACCCTCAGTGGGAAGAATTTCTTCCTAATATCTAATCTAAGCTTTCTCTCTGTTTGGAGCCATTGCCCCTTGTCCTGTCACTACAGGCTCTTGTAAACAATCTCTTTTCACCTTTCTTTTTGGCTCCCTTCAGTACCTGAAGGCTGCAATTAGGTCACCCCAAAGTCAGGAATTTTACCTTTTTTCCTATTCTCTCCTCATCTTACTGTGGGAGGGCACGGGAGTGAGTGAGAATCTTTATGGTGTTCAACTGTCTACTGGGTTGAATCACAGTTGAATTGCCACACTTCAAACACAAAAAATTTGTCTTCCTAAGGCAGGGGATGCAGATTTTCTTGATCTGCTTTGCTTTCTGTTAATGTTTTGAAGACAATAATAAATGTAAATTGACATTCACATTTCCTTCTGTATCTCATAATAAATCCAGTTAATTTTGGATGATAAATATAGTGGAACAGAGGCTGTAATTAGAGAGAGGTATCTTTCCTGTTGTGATACCTCTTGGAGTGCTCCATTTCTTCCCACTGAGTTTATACTGTAGCATGATGGCAAAGGGCATTTTGTCCATTGTGTGGCAGCTTATGAAGTTTTAGATACTTCTAATGCTGTGTGTGGAGGGGGTGCCACCTGAGCCACTTTGTCTTTGTTTTCCTATATAACAGATAATCCACTAGCACAGCAGAAAGGAGTCATCCATGCCCAGGAGGACAGATGTCTTGTTTTTTCAGAGTGAAGTTCGTGTCTTTTGTGACTAGGTGCACGTTGGACACAAAAATTCTTTACTTTTCTTCTTTCACTGGTGAACTTTAATCTGTGATTAACCAGGATGTCCGAGGGGATGAAAATAGGCTGAGGCCCTTCAGAATGAGAAAGGGTGCTACAGTCTTTTCTTTTGCTTCTGCTTTCCATCTGGCTTATCTTAACCATCTCAAAAGTTCACCTAGTTATAAACAGCTCAAGGTAAATAGCCAGCAGAGGCCAGAAATGAAGAAAAGTGCTGGGAGACCTTGTCTCCCTTCAAAGCATAGGTCAAGGCCAGATTGGATGGGACTTTTCAGCAACCTGGTCTAGTGGAAGGTGTCCCTGTCCATGGCATGGGATGATCTTTAAGCCTCTTCCAACCCAAACCATTTTATGATTCTTTTATAAGAGGAGAGGCCACTTCCATGGTGGCTGGTTGGAGACAGGGTGCTGGGAGAAAGGAACTTTGTAGTGTTAGGTCTGCTTCCCATTTTTTTATTTTATACCCTGGCTTTCCATAACAGCAGCTGTCTTTCCTGAGCATGCCACACACATCTACGGAGTGAAATAAGGGCAGAGGCGCTTCTAGCCATGGGCAGAACTGTCTGGAGTGACATAGAGCAATGCAAACTGTAGGCAAGACAGTTCCTAAATTTTTCATCCTGTATGTGTCACTGGGGTTTACTTTGAGGTTCAGTTGGGATTTCAGAGGAAACTGTCACTTTTCAGTTGGGGAAATTCAGTGAGAAAATTTGTGGAATTTTGAATAGTTTAGATAGGAAACCATGTGTATTGTGATAAAATAGTAAAAAAAAAAAAGGTGATGTCACTACAAACTGATTAAGAGCAGACTGATACAAAGAGAATTTTAACACTTAAAATGTATCTTGGTTAATTCTATAGATCCAAGTTATCTATGGATAGCAACTAAACACCTCCCATGGGTCTTGTTTTTCTTCTATAATTCCATTTGCCAGAAAGCAGAAAGGCTAAGAGCTGGTTACCACAGTCAGCGTCTGGAAAGGTGTATCAAGGGGATTAGTATGAAGCTGTAGAGATTTGTTGCAATGGGAACAGCTGTGTATGAAAGTGCTGAGAGCAAATTAGTCATGAAAAACCAAGGCCTGAGCATGTTATTAAATTCAGCCCATAGCTAGCACCAGGTCTAAAGCTCACCATTTGTTTTCACGCTTCAGTGTGGGAAGTTGGGTTTCCTGTTAATGATTGAGTATAACCTTGATACCATAACAAGCTTTAAGACATCCTAGTGCTGATGTGGTCATACCACAGTTTGTAAGCCATTCATAAGTTCTTTGCCTCTGTTGCTAATATGGCTTTTTCCTGAAAGAGGTAACTGTGGCATGTTTAAATGAGAGGTTTTATGCACCATAAACAGTAGTTGAAATGATTTATAAGAATTGCCGATTTATCTTGATAAAATAGCAGCTGTGGAAATTTTGGGTTTGGCTTTGTCTGCTGTTTGTCTTCTGTTTCTATTTTTTGTTGTGCTTTCTGAGGTTTGTGATTTTCTTTTCATTGCTTTGTTTGTTTTTTTAAAGTAGATACTTTTTTTAGTATACTGTTTTTTTGTTATACTGGCTTGTAAAGGTCTAAAGTGTTGTTTCTTTTATGTCTTAGAAAACTTGTATAGATCAATCAGTTTTTACTTTGCTGGATTGTCAAGAAGCTTACAGCTCTGAGGGTGATACAGGTGAAGAGATGCAGCCTGCTTGTGGCTCTGGTGGTTTAATGAAAATGCATGGTGAATGTTGAAAATACTGATGACACTTCACTTCTGCTTACAATTGTACTGATTGAGACTTAAATGGAGCTCTGCAAGGCTGTCTCTTGAAAGACTAAATAAAGAATTATCAAGGCTGAAGGAAACACTTTATTATCCATCTGTTCCTTAAGTAATTTCCTGTAGAGGAATTGTTAATTTTTACATGCTTTTGTTGTTTGGGTTTTTTTTTTTTGTTTGGTGGTTTTTTGGTGGGGTTTTTTTTTTGGTTGGCTGTTTTTTGGGGTGCATGGGGTTTTTTTTAGGGGGGAGGGTGTGTGTGTGTGTAAATTTGCTTCCTGCCTTAATTTCAAAGCAAACTGACTTACATTTGTCAAAGATGCTTTATGTCAGGTTCATGCATCCAACCACAAATACCAGGCTTTAATACTCCTGAGTCTTTATAATACAGACAGTTACCAGATGGTTCCTTGACAAAAATATGGATATCTAGAGTATATTCTTGGGGAAAAAAGATTTCCATGAGGTTGCTGTATTGGGAAGCCTGGAATTCCAGGTGATAGGCTGGTCTTATTAAATGGCCATAGGTCCTGCATTGCTGAGAAATAAGATATTGGTGTTAAAAAGGTGTTGATATGGGCTCAGAGTTGCTTACTTACAGTGTGGGAAGGAAATTATGATACTTCTATAGCCCTGGTAATGCTTTAAGTGCTTCTCTTCAGGAATACTGCAGCAAATCTGGTCTTCTGCTTTCCTTTATGAAGTGCTGGATGAACTGTAAGCTTGTAAGGGGTAAAGTCTTAACCCTGCTGACACTCAGTGGGATATGCAGGCAGTACGTGCACAAAGCCACCTCCGAGCAGAGGATGGTTACAGTAGGTGTCAGTTTGTTCCCAAAGAAAAGTACAGCTTGGAACAGACCTGGTACAAAGGAACTCACTTTGGCAGGTCTTATCTATTCATCTATATTTGTACTCTGCTGCTTAGTTTTCCAGTGCTTTGAGGTGCAACTGAAGGAAATATTTTTGCTTTCTGGCACTATATAAAGGTATTGGATAGTGTTAAAAATTCAGTGAAGGCTCTTCATAAAATTATAGAAAAGGAATTTGGGCAAGGTTGAGGCTGGCTTTGTAGCTCATGGGGGAGAGAAGATGGGTATGATCTGTAAGAATGCTGTATAGAGCATATGTTCTGTCTACTGTTTTAAAAAAGTCACCTGCATCTTGACAGATGACTATTGTCACTATTACTTCAGTCTTAATTGTTCAAGAAGACATAAATGAATTAAGTTGCCACTTGCCATTATTTGAATATTGTCTAAAGGAGATTAATGGAGCCTGGTTTACAGAGCTTGTATCATGCCTGCTTTGGAACTATTTTCTAGAATGCCACATTTATATTAGTTCACTGCACACAGTTGTGCTCAGTATTTATGGCTAATTGACTGGGCTTTTAAAGCTCTGTCTAAAAATATCTGCACACAGTTTCTGTTCAGTTTTCTGTGATTACTAAGGGACTGTTTGTTTGGAAAATCCAACCACACAGTGCTAGTAATACATGCTCAGAATTAGATAGGAAAAGAAATAATGTCTGTGTTACCATTTGGGTTATTTAATAGTGCTTAATAGCTTTATTGACACTGGACAGATGTAGCAGCACTCTGCTTTGTGTACATGTATATGGATTGCACTTACATTTCTGCTTTTCCTGTTGGTCTCTACAAAATGAACAGTGCCACATTCTCACAGAACTGAAGATCTAGGTTTATATATCAAGCCTTACAAATATGCCTGATCAGGACATCTTAGCTCTTGCTCCAAGGTAGTAAACAGACATGGTTTGATGGCTGAGCAGTGGTGTGTTAATACTTCTCTGATTGCTCACTGCTATCTTTTTAAATGTGTATCAGTGAAGGGGAAGCCTGGGTTAAAAGGGCAGCTGTTTACTGGCCAGACCTTTAGTTGACGCACAGTATTTCCCTTCAAGCTCATCAATGGTAATATTGAGACAAATAGAACTGTAATGCTTCCTGTATACATGCAAAGGAGGATATAAACCAGTATGTTTTGTCTTGTCTGATTTATCACTGTCATATTGATTTATTTTGTAGCTGTTCAGCTTCCCCCAAGCTTCCTCTCCTGCTTTCAGTCTTCCCTTTATTTCTCTTGCCCAACAGTGATGAATACTGCAGGATTTGTTGACAGAACTGTTTGGCACTGACAGGCAAGGCTTGTTTAGAGTTGAATTTCCTGAAGACTTTGTTTCTCTATTTTCATAAATATCTTCCATTTTGCTTTTTAGATCACATGTAGGTACAGTTTGGCTAGGAAAACCTGTTCTAGAGAGTCATATCTTCTTAGGTATGGAGACAACTCCAGGAAAAAAATGAAGATATTCTTGAGCAGCCTGTAAACTGGAGCGTAGGCAACTCTGCTCCCCCCTTGCATTCCTGTAGGCAGGAACGCATTAGACAAATTAGAAGGGTAAGAACCAAATATTTGCCTAAGTGCTTGTTTATTCTGTTCCATTTTCCATTTGTGTTCTCCTGACTGTGTGGCAGAAAAATCCTGGTATAGGTCCAGCTCAGCAAAGCTGTATGTGTTGGCTCTTGACTGGGAATAAATTTTTGCAGTAGGGAGACAGTTCTCTTGCATGGGTGATACTATAGGTACAGTTAATGCTCCAGTGTGTTTGCAGTCCTAAACAGACTGGCATTCCTCAGGGGACTTGTAGATAGATATTGAAGACAAAGAAGGCTAATCTCAGTTCAAAGAAATTTTCTGTGCATTATGGCTTGTTTTATGATTTTCACGTGCTATGAAAGTATATATTGATCTAATCACTATGCAAGATGTCTCAGAAATAAGGTGTCCAAAATAGATGGGGTTTATTCACAGGCCAAAAAGCAGTCACCATTTGCATTTAGTTCTGACTCTGTATCTAAGCTGTTAATATACAGAAATCATTTCCGGGGATAGTTCTTGTACTTGGTGCTGATGAGGCTGTATCTTGAATCCTGGGTTTAGTTTTGGGTTCTTCACTGCAAGAAAGGCATGGAAGTGCTGGAGCATGTCCAGAGGAGGGCAACAAAGCTGGAGAAGGCTCTAGAGGACCAGCCTTATGAGGAGTGGCCAAGGGAGCTGGGGGTGTTTAGTCTGGAGAAGAGGAGGCTCCTATTGCTTATTGCTCTCTACTGAGAGAACTGCCTGAAAGTAGGTTGTAGCCAAGTGGGAGTCTGCGTCCTTCCCCAGGTAACAAGCAACAGGATAAGAGGAAATAGCCTCAAGCTGTGCCAGGGGATGTTTATTATTAGGAAAAATTTCTTTACTGAAAAGATGGTCAAGCATTGAAACAGGCTGTCCAGGGAAGTGATAAAATTACTGTCCTGGGAAGTGTTAAAAATCCATATAGATGTGACATTTAAGGACATGGTTTAATGGTGGACTCGATGATCTAGAAGGGCTTTTTCAACCTTAATTGTTCTATGTTCCCTGCGAGTCACCTGTTTGCCAGCATTTTGCATACGCTCTTGGCTGTGTTTCTAAGTGGCTGACATTGGGTGTACCAACCCGTCTGGAAGACTTTACTTCCATAATAAGAGGTGGCTGTAGGTAAATGAGCCAGACTTTCTGTCAGTAATCTGCCTAGGACTTGTCTGGGTTTGGATAAATAATGAGTGCCTTTAAGGGAGAACATGACAGGGGATGTTTGATGTGGTGTAGAGGAGGCTTCAGGATATGTCTGGAGTATGAAAGAAAAGTAGAAATGCGCTGAGGAAAATAGCTATACATTCAGCTGCCACTGAGAAAAGATCCTACCAGAGCAAGATAAACAGCTTTGAGCTCAGTCAGCTGCACCACCTGGACTGGTTGATAATGGAGATTACACGTCATCTTCATGAACTACTACTCCTCAGAAAAGAGTATATCCAAGATGTTCCAAGGGACTTGTTTTGAAATTTGTCTTATCTATAACAATTGAAATACGTTTCATGATCCGTGTTTGCAAACAAAGCATTTGATTTGTGATTGAGTTAAAGGCATTAGTCAAATCAAACCCAAATGTCATCTCTACATTTGTTTTTCTAAAAATTAATTGTAAAACTAATTTTAGTCTCCTTAAGACAAATTATTGTATTACTAGAACAAAATCAGAGTTATTGTTACTATTCCAATGTATTTTTATCCTCCTGAACTGACTAGCAAAAGTTAGTTATATAATCCTGTCTGTATAATGGTGTCTGACTGAAAACATTTGGTTTGACTCTGTACGGTTCTTTGTCACTTTTTCCACAAACAGAGGCAATAGAGTAGCTCTGTGAGTAGCAGTCAGTTGACTAGGGCAGCAACCTAACCTAGCCAGGTTGGCAGCCTCTAGCTCTGGGAAGAAAGCAGATGTTATGGAAAACAGGAGCAGGTACTGGTATGAGACATGACAGATACAAGCCTTTGTAGCACCTTAGAGTTTTGGGTGCCTTTGTAAGTTACTGTGGTGCCTCTCAGATGGCACTGTGTCTGTTTGTCTGGAACCACTGGCTTGGTCACATTGTTAAAATGGATTGGAGCACATCAGGCATGTGGTCATAAAAGAACTGCTAGGATACCTTATCTCTGCTTCTACAGCTGGTTTTGTATAAAGAAAAGGTACAGCTATGACCTGCACTAAGGAGTTCAGTCAGACATGTTCTGAAAAGTCCAGAAAACTATTGGCACCTGCAAGGAGATAAATTAGATAGTGTAGGGCACAGAATCCAGGTGAGGGAGATTTGCTCCCTGTTTCTTTCAGAGCTGTCATCCAAAAACTTGTTTGTGAAGAGTCTGCAAACAATACAGTGTGCATCATGGGCTTGCTTACCCAGCAGCATGTTGCTGTGCATGTTCAGCACAGCACCCACCCAGTGTTCACGCTGCAGCATTTTATCGATTAGCGACTGATGATCATGGGTGACTTCTGATACAAGTGTAGGTAAGTTCTCTCCTCTTTATTCTTCTCTCTCTAGGCAGGAAGATCCACCAAGACCTTTTTTGCTGCACTCATGCTTGAGGAGCTCTGATGAAGAAGTAAGATTTCTGCAAAAATGTTCTCAAGTTCTGGTGTATTGTCTCCTACCCTCAAAGGATGTCCAGTCTGTCAGCTTGCGCATAGTCCTTGCAGAAATACTTGCAACAAAAGGTAGATCAAAGATAAGAGATGATTACCATTTGTACATGTACAATAGTAGCAGTTACAAAGTTTATCGTGTATAAGTCTTGATGCTCTGCTTTTACGTTCTGGAATTTAATTTCTGTGATAGCCAGTAAGACTCTATATTCACAAAATCAAGCATACACTTACTTAACTCTCATGATCTGATGCCAGGCTGTTTATCACATTTCAGGATGAAATGCAATTTGTCCTTTCTGAGTCTGTTTTTTCATGGAGGAATACTTTTGAAGCTTTCTTTGCCATTATTTTTAGTGATTATATGAATATTTCTGACCTTTTATATTACTTTCCGATGAATAAACACATCCTTAAATCTGTGGATCCTATAACTGAATCATTATATTTAATTCATTATTTTACACTTTGACTTATGCAGTGTGTTTTTTTAAATTGAGGGATTTCTATTTTGTTTTTATCAGCTACACTTTATAAATACAGTACGAATTTTTTATGTCACTGTCAAATTCAAAAATTATGAAGTCCCAAGTATATTACACAATTCAGTTTACTTTCATTTATACTGGCTATAATGTCATAGCCTTCAGAACACACAGCATAAAGAATGAAAATACTTGTAGTTTTCCAAATACAGCTCAGCTTTGTCAATGTACATCAATTTATCTAATAAAATAACCAGTTTTATCAAGAAAGTATATGCAATCTCAAATGTACTGTGTTGTCCAGAAGACTGGTTTTGGACTTTTTGATGTCTATAAACTTGGATATTTAATTCTGCCTTTTATCTGCAGTTTTCATTTGCAAGACAGCAGTTATTCTTCAACATAAGGATTTTGTTTTAAAATATTTTTTCTTTCCAGTACTGAAACCATTGGTGGAACTGCTGAGTGATCCAGATTACATTAACCGGATGCTACTCAGCCAGCTGGAGTACAGAGAACAGATGAATGAGCATCAGAAGAAAGACTACACATATGCTCCTTCTTATGAGGAGTTCATCAAGCTCATTAACAGCAGCTCCGATGTTGAGTTCCTGAAACAACTGAGGTATTTAACATTTCACTGTAGCTCATTCAAAACTAAACATGCTGCTTTTCCAGCCCATTTCTAAGATTTGAATGAATTGTGATTTTTCTTTTTAAATTTAATTTTAGATTTCTTTTTGTTTGGTGAAGCAGAGATAGTAAGGATGATAAGCTACAACATTTGTTGGATCTCTAATGTAATCAGCATTTTAGCTCAGTGGCAGAAAATGCATAAAAATTCTGCTTAGTAGTATACTGGAGATGATTGTACTGTTGAAAGGGATTAATGCTTGAAATGTATGAAAGGCATACTGAACTCTTCTTTGCACTTGCCTCTGTAGAGTTAGATGAAATATGTTGAATTTCCGTTAGTGTGGATGGTTTTCTCCTCATTATCTTTATGAATTATGACTGGCCATGGTGGTCTGGTGACTGTGAACTATAGTGATCTTAGGGACACTGAGCATTCAGCTGTGGTGTGAAAAGAAGGGGTTTGAGTTCCAGCACATTATACCACTGGATGAGAGGTTTTTCCTGGACTATTGCAGGGATGTATTTCCCAATTGCATTCTTCTTAACTGTGTTAATGAACTCTACAGAGCTCGTTAAAAACAGAAAAAATATCACTGAGCTCCTACATATCACGAGTTTGTTTGATGTTTGTTTGTCTGTTTTCTAATGCAAATAGCACCTGCTCACTTTCATACTAATTCCACTCCCTGTCTCATCTCTTTCTCCTTATATCTCTTCTCTTAATATGAGATATTGCCTGCGCCTCAAGCCTGCTTGCCCAAGAACTGGTTGTTTATGCTTGCCTTATCTTTGCAGCTGTTTCTTCTCTGATTTATGTGAAAGGATAAGGAACAGCTGACTGGGAAGTGGGGAACAGAGAAGGTTCTGCTGTTATTGAACCTCCCTAGATGTCCTTGAGTCGGTTTTGTTGAGCAGAGCAAAGCTTTGGAGGACTCCTGAAACCATGTCTGGAGTGTTTGTCCTAAGCTCTCACCACCAGCCAGAACTGGCAGTTTTTTCTCTTCCCAACTGCCCTCTGTTGCTGCTGCAGGCCAGCTTTTTCTTTTCTCAAATGGCTGCAGAAACATCTGAATACACATGCATATTGATTATGTTTGGTGCATTCTGTGCTATCTCTTGTGACCCTGAACTTGTGTTAGGCTTGGCCTGATCAGGCTAAGAGCTGGCTCATTGGGATGGAGTGTGCAGGCTGTGCAAATAACGTCATCCTTTCTCTGTTCTTCTCTTTGATTCTGAAACCACTTGCATTTCTGGGATGGGAAAATACATTTAGGTGATGATGAAATGATTCTGTTGCTTGGCTACTTATTGTTCATCTGCTGTAAAATTTGCTCTTTACTCTAGGACGGTGTGCCTTTCCTGAGAGCAGAAATTAGTCTATATTAGACTCTGCCTAAAACCTAATTGATGTATTTATTAGCATAATCACACTAATGGATCTGTTTGTTTCAAAAGCAACCCAACTCTTATGTTGTTGTTATTGTTCAAGCACATTAATGCTCAGTGTGTTCTCTTTTTAGCTGATAGGTCACTTTAAATTGCATTCTCTAATACCAGAGAGCAGATCTGCTTTATGAAATAATGTGGTTTTGGCTGCACCTAGGTTTTTCCTTTCTAGTCCATGAATTCCAACTGCCATCGTCTTGAAATGTGTTCCTCTACACCCTATGAAACGTTGGTCAGTCTAACCTGATCAGTATTTTAATAGAAAATGTCTGAGAAAATGGATCTTCTTGTTAAAGAGAAATAGTATTTGAGAAAATGGATCTTCTTCTTAAAGAGAAATAGTATTTGATTTTGGAGGCAGTGTTCTTCCTTCCTTTCCTGTGGGAGGAGGCATTCCCGTTCTCTTTGTCCTCCAGCGCTGTGGGAGCACCCAGAGAGAGATGGGCTAACCTGCAGTCATCTCAAATTTGTGTAGTCTGTTTGGCAAAGCTTTCATGATTAACCAGTGAAAGCTTGCAGATTTGCATTAACAAACCAGTGTCCCTATATGGATTGAAAAACAAACAAAACCAGGTGGTACTTAGCTGTAATTCACAACAGTGAACCACAGGGCAAATCTATAGAGAGGGAGTTAAATAGGAACAAACAGATAAGCTGTTGTGCACTTATCCCTGAGGAGCACAGTAAGAGTCTGTTGGAGTGATGGGAGTGGGGCAAATGCTTCCCATTCTCTTACAACAAATAAATTACTGGCATGTTTAACTTAAACAGAGTTTTCCAGTTAGATGCTATTCTGGGTAATTATGCTCATCAAGAATTCCTGCTCTTGGTTTTATTTGGAAATAATTTTTCAGTGTCTGTTCTAAGCCAGTGCATGGCATTCATGAACTCTAAGCCTCCTCCTTAGGAAGCTGTTACCTTATAATGTTGCCACATGACATCTTGGTAAAGAACACATACAGGCAGTAGTTATTTTCACTGTAGAGTTAGATTTGAGGGAAATTTATCCTAAGGCATTACAGTTGCTGGGAACTCATTATTTGGTATTAAACATTCCTGTCCTGCTTATCTTTGCAGATTGATTAATATCTGTTTAATAAAATAAAGATAAAATACCTTGTTAAGTTCAAGAGGCTGATAAACATTTCCTCAGACTCCTGCCTGAGCGCAGCCAAGCAGGCAGGGACTCCTGGGTGTTCCTTGATGTACGCATGTGACAGTACAGGAGGGAGGGCTGCTGAGGCATCCTTCCAGACTGATTTCATTTACAGAGTTTTGATGGGCTTCCTTGTGGGTATAGCCAGGGATTCGTGGTGGGGAAGCAGGGAAAACCTCTGGCTGGTTCAGTGGAAACCTGTGGGTGAAAGGTGTGTGTTGCTCTCACCCAGGAATTCAGAAAAGAGAGAGGGAGGCTATCTGGGTCTCCTTGTAAGCAAGTGTAAAGCTCTCTGCTGTGCAAATAGCTCTCCCTGAAAGGATAATAATGGTGCTAGGATTTTCTAAATCTTTTCTCTCCTAGCTTAGAAGCACTACCTTAAGAAGAAATATTGTATTGATTTTCTGCATTGCTTTTATGGATTTTATTTTTGGATAGCCTTTGAATGATGCAGTAACTACTTAATTTTGGAGAACTTTAGGATTCATAGTTTGTTTGTATCTATAGTGAACCTCTAATATTTAGTCACTTAATCTCTTGGAACATAACTATTGTTTTTGTGGAAATACTCATTTAATTTTTGTAGGGAAAGCGGGGGAGCTGATATTTTCATAAAAAGGAATTTGTTGATTTCTGGGGAGCTATTTTGGGTTTGTTTGTTTTCCTATCATACTGTTACCATCTGAAATGTTGAATTTGGTGAGGGGAATGGGGTGAGAAAAACAAACCAGCAAAGCTTTCACAGAAGGGACCATTTTATGGTTGTACACTAATGTCCTTCAAATTCACTCTTTCTAATGTTTCATTTCTTTGATGTTTGTCATGAAGGGAGGCAGGCTTTTATTCCTGTATTACCAAGTTTTCACAAAGATTGTTGTCCCTGTCTTTAACAGTTAAACAGTGAAACTTCACCTTCATTTCCCCTCAGACTGAAGTTAGCATGGATTAATTGGAATTCTGCTACAAATAAGGAAGAAAAGTTGAGTTCTTTCACATCAGATGTGGAACATGTACCTTCTCTGTCAGGAGAGGACTAAAGATAAAAGACCTGCTGGTTAAAAACATAGTTGAGAACAAATAATAATAAGGAAATAAGCTGGTGGATAGGCTCTCAGGTCCAGCATTGTATTTATTCTGATAGTTATTGTTACAGCAGCAAAAAGTCACAACACAGCTCACTGTAAGAAAGTCCACTACTACTGGCTCTGTATCATCTTTTACCTAAGAAATGAGAGAAGTGCATGAATAGAACAGAGAATAGGGGAGAAGGAAGGAATATGGATGTGAGGCCATGAAGGGTCCAGTTTATCAAGTACAGTCACTTCCTCAAAGTTAATTTAATACATCACATTTAAAATGTCCTTAGATGTTTAATCGCCATCACCACAGAATATCTATCAGCTGGAATATTTGGAACAGAGTTACAGGGGGAAAAAGGGTCATGGCCTGGCAGTGTAGCCAGGGGGTGTTTCTGGTGCAGTGTTGTACAGCACTCCCACTGAGTAGTTGCAGCAGGAGCCCAGTGCTTGGGAGGAACAGACTAAATAGCATCTTTGAGCATGTAACTCCAAGCATCTCCCATATTAATGTAATACAAAGAACAGGAAAAAAGAGATGCTGTGTTAAGTACTGGTAATAAAAACACATGAAACTGTGAGAGTGAACAAATTGGAGGGAATCTGGAAGGAAAAAAATTACAAGATAAGTGGGAACTAGCTTCCATGTGCAGTTGGTTGTCTGTACCTTGTTTGATAAATTCATGATTTCACAGTTAGCCTGCAACACCTGAGTGAGGTGAATGAGTGTCATTGCAGTGCATTTATAGATCACATAATCAGTTCATCAAAAGTCTAACTGAGCTGCCCTGAATAATTTGGGAGGTCTTTGTCTGAGTGGGAAATTAACTGTGGGACTTCCTATTCACCACAGCACCACCCTTACTATGGGGCTTCCTCTGACAGACTGGGCAAGAACTCTGTTGCTGGGTGGAAATAATCAAAATACAGTAATGACAAAAGGAAGTAGTGTTACAAAGATTACAGATTTTCAAACAGATTTTCAGGTTTCAATTTGATAACTGAAGAATGTGCTGCGGAAAAAAAATCTGGAAATGTAGTTGTGAGTGTATGCTGTGTCTATAAAACTGTGTATAGTAAGAGCCAGAGACAATCAAAATCCTAAAAGAGTTTTAGGAGGCAAGAGAAATGGGGGGAATTGAGTGATGTTGGTGAAAAAAGTTGACATGAAAGAAGGGAAATATGTTTTAAGGATCACATGTTCTTCCTTAAATGGAGAATAAGTCATCACAGAAATAGCAGCCTTTCCAGGAGGGGAGGCTTCAGCTTTCATCTAAGAGTTAACCTGATAGATAGCAAATTCACTGGAATACTTGCTTTCTTACCAATATCAATAGCTACCAAAGTAAGTGCATTGAAAGGAATTTGACATATGACCAGGACTTTGACATTTATGAGACTTATCTGACATTTTCTTTGCTGAGTGCATAGTATTTGTTAGTTACAAAATCAGTTTTACTTAAAATTCAGTTTGCTAGCTGCATTAACTGTCTGCTGTTTAGTGTAGTTTTAGGTGATAAACATGTTTTAATTTTTCCTGGAGTGTAGTACTTTCTTTTACATATTTTAGTGTAATTTGTTTCTTCTGCAAATTTATATATGCTCCCTTTTGAGTGGATTAGCTGGAAGAACCTTACAGGCAGCTCTTTTCTTTTGAACTGAACTAGCATCCTCGTTTCCTATGAAAATTTATATTTAATATTTAGAGTGTGACTTTATATTGTGTTTACTGAATATTACCTGTCTGTGAAATGCCATCAGTTGAGAGAAGAGTGCAGTGTTATTGTTAGTTGAATGTCTCCTTTTTGTTTCAAGATAATCTGTTTTCCCTGCTCCATGTGCACACTGCCCCTTAGGTTTCAGGTATACTGTGAGATTAATCTGTTTCTAGGTGAGGAGGAAGTAGAAGTATTTTGATTTTTATTAATTTTTAAATGTGCTGTATGAAGAACACATTGTAAAAAATTAATACCATGTTTTTTTCTTCTCCTCCCTCTCTTCACCCTTATTCCCTACTGTTTTTAAAATTAGGTATCAAATTGTAGTGGAAATAGTTCAGGCAACCACAATCAGCAATATTCCCCAAGTGAAGAGACAGAAAGGTAAGATTCCAACATCTGTTGTTTTGATTTTGAAAAGCTGTTTGAACTCCTGCCATACATATGCAATCAGTGTGTGTGGGTTTTTTAGACAGATTTTAGGAATGCTATGCCTTTAGTATTTTGGTTCTGTTTCATTTGTCTGAATCTTCCAGAAGCTCACATGGTATGATTATCCCCCCACCCTATCTTCATCTAAGCTGATGGATCATGAGAAAGGTCATATCTATGAGACATTTATTTTCAGAACTTGCTGCAACTGGGAATTCTGACATTACAAATTCATATGCTGAGAATCATATTTCCACTTTCTTGTTCATACAATATGTTCTTCAAAATCTCAGTCTGTCCTCTTTTCAAAACACAGAAGAAGGAATGATACAGCAGAATTTGTCAGTTATTTTGACTCTTTAATGTATTATGCTGTTGAGTTGCAATAAAGAGTCCTCTTCATTTTCTGCAATGATTTGGCAATGGCTGCCTTTTTAAAAGCAGTGCATATTACAGTCGTACTTATATTTATTACAGATACTACTTTTATGGCTCTCAAAATATGTGAAAACTGAGGTATATCATCAGGAGATGATCTTAATGGCAAAATTACTGACTAAATCATTGTTTAGGGAGATATACTTCAGTTGTATCAATGCATAATAAAAAGGCAACAGATAGTAAAATTAATTTCTTTGTAAATAAATACATTTTTAGATAAATAGATTTTAGGTTCTCATGTGATCTGAATCTCTCTCGGTTAAAAAAAATACTTTTCTAGTTGCTTATACCAGAAAGGAAAACTTAAAGTATATTGAAGTGTAATGAAAAATGTAGAAACAGAAAATGAACATGCTGTGGGATGGGGAAATTTCTGGCAATCTGAAGAGTTTGAGGTCCATGCTCAAGTTTTGGAAAGTATAAGGTTGTCAACAGCAGTTAGACTTTTTGTTTACACTCTGATATAGAGCTAAATGTGCATTCCAGTAGGCTATCCTGCTTGTATTAAACCAAGATAAAAGGAAAAGTAGGCATTGGTTTTTATTCAAGTGTACATTATAGAAATTGTTATTAATATTTTTCAGATAAAAGATAATTGAATGGAAAGTCTGTTTCATAAAGTAATAAAATGAGAACAGGGAATTTAACTCTGAGAACATTATGAAAAATCAAATCTTTATAAGCCTGTATTTCCATTTGTGCTACCATTGGTCTTTTTGAGACAATAATTGATTTGGGGAATATTTTTATACAGTTTATGTTCCTACAATGAATTATTTATTAATTAATTCTCCTCTATCTCACTTGCCTTTATCTGTTTAAATATCTACTGTTCTAAATCATGAATAGAAGATTTGTTTTTTTAAAGCTACAGTTGTCTGTTGCTGCAGAACAGATAACAAAAATACAGGGTTGGTGGTATGTGGTAAAGTTGATTCTGCATTTTTATGGGCTCTTGATTTCTACCTGTACTAAAAAAACAAAAAAAAAAAAGCATTATAAATTTCACTAGGTGGTGCATTGACATTTTATTGCAATATGGACTTTTATTTTTGGTTTATTCCTATGGTAATGTTATATATAATTTAAGGGTTGATTACCACTGCTGACTCTGTTAGCTATTGGGGCTAACCCTTTTGTTTATTAAATAGCCAATGGTCATGCACATTGTCTGGAAAAGGTGATTTTTTTTGCTTGACACAATTCCCAACATAGACATGCCAATACAATCATTTTATAGTTCACACAAATTTAGGGCAGATTTTTAATTTCAGTTATTCTACTCAGGTTTTGAGCTATCAAAATTTTTCAGGCTCTGTGTATGCACAATAAATTCTTAAGAGGACTATCAAAATTGTAGGAGTAAAATTGAGTTCTGAAGACTGTTTTGTGCCATATTTTTCCTAAAGGAGGTGGAGGCATTTTACCTAATGTGGTAATGAATCTAATATGTTCCTAAATTTTAAAGACAAAAGGAAAAACTGTGGTACCCTTCTTAAAACAGATGAAACCCATCAAAAAAACCCAGCACAGTTCACTGCTAACATAAAGATTGTTGAAATCTTGTAGAACAGACTGCCACATTACTTAGCATCACGTTTTGATGTTTCCTTTTCCGGATGCTACAGCGTAATGCTACCCCTGGATTTAATGATGAATAACTAAATATAAGCTTTATGCAAAATCAAAGTGTGTCTGCACAATCTCATTCTGTCTTTCTCTTTTTAACCTTCTCCCCCAGCATGTGGTGCACACCTGCAGTGATGTGTGAGTGTGGCAGCTGGATGAATAGGACAGTTCCTTCTTTGCTGCTAAATGAGCTCTTGCCTTTTGTGTCAAGGGCATCTCTTAGCTTTGACCTCAGCCTGGCAAGAGAGAGTCTTACTGATAGCTATTTCCTTTTTCCTGTGGCAAAGTTAGGTCCTGAAAATGTAACTGCTTCTTTAGTGCCTGAGTCTTCAACTAGAGCAGCTGAGCTCTGGCTGGCCAGCATTCTGTTGAGCCTGACATCTGCTCTCAAAGTGTAAGAGTAGAGCAAGTGTAGATAGTACGTACATGGATATAGAATCATAGAGTGGTTTGGGTTGGAAGGGACCTTTAAAAATCCTCCACCCCCTGTGCAATGAGCAGGTACAGCTTCAACTGGACTGCTCAGAGTCCCATCCACCTGACCTTGAATGTTTCCAGGGATGGGGCATCTACCACCTCTCTGGGCAGCCTGTTCCAGTGTTTTGTCATCCTCATTGTAAAAGACGCTCCTTTTATAGAATGCAAATTGTCCCTCTTTTGGTGTAAAATCATTGCCTCTTTGTCCTATTGCAAGAGGCCCTGCTAAAAATTCTGTCCCCATCTTTCTTACAGGCCTCTTTTAAGTACTGAAGGGCTGCAGTTGGGTGTCCTCAAAGCCTTCTCATCTCCGGGCTGAACAATCTCAGCTCTCTCAACCTTTCTTCCTGGGAGAGGTGTTCCATCTCCCTCATCATCTTCATGGCCCTCCTCTGGACCTGCTTCAGCAGGTCCATGTCTTTCCTGTGCTGTGGTGCCCAGAACTGGATGCAGTACTCACCTGGGGTTCCATACAAGAGTGGTCTCAGCCTCTATCATTTGGAAATATGGGAGCTCCCCGAGGCAGTGTTTTCAATAGAAGAAAGTGTGAGAGAACTGAGGAGCAGTTATTGGAGCAGAGTGGCCAAAACTCTGCAGTAGTGAGTGCTTAGCCACTATTTATACTTTTAGCAAATGAGGCGTTGTACAGCTCTCAAAGTGTATAGCAATCAGTATTCCTGAGCAGGATTGTGGGCTTCTACTATTGGTTAAAGAAACAATTAAGTCTCTAAACTGACCAAAAATACTTATTTTTTTCTAAAAAGATTAGGTGTCTATTATTAAAGGATGAATAGCCCGAGGACCAGATTTCACACTGATGACTTCTCATTTGGGGCTACAGTTACCTGACCTATTTACTATTTTATTTGGTGATGCCAAAGTATGCATTTAATGTTGGTGCCCAGAAAGGTGGGAGAGGAGGGCTTGTTGCTCAGTAAGGACAGGGTTCTTTACACTTTTTAACTAGTGCTGGTGCCACCTATTGGCAAAATATTTAGCTGTTAGGACACTAATAAAATCAGAGAGTATTTTAAAGTACTTCTACAGAAGATTGCATTAAATACTATGTAGTTAAACAATGGCATGTTATAAGATTTATTCCTTTCCAGATTTCTATCACTTGAATCTTCTGGTATGTGAGCATAAGAGAGCAAACAAAAACGTACAGAAGCATCTGATTCATGTTAAGCAGTAAGTTTTGCATTTGGCTCTCTGAAAGGTCTAAAATGTTGAGACACAAGGTAATGTGAGAGGTTTGCAGTGTGATGCCAGTTGTGGGTGGATGATAGAATTTCTGTGGCCAGGAGAATTGCTTTTGGCCATTGCTGGAGTTGAATAAGAAACATAACACAGCATTATTGTTTCTAGAGGGGTAGGTAGTTTATTTTGGAGCAGTGCAGGCCACTGTAAATAGAAGCTGTTTCCTTGCATTCTGACACTGCACTTCCTTCATTTACCGTGGCACAAAAGCACAGAATCTGGTGTGTACATGGATCCACCTCACCTCACTTTTCCAACAGTGTCTTCCTGTGTATCTTCTTCCAAAATGGTCATTATCACTCAAGCAGGGGCTGTAGGAGACAGCTTGGTTTTGGTGGTAGTTTTGTTGTTGTTTTTCTTTGTTTGTTTAATTTGTTTGGTTTTTCTTCCTGTTGGTATTTTCAGATTGTACCTCTCTCTACAGTTACATGTGCTATGGTTAAAAGAGTCACATCCTTTTACACCTTTAACTATAAACAACTCTCCTTATCTTACCTTTTGATACAGATTCATTCTAAATACTGAACCAATTAAAATTTAAGCTAAATTTTAAGTATTTCAGTTGTTTGTTGGTTTGTTTTTATTTGTTTTACAAAATCTGTCTTATCTACTGAAGATTTTGAAGGACTCTAAATGCCTATCTGAAAATGTTTACTGCATTTTGATCTATTAAAGCAGTTTGTAAGAGGACAAATACCTGGATTAAGCATTATAGCATGAATTACAGCTGAAATGCAAGTTTCTAGAAGCAAGAATCTTAAATTTTTGTAAAGAAAAGGTTTCAAAAACACCAATTGGGAAATAGCGACAAAAGTAAGTTGTTATAATAACTTGATATTTGCTGTAACATGAAGAGGAAGCTGCTTAAATACACTGGTTCTAATTTTAACAGCACATTTTTGTTTCTTCTCATACTGATATTGCAGGATCCTGCCAAAATTTTAGCAAGGTTCTTTTACTAGCTGCTTTTTAAAACAAACCCAAAAAATGCATGTACCTTGTCTTAGGGCAACACAGAGCAGGTTTCTCAACAGATTTTTTTTTCTAAAGGATTTTTTTGTAAAAGGATTTGTTTGATTTGCCTTTTAATTTTCTATGCCCTCTACCTTACACATGAGTTTACAGCATGATTGGAAACCAGCCTTGGATGACTGGATGGGACTGTTTTTCAGACACTACAGTGCAATCGACCCCAGGGCATCCCTGTTGAGAAAACTGCTCGTTTTCAAGCAGGGATTGTGAGACAGATCAAATAAGCAGCCATTTCTATGTGGAGAGATCTGCTGCCTTGCAGCAGATGATTTCTCCTGCTGAGCCTTCCCACTGTGTGTCTAGATACTTGCTTTTATAAGCAAAGCTGACAAGTGGCACAGAAACAGGCCTGGCTGTGGGCAGGCCTCTCAGGTGCTGGGGTTCTGAAAGAGGCTTGAATGTTCAGCAGTAAAAAGGGACTTTAAAAAAAAAAAAAACAAGAAAAGCTGGGGCTGTGGGCTAGCTTAGTTATGTGGGTTGTGATGTGTGGGTTTTGTCAAGATGATAATTTAAAGTGAAGTAAAATGGGTACTTGTGTGTTCCAGCAGATTACAGATGCCATGTTAACTTAATTATGTCAAAACTCTATTATGATTCCTCCCCCTGACCTGCATCCTCCACACAGGAATAAACATTCACATGCAATTATTTTTGCACAGTTTTCTGGCAAGGCTTAAAGAGCTGACATTGTGCCTGCACGTCATGATGAAGCAGTAAGTGTGGAGGGAATCCATGTGCATGAGGGTAAAGGCTACAGAGTCTGGGGTACATTTATTTGCTTTTATTTGTGATTTTCAAATCAGCTTTGTAGGGGAAGTTTTTCTTTCTGTTCCTGAGATCCTTTGTGTCTGCTAGTGATGGTAATGCATTTCTCAGTTGGAGAGATGCTGTCCAGTGGAAGAGGGAGGGAAGAGGCTGACTGGTCAGATAGATGTGACCAAAGGGGGTGCAAGGACCTGCAGACAGAGGCTCTCTGTGGTGGATATTATTTTACTGTATGGTACATACTGACTCCCAGACTCAGCTTTGCCTTACTGCTGCTGGAGTTTTTATTTTTCTCAGCTGTGGTTGTGAGTGGGAGGCTGTGTTGTATGACACGCTGCTAATGATCAGAGCCCAACTTGTCCATGGTTTCCCCATAAGTCCCTTTTGCCAGACCTGTCTGTAGAAGTGGTTGGGATTTAACACTTCTTGTTCTCAGTCTTTTGTCAGACCAGAGGAGAGCGGCCCAAGGTCCTTTCCTTGGACCTTGGGCAGTAGAAGAACAGTGTGTGCTATTCTTAAAGGTCATCCTGCTCTCACAGAATTGAATAAATGCTTTCACAGGCCTGTGTAGGCTTTTGAAACTTGTAATTCAAGGTTTCTAAGATTGGAGGAGGTCTATAAAGACTTGTAAGTTATATATAAGGTTCCTGTTATATATAAGTTACTGCTTACATGAAAATGTTAAATTAATGCTCACTACTTAAATACTAAGCATGGCATTTAGGAAGCCCTGTATGTGCTTAACCTGGCTCTTGGGAAAAATCTTGCAAAAAAGCTTGTGATGGGGAATATGTTTGTTGCTCCTTCAGTGACAGGTAGGGCTGGTCAGTGCTGTTGTATGTGCTGCCCGGTGTCATGGATCTGTAATTACTGAAACTATAAAGGAACAAGAACTTGTATTTTCAGTTTTATTCATGCTTTTGCCATATATAACTTCGTAGGTAAAATGAGAAATCTCTGCCTTCTGCTGGTACTACTAAGAGGTCATGCATGTCTAAAATACAGTTAAGTTTCTGCTTTAAGGAAATTTACATTGTTTTTGTGTATCCTCCAGTGTGCTTAAGGGTAATAAAGGTTGTGTGACATTTTGTGGCATGACAATTTGGAAGGCCCCATATTCTGACTTAAAAATGGATGATGTGAATATGTACTTCAGTTTGATCTATTTAATAGATATAAACCTCTTCAAGTAGCAAAGCTGCCATAGGGGGGAAAAAAGAGAAGAGGAAAGAAAATTAGGTGTGAGAAATCACTTTTCAGAAATCATTTTGGTGGATTAGGATATGCTTCTGGGGATATACTTCTAGCTTAGCTCAAGTCAAGATAGTTAGGAGTGATTTAGAAGACAGTGTGGAAGCTTTGTCAGAAATTACTGCAGATGTGCAAAAATGCATAGAATAAAACAATTGGCACAGGTAGCATAGCTTTGGTTGCTTGGTAAGTTTGAGCACATTTCAAGTATTTCTATTTTAATGTTTTTTGGTGCAAATTGAATTATCTACAACTGTGGATTGATAAGCAGAGTTTGAAATTCAGCTTTTGGTACTAATTGCTTTTGGTTGCCTTTGGGAGAGGTGCACACAGGACCCTTTTGGGATTTGAAGCTCCTCCATGGCAGTGCGTGTCCTGTCAAAATTTCCCTAGGAAAGGAGAATTATTTTGGAGGAAGTTAGTAGAAGACACTTTGCTCCTTTGGAGATGGAGGCTCTGCTCGTTGCTGTTGGTAAAGTGTATGCAGCTTGTGGGGAGGAAATCCCAAAGCAGCATCTTTCTTGTCTTGCTGATAAGGAGTGATTTTTGTTTGCTTTTAATAATATTTTTTAGAGAAATACCCAAACTGCAAAGTTGTTACTCTTTAAAAAAATATTACTCAAAGGATGGTTTTCTCCCTCTTGCATTGTGGTGAAACAGTGTCTTAGTAGCAGAAATTTACTTATTTTCTATTTATTGAAGCTTGCTGGAGGGTGTGTGAATACATGCAAGCCTTTCCTTTTGTGCCTTTCTGGTTTTATTTGGTTCATGCAGATACCTGAATGTAATGAACATCATCTTTCCTGATGCTCAGAAATGGGGAAAATAATTCTTAATTCTGTCTTGGTTTTTTGGTGATTATGGAATCAGACAAGAATATATTAAAAAGAGAAGTCTTTATAACTTAAAATATTGTTTTGATAGTGCTTAATGTGACAAAAACAGAGCAGTTTAGGTCTGAAAATCTCTAAAATCTCAAAAGCACATTAGGGTTTGGAGAAAACCAGTGATCCACCTAACCTTCTCCAGCAGAGCTGAAAATGCTTCTCCTGATTTCTGCTAGCTTATCTTTCATCATTTGGAAGAGGGAAGTGTTAGTCCCCAGTTCCATGCTGTCTTTCCTGCCCTGTAGCACATCAGCCCCATTGTGTGCTGCTCTGCTTTTCAGCAGCCTCTTGTTGATGTGTGAAGGACGTCACTGGCACTTTCACAGTGCCTAGTCCTGTTTATCCATGGAGCAGAAACAGCCTGGCAGCGTCATCTTTGGAACTGCCCTGAGAGATGCTTGGCTGGAGTGGCTCCTTTTGGATGTGAAGAGCTGAGGTAAATGTTTTTGAAGGATCTCTGTTAAGACAGGAAATAATCACTGGAAACGGTGGGCTCATTGATCTCTCCTGGAGGCCTGCTGCAGTCACAGGGTGATAAGATTTCAGGTGAAGTAGACATGCATACTTTGAAAACCCTTCAAGAATGCCTTGTTCCTATCAAGAAGGGTACTTTTGTTTTAAGAAGGCTGAATGATCATTGCATTGTACTGTTTGTGGGTTTTCAGAAGTGTGGGATTTCAAGTATGCATTTTGAGCCCAAAAGCATTTAAACTATTGAAAGAATTGATAACTTCTAAACAATCATCCTAGAGTCAAGTGCAACAAGGAGAAGGTTGGGCTTTAATCTTAAACTTTAATCTTGGGGTTTAATCTTAAAGTTCTGTTCCTGTACTTGTAATAGCTGTAAATGTTTTGATTTGGGGGAGAGCATTGTTCTGTCCTTAAGGTCTTTTCCTTTCCTTTTCTCTCATTAATACTGGTACTTCTGTTTAGGAAACTGAAACACTAAATTAAATGCTCTGTTGACTTCCCTGTGGAGATAACATGCCAGGAAAACAGATGGCTTTTTTTTTTTTTTTTTTTTTTGTAATTTTATCATTTGCTTCAGTGAGTATCATCTCTTCAGTTCACTATTATACAGCAGCTCAGATGCAAATGATACTCATCCATTAAAATACTAAGAGTATTTGTATCAGGAACCATCCCTACCAACATAAATACATAAAGCAAATCAAATAAGGTTAAAGATACGGGCGAAGAGAATGGGAGAATATCTGGACTCAGTTATGTGTAGAACTTCAGGGAGCTCCATGTACCTGGAGTTGTCTGTCCTTGAGACAACTTAGAGTTGCATGCAATACTTACATGTGGCTTTGAGGGGGAAATATAAGGGTAAAAAGAGTTGTAAAATGAGAAGTTGCCATAATGTATTAGAAACTTGCTTAAAACAGGGATTTTAAATCATTTCTGAGAGATTTCCTTTTTCCTGTGTGTGCATTCACAAACCTAACTATGTAGTTGTTTCTTAACAGCAACTCTTGTGAAAGTCAAATGCTGTTTTTATCTACATGATTTTGCTAGCATCTGATAGTTTGAAAACATAGTAGAATAGGTCTTTACTATTTATCCCTGAGCAATCAGATAATCCAGAGCCAAGTAAAAGCCAAGTACTTTGCTACTAAGTAATAGCTCCAGCCCAAAAAACCATGAATGTTATCACTGAGCAAGAGGAAAATAAAACCAGTGTATAAATGTGAATCAGTTGCACCCTGCAGATATAAAACATGATTTCCACACAGTAAGCTTTTATATCTGCTTTATCTGCTGCTCTTTTTTTTAAACCCTGGTAATTAGCTGAGGAGGATGGAATGTAGAATGCACAACCATTACCATTGGCTATTACTAAGTCTTATTCAGCTGACTGTCATCTTCACATTACTTTCTAACAGTACTGTGCAGTGTTGGCGTGGCATTATAAGATTTTTTTTTTCTTAGTCATCTGACTATTTTGAGTGAACTTTGGTCAATTGTCTGGAGGGGATATTGTATGATGTGCTGTTCACATCAGGCACAAGAAGTTTGGGTTTGCAAATAAGGGTGGGAATGTGTCATGCTGGGCTGGGGGGAAGAGAGCCCAGTCCCTTGTGACTCCAGGCAGTCAATGCTATGTTCAGCGAGGTATGTAGGCCATCAGCTCTGTGTTTTCATTTGCCATGGCTGTAGGCAATTTCCTTAATGCCACCTGATAAATGTACATCCTCTATAGAGGTCTTGGGCTGTGTTCCCCAACAAACTATAAAAAGAGCTGGAGGGGTTGGGTTTTGCTATGCATTTGAATAAGAATTTTTTTTCCTCAACTTTTTTGTGTAAACCCTTGAGTTATCATTGCAGGATGTTTCAAAATCATCATTCTATTTCAAATGCAAACTTGCCAGTATCTGTACTGATGAGCATAGCTGATTCATGGATGACAGATGCTTTGATCAGACAGGTCACAGAAGCAGTGCTACAATATTTTCATGTCATAAAATACTGCCTCTGATTTGCTCTTCACAGAAGTAATGGTACAAGGATGTTTTCCTGTTGTAAAATGCTGCCTCTGATTTGCTCTTCACAGAAGCAATGGTACAAGGATGTTTTCCTGTTGTAAAATGCTGCCTCTTATTTGCTCTTCACAGAAGCAATGGTACAAGGATGTTTTCCTGTTGTAAAATACCATCTCTGATTTGCTTTATTCTTAGATTCAAAAGGAAAAGAAACTGCAGCAATGAAAGCTGACCTCCTAAGGGCTCGCAATGTGAAGAGGTATATTAATCAGCTGACAGTGGCAAAGAAGCAATGTGAGAAGAGAATAAGGCTCCTGGGAGGCCCTGCTTATGATCAGCAGGAAGATGGCATTTCTGATGAAGGTGATGGCCCTCCAAGTCAGAAGGTATAAATGGCATTGTCTGAAGGTCTTTCTAAGTGTGTTACCACTGGATCATGTTGCCTCACTGTCGTTAATCCCTCCCTTCCCCCAGGAGTCAAGTACCATTTAATTGCTGCTTGGTTTATTTACCTTGGGAAAAGGTTACTGAAATACCTGAAAAGACACATTAATTGCTCAGCTTGGAATATTGTGCAATTGCTCAGCTTGGAATATTGTGCAAATGAAACTTCACAGAGGGCTAAGTGGCTTGTAAGCACGTGTGATTTTTCAGACATACCACCTGTAGGGAGTTAATAAGGACATGCAGCTCAGCAGCTTTTGTGAAAGTAGCAACTTGCTTTCAAATAAAAGACTGCCAACATATGTGCAATATGTCTTTGGCCCTCGTTATACTTACTTTAGGAAATATGTGTGGGTTTTGAAGATACTGAATTATTCAAGAGTAAACACTTATGGAAGGCAATTGACAAAACTCTGAGCAGTTGTTGCAGAAAATCTCTGGCAAAGCTGCTGTGACTGAATGTTGGTTTTCAATACCACTGTAGTCTGGAATTAGAAGTAACTGTTGTGTTGGCCAGCATCTACAAAAATAAAATAACTACTTAGCCTTGCAAATCTTTAAAAATTTTAGTGACTTCTTTTGTAATCTGGTATGTTTCCTCTGGGCAAAGCATAGTAGCTGATGTATACAAATGTGAAAAGATTTTATGTTTTTCATGTAGGTAGGAAATAGCTTATCTCTTCCTGCAGGGATCTTTAATTATGGCATTTTAATTATGGCCTTATAATAATTGTAACTTAGTAGCATATTAGAAGAAGTAAAATAATGGAGAAATAGTTCATAGTTTTTGTATTTTGTTTTTTCTTGGGTAAGGTCTGAAACACAATGATTCCTTACTCCCCACTTGTCCTTAAAGCATGATTTCAGATGGTGTGTCATACATGGTGCCAAGACAGTCCTGATCTCTTTCCTGAAGTTGAATGCAGCGAGTGGTGCCAAGAAGAAAAAGAGAGCTGGGAGCATGTGGCAGCACTGCATGAGCCAATGATGCCACTTTTGATGCCTGCTGAGATGTTATCAACTTTTCTAGACTGGGACAGGGGACATAAGATTGTTCAGTACTTGAGTCCAGCAGTGAAGATGCACTTGATAGGGGCAGGGATTGGTCAGGAATATAATAAAATATAATATTGTAATTAAAATCAAAGGAATTCCTGAAATGGATGTTGCATGTTTCATGAACCAATAGGGTTTTTTAGTGGGAGTTGCTGGCCTGGGGTTATATCCTGCAAATATACCAATGAGCAGCTCAATATTGAGTTAATGGTACTATTAATAGCAATAATGACATCTTGCTCAGGCATTTGTTGTGATGATGGTATAAACAGTGGGATCTGAGGCAGTTTGGCTTCTAAGCTTTAGGTGTTTCAGTGATGAAGCCCTAGAACTTCTCTAATGTCATGTCAGAAAATAGGAAAAGTGCTTCTCCCTTCTCTTGTCCCTGATTCTCCATTGCCAGGAAAGAAGCTGTAGGAGGCTGTTTGAGAGGTGGAGGCCGTGCTGTCCCCTTTTGAGCACAGAAAAATGCTAAGCTGGGGAATCAGTCTTTCTTATCCTCTTCTAGCACTGTGGTAGCTGCAGTCTGGGTTCTTATTTCAAGGCAGCTGGTGTTATTTTGGAGGTTGGCCCCTCCTATTTGGGGCGTTCAGTATTGACTGAACACTCAGGCTCTTTTCTAAGCAGAAGGGAAAGGCATTGTTTGGGATTCAGTAGATAAGATACGTTAGTAGGTTGCAGCTCGTGGCCCTTAGACCCATTAGGGTATGGTTGTGCCAACTTTTCTGTTAAGGTAGCATCTAAATTGCAGAACTAGCTTTTGCAGAAGAAACTGCATGTTTGCCTTCCTTTCTTCAACTTGCATGAAATGGGTCAGAAATGGATATTTACTGATGGTGTTTTTAATTAATATTTTAAATAAGTGTAGTGTAGAAGCTTGAATACATTATTAACTTTAGGGAATTTTGGGTACTAGTTGAACAAAGAGTTGACTAGTGAATTGAACTTGTATTTTGATTTCACTTATGCATCCTATAGAAAGCTTTTTCTTGACTTCAGTAGTAGGAGAGTAATGGCATTGCTGGTAAAAAGTCTTTTATGCATGTTCTGATTATGGGCTTATATATGGAGATGGATTATGAGCTGTGTTCTGTTTGATTATGTAGCCTTGTGATTTTTATTCATTTGATTTTGTACATGTTTCACTCACCTAATTTTCCTGAGTCCAGCTTCTCTAGGGAAATCCTAAATACGTGAATTATAATCAAATGCTTATAAGCAAACAAACAGACAAACAAACCACAGCTATTCTCTGAATCTGAATTCTGTCATTACCTCTGATTTAACCTCTGTCCACAGTGTTAGATTTGTTTTTGGAGAAAATGCAGTTTGAGTAAGTGTAGTATATAAAGCATGTCTTTATAGTCAGTGCTGTTTTAGTTCTTTTTCCTAGGAACTATGCCTGCACAGCCCTGCAGTAATGAGTTGAATTCTTTTTATCTGTGTTTATCCAGTGAATGTTTTTTTTCTTCTGCTGTGCTGAGCACAACAGCCGCCCCACCTTGTCTGTGAGATTTGACGTATGGAGTCACAGCATCTTGGTGGAGCTGTTTTGTGGATCATGGGTTCTGGGAGGGGTCTGGGGATCTGACCCTGAACTAGCTGTGAAATAGCAAGGAAACCATCTGAGTGTATTTTGAGGTGGAACGAGCTCGTGTTCATAATCCAGCTGATGAGAACTAAGATGAAACTCCTGCAGAAGATCTCACTTCCACTACATCTGTTGATAGATGTTGATTTAACTGGTGACTTACCAGATTTTCACAGTGACTTCTGAGCTTCTGATTGTAAGATCATATTATGTCAGGATACATCACAGTACAGAATTTGGGGAATATTAAGAAACCAAGCTTCAGTTGTTGTCACCTGATTGCCTGGTGATGGATTTTTTTAATGACAGAAGTATGTTTGTGAACATGTGAGTCTCAAGGCAGGGATTTTACATTAGTGTATGTGCAGTAAAAGAGTCAGGTACCTTATATATGGCAGTGGTTAGTATATACTTTCTGATACTTACAGCAATGTGAACTAAATGCAATGATTATTTGACAGGAATAGACTTCTGATGACTTGCCTCTTTTTAAAACATAACAAGATAAATACAGGCTTTAATTTTAGTTAATATATGGGAAAAACATTAGTTAAGGGATTTTTAAAATGCAGCTTGGAAAAAGATATTTATCAGTATTGATTTTTACATTTCACTTATTTCTGGCTTCTACCAATAAAGTGGAAAAATCCAAAGCAGCAACCAGAAATTCTGCAGTCTGACTGTATGCTGTTAACCCAGCAGAAAATTTCCTTCAGTGACCCAAATGCTGTTCATCCCAACCATCTGCAGTGCTGTACCCACCTTTATTTGGGCTATTCATTATAGATCCATGTGGTTGTAGTGAATGGGAATCTGGTGTGTTGCAAAGAAATACAGTACAGTGCATCTAATCTGTGCCTCATGCCTGTGCAGTCCTAAATTACCTGTCCAGAGAGAGGTTGTGGCTGTCTTTAGGGATTTAACAAGACAAGTCTCTGCTCTGTAGGGCCAGGGACAAGTCTCTTCTGTGGACACATGCTAGGGATACTGGTTAGAGCATCTCACTTAAGAAAAAGAAATCGAAAAACCTAACCCTTTCCTAGGATAGGCAGAGTCTGTGACCAGCTGTGATATATAAGTTACATTCCTGTTGAAGCAGGGAATTGATGTGACAACACTAAAGCTTCTGGTTTTACCAAACCCAGAAGCTGCCCCTGAGTTAACAGGATTTGAAGGGTTGCTGTGGAAGCTGATAATTCTGAGATTATATCTGCTAACTGGATATTAGATTTGAGGGTGTACAAATGACCTAATGCCTGCCTATGTGCCAACATAGCTTAGAGTTTTGTGCTCTAATCCATGGTGATACTGAATCATAAAATGATCTTCTGCTGAGGATTACAAATTACTGCAGAATTTATTCTATAAATCAGGAAAGGAAGGAAGGTCCAGAGAATAGTTGGGTGCCAAAAAGGACTGTTGTGGTTTCTCCCCCAGCAGCAGCCAAGCCCCATGCAGCCACTCACTCACTCACTCCCTTACCAGCAGGATCAGGGAGAGAATCAGAAGAGTAAAAGCCAGAAAACTCATGGGCTGAGATAAAGACAGTTTAACAGGGAAAGCAAAAGGCACACAAAGTGAAACAAGGAATGAATTCGCTGCTTCCCATGGGCAGGCAGGTGTTCAGCCATCCCCAGGAGAGCAGGGCCCCATCACATGGAACAGTGACTTGGGAGGACAAAGCCATCACTCCAAATGTTCCTCCCTTTACATACTGAGCATGCTGTCACATGGTCTGGAACATCCCTCTGGTCACCTGTCCTGGCTGTGTCTGCTCCCAGTCTCCCACACACCCCCAGTCTGCTCTCCAGTGTGGCAGTACCAAAAGCAGAAAAGGCCTTGGCTCTGTGTAAGCTGTGCTTAGCATCAGAAAAGCATCTCTATGTTATCAACCCTGTGTTTAGCACAAATCTAAAACATAGCCCCTACCAGCCTCTTAAGAATGTTAACTTTACCCCAGCCAAAAACAACACACATGCATTTTATGATTTTTCACCTCAAAACTGAAACTCTCCTGTGTCTATCATTGTTGACATTGCAGCTGTAACGTAATGCTTTTAGTACCAGACTCGTAACATATTTAATAATTTCGGGACGCTCCAGACTTAAAGAAAAATCAAGAAAACATTTGAGAGGTCTCATTTCTGCAAGAGAATAAGCTTTTCTGCCCATTAATTTATTTTTTTTAACTTGCAAGGCTATCTATTAGATTTGTGTAGCCCTATTGCTAGGCACCACTGCTTTGGTTACCATGGGGCACTGGTGCAGTGGGTCCTTCGTTAGGTGGGAGAGCTGTTTGCACTTGCCTTGCTCCCTGCAGCAGCGCCAGTTACTTCTGAGAGAGGTTGGTTTGTTTGTTGGTTACCCTCCTTGCTGGCAGCCAGAGTGGGTCTAGCTTGGATCATGGAAGCATTGAGACCAGGGTGACCTCTCACTCAAGAAGTGACAGCACATGCCCCATGTTGTGGTTTATTAACTCTGCTATTTACAGAGCTGACAGTCCCTGAGATGGGGATAACGTCTGTTTGAGGGGCTGGAAGACCCTCTTACACTTTTATTTTAAATCATTGCCCCTGGTAGAATGATTGAATAGAAAATATGATGATGCACAGTAATGAGGCTGAATCACAGACTGGCCTTTAAATTGCCATGTCTGTGTTGTTCTTTTTGACAGCCTGATCACCATTTCTCAAGCTTAGCTTGAACAAGGTACTCTCTGTTTTCAGTGAGGTTTATAGAGTGAGCTTTTAAAGGCTGATGTTCATATATCTGAATAGTTTTAAAGCTAAGAGAAAAGTCATGTCCAGAATCATGGTATGATAAAGAGAAGAATGGCACATGATTGTCCAATATCATGGTATGATAAAGAGAAGAATGGCACATGATTGTCACAGGGGAAATTTAAACATGTAAATAAACATTTTATATGAGACTATATTTACTTAAACACTGCCCAAAATTTGGGGCAGCTGTTTCAGACAAAACATATGTGACTGCAGTTGTTAGAGCCACGTTTAGCTTGGTTTGTTAAGGCACTGATTTTATGCCAATAATTGTGTATGTGCCCATGTAGGTGATTTCCTCATGTGTAGCTTGAGACAAGGAAACTGTTTTTCCTACATATAACTTGGTTGCAGAGTTTCACAGGTGCTAGATTTAGGAAAATGAGCAGTCTTCACAGAGGGAGATATCCTGATGCTGACTAGAATTGTATCATTATTGTTAGGTATCAGAAAACCCATATTAGAGAAATTATTAATGCCTCAATCTCAGAGTTCACATCTTGCTCCATACCAAATAAACTTTGCTGTAAAATGCAAAGTCATAGGAAGACTCATTAGCCCCAGTGCTTAAGGACCTTCTTTTCTTTTCAAAGGAAAAGGTCTGAGTTGGTTGGTGCCTGTGAGAAACAAAGAAATTCAGACTCCTCTGGGTAGTGTGTTTGGGTTCCTGATGATGAAAGTAATGGCACTAAAGTGACATGAAAACTGATTCAGATGCAAGGCTGGAGGGTTGGAGAGAAATATTGCTTGGTTTTGATGAGGAAACATAAAAAACTGGTCCTATTTTTGGAAAATAGGAAAAATTCGGTCCTGTTTTTCAGAGAAAGACAAGGTTATTCATTTCGTTCAGTATGGGAAATTTTGATCATTTTGTCAGAAGTGTTTTGTTTTCAGGTGTTTGTCTCAAAGAAAAGGCCTGGATTCACAAAAATAGCAGAGGATAAGGAAGTGATAAAGGCTTTTAATGCAACTTCTTAATGGCTGCAGCATCTGCATGGGTACAGGAAGCCTGTGTTTCATTTCCTTTACTGCCTGATGTACATCCTCCTCACTCAGGAAAAGTCTTGAGCATTATATCACAGAACATACTCATTCCTAACTGTGTTTCTGATAGATGTTTTTCAATAACAGTAGGAACTGGGCACCGAATGCCCTGGCAGACAAGGTATTACATCTTTTTCTGTGTCTCTGGGAATAATTGAGATACATCTCAAAGCTCTGTGGGCTGTGGTATGGAAACTGCTGGTGTTTGAAACAAGTAAAGAACAGATTATTTAGCTTCCAGCTTGGCTCCTCTGGTTTGCAGGAACATTGGAAATTATATTTTTGACAATAGCATTTAATGAGTGACTTGAAATGCCATCTTAGTCCTTTGAAATGTATCCTGATCAGAAGGATGTGGAGGTATTTACTATCTGATAGAAGCATAGATGAATTTATCTTCCAAGTACTTAAAACTCTCTCTCTTTTTTTTTTTTTTTTAATGAAGCAAAACTATTACTGTAGGAGGTCTGTGTAGTTGAATCTAGGACACGTTTGTGGGAAGCATGGTGAAAAAATTTTCCCTATAAGGAAAGGAGTTAGAATTAGGCATTTTCCCAGTTTTTATTCTTAGTTTTCCCTTCTTCAGATTCTTCAGTTTGAAGAGATTTTGGCCAACCCTTCATACCGAGAGCACTTCCGGATCTACATGGAGAGGATGGACAAGATGGCTTTGATTGGCTTCTGGGAGTCCGTGGAGAATCTGAAGAATGCTAACAAGGTGGAAGGAGTTGCAAGCCTATATGGCTTTGTGCATTGATGACACTGTTTGTTGTGGTCTTGGTGTTAGGAAATGTCTTTAAGTTTTTGAAATAGCAATAGCATAGGATGGGTTCTAAGCAATTTGGGTTTTTTTTTAACTGCTTCATGTCAATATTTGACGATATTGCAATTACAATTTGTGGGCTGTTGTGATGTTAATTTATTGTTGGTTGGTATAACAACATCTGTTAAAAGGAATACTTGATATGCAAAAGGAGTAGAATTATTTCCCCCTCCACCGGAGAAAAAACACACAGTCAAACATGCAGGCTTTAGTTGTATCAATTCACATGAAACCTAGAAGCACATTCCAGTTGGATAGTCTGTACATAAGTGTCTCATCTTGCCAATTACAGATAGCCTATTCTATCCAAAATAATGAAATTGTGTGTATATATGTTCTTAAAATTTTTTTGGAAGAGAGGGGTTGCTTTAAAAGACCTTTCCCTAATCTGTAGCAGCTAACTTTCTCCAGGAATGCCACACTACTGACAGAGAAGAAACAATGCTATATTGTAATTTTGGCTAAAATAAAGTAGGGATTAGAACCCTGAAACAAGGATACAGAATATCACTGAAAGTTGCAAAAAGCAATGGTGCAGAGGAAGAATTTGCAGTGGACAAATTTGCTGTTTGTGACCAGTGTGGTGGATTTCTGGGGGAAGCAATTAAACTTTCAGGATTCACTCTAGTATGACATACAGATTTGATTATTGAGTATCAGTTAACTTTTTGTTCACTATAATTTTATTCCAATCAGCTGGAAAACATAAAGCATCCTGTAAACAGAGAGACAAATTGTACAGTGTGAGTAATGAACTATTAATACAGACTGAAAAAATAACTACCAACCAACTCAAGCTAGAGTGTGTTGATAAAAATGGTTTGTCAGGCACTGTGAAGAGAATTCTGTAAATCATTGTCAACTTGCAAACTGCTCATGATTGGAAAAGGTACTATAAATCATTTTATGACTGCTCAGTTGTGATTTTTTGTCTTCCTGTTCAAAACAATATGCACGTACATGTGGATATGGAAATATCTGCCACTACAGGGGCAGCTTACACAAAGGTAGCGTCCTGCAGCCGTGTATGTGGCTGTGGTGTTGTCACATGAGGCAGGTAAGAATATTGTGCCATTCTGAGGGAGTGGATAGACCCTTTTTAATTCTGTCCAGTTTAGGGAGATGGTAATTCAGGGAGCTGATCACGGGCTCTGCTGCATTACTTTCTCTCTTTCCTGTTCATTAATGCAAAGTTCAATCCTGTGCGCTTTACTGTGCTCAGTAAAAATACCCAGCCTCCTGTACGGGTAAATATCTTTTCAATTGTGCTTTTTTCCTCTTGCATTTTTTTCCCTTTCCCCCTGCAAATGAATTATAATCATGCATAAAGTGAATTGATTCTATTCAGCAGAAGTCAGGAGAGCTGATCCAGCTGAGCTTTCTCATCTGAATTTAAAATGGTGACCACACTGTTGCTCTAGCACTTCTCTTCCTTTTAATGCCAACTTTGGAACATGGATTTAAAAGAGTGGGTGTGGAAGCTCTGGCAATTGTAGGGCACAGCTGTTCCTTCACTTACCAAATATCCATACTTAACTTGTAAAATGGATTGCTTAGCAGAGGTGCACAGGCAGGCAGCGTGCTTGGTCTCAGTAAGAGGTTTGCAGATGTCTTCTCATACATTTGGATAGGAAATTAGCTTGATTAGCCTTCAAATTGTGCATCTGGGTCCTGAGTCATCTTGGTATTTTCAGTATCTTTTCATTATTCTTTTTTCCCTCCCTCTCCCTTGCTTCCTAGGCTGAAATACCTCAACTGGTGAGTGAAATTTACCAGAATTTTTTTGTGGAAAGCAGAGAAATACCTGTGGAAAAATCCCTTTATAAGGAAATACAGCAAAGTCTTGTGGGAAATAAAGGCATTGAAGTATTCTACAGAATTCAGGCAGATGTTTATGAAACTCTAAAGGACAGATACTACCCCTCATTCATTGTCAGTGATTTATATGAGAGATCAGTCAAGCAGGAGGAAGAAAGAAGTTCTGCTCAGCTAACTCCTGAGGACAAAGATGAAGTGGTGAGTCACACAGACAATTTCTTTCACTGTTATTTAAAGTCATCTGAGAGACTGTCCTGAGAAAAGAATGTAGTAGCATCTTCTGTCCTTCAGCTTTGGACTAATCTTCTTTATTTTAAACATTTATTTATAAATATCATCACTGTTGTAGTTTCATCTGGTAAAACTTTTTGTTTACGTGCTCTTTCAAATAAAATGGTACAAAATGACAGACTACTTAAATTTTAATTTAGTTGGAGTAGATAGTTCAGATTCCTAAGCCTTCTGTATTTCACATCTTTCATTATGCTCCTTAGAAACAGAGAATGCAAAACATACTTTGTATAAGCTCAGCTGCTCTGCTTTTGAGTGAAAAAATTCTCACTGAAACATTAGTAGGTTTCTGCCCAGACACTGCCCCTGTCTCCCATGCATTTCCTAGGTACTAAATAGGTATTAAAATTGCACAAAAGAGAAGAAAAATTAATGTAAAATATAACCTTAGGGGTTTTTATTGATTAATTGAATAAATTGTTAGACCATGTTGGAAGATAAATCTGGCACAAGAACTCTAAATACTGAAGCAGAGCATTCAAAATGTCATAAGCAATAAGCCAATGGCAACTCTTCTTGGGGCAGGTTTTTTCCTTGGGCTGTCTCAATCAGTCACGTCAGGGGAACTTGTGTGTTGTGTTTATCCAAGAACATTTTGACAAGAGCATGTCTCACACTATTGAGTGCCTCTTTCAGTCAGGCTGCTGCTTCAGATCAGCATGGATGTCTTCATTTTACAGGTGAACTTGCTCAGAACTCAATGAAATGAAACAGTTTGTCCAAAACCAGATCTAAATAAATAAGTCCAGAAGTGCTGATCTACATTCTGCTATTTAGAGACAATTTTCCCAGAACCTAAGGCTTTTGTATTTACTCCTTAAAAGACTTTAATTTCTGTTGGTGAGGTGTTCTAGTCTTTGTAGTTTGTGTATCAGCAAATCTGCAGAGATGAATAGTTGTAAGTAAATTACTTGGAGTATGTGCTTTTATAGCTTGATGAATCTTTTCAATGTTTGTTTTCCCCTGTATTCTTTTCCTTGAGAAAATATTCAAGATGTGTTTTCTAGTTTTCTCACTACTAACTCAGCTCTCTGTTGACGGTGGTAGGTACTTCGAGGGCTTTGTGTTCTTGTGCTTGCAGTCACTGAGGCTTTGCACAATGGCTCTGAACAGTTTTGTCCAGAACTTCCTGAAGCATTAAATGCTGTGCTTTCTAATTTCTTCATATGATCTATTCAAAGTCTAACACAGATAATGATTTCACTGAGGAAATTGACACAATACTTTAGGGCTAGCTGTGCTGATAACATCTACTGTAGCTGCAAAAAAGTTAAATTTTTGACATCAGCATCATCTGTCCTTCCTTTGAGTCCTTGGATATGTGTGGACCAGATGTGAATTCTGTGTAAGCTGTGAAGCCTTAAAGACTAATATATTGCCAAGTCTGCTTATAACATTCAAACCAGTTTTTTTAAAAAAATTCAACAACTGATTAAGTTGTATATACTGAAGTTGTATATACTGCTTGAGTATCTCTTGAATAGAGCAGTGCTGTGCCATGCTTCAGGGTCTTTGAGGTGAAAACAAATTATAAGAGTCTTTCTGAAACTTCCCATCTTCTTTCAGATTTTGGTAGAAATGCAGTACTGGCTAATAAGTTTGTGGGCTTTTTTCCTCCCCATATAGCAGAAGTGACAGCTGAGAAATTGGATGTTTCTGAAGGGATACATATTGTTAGGAAGTACAGATTGGTTTTTGTTTAGTTTGGGTTTTGGGTCTATGTCCTCACTTCCTAGGGCACTGTGGGCATCACCTGTGTTCATTTTCTCTAAATTTCACTGCTATAGCTGAATAGATAAAAGCCATCTCATGCACTCAAGGAGACGAGGACAAAAGGATGAGCCCTGACTAAATGTGAGAAAATCAAGTCACAAGATAGGAATCTGGGAAGGGCCAGACTGCTGGTTCTGCTGCAGATGGAACAAACTCTTTCTTCCCAGTCTGGTACCACTTTCTGTTTCTGGGACAAACCTACAGAAACCTCCAAGTATTTCTACTTGGACAAATATCACAGGTAGAAATATAGAAGCAGGCAGTGCTGGCATCCAGCACTTTGAGGAGAGGATCTGGTGATGGCATTGGTGCTGCATGTGTCAGATCACTAAAATAAGGCTGACATCTGTGTTCTACGTCACTCACAGAAATTGAAGCCATTATCAGCTTACCAATGAGGGGAAGAAAGTGCAATCCATTATGATCTCAGCTTTGAGTGAACTGGTTGGTTGTTAAATTTGATAGTTTGAATACAGGTTATTTGATCTTGTAATTCTGGCCTTTTTTTTGTGATAAACCTAGTGATTCAGCAGTGCTGTTTGCTTTAAGTATCTGAAAAGTTAGTGACAGAGAAATCATGTAGCCTACCTCTGGGAGCACAGCCTCACTGATTTGTAATTAATTGCAATTCTTTGATTGCTAGCATTGAACTTCATATGAAAAGTCTTCTAATTCTTCTGTGTTGAAAATAGCATTAGTGATTCATTCTTTACCTCTGTGCTTCCCCACAAGTGTAAGGTTTGGGGGTTTTTTATGGTTCTTTACATTAGCATTTTAAATAATACCCAATATTGTTAATTATTATTATTTGTGTTATTGTAATGCCAGAAGACAACATTCTGAGCTGAGGTCTGTACTCATGCTTGGAGGCAAGTTTCTGACCCTAGCAGTTCATAGTCCATGCAGAATAGAGAGAAGAAAGGACAGGGCATGGAGCTAATGGATTTTTACTCAGCCACATAGCAAGCAAATGCAGAGCTAGAAAAGGGCATGGATTTCTCAACCTAGAACTCCTGACTTCTGCATTATGTTTGAGGATCATGCCAAGGAGATTAGTTGTTGTTGCTACTGTTATCTCTTCTCAAACTTTGTTAAACAAGATACAAGATGGAGTTTACAACAGGATTGTCTCCTCTAAAACTCACAGAATTTACAAGAGAATGAGAGTTCCTTCTGTTAGCTTTTTCTTTATGATATAAGGATACAGTTTACTTAGTTGGAATATCATTAAATAACATTCTCCTCTTCATGAGAATAGACTCAGCTTCCCACAGATAAATTTAGATATACTCAGTCACAAACAGACCTCAAAGATCTTTGAACATAGCAGCAGTAAAAGCCGAGTGCTGTTTGCTAGATCTCAAGGTCTTCATGTCTATTTGGGGAAGTACAGTAAGAAAGGGGAAGTTGAGCTATATGTCAGAAGATATAAAGGAAAATGTCAGTGAAAGGTGTGAAGTTTTCTATTTTTTTGCAGCCTGTAGTACACAAGATGTAAAAAGCTATTGGTTTGTCTGAATGAATATATGAAAATGATTTATGAATTTAGGGTAAGGCATATGTGCTTTTAACACATTTTTATTAACACTTCTAAAAACAGCAATAAAATCTGTGTAGAAAGCTAAAGGACTTGGTTTAGATTGTTCTGCAGGATGACAAATCTGTTTTGTGAAGGTTTGTGGGAGGCAGGACTGTTTGTTAGAAATGTGGAATTTTCTTGGTTTTATTTTCTGCTGCCCCATCCTCATTATCTTTCAGCTCAGTGCTAAGTATTTACTTTTCTATCTGGCTCTGAATATTCATCATGACTACTAAGCTGTTTTTGCTTTTAAAACAAACTTTAACTCTGCCTCTCATTAACACTAAAGCCTTAGCTTGAAGGTCATTTTTACACTGTTGCTGTGAGTTGACAAGGAACTGTTGTAGAAATGGTAATGAGGCTTTGTCTGTTGGGGTTTTTGGTTTTGGTTTGGCTTTTTACAACAGATTGACATTTCATGTTGGCTCTGATGGTTGGAATATCTGTTACACCTATGTTTTCATCTATATCAAGAAGCAAACACTAACCCACCTCCTGCCCCATCCCTGGCAGTGTTCAAGGCCAGGCTGGATGTGGCTCTGACCAGTCTGATCTAGTGGAAAGTGTCCATGCCAATGGCAGTGAGATCAGAACTGTGTGATCTTTAAGGTTCCTTCCAGCCAAAACCATTCTGTCATTCTATGAATAACTGTCTCTTTTCTCATATTAATGTAGCAATTACCCCCACCCTCTATTCCTAGAGCCAAGGTTGTGAAGAAGCTGCTGAAGAATGCAGCACAAGAATTAATGAACAGGCCAGTTATGCTGTAAATAAACTTCGCCAGCTAAATGACAAGCTTGAGTATAAGAAACAGGCTCTAAATTCCATTTGTAATTCACCAAAACCCGACAAAAAGGTACGTACCTTTAGTGTCTTCAGTTCTTTTACTTGACTTTATTTTTTTTATTTTTGGGTAAGTGTATGTTTGTGTCATATCCAGTTGTCACATTTTGGATGGGTCAGATGGTTATTTCACTCAATTTGTTAAACAGAAGGTGAAATCAGAACTTAGTTTTAATTGTTTAGTTACAATAGCTTTTAGATATGGGGAATAAACTTGTGAATGTGATATATATATATCGCTTTGTTGGCCGTGGAATAAGGATCACTCTCCTGTGCTGCCTTGTCGGTGGCAAGGGGGGTTTCTCCCTTGCCTCCCTGCCCTGCCGGCGCTGCCGCTGCTGCCTGGGGGCTGCACTGCCTGGCTCCTGTGCCCTGGGCTGCCTGGGGGATGCCCTGCTCGGCCCCTGTGCCCTGTGCCCAGCCCCTGAGCCCTCTGCTGCCGCTCTGGGGCACAGCACAGCACCCTCGGCTGCAGCGCCAGCTCTGACGGGCTTCTTCCAGCTAAGGGATAAAAAACCCCAGACCTTTAGGAGTGACTGATTCCTTTCCTAGGAGCTAGTGAAAGTACACTGTCATCAAAGGGAGAATTCGGGGCGATATGAAACTTTAATCGTGGACTAGGGCAAGTAAAATATATCCTTTTCTCTTTGTAAGCAATCTGAGAATATACTCAGGAGAAGGAAGGGGCTTGCACGTGGCTTGGACCAACTTAATTGTGTTGATTTTACAGGCCTGTTGTTCAGATGCAGTTGGGCCTAGTTTGTCAGCTCTAATGGGATTTGGTTGCAGATGGTAGATGGTGGGTGAGATGAACAAGGAGACAAGGTATTTTCCTAAAATCCTGCTGCTAGTGATGACAAAAATGTACCTGGGTAGTAGTCATTCCTCTGAACCTGGCTGGCTTCTTTATACATTTCTCCTTCACTCAGGGTGAGTGTAAGATGCTTTTCTGGATAGGAGTTGACACCCCAGCTCTGGGCATAGCTACCTCCAGGAGAAAGGTGTGGGCACTAGAGTTTGTGCCACCCTGGCTAGCTTCATTCCCTCTGCCCCTTCCACATCTTCCTTCTGCCAGAGGGTACTGCAGACAACTAAAAATGTTTGCAGCTGTTCTGGGGTGTCTCTCTTCCAACCCAAGCCCTTCTATGATTCTGTAGAACTAAACCTCTATATAGTGTTCCATTCACATGAATGTTCTGTGTTCCTTTTGCATTCATGAAACCATAATAGCTATATTCTTTCTGTACTTAGGCTCTTGGGGAGGCAGGGATTGTACCCCTACTGAAGTTGTGGGTTTTTCCCTGTATGTTTTGTTTCTACAATGGTCTTGGAAAATAGCTACATCTCTGAAACAGAATAGTAAAATGGACCCAGTATTATTGTAAAGTCTCAGTATTCAGTTTGTAAATGTAACAGCTGTCTCTTTATGATAAAATCTTACATGATTGTAGAGAAGCTTCAGCATTGATAGCAAATAAAATATAAAATTATTCTGAAGGCGAGGTATTTGCTAGACAACTGTTATACAGCTGTCACATAGATATTTTACATCTGACATGAGACAAAAATTCTGAACAAGATAGAATTCCTGTAGCTCTACAGAGTGCACCACTTGTGGTCTAAGTGATAGAACTGATAAATTTGGCAAAGTGGTATATCGTATTTAAAAATGGAAAAGTGTTATCTGCTTTTGGTCTGTTTCCTATGTCACATCTTATGTATATTTCCACCTTCTCTTGTCATACTGTCTCCTGGCAGGATGTTTGACTACTTTTTGTGCTTTCCACAATAACAAATCCTTGCCTTCTCAAAACTAGAATGAAATAAGTGATAACTTTGAATGATTTCTAACATAGCTAAATTCCTAGAAGTGAAATCTATTCCCAGATTTTTCACTCACATGATGTGTACCTGAAAATTATAGAGATGTCTTCAGTAAGGTATATTTCATTAATGGCAATTCCAAATTCTTATAAAACATGCTGTGTGTAATATATAATCCTATCTCAAGTGTCTTTTATGCTGGTAGTATGATAGTAGTTGTACTTCTAACTTGTTTTTTATTTTAGTGTGAGGGTTGACCTTTAAGATTGCTGTGTGCTCCAGAAGTTTGAGACATCATCGATTTCCTCACTTGTGATTTATTTTTTTTTATCCACAGGAATTGTTCTCCCTCTGCTTTTGTACCTTTTCTTCTTTTGGAAGAGTGTCCCTAAAGGCATAAATCTTGTGGGCTGCACAAGCTTTTTCCTACCAATTGTAATGAATAAACTTTTCTCTGCAGATTGTTTCTAAGCTGAAGGATGAAATTACTCTGATGGAGAGAGAGCACAGTGACCTTCAGCTGCACATTGCAAGAACAGACTGGTGGTGTGAGAATCTTGGCATGTGGAAAGCCTTCATTGTCTCAGGAGAGGTAGGGGATATTTTCTGCCTTTTGACTGGCTGGGTCTATTCAAACTTTCATGAAAAGCAGAAGAAGATTGTGTAGATACTTTCCTTATACCTGTTTATACTTAAAATTTACTGTGAGGGGAAAGAACTTCTGAGTTCCTCTTCTGTTTCCCCAGTGGGGACTATGATGCATACACAGAGTTTCTATTCCTCAGACACTGATGTAATGGAGTTATAAAAATTACCTGCATGTACATAAACAAGTTTTGGCACTGGGTAAAGTAATTTGCTATCTTAGGGGTACTGTTTTTCATGAGAACTGTGTCTTCCTATATTACCATGCTATTGCACTTGAGTGCAGTTGTATCTCTGCTGTGTCTCAAAGATGCGGTGCTTATACTTTTTGGGTTTTGTATTTAATGGCTGTACAGTTTCAAGGGGCTTGAATGCCTGGAAAAAAAGTGCTTTATATCTGTAAGTTGAAGAAGTTGTTACTTTTTTTTGGTTTTGTTTTGCTGTTCCATTTGGGCAAAGGTGGACAATTGTAGAATGCATGCAAAAAATGTGATGAAAACAGAAAGGATTACCATCTTCTGGCTCTCTAGTAGCACTTACCATGAAAGGAACTCAGTGAATTATGTAGTAAGTGTAGGCTGACATACATAAGTAATCTTCTTGACAGTATCACTTCAAAGATCTAAAGATTAATTTGGTCTCTACTGCCTTGCCTTTGTGTGCCACTAAGAAAATGTTCCTGAAAAGAATACAAATAGTTTTCTTGAGGTAACTCTTTGTTGGAGCAAAAAAGTATGTGCTGTGGAGTTTATTTGGTTGTGTCTCTTGCAAGCCAGTGATAGGTCTGTCAGCTGTTAAAGTCGTTGTAAAAGAAATAAATCCAACAGGTCAAAAAATGTAAGGTGCCAGTTTTAAAATTCTCCATGTGCAAACATCTGGATTTGTTTTTTGTTTTAATGCTTGCAGGTGACACTATTGAGAACTGAAAAGTTCTCAAGTTGTCTTCTTAAGAGTTATTTGTAGCTTTTGAAACCTGGTCTTAAAATCTGGTAAACTCTGGGTGATGAATCACAGTTTTCTGCACAAATGCAACCATATACAACTGTCTGGTGTCTCTCTCATTACCAGAGGAGAAGGTGCTTTGGCTAAATAGAGAGAGATTGGAAGAGGCTTTTAATTGCTTGCTGCCTTAACTATGACTTATAAGTAGTACTGGATTAGGTAATTAAATATAGGCTTGCATAAATTGTGCTGTTTGCAGCTCCATGCTTCAAAGGGTAGGCTGGAGAAAACATGGGTGTTGTAGTTATCTATGGTAATTAATTGCTTGAGAATATTCTAGCTGCAGTTGATGATTTCAGAGGGCATGAGTAGTGTTTCTATCTGCAAAATACATTGTTGCCAATCCCAGAATATAGCTTTGTGATTTTAGAGAGAGAAAATCTTGGCCCTGTTGTTTAGCAGAAAGCTTTAGTAAAAGTAATTTTTGCTATAGATCTTGAGCTGAAAGTCTAATAGTCAGTCATTAAGCTTTTAAACTGATCTATGAAATCAGTTAACAGAGAATGCACAAAAGAAAAAAAAATACTGAAGTCTTGGAAAAAACCCCCATGTCCAGACTTTTGTTTGTAATCTCTTAGCTTGAATCTTTCATTCTTTATAGTTTTGAGTAATTTAGATATACTAAGTCTATGTATGTGAACTATATATATATGTATACACACACATATATATAAAAATCAGTGTAAATAATATAATCTCTAGGGGCCTTTTGGTAGCTTATGTTTTTGATAAAACTTACTTTGGAGACTCAGTGTTTTGGCTGACTGATAGAGGTTGAAAAATGCAGTAGGAACATGCAGAATGAGGGGGGGTCTATGATAACAACTTGTATAATTCTGAGTGTCTCTTCCCCATTACAGGTATATAACTTAGAGCTAAATAACCTAATTTGATCTGCTTGCTTTAATGGTTTTTGCCTTGCATAATTTAGTATTTTAACAGACATTCTGTCTCCCTTGTCCAAATGACTGTTTCAGAGCATAACATCTTTTAAAAAATCTATTGCTTTCAGAAGGAATTGAGCTTGTAGATCTGAATAAGGTGAAAAAAATTGCTTCTTTCTTGTGGTTACCACACTACACACCTGGACAAGAGGTGGCTGAAAAGCTGCTCAGTGGACAGGAACTTGGGGCTGGTGGTTGACAGCTGTCTGAACATGATCCAGGAGTGTGCCCAGGTGGTCAAGGAGACCAAATGCAGCCTGGCCTATATCAGAAATAGTGTGGCCAGCAGGAGCAGGGAAGTTATTTTCCCCCAGTACTCAGCACTGTACAGACAGCACCTGAAAATGGGATTAGGAAGATTGGGGAAAAAGCTGCATGGTTTTTTGGGCAGGAGCATTAGAAGCACAGTCTCACAATGTGGCATGCAAGGTTTGTGTTCAGCCGGAACTCTGGGCTTCAGCTCTGACCCCTGGAGCACCTCTTGGCTGGAAACAGTAGAGGTGCTGGTGGCTTGGCAGATGTGCAGCTCATCTTGAGCAGGCTGCAGGTCTGTCAAGGGTAAATGCTACCCCTGAACACGTCAGGAGGGAGTTTCCACTCAGGACGAGGAAGTGTTACAGTCACCTTGCAGGTGCTGGGCCATGTCCCTTGAGAAGGGGGGATTTGAATGAGGAACTTCTCCCACAAGAAGTGGTTCTGGAAGCACTTCAAATTTCATTTGCTTAACTTAGCAAAAGGGAGAGTCAGAGGAATATGGCTCTATAGTTTGAATTAATTAATGATAGCAATTGCATGAGATGGTACCTGCTAACAGCAGAGGACTAGATCTCCTGGTTTAGAAGACCTCCTAACATTCAATTTTTCTGTTTTCCAGTTTACTCATTCATTTGGAAAAACAAATTCACAAGCACCTAAGTTGATAAAAAAAAATTGCATTCCTAAGAAGATCCTGAAAGTTTTAAGTATTTATATGAGGGTATTTGAGGGTACTTGGAGAAAAAAAAGTTGTAATGTGTCTACATCCAGTAATTGGAATTTAGAGGATTCTGCACATAGCTTGAAGCAGGAGTACTAAGTCCTCCCATTTTGAAAATGTGCTTTCAGAGGGATGACTCTCTCCTGACAATTACACTTCAGATGACCTTACACAGATTTAGCATGGAAAATCATAGGCATGACTCAAATGAGCAATTTCAGCACTCATCTCCCAGTATTGAAAAGTGACGGCCATGAGGTGTTTGTGGGTCACCTACAAACACAGATCCAATGTAGCTCAGGGCAGGGACTGTCCCAGACAATCCCACTTGTTCTGCACCATGTCTCTCTGACCTGCACCTCAGAGGCTGTTCAAGCATCTGTTTCTGCAGTAGTCTGGCAGGAGATAGGCACTTCTCCAAATAGCTGCACTGAGAACCAGGCACATTTGCAGGCATTCAGGCTGGTGCTTTGTATTCTGTCTGAGTGCTGCTGCAGCTTTTTGACAGAGATTTGTGAAATCTGGGCCTCAGACTTGGCTTCCCAGTGGTCCTTGTGCAGCTTTATGAGGAGTGCGTCACAGGGAATATTATCAATGTACAGCTCTGAATAGATTAAAAATATGAAGGTACATTTCAGCCACATGGCTTTTACAAGGGTGATATAGCTGCTTGTCAAATTATTCATCCACAGCATTGTGTTGTCAGATCTCTACAGGCTTCTCAGAAAAGGTGTCATAATTATATGAATTTTAAAGTTTATTCTTATCCTAATTAGATTCATTAAATATCCTATTTTTAAAAAAGCTTTAAAGTTACAACTTTGCTCAAAAAGACTGGGAGTGGTATTTATAATTACCTTATTATTTGCATGTATATAAAGACAAGCATTCTAGAGTGAAATATTCTATGCATTTGTTTTTTGTCTTTCATAATCAATCTGGGTGTCTCCTCAAAATAAGTAAACAAAAATTTGCTACCAATAGGACATAAGGATGAAATTCTTATGCCAATTATCAAATTAAGAAACAGTGTGATCACACTGCTGCTGTCATCTCAAGAAAAATTGTTTAACTTTGCTGTAGTTTTCCCATTTGCACAATGTGGTTAATTGCTTCTCCTTCCTCTCTGAGGATTGTAGTTGGATTTAGAAGTATTTTTGTAAAGTTGTGAGTTCCTCGGAAATAGTGCATGGATACCACAAACTGTGCAAGGAGAACAGCTCAAGTGAGCAGAGAAATCGCTCCATAACAGCCCCAGCTGTTGCTAGACCCAGCTGCAGAGCTGCTGAGCCTGGTGTGTGGGTGAACCTCAGCAGAAGCACTGGGAAGGGAGGGTGGAAATGAGGGGAGAACACTCAGGTAAATGCAGATAGGAGAAGAGGGAGTATTGATGAGCAATCACAAAGCTACATGGCAGGTACCTTAAAAACTGAAATAATACACTCAGCTCTTTGAAGAGGACATGTCAGGGAGACATGGCTGCTGGTGGACAGCATCGCAAGCTGTAGGTAAGGTGTAATAGTGGTTAGCAGGAGGACTGGCACAGCATTTTGGGTGAAGGGTGCTTCATTAAGGGAATTGCTCCATATGTAGCTTTCAAATCTTAAGAGAAGTGTGGGACTGATGATTGAGTTTGCCACTTAGCTGGCAGCTCAAATGTTCCACTGTTTACTTTCAACAGATATTACCTTATCTGGTTTTTCTTCCCCGACAAGGTTTTAGAAGAGAATGGAGAACAAGTGCCCTGTTACTCTGTCATGGTGAGTTTACAAGAAGTTGGTGGAGCTGAAACTAAGAACTGGACTGTTCCCAGGAAGCTCAATGAGTTTCAGAACCTACACCGCAAACTCAGCGAGGTACAAATCCTGGTTATGGGAGGGAAAAGATACAAACTGCCAAAATTTGTCAGAATGATAGCAATTTAATGCTACCAGTTTTAATGCCAGCCTTTTGGCTTTTAGCCCTTTAGAGCTGGATTGCCATCTGCATATTTCTGGTCTCTGACAGATGATTATAAAACTTGTTTATAACTTTTTCCCCTTAATAATATTTTATTGGACTAACCCCATTTCAAAATGGTATATGCTCTGCACTGTCATACAAGAGCCTGCTATAAGAATGAGGTTTTATGTCTGGCTTCTAGGGAAGTATTAGAAATGACAGCTTGTGGGGAGAGAGGAGGTTGGGTTTTTTTTTCACACTGCTTTAACCTTTCTGTCTGATAAGGAATAGATACTGGTGCTGTAAAGGGAAAGGCTTTAGATGTGTCAGCCCATAGTGGTAAAGGGAAGGTGTTTTCTTGAGAGGGATGTGGAAGTGAGATGAGAGCAAAAAGGAGTCTCTTCATTTCCATTCTGAACCACCTGTCTTTTTCTCTGCATACATCTTAACTGAGCTCTCCTTTCTCCTACACAGTGTTTTCCATCATTAAAGAAAGTTCAGTTGCCTTCTCTCAGCAAGCTGCCCTTCAAATCCATAGACCAGAAATTCATGGAGAAATCCAAGAACCAGCTTAATAACTTTCTGCAGGTAAGAAAAGAAAGATAAATAAACAGATATCTAAACAGGAGAATTGAGAGGCTGCTGCCTCTCTATTGTCTAAAGAAAGAGCCTAGAACAAGTAGGTCAAATGTAAGGTTTGACACTATAAATGTCAAAATTGTCCAAAATGCCTGAAGTTGAGATGAGTTTGACTGATAGTAACCATTCCTCTAGTGGCAAGTTAATTTAAATTTCAATTAATTAAGGAATCATAAATAATGAATCCTTTAATTGCCACTTTCAGCTAAAACTCTTCACAACAAATTCCTTAAACATGATAAATTGTTATAAAACAAGAAAGTTGTAAGACTAAAAGCTTTATTCTTACTAGTTCCAGTACTTTAGAAACAGTTTCTTAAAGTATCTTTGTGAGATAGGAATTTTTTTCTCACACTACCTCTGAGCTGTGTTTTAATCAGTTTTATTGGATGCCTCAATACATCTTATTCCTTAACAAGAAATACTTAATTGATGTGTTGCTGTGTTGTGATGTGTCATTATTTTTGTTTCATAGAAATTACTCTCTGATGAAAGACTCTGCCAGAGTGAAGCACTTTATGCCTTCTTGAGCCCCTCCCCAGAGCACCTCAAAGTTATTGATGTGCAAGGCAAGAAGTCATCATTTTCACTCTCCTCATTTCTAGAACGACTTCCTGGTGATTTGTTTTCTCATCAGGAGGTAAGTGGTAGAAAAGCAATCTTACCAAATTTAATTACTTATCCTAAGTAAGCAGGGAGAGTCATTAGTATTTGAATGGCAGGCAATATTTCCAAAGGTTATTTGTAACTTACTGTAAATGAACAAAGAGTCAGAACAAAGAGCTGCCTATGAATTTAAAAGATGTTTATTAATAAAACAGCTTTCCTACCTTTTGGTACATGCATATAGGCAAATGTGTAAGCTATTGCAAATAAACAAATTGCAGTTCATGTGGGATTGTTTATTTTTTTACAGCAGAATTTTCCACTTTTTGAGTTCTGGACATGCATATTTCAGAGAGGTTTTGGCAGGTAAAAATATTCTCACTTGGGAATAGTCTTTTGGCAAGAAAGAACAGCTGTGTATCTCTAATTTCAGGACAATTTCATAAGCAGAGCTAGTTTTGACAAAAAACTGTTGGCAAATAGTACAGGCTTACTGAGGGGATTTGTAAATGCAGGCTGGAGTCTATGTAGGCAAACCAGTTGGAGAATTTGTTATTAAGCCATAAAAACCCATTGTTTATCAAAATGCAATGAATAATAAATTAGTGACTGAAATAGCTCATTGACTAAATTGACCATAATTCCATAGCACTCTGTGTTGTTCATGTTCAGATAATGCAACACTCAAGGAGATGTTTCTATTCCCTCTTTTAGTTATAGATTATACAAAATTCATTTGAAACAGTTAATTTCTGACATGCTGTAGCTGTCTGGAGAGGATGAGTCTTATGCAGGATAATTTGAGATTGGGGAGCATGTACACTTCTAGGCTTTTATAAGGAGAGAGGTAGTATTGCATCTCAGAAATAAGAAAATCCTATATATATACCTTTCAAAAGTATGCTGTGCTTGCATCTAGATGCTGAATGCATGTGCCTCATTTCAGAGTAATACATACAAAGAAAGTTTGAGAAACTAGTTTTACTTTGATAGAAGTACTGGAGCTCTAAAATTCAAAGTGCTTTCACTAAAATGACTGGTAGGTTGAAGTAGTATAAAAGCATTGAAGTGTGAAGCTATTTGTATTTTGCTATTTAATTGAAAAACATCCTCAAGACATTGTATTATGGGAGATAGATATTGCATTATGGGAGTGTGTAGGAGGAAATAGTTGGGAAATACAGGAGAAGGAAAGAGAATTTTTAATACCAGTGTGTGAGAGGAGAAAGAACAAATAAACACAGCAGAAATTATGCAACTGTTACTGCTTCATATTTCTCTTCCCTCTCTTCTCCCTTCTTTCCTTAAGCTTACACATAACAGAATACAGATGGTGGGAACTCTTAGACCCTATGAATGAGTATGTCAAACAATTGCCCTAAAGTGAAAGTAATAAAATAAAATGGAGGGAAACAGATTGGGAGGTAGTCTGGGATAATTTCTGCTGTTTCCTGGACTCCCATGTCTTCAGAAAGAGCTTTGGATCAGCTCAGTCTTGCCGCACTGATAGCATCTTGGATACTTTCCTAAAGCAGTTAAACTGGGCTTAAATCATTTGGTACAAGGTCATAAATGAAGTTAGTTGTGTTAAGCCACACATAAAGCTGGTATAATTGTGTTCCTTTTGTAACTGAGACTTCCTGGTTTAGTTTATATTTTGAACTTTGTAGTATAGAATGCTCTCATTCAGCCCTCTCTTTGCCCTTAATCTCATCTCACATTTTTCAAATACATGTCAGAGCAATAATATTACCTCTTGAGCGATGTGTTCAGGATTAGATACTGTAGCAATTTCTTTATATCTATAACTCCTTGGACAGGGTTAGCTTTAGAATGTATTTTTAGCTCTCTAGACCAAATCAGAGCAAAAATGCAGTTGATATCATCTAGAAAGAAGGGGTTTTAGGTTTATAGATTTACTGGATAGAAAATGCACTGTAGTGTAAGAACTTTCAGTTCTTGCTGCATTTTCTAAATGACAGGAGATTCACTGAATAGCAGAAAAATAAACCAATATTAGATGATCGAATGATGAGGATGAAAAGAGGAGATAATTGATATCTTTGAAAACCAGGCTGAAGAAGAAAATTTGTGCATCATTGTGGCCATTCCTGATCCAGAGACTGGGGCATTGCACCAGCCTCAGTGGAGGTCAGGTCTGCCTCTCTTTAGCTTTGCTGGAAGCATAGGCAGGCAGGGCAAGATCCAGGAAAGCAAAGGGATGTGTTGGCTGCCATGAGTAATGACAGGAGTTGTAGTCCTGATCCTGAAGCAATCTTCATGACAGTGGGAAACAACCTGCTGTCTGCCCTTCACTCTGAAATAGATAGTACTGCCAGAATGGAGGTGGTTCAGCCCAGTCATCTTCTGGGCATCTATCTGAATAGCTCTTCTCCCTTTGGTGCCCTGAGGTGTGTTTCTGCTCGCGACTAGTTTTCATTAATGGTGCTTGTTTGTGCAGTGGCCAGCTCCCTTTCCACTGCTGGGTTTGGCTCCCAGCTTACTTCAAGGACAACAGGTTTGGGCCTGATCCCACTGAGTGGCTTCAGCTGTGAAGGCACAGTCTGTTCTCCTGGGGAGCCAGCTACCTGCTTCTCCCAAGCAATAACCAGATTTTCCCCCTTTACTCCCAGCTGTTTGCATGGCAAACAGCTCCAGCTGTCTAGCTCCCCATCCTGAACGTTTTTATGGGTGTTGTGTCAGAGGAGGCTTTGCAATCACAAACACTGCTGTGTGCCGTCTCCTGCTTACAGCTCTCACCTGTTTCCTAGCAGTACACGACTCCCACATCACCTGTTTCCTTTCATCCAGCTGGTGTTGATGGGGCAATAGAGGCAGTGGATTCTGAAAATCTGGGCAGCACTGAGGTGCTTACTGGGGCAAGGCTGCAAGCAGAAGATACAGCAGTGATGATAATTCCAGCAGTGCAGCGTCCTCATCACTTTAGTCCAATGGGAAGTTTTCAAGATCCTTAGTGAGATTCCTGCTTGCCAGATCCTGCCAGCAGCAGTTTTTGGCTCTGTTTATTGAGAGGGCTGGCTGTGCTCCTTCTGCAGAGCATGGTAGTAACTAAATCCATTCTGGAAGAAGGCTGGGGAACTGCAGCACACACCCATGTTGTCCCTCTCTTCCTAGGAAGAAACAGAAGAGGACAGTGACCTGTCAGACTACGGAGAGGAGGTGGATGGGAAGAAGGACTCTCTTGCTGAGCCGTGTTTCATGCTGATTGGAGAGATTTTTGAACTGCGAGGAAGTAAGATGTAAACCTGCTCAATTGCTAATGGAATCCCTTGGCTCTGTAGGGCACTTCAGAATTGAGATTTTTTTTGCTGTTTCAAGAAGTGGAAACATTCTTGCAATTTATACAGCCAGTCTGGAACCAAGCTATTCTTCAGTAGTTCATAACTTTGGAGCTTTCATTCAAAAGTGAAATTACAATATAAAATGGCAATAAAAATGTAACTGGTAGGGGAGAGCATTTGCTTAATATTTAAGTTTTTTGCTTAATATTTTTACATTTTTCATGAAAAAAGTAGAAAAAAGGACAGTAGTATTCTTTTTGTAAGTAGGCTGTTCATTAGATTGTAGGAATTCTTGAGTAAGGAAAGATGCCTTTATTATAGAACATGTCTCTGACAAAGAAATATAATTTTAATATCCATTTAAAGTGAATTATTAGATACATTTTAGTTCTGCAACGTCTGTGATAAAAATGATGCTAGAATTGTGGTATATTCAAATACTGGATTTTTCCCTCTTTTATGTAACTGAATAATGATATTCTAAGAAAACTATTTTTGTTTCTGTTTCAATGTGCAGCCACACAGGATGCTCTATAAAATTATTTACAGGGTAACTATTGCAAAATGTGTCACCTTCCAAAAATGGCACATGTATCTCCCAAATACAGACTTTATTGTGATGTTGAACAGTATGAAAGGAAAATTTGCCAGTAATTACTAGGAAGCATTCACTTTTGTTTCCTTTATTTGTAATGGAAAGCTGACTGCTTGGTTCGAGTGAAAATGTTCTCAGAATTTTAATGGTGCTGCTGTGTGTTCTTTATACTAATAGGTATGAAAAGGGTGGGAAGTTTGAAGACATTTGGTTTTTTTGCAGTAGAAAAAAGGGTTTGAGTAGTTGTATTGCTCAATAAACTTGAAATATTCTTACATATAAAAATTTATGGTATAACCTAAAATGCATTTTATATGCATGCTTATATAATCTGCAGGACTTAAAAACCATACAGCAAACAGTACAAGGAATGTGATCAAGAAAAATGAAACTTCTGTACAATTAATGGAATCTTAGGAAGAGTTATAACAGTGTGTTTACTGTAGGGGTGGGTTGTTTGGGTTTGGTTTGGTGGGAGGAAGGGGGAAGGTTTTGCACATGGTCATGTGATCTGTAATGTTACTAACTTTTTGGTCATTATTTTTAATAATTTTTCATTGTTCTAGTGTTCAAGTGGGTCAGAAAAACATTAATTGCACTAGTACAAGTCACTTTTGGAAGAACCATCAACAAGTAAGTAGCTGTTACTTTGACTGAACTTTCATCATCATTCTATTAAAAAAAAGGCTGACAAAAGAATGTTAAAAATAATCTGGACATCCTGTTGGATATGATAATCTGCATTTGTTTTCCACAGCTCAGTTTACAGTTATGTTATGTTTGTTAGAGAAAACACAGATATGTGAATTATCTTCATGCTGCCAGGTGAGGCCAGCCTGAGGCTATGAGCATACCTGTCTGTAAACACCTTCATATGGAAAGCTGTATCCCTGGTCAGAAGCAAATTTTAGAAGTATTCTATCAGCACAGCAGGCTGTTCTTTGTCCAATCAGTGACTAAATTTGCACTTGCCAGCATGGCTTTTAAAGCCTCTGATGTGTTATTACGTAGCAGTAAATTGGACTGGTCTCAGACAGTATCCACTCACTGAGTTTTAAATTGATTGGTTCATTTGTTCATACCCTGCTGATAACTGGAAAATGCCTGAAGGAGGACAGAGAGGCAGAGAATTTTGAGCATAGCTTGCATGCAAAGTTCCTGTGTAGCTTTTACATGTAGGTTGACTTTAATGATTTTAAGGGATTTGGCTGTATGGCAGCAGCACTGACTGGAGCCTGCTCTACCTTAGACTCCTGGTGCTGAAGGCTACAGTGAGTGGTGCAGCCACAGGAAGAGGCTGCTATCTCTGTAATCCCTTCAGTAATGTGCTTTGCTATCTGTGAAGGAAGTTACTGTGCTTCTATCAAAACTGTCTATTTTTATCCTAGCAGACACATCTCCACAGGCAAGTAGTTTGGAGTTTGCTACTATTAGTGACCTGATTTTCCTGACTTTTCCTGGTGGAGCATTTGTAGTGCCTGTCCTTGAAATGTAGCTTTGATGTATATTTCAATGTAATACTTGTAATTTGAAATGGATGTTTGTGGATTACCTTGAAAAGCAGCCTTCTCCAGATCTAAGTGAGGTATCTGGAGTGACCTAGATCCTAGAGTACCCAGACCTGAATATGACCTGCTGTTATGCCTATGAAATCAACTCAGGCATACTGGCAAAATTACATTAAAAAGAACATCTCTTCCACTACTTTGAGAAGTAAAAAGAATAAATATGGATAAAACATGAGACTGGCTCTGATGGGCTCCCTTCTCCACTTCTTTACAGGCAAATCCGTGACACTGTGCACTGGATGTTCAGTGAACCAATGCTTGTTTACTACATTGGTGTGTTTCGAGACGCTTTCTGGCCAAATGGAAAGTTAGCTCCAGCACCGAGAGCCAAGAGCGATGAACAAAAGCAGGAGACAAAACAGAGAGCACAGCAAAAACTACTTGAAAACATTCCAGGTGAGTTCACTTTGATCCTGCTTAATCCCAGATTTAATAACTAATAAGGAAACTGGTTAATCAAATTATTTTCCTGTAGAGTTCTAAATTATGATTATTTGCATGAACAAGGATGATTTTGGTCTTAGTCTTTGCCTCTCCTTCCTGTCTGGTAAAAGGCACGGATTCAGATATTACTGGTGGATGCAAAATCAGAAATTGCTGTATTCTTGTGCATAATGTTCATCAAGGAATCTCGGTCGATTCTCTCTCTGCTGGTTATCTGTGAGCAAATATGTGGCTCTGCTACTTGGAATTACTTGCCAAATAGGGAGAGTGGCACCACCCCAATTACTTACTCCTCTTATATTTTGAAGTTGGAGAGAGAGGGATCTACCCATGCTGTCAGTTGTGTGTTGTCTATTTCTGATAAGAGGTCTCAGGGCACTGAACATTAGAGTGACCTGCAGCCTGGGCAGAAGCAGCTCCTAGATGGAGTGTTTCAGTACTTTCCTTTGCCTGCCCTCATATGCCAAGCCTGGGCAGCTGCTTTTTCAGTCAGAATGTTTTTGGGGCACCATTCTGAGATGCTCCATGCTGTCCCATTCACAGGACAGGAAATCCAGTTACATATTTCTGACTCTTCAGAGATCATGTAAACCCAAAGGCACCTGACTGAAAACAATCAAAATCATTACTGTTAGCACTTGGAAATGCACTTCAACATAGCTTGAATGCTTTTTCTCTGCTCCATCTGAAGAAAATGAGCTATTTTATGGCTTCACTTAGGTATCTCATATACCCCCATGCATTAGGTGGTTTAATCAACTTTTGCAGCAAAAAAGGAGTAGGTATGCATGCAAAATATTTGTCTTTTGATGTGTAAAGAACCCTTCCATTTACTGCCTGTGTTGTGTACTCATCTACTTACCTAAATAGCCTTCCATAGTTGGTTTATGGTATTGTTTGATTTCCTGTTTATTTCTGAGCTTGGACCCATATGTCAGGACATAGCTGAATGCACCTTAGATTAATGATGGAGCACTGAATCACTATTTATTCTCTAATTTAATCCAAAGTGTAGATAATTGACTTAGAATTCTCTTAACTGCCTTCTTGTGGGAAGTATTCTCTGTGAAGATTGAGAGGCAATTAAAGTGCTAAATTTGTTTTAAATGTTGTAGAAGTTGTGTCTTTGGCTTAAGGTGTATTTAAATGAAATATTTAAGGATGTGTGAGATGAAACTTAACTCAGTGAGGTTAACTACTGAAAAGCATTTGATGTATTATGTTAGAACACTTAAAATGTTCTGAGATGCACACCCTATTATCTATTGGGTAACTGGAGAATAAGAGTGTTTTAAAAAAGGTTGGTTAGTAGGGACTCTGTGTATCTTGTAGTCAAGGGTCAATGAAGTGCAGTGGCTTTGTTTCCCTTCCTTTATGAGTTTTATGGTTGAACTAGAGGATCTTGAAGGTCTCTTCCAACCTTTATGATTGTGATTATGGGTAGTAGAATGATGATTCTGGCTGGAGGTTTTGCCTAGCATGAGTGAAACAACATAAACTGAAGTAATGTTTGTTGCAGATACTCTGCAGAATCTCGTTGGACAGCAAAATGCCCGTCATGGTGTAGTGAAAGTGTTCAATGCATTGCAAGAGAGAAAGGCTAATAAGCATCTACTTTATGTGAGTAACCAGAAAAGTACCTTTTTAACTTCATAATCCTATAAGTTACTGAGCTCTACTCACTCAGTATTGAAGCCTAGGGGGGTGTGTTTTTGCAGAGATTTATTTATTATTTAAATAAGTCAGTTGCTCTAGGTTTGATCACTTGACTAAGTTTGAACAACAAAAGACTGTTTAACAGCAGCATTGTTTTTGTCTAAAAGAGATCTACCACATCCAATGTGCCTAATTTCATAAGGTACAAACAAATTTCTTCATACAGCTTATAAAGATAAACATACCTTGGAGAATCCTAGAGAAGGAGAACTCCAGAACTGATTCATAGTTAGGACATGACAGCCTTCCAGAAGTTCCACTCCTCAGCTGTTGGGAATAGTTGGAACATGCAGCTGGATCTAAGTATGACAGCTTCACAATCAGTCTCTTCTGGCACATTCCAGACAGCAGCCTGTCACACAATGCTGCCCCAGCACCAGAGAGAAGGTGCTTGCCTAGGATGCTGTGGAGTCTCTGACACAACAGCACCACTTTATAGTGGGTGGGAAATCCCCATCTGAATGGAGCTGCCCTCAACACTTGGCTCCTTGCAGCCTTAAGACATTTCCCATGTTATCTGTAGGGCATGTGCTAACTTCTGGATAAAAGAAAACTATGAATGTAATCAAACCTATGTGCTTCTGTTATTAGTGATTATCTAAAAATGACAGAAAAGAAGAATAAATTTGGTTGGCATCTGCATAATTTTAACTCTTTTCTGTTTTTCAGGTTTTGCTGGAACTGCTGCTAACTGAACTATGTCCTGAGCTGAGAGCTCATTTAGAGCAGCTTAATGCCACTTAGGTTTGAATCTGCACAATTGGACCACTAGAGAAATGTCTATGTTCAAGAATAGACATGAAACTTATTTTCCTCTTTTCCATAGAGGGCTGAGGACTATGATTATTTTTAGCATTTTTCTTTCCTCTTGAGTTTTTTGTGAAGTACAGACTTGAAAAGATCTGATGCTGTTGTAGGGTAGACAAAAAATGCTGTATAGCTGCCAATTTTTATTTAAATTGTTCTATTTGACTACTCCTCTGTTTCAAATATAGATTGAAAAATAAATGTTCATATATGCTGAAAGAAACCAGAAGATATTTTAAACATTTATGGAAAGAAATTTTGCTTATAGTGGTAAACTAATGAATGTTGTACAGTTCTAATCTCCTCACTGAGGATCTGAGCATTCCTTTTTTTCTTGTGTATTGAAAAAGCCTTGTCGTGCAATACTACATGTAAAGCTATTGTGAAAATTTTATCAATTTTGGTTTTACCAAAGATTTCCTGTAGTTTGAAGCATTTGTAAGCAATAAATATTACAACTGGATTGCAGCACTTGATATGAGGCTGTACTGACAACAGATCAATGGGTTTGACAGCACTAGTTTCATAAGAAGTATCTACATTGCTTTGAAGTCTGTGTCAAAATTATGTATTGTAAACTGGTATGTCCTAACAGAATGCCTGTGTTAAATGTTAGTTCAGAGATCAGTGCTTATGAATTGCTTCTATGAATGATCAAGTAGACATTTAATTAAACCATTCTGATAACTTCCCTGATATTATTCAGGGCTGTTTTATTCAAATGCCCCAATTTCAAATAGCCTTCAAATATTTCTCTTATTTTATACAAGGAAAGAAAACTGTCTTCTGTGGTTGTTTTTTTTTTTTAAATTGATGTAAAAATATGTAAATATGATGTTAATGCACATCTAAATAATTAAACATCATCAAAAATCCCTAGCTGACACTCATTACTGTCTTCTCAATTCAGTACAGTTGTGCTCTTAGAAAAACTACTTGCAGTTATGACTGGCTGGATTGTAAGGTACATACAATCTCTATGATCTATTTAAATCAACATTTTTAGTAACATCTAACCTTCTGTTCTAACAGTTTCAGAAGAGTCTGCAAGTCGTGGCACAGTACGAAGAAGCAAGGCAAATTCTACGCTTACAAAGCTTCCTAAGTAAACAGGCATTTAGAAATGTGCAAGCTTACACAGCAATCAGTAAGTTTTCCTAGTGGTTAATCAAAGTGTCTTTTCATAAAAGATCCAGCTTGACATTGCTCAGACATAAATACTCCTAGCCAAAAGATTTCCAACTATTTCTAGTACAGAGGCAGTGTGAATGCAATATGAGGAATCGAGGAAAATAGGCCTTGTCTTGGGATGTATATTCAATATTTCCATACTAATGTTTGGGGCTTTTTTCCCCCAGTTCTGTAAGTAGTATTTATTAGTTTTAGAAGCTGGTATGGTTTGAATTGGAAAGCTTGGGGTTCTACTGGACAGTTTCCAACTTTGAGTCTCTGCAATCCAAAAGAAATATGTATAAAGACTTTTAAGTAAATCAAGATGCTTTAGAAAGTATGTGGAAGAAAGTATAAGCACCACTTCATTAAAAGCATAAGCACCAATAACATGAAAAATGGCCGTGGCCTGTAAGTGGGCTGTGTGTGAAAATGAGACAAGTTTGGGTTCTAGCTTTTCAGAATATTCAAATTTAAATACTATATATGCAGAAAGGAAACAAGCATCTTTCTTTTGCTTTGTTTTGATTCATGTGCTATATAGGAATATGACATGAGGAAAATACATCTGTCCCAGTGAAATGTCCTTAATAAACCTTTAAGTCTTCAATATGATTTTTAAAAAATCTGTCTTGGCTTTTCTGAGTTAAAGAGAGCATGAGCTTTTTACTTTCTCTTCTAGATAAAATTAATCTGTGAATTGGTCTAAATAATAATTTATAGAAAGTTGAAAAGCAAGCAGTAAGTGATGAACAGTCTGTAACTGCTTGAGATTAATAATGGTTTATTGCAGGAAATATATTTATATACCAGTCACAGTTAAAAGAAACACTAAATTCTCCCAAGATTAGCTGCCAGTTCAAGGTGAGAAGCAACAACAGGATCCAGATGGCATGCCTTTAAAAACAAAGAATATCAGAGTTCTAGTTTAGAGCTACAATAAAATTGTATGTTATCAATATGACAGTCTTGAAGTGTCAAAAAAAAGGAGACAGTCAACTTGCTAAAGTATTGAAGACTTAACATATTTGGATTTGAATCCTTTTTCTGATGCCACATTAAAAAAAAATTAGTATTTAAAATTAGCATACTGGACTATAGTGTGTTAGTCTTGGCTTTATTTTTTAAAAATTGTGTGTGGCATGGCAGATACAGCACCACAGTTGGAAAAATAAATCTGCTTACAGACTGGATGAGTTTCACTCACATCCATCATTTATTGCAGGACCCTTAGGGATGTCCATATTCTCTTTCTCATCTCTTAAAAAACTGACTTGGTCTGAGAATGGTAGGCCAAAACCAGAGCTGAGCAGTCAATTAAAACAAATATGACTTCAGGTAAGTGTAATTGTACAGTTAACATGAGAATTTTGCAGGTACAAAAAAACCTGGACACCCCCACAACACTTTTGAAGTTGTTTCAGGGAGTTTTCTTGTTTATTTTATGTTGCTTGCTTCTCTTTTGCTATTGATTTGGAGACACGTGACACGAGTCATAGGAACCACCTCTTTATAGTGAGACATCAGTGACATTCCTAGACCAGTCTCAGGTGTACAGCAGGTGAATGAGTGAAAGCCATGGTTTTCTTTCAGCTGAGGCAGTTTTACCACACTTTAGAAGACAGTGGGAAGGACAACACTCCTACAATGCCGTGCAGCAATTTAATCCTGATAGACCTCTTCAATGCCTTAACTAGGAATGGTCTTGATACCTCAGCTTATGTTCCTTTCCTGATTGCCTCCTCATCCTATCCTCTATTACATTTTTTTACAGTGAGAGAACAAAATATTTAAAATGTATGTATTCAGATCACCTGCTCTGCTAAGCCTTCTCTATCAGTGACTTCCCTGAGTAAAGAGCCACAAAATTTGCTTGCTAATTTATCATTTCCATAACTCTCCATTCATTTAGATTGCACCAAGATGGGCACCGCAGTATTCTACCTGCAGAAACAAATGACCACTACATGCACAGAAACCATGAAGTCTCTGAAGCACAGATGCCAACTTGCTACATTCCCTTCAGCTGGTAAAGCTATCTTGCCTTGATGCCTTTAGGCATCACTGGTATTGCTCAACAGATTAATCTTCTAGAGGCCATTATTAGTATTTTTCCTCAAGCTTATTTTTCATCAGTCTTACTCCAAATTCAGAACTTTGGAAAAAATGTTACTGATTTTTTCCCCCTGTATATATTGAACAGAAAAAGCAGTAGATCCTCAGCTATCATGGAAAATGTAAATATAAAAATAAGCATGAGAACCAGTTATGGCCAATTTAATAAAGGTTGTAATTGTTACAGGCTCTAAAGTATAAGGAAAAGTTACAAATTTTCAGTTCTGAGAGAATGACAGAAAGCAAATTAATTTGGGGTAAAATTATTGAAATGGTTTAGCTAATTTATCTTGCAAGTTACCAAGATCTTTGCTGTGGTGATTGCCATAGATTTGTTGTTGTTGTTGGTTATATTGCTTGCTTAAGCAAGTGGGCAGATTGTATCCTTTCAAGGCTATTTTTAGTAGTTTTCAGTACATTCCTATCAGTCTGCATGTTCTTGCAAATATATTTTTAACATAGTGTTGGAGTCCTTAATGAAATAGCAAGTTTAGACTAGACTCAGATGCAAGGTATCACGCCATTTCACAAGATATAAACCAGTCTGTAAGACTTTCTCAACTTACTTTAGAATAGTACTTCTCAGCAGCCTGCTTGTTTTTCTCTGTGCCTCGGCCAAGATGGAGGCATCTAGCCAAGTAGAAAGCAGCCATAGCAGCCCCCTTGGCTAAATATGTTGGATGGCAATCAGTTATCTTGGCTAGCATGTTGATGTCATCATTTGCTGTAGCCCTGTTGTGGAATTTAGAGCATTATGTTAGATAATGCTAGTTCAAGCAATAATTAAAGTTGACCATGTATGACTTTGACAATGCCTCCTTTGTGTTTACATTATTATCCAAAATAAGCTGAAATTTACATGTATTTGGTATCTTATGAGGATTCTTCTATTTTACATTTGATTTTAAGTTAGTCTTATTTGAATGTTGTGGTATTGAACAGCAAACCAGTATAGAACTTTTGAAGTCATTCACTATAGTTATATTAGTTATAAAAGGCAACATGTTTTATGCTAATTGTTCCCATTAAATTATTTTATGGAAATTTTATGTGGAAGAAAGGCAAAGTTCTTATTTCATGTAGTATTTAATGTAGCTCTTATTTCCTCTTATTTCACTACATGAGCAACCTCATGTACTGGAAAATGGGGCTGGAACTAGACGATCTTTAAAGAGCCAACCCAAACCATTCTGTGATTCTATGATTCTAAAATTTCCAGTTCTTAAAAGGATATTGGCAAATCATAGTAATCTGAAAATCTTGGGCATATTAAGAGCCTCTGGTTATAAAACTCTGTTAGGAAGACCACTTATCACTATCTTGGCTCAATTATTTCCTTTCCCCTCTGCATGCTTGCTGTCATCTCAGTTTCAGCATGTTTTTACTAAAAACCATTTTAAGAATCAGAGGGACAAAGTGAATGTTGTTTTAACTATCAAGCTATAATTATCTAGTGTAATCACTGTAATATTAGAAAATGCTATACCTAAGTGGGAATTTTTTTCCCTGTTGTCTTAAAACAGATAGCCCCAAGCCCCACACCCTTTCCAGGTACCAAACAGTAATTATATGCTTCTTTACACATTATTTTAGTTGTGTCCAAGTCACAGAAGAAGGAAAAGTGCAAGTAATTTCAGTTTATAGGGACTTCCTATAAATCAGTGTTTATGAAAGATTGTTCTCAAATGACCCCCTGCTAGATCACCTGGAAGTGCTGGGAATTATGTTCTTTCACCTAATTCGGTCCCACTAACAAATACAGTAACACAACTGTTCTTATTTAGCAAGAACATTAAAATAAAACAGTGGTAACATATTACCTCTATTTATTCCTGATACATAACATTTTTCCCTTCCTTTCCAAAAGATAATCTGCAGAATGCTGATGCAAATAATGATATCCAGTCAAGTCAGGCAAAAGTTCTATTTCAGCACATCTGGCTTCAAGAACATACCATAGCAATGGGTAAGTACAACTGTGTGGGATAACTGAATTATTTGAAGTGAAATATCAGTAGGTAATGTAGACTCCAAATATTAGGCAAGAAATACATTGTACATAGTCACATAATGTTTTATGCTTGTATCTAATGTTAGAAATGTAGTTGCTATGAACATAGAAGGACAAATTTTAGCAGAAGAGGTATCAGTGCTTGATATTACTGGCTGAACTAAGATTTTTGCCTCAAGGCTATCTTCAATTCTAATTAAGTGTAACTGTTTCAAGTATGGTTTCAGTGTTTTATTTCAGAAATGGTCACCTCTGACAGTACTGTGGGATTTCATTGCTATTTTCTGCAATTGCAATTGCAGCTGATGAGGTGCACTCTATTTGTCTGGATAATCTACCATGCAGCATTGACTGAAGGGGATTCATTCCCAGTGAGACAGGCTAGACCAGACTGAACAGTTATCATTCCAGTTTGACAGTGCAAATGAAAGAAAAGCAGCGGTTCAGAGAGAAACAGTCCTTCTCAGCATGGAGTAGAGCAAACAGCATCCATAGCTGAACTACTGAATTAACCCAGCTTCTGCTACTCAGTGGCATACAGTGCAGTTTCTGTAAGATGGTAAGGTGTGACATGTTTGCTGCTGGGCAGCAGCAGCTGTGTAGACATACCCCAAAAAGCATGCACATTATCATGTGCCACTTGTGCAAGTAGGCAATCTATCTGCATCTTATTTCCAGCAAGTCAGTAATCTGATTGACAGACTGAACTTTTATCAATACACTGGTAAACTCTGGAGGTTTGTCACAGAAATGTGCTGTTTATCAGCCATAGAACATAGTGCCAACACTGTTCTTGTCCTACTTGAATAGTTCAAGATACAGAAGTGAACCTGAAGTGGCTGGACTTGTGCCATGTTCCAACCAACTGGGGGATCAGCCAGGCCAACCAGAGCAGCAACAAATGTTCCTTAGCTGCTTCCCAGGTGAGGACCAGAAGACAACCACCTCCAGTGTTGGTGTACAGTGCACACAGCCTGGGGACCAAACAGGAGGAACTGGAGTTCTGCACCCAGAAAGTCAAAGTCACACAAGCATAGGAACAACTGAAGCATGGTGGAACAACTCACGTGACAGGAGGATTGTGAGGGATGGCCATAGGCTGTTTTGTAAAGACAGAAAAAGAGGAGGAGGCATGCATTGAATTAAGGAGAACCTTGAATGTGGAGAAACAAACTATGGCAGCCTTACTGAATGCCTCTAGGTTAGGAACAGAGAGATCATCTCAAGAGGGATCTTACACTAAGCATCTGTTACTGACCTCTGAATGAAGACAGTAAGACCAATGAGATAATACCTGGGTCACTTAAGTAAGCTTTGGGTAACAAAATCTGGATCTTACAGGTGACTTGAACTACCCAGGCATTAGATGCAATAAGAATACAGCAACTCCCAGGGCATTCATGAAGTTCCTGGCATGGAGCAGTGGAGTACTGCTGCCTCAACCAAATGTCAGATGTGCCAATCAGGAATGAGGCACTGCTTGACTTGCTACTCCCAAATGAAAAAAATCTACTTTGTAAGACCTCAGTGAGTGATAGCCTTGGGTGCAGTGATCACAATATTGAGGATCTGGGATCTTGTTGAGCACTCTGAGGATTAGTACTAACACAAAGGCTTCAGATTTCAGAATAGCAAACTTCAGCTCACAGTTGGGAGGGTCTCCACAGGAAACTTCCATGGAGAATAAAGGAGCTAGTGACTGCTGGGAATTTTTCAAGAATGCTCTTCTGGAAGAACAATGAACTGTTTGTTCATTCCCTTTAAAGGTAAGGAAAGTAGGTAGCAAGAGACCCCTTTGACTTAAATCCAAATTTCTGAGCCTGCTCAAAACCAAAGGAGACACATACCAAAGATGGAAAAGCAGGTAAAAGAAAGTAGTGGATTCACTGATTTTGTACACTTTTAAGATTCAGCTGGACAGGGAGCTGGGCCATTGTGTTTAGACTGTGCTTTTGCCAAGAAAGGTTGGACTAGATGATCACTGAGATGCCTTCCAACCTGGGGGGGTCTTTGACACTAAGACTGTAGGGGTTAAAGAGAATGGTGAAGGCAGGAACCTAGAGGAGACAGTGCACAAGGAAGGCAGGATTGCATTTGGGCATCTGCTTTGGTTTCTAGTTCAAGGCTGTTTTGCTTCATTGGATCACAAGGAAAAGTTCAATTATACTGAGGAATTGAGAACCTTATAGTACTAATTTTGTCATTGGCTATTCTGTTGTTAAAGATGTTTTGCAGTTCATTATCTCTAATATTTCTTGAGTTTGAAAGACACAGGACCATAATCTAATAATAATTTAAATCTGTTTTATGTGGTCTTGCATGAAGAACCTTAATGAAACATAGAACAAAAATTACCTTTTGGCTAGTGCAGCAGCTTTTGAGTAAAATTTTCCAGTGTAGTAATATTCCACAAGATGTCCTTGAGCATAGATATTTCCAAGTTCTGTTGCTTTTCTCAACCACTCCAAAGCAGCTTTGCTGTTTTGACGTGTACCTTGTCCATAGAGATACATAATGCCAAGTGCTCCCTTTGATTCCAGATTTCCATTGTGACATGCTACTGAATGCCAGAAAAAGGCCTAAACAAGAGGCACAAAGGGTATGTATTTACTTAGCTGATTTTCTTGTACACTGTTTCCATAAAAGCTTTTACACCAACTATCCTGTAAGAAATGCTTATACATAAAAGAAAGAAGAATCCTTGTAAGGCTTTTAAACCTGCTTCATTTACAGTCAGAGCTGTCAATCAGTGTTACCTGCTTGAATTATGAAGGTTACCAAAGCTGACAAAACTTTAATCCACTCTATCATTCTTTCTGATACTCACAAAAAAAAAAAGGTCTTAGCTAGCAGTGTCAAGTGAGTCAAAATGAGGAATTCCGACTATCTGTTCACATAGGCTTAAATGGATGATAATGTCTAACTACTCAAAATACAACTTTCAAAGTCAAATATACCTGTATACACTGTATTATTTCTCTGAAATTAAAAATTAGTCATGACTACTTTTTATTTCAAAAGGTAGGGCTTTACCTTCTTCATATCTTTTAGAATTGGCATAGAATAAAGCATTCCTAAAGTACTCTGGGCCTTTACACTTGCTTTTGGATTTCCATTGTCTGCAGCAGTAAGCCACAACCTAAGAAAATGGGGACAACAAAGTTTAAGAAACACACAATCTTACAATTTTTCAGGAAAATCACAGACTGCCCTTACCTTTCAGCCTCTTCAACTGAATGTTTAACACCACATCCTTCATAATACGCCCTGCCAAGATTGTATGCAGCTGCAAACTTCAAGTGACTTGCTTCTGGGGAATCAGAGTTGAGTATTTTATACATGTATTCCACTCCCCTTTCCTAAAATTGAGCCATATAAGTTTTGTTCAGACTGTGAAGAGGATGAAATATATAACCTAAGAATTACTAACATCAGGTAATTTTTCCCCTTTGGAGAAAGGCTGAGGCATACTGGCAGAACAGCTTGGAAAACAGCGTCATACCAAAGCAGAACTGATCTTTGGTTACTAGACAGCCCCTAAATTTTTGACCCCACCATATTTTTAGTGTGAAACATTTCCTCATAAATGTTCATTTATTACAATATATTACTCTTCTTCACTGACAAATTTTTTCCCAAAAATATTATTTTGCTTACGTAAATGAATGTCACAACCTACACTTATAACATTTTCAATTTCAGAATTCTGAGAACTTTTTAATATTGCATATTGTATCTGAAATCATAAACCAATCTTAACAAGAAGGCAAAGTGATGCAGAGTACAATTAAAATACCTTAGTCTTATAAAGGACAAAATCTGAAAATGTTAAATAAGCAGATGGAGAGCATTGCATATGAGCAACTGGGCCTCAGAATTACTTTAGAAATAAGATTTACACTGATAGGATTTTTTAGCATAGACACCTTGTATAAATACATTGGAAGCAGTCCTTTATAAAAGGGTTTGCTTTTATTTGGCTTTCATACTGTAATACAGAAGAAAGAAAGAAAGAAACTTTGTTAAAATGTTTATTTGCAAGTAAACAAATGTGGTAATTATGCAGACATACAGAAGAAAGAAACCGCCTCTGAACCCCATCAGAATGTTTTCAGTTCTGCTGACAATGCTGTAAGCACCAGACAGGAATTCCATTTGTTAATATACTCTGGTTCATTTTTTTTGCCTTCTGTCTTATAATTGGCCCTTTTATTCCTAATGCTTGTGTTCTTTCCTTATGCCACTTTTTAAAATCATCTTCACCAACAAATTGACTCTCCTTATTGTAGCAAAGCATTCCTTTGTCTTCCTTTTTTGTAATAGAATTCTTCAGTTTGAATTCTTCAAATGCTTGCAAATGTAATTTTTCATGTGTCTAACTTAAGAATAATACTGTCAACCGTTGGCAAAAGCACAATCGGGTCTGGGATCTGTGCTAAAAGAATAGAAACTACCTTAAAGAAATCTTTGTGCCAGAGATCTTATGAATTGAAATAGAATTGTTTGATTTCCATTTTCACTCACTTTATTTTCATGTACATAATATGCTTATTAAAAAGTAAAAAAATTAAAGCAATTTTAAACATAGCTTCCACATGAAGTCCAACCAAGCCCTTGAAAGTTAATTTTAAAATAGAAATTACTGTATTTTTAAATTCTATTTTATTAAACCATTTTTGAGAACCTCCTCAACCCAGAGTATTCTTTACTGATGCTCTGTAAAAATCTGTACATTGTGAAACTGACTCTAAATGAAAAGCCTGTTAATTTTAAACTAAATAATCATGCTTACAAAGAAGCTCCTAGTAATTATCAGCTAATATTAGAAGAAAATAAAAAGTGTACAGCTAAATTACTCACAGGGTCTTTTTTAGTGCCAAGTCCATCATAATACATTACACCAAGCTGATACATTGCTTGGAAATCTGTGTCCTTGATTTTTTCAAATCTCTTTAATGCTTCTTTGTACAACCCCTGGGAAAGAGAAAACAATAACTCTCTGATATATACAGCCTTCCATTTTTTCAACCTGGTGTATTTCTCTCGTGAACGAAGAACAAGAAATTGCAACCGCAGAACTGGCAGAAAACAGACAGAGTAAGTTAACAACCAAGAAAGTTGGGTAACCAAAAGCCATTCTGACAAACTTTCTTTCCTCCCACAAATCTTTTTAATTTGAGGAGAAAAAGTCTAGTTCAGAGTTCCTGGCCCCTCTATCTGACATCCTTTAACTTAGGTCAGCTGTTCTTAGATCTTGAGGGTTTAACAGTCTGCTTTTACGTCTCTGCTAAGGACTGGTTTCACAAAGACTAATAAACCAGATGTCTGAAGGCTTTCATGGACCCAGATGTCTGCCACACATTCCCTATGGAGGTATCACATGCAACAACAGAGATACTTTCGCTCCGAAGAATGAATCTCAGAGAGTACTTGCTTCTGCATTAAGTCTGAGAAGAAACCACATTTAAAAATACAGTTAAACAACTGTAGTACAACAGTTAACTGAGCCTGGTGTCCTCGGTTAATTGAAATATTTTTGCACAAAAACACTAAGTAAAAACAGTAGAGAAACTAAAATATTCTTATTCTTATCTATATTTTTACTTCAAATTTTCTGTGTGTTTTGATTAAAAATAAAAAGACTGCAAAAGCTTAGAACTGAGCAACAGTTCAACAGTCAGTGAAATGTCCTCACAATGACCAATCAACCCCTATTAATACTGACCAGGCTATTATCTTAAACTCCTCATTGTCTTGGGAGCTTATCCATTTTGATTGTGGGGCTTTGTATTTTTAAAGAACTCTGGAAAAAAAAGCCAGTTTCTTTTTGCAACTACCTGTCATGAATATCAGAAAAAGAAGTACAGGAGGCACGTTCAATCTCACCTTTCCTGAGAATGTTGTCTTATGTGAAGGAGACAGAGGGCTGTGATTAGGAAGTGGGTTTTTTTCCCAGTGTCTAAAAGTAGAGTGCTATGAGCATGTGCATTTTTAGGCACTACAGACATGCATTAAAAAATCTGAAAATTAAAACCTGCTCAAAGAATAAATTTAGGGATGTACAGCAATATCTATCATGGACATCCAAGCCAGCTTGTCAAGCAACACTGAGGAGTCTGTTCATTCAGCTCCATGGAGTTGTCTTAGGTAATTCATTAACAAAAAGATTAATTCATTAATGAAATCATTAAAGACAGGGCCCAGAAAGCAGAAAGCCTGAGTGCGTTAATTCTGTTCCTGCTGCAAACCACGAGACTGATTTAGACTGTACCACTGCTGCACTGTAAACAGTACTGAATCTGTGCATGTCACATTGGAAAATATCTGACTCGGTGTTTGTACTACATTCTTTTCTGTCTTCCTGAACTAAGTTCTCATTTTCTCAGGAAGTTGAGGTTTACATTCATCTGCCAGTCAGTCTTACTCTGTTCCCTCTGTTCTGTCCTTACTCTGAGGATTTACTTTCAAAGACTTGGATGACCAATTGTAGCCAAACCGGGCAGGGACAGAGACCTTGAAGATAATACCTTTCAACAAGTTCTAGTTCCCAGGTGGGGAACAAAGATCGAAAGCTGTGTCTCGGTCAGGGCTCACTCTCACTATAACTGAAATCAAAGTCTGTTGTATTTGGGCAGTCAGCTGCCCAAAAATCCAACCTGGCCTGGAAGTTAGCTGTAAGGATAGGCTGCTGCTTACTTATCTGATCCTTAGGAGACCTCTGAGGGAACTGGAAGACCTCACTAGATGCCTGGGCAAAGTGTGTTTTATTTAGGGGGAACATCATGTGATTTTAATGGGATGAAAGCAGGCATAGGGGGACCTCTTTTAGGTTTTTTTAAAGTGTCTCTTTTTCACGGAAAAGGTGTTGAAAAGTGTCTGCTTTATAGTATTTACTTAAAAGAGGGAAAGCACCTGTTGATAGTATCGTTGTCCATCCAGAAAAGGTGAGGGAGGATCTCCACGTGCCTCACTCCTCACTGGCGACTCCTCCGATTTTGCCAGGAGTGCATCCCGGGAGTCCTTCTCTGATTAAAAACAGACACAAACAGTTTGGGATTATCCCCTAAGAGTGAAACCTGCCTTAATACAGTAGAGGTCTGACGCTGGCCGGGTCCCCTTTCTAATACAAGAGACTAAGATGAAAGAGAAGGCTCTCTTATAAAACCGAGAAGCTGAGTGAAGACAGCCCGAAGGAAACGTTCGGTGAATACACCGTGACCCTCGTGTGCGCGAAGCCCGCCGTGAGGGGCTCAAACCCGCGCCTGCCCCCGGCCGGCCCGGCTCGGGCGGTACCTGGCGGCGGGGGCTCCTGCGGCAGCCACTCGCAGCGCAGCGCCAGCCAGCACCGCCGGCCCAGCTCCCCCGGCAGCCCCGCGCCCGAAGGCGGCTCGGGCCGGGCCTGCCGGGATGGGCACTGCCGGGACCGGCCCGAGCGCGGACGGCCAGAAGGGAGCGCGGCCGCGGCCCTCGCCGGTGCCGAGCTCCTGGTGCTGCTGGCCGTGGACCGACCCTTGGTGCTGGGCCGGGCCCGTGCCGGCTCCCGGCGCCGCTTCATAGCCGGGCCTGGGGCGGCACGGCCTCCGGCAGGGCAGGAGGATGGCTGCACGGATGGATGGATGGGGATGTTATAACGATGGCGTTTCCGTTCGGGCTCGGCCCCGCCTCCGGCCGTTGTCCGGATCGAGCTGTCCACAAGCGGCGGGACGGGCTGCGGGATGGGCGCGCACCGGACCTTCCCTGCTGCCGCCCCTTCTGTCGGGAATTAAAAGCAGAAGCCCAGAATTCTCTGCAGATCACTACAGGCAAAAGGAGCAGAAACTCTGAATGCAATTCAAAGAAAAAGGCACCAGGCCATGACACTTCAGTCCAGCAGGCGGGACTTCACACCACTTCCAGTGATCAGAAACTGTTTGTTGTAATGTTTGTTTTGCCCCTATAGATATTAAAAAACTTAAAAAGGATAATTGAGGGAAGATGCTGTTCGAGGTTTCTCCTGAAATGTAAAGCATTGCTTCCACTTCTGTTGATTGCTTCTGGCTGTCTCTCTTACAAAAAGGAACTAATATCAAAATGTATGAGAGTGCTTTCAAAATAATCTTTAGCTGTGGTCCCAGTTTTTTCTTTTTTCCAGATGATTATCATCCTTCAATTTTTGGCAGTGTGATCTGTTTCTATAGCGACGGGGACAGAGGCAACAATCAAAACGGGAGAGTGATGCCTGCAGATTTGTGCGGTTAAAACCATGGGCTCAATGTAATGTTTTCCAGCAGTCCCAAGTGACTCTAAGTACCAAAAAAACTGCTAAAATTAATCCTGATTAATTTTGTGTAGATGATATAACCAAAGAAATCTACAGGAAACTTTTTTTTTTAAAGCATCAATTAATTACTTGATTGAACAGGCAGAGTGAAGAACAGTCTGTGAAAGCAGCAGTATCCTTCAGCAAAGACAACTAACAACGGGAGGAATGGCTGCTTTTGACGCAGAAGGGTGTGAGATTCACCAGCACACCTTGGTTTATCTGTCTGCTTGCACATCTATTAGAACGATTTTTCCAATTTAATTTTGTTGATACATATGCAAGATGTGTGATCTGAGATACAAAGCACAGAAGAATTTTTGCTAAGTTATTTTCCAGAACAGCTGTAGCCAGGAAGCCTTGTCCTTACCTGGCACTTGGGCTGCCCTGTACCAAACAGATGAGAATTGTTGCTTCTGTGTTTATACCAGTACAAGTACCAGTTATTCAAAAGCAGAAGAGTTTTGCAGGCACTAATGAGGTGTGCAAAATGTGACCTGAAGCTCAAGAACTAATTAATAGCAGGAATTTGAAGAGTTTTGACTGGCCGGATGCAGATGTGTGTGTGGGTGGCTAGGCTGGAAAGATGAGATTCCTCAGGTGCAGCTTGAAACCTCTGAATTGCTGAGGTAATGTAGGGAGGAAAGATCTTTAAAACAAAAATAAAACCAAAAGCACCAAAACACAACCTCTTGGGCAATGCAAAATTATTTAGTCTTAAGCTAATTCTGGATATGTGTGTTTTCAAAAGAATCTTGAAAATTGCACAAAGGTATTTAATCCCTAACAAAGCATAGTTAGAAGTGTAAGAATTTTATTTGTTTGTTAACTAATTAGCTTGGCTAGCTGTTCAGGGGAAAACCCAATACAACATTTTGTAATTACACAAGTGTACTTCTTTCCATATAAAAGAGAAGTGAAAACTGTCACTTACTGAAACAATTCTGCTAAATTGATCACAGCCTATCTACCTGGATTTCTGCGCCTTTAAAAATTGTACGGCATACGCTCATATTATACTGAAATAATTTATATTAGCTTTCCTGAAGAAGCAGCAGAAGGTAATTTCATCGTGTTTGTGAATTCATTTCAGAACTATGTATGCCCTAAAGGAACACTGTTAGGCTTCTTTTTCCCTATCTCTGTTTATTAAAGCCGTGCCATTAGTATTTGTTTTTTAAATACGTGACTTTATTTTTTTAAAATGATGGTAGTGATTATGAGGAACATCCATAACAGACATGGAAGTATTTGACACAGAAGGAAATACCATAATGCTAAGGGAACAGAATTGAGAATTGTGCACTTTGGACACTCACCCTCTCTAGGATGCTTCAAGCTCATGTAAGTGACAATCAAAGTTCTGTTTTTGCAAACTTTTTTTTTTTTTTTTTTTTTTTTTTTTTTTTTGAGCAGAGATGTAGAGATGGCTGTGCCAGGTCCAGCATTGCCGATTCTAGTCCCGCTCAGACTGGTGATGATGAACTTGCTGCGATGTCTGTGCTGAAGGGCAGAGCTGGGTCTCACAGCATGGCACATCTGGCCAGTCTCCCTGGCCTAGTGGCAGAGCTTGGGCAGGACAATGGCACAGATTTATTATTGACTTAAGCTTTTTTTTGGGGAAAAAAGTCTAATTCTCTATCGTTGTCTTGGCTAGATCCAAGTCTGCCTTGGTCTAGCCTTCCCACCCAGCGTTAAGGTCCGCTGGCAGAACCGCCTGGCAGCAGCAGCAGCAGCACAGCCCAGCGCACACAGGCCGCGCTCAGGGCTCCGTGGCTCCGGGGCAGCGCGGTTTCCAGCGGGCGCGCTCCCGGCCGGCGCAGCAGCCGGTGCCGGGCTGCCCGGGGCCCCGGAGGGCGCTGCCGCAGCGGCGAGTGTGTGCGGGACGTGCCGGGCGGCCCCGCGCCACATGGCCGCCCCCGCCGCCAGCCCCGGCCCGGCCGCGGCCCCGCGGAGCCTCGGGGCGGCCATTGGGCGGCGGCTGCCGCTGCCTACGTGCGGCCGGCGGGGCGGGCGGGGCCGCGGGCCCGGCGCTGCAGCCCGCCAGGGAGGCGGGCACGGACGGACCCGCGCTCGCTCCCCCGGCCCCGACGGCCCCGAGCGCTGACAGCCCCGAGCCCGGCAAGGGGAAGCGATGCTGATGCTGGACTGCAGTTCAGAGGTGAGGCTTGGGACGGTCTGGCTGTGGTTCGGTCTTGCCGGGAGCCCGGCTGCGGAAGTGAATGCGGGGTTGTTTGCCTGGAGCTGCTGCTATTAATGCTGGAGCACTAACCCTGTCGATCGGTATTTCTGGTTAAGAGATTAAAAGCCAACAAACTCCTTCTAGCACTGCTCTTGAAAAAAGAAAATATTTAAAAGGCAGTTGCAAGGAACCTGAAGGTCCAGTGATTTGCATGGGGAATGTTTTTTGCTGTGATGCAGTATTCTGGCACCTGCCGTGGCTTACACTGGCAGTAACATTTCTTTTGCTATCCTGTTTCAGGCTGGTAGTTTCGGCATCCTATTTGAGACGGGAACCGCTGTTAATGCACCTGCAGATGCCTCTGGTCAGTCTCCAGCTCACCTGGCTGCTTGTGGTGGTGAGGCTTTTTTCCTACTTTGGCAACTGCAGACAGGAGCAAATTTGAACCAACAGGTAAAAAACACATATGTTTTATTCCTTCTATTTCTAATCTGGCATGTCAGTAAATCCATTTAATATTATTGACACACTTTTTATTTAAGAGAGGGTTTTTTAATACTCAATTGCATTGCATGAGGCATCTAGGGTTGCTTATTCTAGAGTAACTTGTAGCATGAACCAGAAATCCTGTCTATATTGCGTTAGCAACTTCACTTGCAATGTATAATTTAATTTTCACTTTTGGAGTCCTGCATGCAGATATCCAAACGACTTAATTTTTTTTACACAACCTGAGTATTTATTTTTCCTCCAAAAGTTTGTCCCTGCTTCGAGTAAATGAAAGGATTCTTACTTGAATTGCTGAGTTGAATCTCTTACACCTCTGAGCTGATAGCAAGCTACTGGTCACAGCAATCCCTGAATGGTGCTAAGAGATGCTGTTAATCTGTGTAGAGAGTATTCTGTGTAAGTTACCTTTTAGAAGGCAAAGGTTAAACTGCAGGAGACAGCACTTCTGTTTTGTGATCATGAATACATTAGACATGTAATGGTAATTACCATTACTGTACTAGCTATGTTCCTTTAATCTCTCTCTCAGCTCACAACAGACTGGTGTACATAAACAGTCATTTTTGAGAACAAGACAGCTTTATCCTACTCCTCTTCTTGCAAATGACTGTTATATATAAATTGTGTTTTTAGGATTGCCTTGGAGAAGCCCCGATACATAAAGCAGCAAAAGCTGGGAGTTTGGAATGTCTTGCTCTCCTTGTTGCTGGTGATGCTAAAATTGAGTAAGTTGAGCAACATTTAGTAACTTCAGTAAGAGCATCAAAGGATGTGCATTTTATAGAGTACATTTAACTTGCTCAGAACACATGTGCTGAGGCTGACTATAGCCACAGGAGTATTAAAAACTGACATAAACACCAAAGGAGCACCGACCACATGCTCACATGCTGTTGTTTAGCTATATACCTCTGTGATAACTGTTGAGAGAATATTCCTGATCATAATCTCATCCTCTTCTTGCCTTTCTGATATGCTAAAGCCAGTAATTATCTGATGAAAATTTTATTTTAAAATAATTATTCCTTTTTTATTTAATACCAACCCCCTGTATGAGCTGTATGCTATCCTTGAAAAACCTTCTTGGTATTGATTCTCAGTACTTATTTTTATACACCTGCCTAAATCACCACTTAATCAGCACTTGCTCATTATTCCAGTTAATTAGTTATTGTTAATTCTGTATTTCAGCTTGTGCAACAACAGTGGACAGACAGCAGCAGACCTTGCACTGGATTATGGCTTTCTGGAATGTGCCAAGTTCCTCAGGACAATTCAGCACACTCAGACAATGAAACTGAGAGGACAGTCTGGAAACTCGCTAAGTGACAGACACGGCTTGCAGAGAGAGGATCCAACTGCACAGAAACAAGAAAGTGAAACCAGCAGATCCATAAACAGGAAGAGGAGAAGATCAGATGGTGTGTAACAGTGTTGGTTTAATACAATTCAGAGTATTTTTAAAAATGTTTTTAGCATCTAAGTAAAACAAATGTGTGTTAGACACAGAGCAGTTAGATTTAGAAGCCTCCTAGTAAGGATGAACTTGCATAGGTACTTAAGGTTAGGGTCTTCTTGGAAACGGACAGTATATGTGGAATGCCACTTAAGAGGCTACTTCAACACAGAAAAAATGAAAATCATGGGTACTCTTACTGATGTACTGATGAAGTAGCTACAGACTTATTTTGTTTCTATGACAGATCTTGTCTCCTAGCTGCCAAAAGAAACAGCTTGTAATCTCAACATGAAATAAGGGTAATCTGAAGTCTGAAGAACCATGACTGGATGACACACTGATGTGTGTGCTGGGACACTGTCTCCTTCTGAGAAGGAGGAAAGCTTGTTTATTGTTACTTCTTACAGAAGAATTTTGTGAGGTTTTTTTTCCCCCTGGAATACTTGTATTCATTCAGTTATAAATAAATAAGCATAGAAAAATTAATTCTCTTGCTTTTTCTGTGTAAGTATGACAGCAAAATTAATAAAATTCAGTGAACATGGCCATTCTTTTCCCACTCCTAAAATGCGTCATCAAGAATCCCAGCAACAAACAAGGCCTTTGAACAGATTCATAGTGGACAAGACAGCTGGCTAAGTGGAACTTGAAAGGCAGAGGACACTTTATCTTTTCGTCATGAAAGAATTCCATAAAACAAATGGATTTGGCGTTTAATCTATAAAGATTCTAGCAGAAGAGGAAATACTATATAAACCTAAAGTTGTGCTATGGAAAAGTACAGAGTATTTGTTGTCTAATAAATGCATTTGTAAGGAATACAGTTCAAAGCAGGTAACTCTTATTTCTAGAGGTTTCATTAAAAAATAATAGTTTCTTAATTTAAGTCATTCAACCAACATTTCTGTATCAACTGGGTTTTGATTGACTTAAAGCATTATTTTGATAAATAACAGGAGAGTTTTATCTAGATCAGCTACTGTTCTGTCTCAGCGCATTCAGCATGAGAGTGAATTTAAATAGCCTTTGGTCGTTGAGGTAGGCACAGGTTATAATAGGCGTCCTTGTTCCAAAACTCCGGGCCCTTCCAGCCACACCAGCCCTGTCCAAGGAAAAGCAAGAGAGCTTTTAAATCTACTTCAAATTTTGGTTTTCCTGACAGAAATTCAAATTCTGTTTTTCCTGCTTTTTACTATTGAGTCTATTCTTATTTTACTAATTATACTAATCTAAGATGTATGAATTATTTTCAAACGTCTATGGAATGCAATGACAATTTTCAGAAAGTTCTCTACGTGTCTGGAAACACATTAATGGAAAACACATTACAAAAATACTCTCTCCCCCTTCCTCCCTCCCCAGCTTATTTCTTAGAAAGTATCTTCTCCTCCCCATCCCCACTCCCTTCTGCTGCTCCTGAGAGGCTAATGTTATTCTGAAACACCATAATTCTCACAGCTTCCCTAGTTCCTCCCTAGTCACTTTTGATGAGGAAAATGGGTTCTGCATTTATTTTATCCTCCTGGACCACTGAACCATTCTAACAGCTAGTAGCTGTAATAGCCTTTGGTCCTACACATTCTTTGGAAATTGTTTCTTCCTGTGTTCATTTCAAGCTTTGATCATTATAGGCCAGTAAAATATTTCTTAAACAGCTTCTTTTTTTTGTTCGTTGAGTTTTTTGTGGGTTTTTGTTTGTTTGGCTTTATTTGCTGGTTTGGTTTTTTTTTGTTTGTTTGGGTTTTTTTGTTGGGCCTACACCAGGGTATCAAAGATTTAGAAATAAAAGTTACTATTTCCAACTTAATATGAGAAAGATAAAAAATATTGATTACCTAGCACTTACAGGATGATTCAGCTGCTTTAAGAGTTTACGTTTCTGACACTGTATTTACTGGTTTGTAACGTGCTGCATCATCCCTTTTAGTGGCTTTAAATGTGGAAATGACATTACATACCTCTGAGCACATTTTCAAAACAATTCACTACCTACCCTCTGATCATTGTTAAAGGCCTGATCTGAGAATGGTTATTGTTGGATTTTTAAAAGAACTTTTAAATTTTAAAATAAATTATTTTCTCTGTTTGATTTAGAGCATCTTACAGCCTGAACAGAATTTTCCATTTTATTCAAAATATAAAACACATTTATCATATATACTCCTGGGTAAAAGGGAAGATGGGTGAATTCATATAAAATAAAGAACACTGCTTTATAGTATAACTTGATGTAGTTTCTGATCTGATACATCTCCAAAGACACTAAGTTTCAGAAACTGACAATACTTAGCATGTTGTAGTATGCAGGTTAACTGGGGTCCGTGCTTCTTCCATAAGGAATGGAGAAGCCATAGAATGGCCACATTGTATTTGGCTGGACATTATTTGTTTAATGCCAAAATACATGTATATATATAAATGTGTGAGTATATATGTGCATTAAGCCTCACCTTTTCCAAAATAACATGCAGATCTTCTCCTCCAGTGTAATGTGGGTCTAGAATCAAGTATTTAATCTGCCCTGTGGTCTCATTCCAAGCCACTCCTAATATTGTGTGAGCCAAAACACCTCCACCTAAAATAGGAGAAACACAGATTGCTGAAATTTTTTCATTGGGATTAATTTAGTATGCAAGGGCTAAATAAAAGTACATCAACACCTTCTATTAACAGATTAGCTTGTATCAAGATGATTCTGAAAGTGTTTCTTTCATAAGATTCTTGACATTATTAAACAATATATCTTTACAACATCTAAGAAATGTTAGTTGTAGTAACTAAAGTAAGTAGAGAATGTATTTTCCAAATTTCTTCCAAGTCAGCAAGGCAGGTTAAATCATCAGCACCTTCCACCAGATGAAGTCAAGAATATTTCAAACATCTCTTTTACACTTTTTTTTAAAGAAACCTAGCTGTAGGAAAGAAATCTTCAAAATTTCATGGTTGTAAAAGGACTAAAATTAGAAGAGAAATCAGAATTCCTGGGTGAGTTTTATCTGGTTTTTTCTACTATGTTACATCATTGAATATTAGGGGCAGAATAGTAAATTTTGATTTTCCTTTCCTTAGCCTGCCAACAGGAGAAGGGGATGTTTTGATGAGATGGGCACAGGTCAACTCTTGCATGTTTCTTTCAGACAACATGCAATATTTTACTTCCCTGCAATATTGTACTAATAACTCCACATAGCACATAGGGATTCCAGAACCCCTGAAAGAATACAAGCAAAACCAATACCCAAACCCCATCCTCAAAAAGCCCAAATCCAGCCCTCCAATGACAACAAAAATTAAATCAACCTACAAGAGAGCATTACAGGGAAGGTTACTAACAGATTTTTCAATACAGGATTCTACATTCTTGAAATTCAGACAAAAAGGCTGCCGAAATGCCAAGAATATTTAACAGAATCATAGCATGGTTTGGGTTGTAAGGGACTTTAAGTATCACCTAGTTCCAAGCCCCCTGCCATGGGCAGGTCACCTCCCACTAGAGCAGGTGCTCAAAGCTCCATCGATCCTGGCCCTGAGCCTTGGGCCATCCCCCTGGTCTTGGGGCATCCACAAAGAACTCTGGGCAGCTGTTCTGGTGTCTAACAGGGAACCATTTCTTCCTAATCTCTAATCTAAATCACCACCATACCAAAGTCTGGACTTCTGGCATCTCTGTTTTGAGAAAGTTACACTGCATTATGGAATGACAAATACAGACTGAAAAATTGCTTTAATTAATGTTATTAAAGTTGGAAATAATAACATCAATATTGCTAATTTCCTAAAACACTGCATGGAAAAAACAGTTCAATTAATGTTGCAGTATTTTCACAAATGGCACTTCTTATCATACCAATATTTCAGATTATTAAAACTGGTCTTAAAACAAATTTGGATTATACCCTTCTCTTCCAAGCCACATAAACAGTACTCTTTTCTGAGGGGGAAGTCTTGAGGGACTCTATGAACTTCTGTTCCTGTAGAGAATGGAAGTCAGCTCAAATTCTGACTTAACAAAAATTTATAAAAACACCATTTAGACTGACTTTTTTTTCCATGTTTAATACTGAGCATGAAAGAAATACTTAATAAAAATATACCAACCAGACTAAACTCTATCATTTTTGAGGCTACCTTGGGAAAACTGTAATTTTTAATTCATCTACAGTTTTGATTAACTTTTGTACAGTAAATTAAATGGGTTCTAATTGAAATGAAATTCAGCACAGGGAAGCCACGCACTTTCATTAGCATTTTTCAACGATCAAGCCCTTACCAATCATAATTGGAGTTCCTTCAGTCTTGAAATGATTAGCAAGCTCTCTTCCCTGCAATGCTAGTTCAGAACCCTGGCTAGGTAAGAAAAACAGTAAGAGATTTGTCATTCTCACTAGGTTTACTTCACTAATTGTCCATTATACTCGTTCACTGCATAGATAACTCATTAGAAAGTCACTGTGATTATTCCTGTGTATAAGAAATATACCAATTTTCAGAGAAAATCTGAAAAACATTTTCTAACACAAGGTCTATTTGCTAGGCAAGGAAATTAATACATACATTTTTAATATCTTGTATTTGTATTTCTTTATATAGTGGCTAATCTTTTTAAAACCCAGTGAGAGTCTGTGTGCCTGCTCCCCAAGTAGGAATGGGTTAAATGCAGACAGAATACAAAACTGGGAAATGATGCATTTATTATAATGGATCCAGTACTGGTGTTGCTGGTACAGCTGTGAAGTCTTATTTCCATAAAGAATTAGAGATGCTAGCTGGAAATAAGCCCAAGACAAAAATGCTATCCACTGCCAGTGACCAGCTGAAAAAGCTGCATGATTGTTTCTTCTTCCCAGCATGGTACTGATGTTGGCTTTTCGTAACATGGAGAAAAACTGGTGCTCCCCTGTAGCAGCACTATGAGCAATGCTACCCAGTTCAGAAAGGAATGTATTCTATAATCTCATATGCAGGAAAAAAAATCTACTGGCAGGGCCTGTCACAGCTGCTATAAATAATAGGTAGATCATCTGCAAGTACAAGCTCTGGAGCAAAAAAAAGATTAAAATATTGAAGACCTGCACTATTTTCCTACCATTAAGGATTCCCATTACCATGCTCTTTTAGAATACCTACAGTGTGAATTTACTCTAAATAAACATAACACATGAAAAGTATTTTGGTTTGTATTTTCATACATACTGTTAGTGTATGTTCTTAATTTCGTGACTATATTTATTAAATGTTCAGGGTTTTATTAGTCTGCTTAGTGCTTCCTAAATGATAAAAAGTTTTTCTTCTGATAAATGCTAAAGACTATTCTTTTTGTCCCAAATATCTTTGTGGGGTCCTTCACTGTGTATGAGAGCATCAGATTGTTAGAATGGAAACAAATTCCAATTCCTTGCTTTATTATCTGTCACACAAATGCAAAAAGGAGAACATTATTTTCCACACATCTCAACAATTTGCCTCAATCATAAACTCACAAGTTAGGTCTGTGGCTGCAATAATAATCAATTTGTTAGTGTACATTCAGTTCTCTCTGGACATCAGACCATGTGCCTGCATCAAAAATTGTGGTGCAAAGGCTGAATTCCGTATCAGTTTGCATATCACGAAGCAATTCATAGATTAAGCAAACCCAACAGGAGCCACATTTCTTGTGGATAGCTTTATAAAACTGGGCAATTTGCTTATTATAGCAATTTAAGGCAACTGGAAAGTGGAACCCAAAGCTCCCAAGAAATTTAACACCACCTTCATCTATAAGCACTTAGCACAACTAAAAGTAGGAATGGAGGGTTAATTATACTTCTTCTTTAATTATACCTCTTCTCCCATGTACTGTGATCATGATTTGCATTTTAAGGCATTCAGTCTTTCTAGCAATTACCAAGCTACTAAACAGGCAGTGATTCTTACCTGACAAATAATATTTTGGATGTTATTCCAAAAAGCTGATTCAAAACAAGCTGTACCTCAATCGAACCAATCCATTGCCGTGAGCCAACAAACGCTGCAGGCTTGTCTCCAGCATCAACCAGTGCCTTTGCAACATCATAAAGAGGAAGAAACCCAAATATCAACAACATATAGTAGGGAATTTCACCACTTTGTGTGAACAAAGTTGCTTTATATATGTGGGCATGTGTTGTGAACCTAGCTGTTTAAAAGCAGACCAATGTCTGTTGAATTCATTCACTGGGGATCTGTTTTGGAAATGTCCCTTTGAGCAGTAATGCAGAGACTACAATCCCAGGTGTACAGGCAGACTTCAGGCTGGAAGGGGGACACTGAGCTTTTTATAATGGATTGCATCACTTATACACTGCAGAAGCCACTTCACAGACTGAAAGGCTTGGATTTCTATTCAAAGCACTCAGGCAAGGATCCATAAAATAGTGCTCTGAGGAAGAGGCTACTGATCCATGTCAAAAGTTATGGTCTACTTTAACCTCTTCTTCATTCTGAGCCTTTTATGTTACATTCAGCACTTGAGAGGGACCTTTTCTGCTTAGGACACAAAGCCCAAAGGTCTTCTGAGGACTACTGCCCTCTTTCAGATGCCTAAAAATACTACAGGAGTGCACAGATTTCAATAGCATTCAGGTGTGGACTGAGAAATGTTCAGGAAATATGGTTTTACCTTTAGTGTTCAAATCCCTGCTACATATAATGAATGTTTTGTCATGGAATGAATTAAACTTTACTAAAAATGTTCAGTAAATAACTGTAACATGAAGAATTATATTTAGAAGACTGAAGGTAACTGCAGTTATTCCTTGACAGGCATAGCCAAGTATGGGTATTAGCTACAAGCCTACAGTTTTAATTCAGTGCTGTTAACAAGAATGAACATATTCAAGTATGCATTTAAATTCAAAACAGAAAAAGAAGTGAAGAAGAGTTCAAAAATCAGGAAAAGTGCACTACTGTCAAAGGCAAAGTTGCAAAAATTGTCAGTAAATTCCTGTGTATCATCTGGGAACTAATCCAGCTGTCACTGAATATGACAGCCAGTTTTAAAACTGATTTTAGCATGACACATTGGGTTCTTTGCTCTTTTCATTCGACAAAAACACTGAAAATGTCATATCACAGCTTCTAATATAACATTAATCCAAGGAAACATTTAAAAGATTATTTTAATGTATGTTATTTGTACAGATAATGTCACCCAAAACAAACATTCAGAACCACCAGTCCAATTTCAGGGACAAAAAAAAAATCTTCTAAAATGTATAAATTTGATATTTAAAAAATAATCTACACAAACCTTTATAGACAAATAAGCATAAAATAATCTCCTTAAATGTTCTGTACCTGTTGAATTTCCTTGTGTGTTGGTATAGGTCTATCCATGTAGCCTTGGTGCTTGAACCAAGAGCAGATTGTCTGCAGAGAGCGATAGGCACAGCCCCAGCCACTGTCATCGATGCGGTCCTGCATGTAGTGGTGGTAACTGTACACACCTTGCACTAAATAAACCTGCACAGGAGGGAGAACACACAGGCATCTCATGACACTTGCACTAAATAAACCTGCACAGGATGGAGAACACACAGGCTGCTCATCACACGTGTACCAGTTTGCAGAGAAGTCATATCACCTGGCACTTGCACTGTAAAGTTTGCAGCTGGGGACTGCAAATCTTTGGAAGATTCAAAGGGTCATTATTCACACATGATTACTCTACCTGGTTTTGTGTCCTAAACTTCTCTGTTCATAGTTTTAGTTTCCTGACCTGGTTCTGAGAAACTTTTTAGAATACATACTAAAATCATGGACATTATTTTCCCAGGAAAATCCAATTTCTTTGGGACAACTACAACAAATTAAAGCAATGCCATTTTGTGCAGAGGAGCACTTTTGCTTAAAAGGTCAAGCCAATTATTTCACTTTCCATCTGCACATAATTGACCATCTAAATTACTTCTTTCAATAAAAAAAACCTCAATTAAAATAAAAAGGTACTTTCTGCAAAACGTTTCAATTTAAACTTACCATACCAGATTCCATGCCAGGTGAACTAAGATGTAAATGTGGATTTCTGAGATATCCATCTTTATATGGTTCATCTGGAAAATGATAAGCATTTGCTCTCTTGAAATATGGTCTGTCACAAGGCAGATTGTATAACCCATGCAATTCCTACATGCAAGTTCAAATAAAAATAAGAAACACAATTCAAGTTTTGGATTAAAAGAAAGAACATATTGTAAGCAGCAATAAAGATAAAGTTTTAATAGCATAGTTTAGCAAATTATTAAAATAGGCTTAATTAAACACTGAGCAGGTATGTTTACTACTAGACCTCTCCTCTGCAGGGAAGGTCATGCAGGCTAACCTCCCTTCTAAAGGGCCCACTACTTTATGCAGTCCTGTTACATAATACCTGCTGCTGGGGCCCCACTGGAAATACCACGAGTAGCAGGTTTGTTATGAAAGCATGATAAAATATACCACCATAGAAAAGGATTACAGTTTTATCTACACAGTAATGTAGACACACACGCCCAATTATAATCTAAACTGATATTGGAGCACACAAATAACGTACTGACACAAAGTAAAGATACTGGGCTTATGGTTCAAGCAGATTCAGTCTATTTTAAAATCTCTTAAGCTCTGTTTGCCACACAGCAGCCACATTTAAAGAGATGTATTGTCTTATTTCACAGAGCTTAAGAGTGAAAGGCATGCTGAGATCATCTAGGATAATGTGTGTAACACAGGTAATACATTTTAGGCAGATGACCCAGCACTGAACCCAGCTACAGGAGCTGCAGTAACACTTCCCATCAGTGGGTTAGAGTGAGCAGCAGACAAAGAGAGCAGGAAACAGGCAGTGCCACCAGTGCCTGAGGCCTCTGCAAACACAAGGCTAGATTGGGTTTTATATACCCAGTAATGCTTCACACAAAGAAAGTCCCCAGTTTCTACACCTCTAAGCTGCATAATATTCTTCCCCTGCTCTCAGTACATGCAATTGTGTGACCTAGACTGATTTCAGTCTCAATCTGAAAGGACTGGCACATCTCAACATTCTTCCACCTCATCCATATTCTTTTTTCTAGATGCCAACCCAAAGGCAAAAAACAAGCCAAAAACTAGCTAAGTCTGGTCAACTGTGACCTACAAAAAGCAGCCCCTCCAAACAGACAAATACCCCACAACACCACAAATACCCCACAACACCACAAAACCCCACCAAAACAAACAAAAACCCCCAATAAGCCTTTCAGGACATATGAAAAAAACTGAATGTAGTAACACACCAAAAGGAAAATAATGTTCTACCATAGAAGAACAAAAAAAAAAAAGGGAGAAATTCAAATAACACTTTCCTGGAAGTATAATTTAGAGAAAATATTTATCAAGCAAATTTTATGTACTTTTGAAGTTTCTGTTTTTCCCTCACAAAAATGAGATCTGGCACCTTCTGTAAAATAACTTCTAATGAATCAAGTTTCCACATTCGGTATACTTCTTTGGTTATAATAAAAATGAATCTAAAATACAGTAGTATCCGCTAGTATTTATTCTACATTGACGAAATAGAAAGCCCTACCACTGCTTCAATTACAGTAATTAAAATAGAAGTAAAAGATCCAGTTCTGTTACTGTTTGTTGGCTTTACCTTTCTGTAACTTTCCAGCTGATCATCTGAAATACCCGTAGGATATGAGACTGTTATGAGGTGATTTTTTCCCGGTAACATGAAATGAAATTGTTCTGGTACCACAATTGATGTTCCTTTCACGTATTTCATGATACATCTTTCCATGTCAGTTAATTGCCCATTAATTGCTTTCACTAGGAGATTTTGTACCCTGCAAAGTACAAGGGAGAATATTTCCAAAGTAGAGCAGTGATTGTGAATGATTTTTTTCTCACAGCTGTGAGTTATACAATACCTAAATGCATGTCTGACCTGGTCAGATGACTGCACTACTTCAATGCTTCCGCTCCCACAGGAAAAGGCAGAGCCCAACTGTGCCTTACTCAAAGCTTGTCTGCACAGAGAAACGAGTCCCTAGTGATTCAGTCTTCCCAAATGTGGCTAGCCTGCTCTCATATCAGAAACACAATCAGTATGAGCATTTGTCAAAATAAAAATGAAATATACGACTAAATTTATTTTTTTTTAAATCCACACCACTGAGTGTTGCTCAGAGTCAAATCCTATGGAAAAAATGCAAGGAAAAAATACATAGGCAGACTCAAATGTTTTCCATCTGTACCTACCCAGCTGCATCCCCAAATGTAGAGCTGAGATTACAAAGACTCATCAAATACACCCCAACTCTCACTTTTATACACCTCACATACAAAAATTTCTAGAACATTTTCCTGACTTTGTCAATTCTTTGCTAAGCAATGGTTATAAGTTATCAAATCTGTCAGACATTGATAAACTGAATTTCTTAGAGACTGCAAAAGGATCGTGTCTCAAGATTATTGAAGTTAACAGCTGTCTACACGAGCTTTTATTATTTATACAGTTAAAATTACATCACAAAAATACTACATACTTTTCATTAAACTCATGAATGATATAGTTTTACTTTATTATTTCAAGAAAAAGCAGAAATGAAGCTGAAAAATTGCAAGCTCAGGATAACACTTACTTTCCCCATGGCTCTTCTGGAGAAACAGATACAACAACATCAACTGGTAATGTCATATTTATGTAGTGGTGTTCCTTCTTTTCCCTTTCAATGACTGGAGCCAATGCAGCTAACGAAGATGTCATTTCCAACATGAGGTCTACATTGATTATCTGCTGCTGCAGAGAATAAAGACACCAATATTACATCTCCAGCTACAAGAAGGCAAAAGTAAGAACCAAGAAGTACATGAATGAAGAAGGCAAAAGTAAGATTGCAGGTATTTGGTATCAAACTCAGTAATTAAATACTTGGGTTAGGAAAAAGCTGGTAATGTTGAAGACAAACTTCCATGTGCTGATCTACCTTAGGTGGATTTTTGCATTCATGTTGAGTCTCAATTTTAAAAGCATTCTTTAAAGTTATGTCAATGCCTATTTGTGTACAGAAAAGCCTAGGGAGGACAAGTCTAAAAATGTTTAAATGATAATTTTTTATTTGTTAGAAACATACCGTATCCTGTAACTTTTTATCCTTTTTTTTGCCAAGCTTTCGTTTGGTCTCATCATCTTGATCAAATCTGAATTATTAACAGAAAGAGAAATTTCTATAAGATGAAATTAATCTGTTAACCATCCCCCCCAATTTTTAAATATACTTACTGTATAAATCTTTTTATCTCCTTACATGCAGACTCATCAGTCAGCTCTGGAACTGTGGTCATACCATTGTTAGGCCACACATAGACTGAACTGTGGCAAATTCTGAACACAAGAACCTCGGAGGACAGTTTGTTTTCAAGATCACTGAAAACATATCCTAATGCCTTTTTTGTTGATGCCTCTGAAACACAGTAAGGATATAATTAGCCTGGAAAATTCCCTCAGTTTTTTAATAGCTGCTGGACACACATTTAATTTTTTTTTTTTTTGACTTGGAATAAAAATTCAAGTGCTGTTATGATCAGAAAAAAAAACTGAGGTAAGATTTCGCTTAACAGGTCTGTCTCAAACATTCACACTCACCTCCCTGAACAAAAGTGTACTGTTTCTCTCAGATACTGTCAAACTTACAGAAGAATAATCTACTCTGCTGTCACTTACCACATCTAATAAGTCTTAACCAAGCCTATGGCTGCAAAAAAACTTCCATGTACAAATTCTATGTATATTTATGGTTTTGAAAATAATCCTGAAAATATTCAATCTGAGTCACTCACATGTTTCTGACCTCATATAATTGTTCAGAAATACTAACCAAACCCAGACTAATCTGTGGAAAAGCAGGACCTGCATTCCAGCTGAGGATCAAATTTTGGCTGGCATAAACCTGTATGCCCCAGTCTGGTTTGCCTGAAACTTTATTACTGGTATGTACAGTTGTCTTTCAGAGCTTGTAAGGTGTTTTACCCACACCTTACAGCTTGAACCTAAAATGGATATGACACTATTGGATATGATAGAGTAATAGGCACATTAGACACATTTTTTTCCTTACTGTGATGGTTAAAAACCATTACTTTGAATACAGTACTAACAAGCCATCAAAGACTATGCTGCATCTCTCTGATGCATTAACTTAAATTTGGTCATTATTAGATAACTTTTGTACTAGAAATCTGTAAAAACTACATTAATATATTATATTATAAACTACATTATTATTATAGAAAAGTCAAAGGAAAATTGCTCCAAAAGAAAAGGCTCACTGCCCTTCAAAAGCAACAGTGTGCCTTATTTACCCACTAACAGGTGTGAATACCATGTACTTGCACAATTCAAACACCACTCTGCTTCACTGTGGTTACAATCCACTACACCATAGACGAAGTCAAATAAATAACCCTTCTTTGAGGATGCAACTCACAAAAGGATGTTTTGGATTAGCAACACTTCTGCTCCACATCATAAACTCAGATAAGCCCAAGTTCCTTATCAAGGTTCACTAGATGGAATTCAGTGATTCTGCTGGAGACACATCCTTTTAAAATGCAGAATGACTGAGAGCTGAGCTAAAAGCAGCCCCCTTCCCCATCCTGCCTTGTGACAGCTCAATGGCTCCTGAGAGCCCTGAGCAGGCTTTCTGAGGAGAATGGCACTCTACTGTAACAATGGGAGACTACTGGAGCCCCTTTGTGCTTTATGGGCCAGTCCCTTGCTATCACATGGAATTGCAGTAGCCAATCCTGCCTAAATTCAGTAGAGTGACTTGTTAGCTTGTTCCTCTTCTCTATTTCTCTGGAAAGATTGGACCACAATCTCAAAATTGTACTATTTATACAGTCCAATGATAACAAATTCATTGCCTTAAAGTTATTCCCTGTTTGCTTACAATTTCAGAGTCAACTTCAGCTTCAAGCTGAAAAGTGATCCAAATAACATATCCACAAGTAAATGTATATGCAAATGAAATTAGTTAAAAATGTCAATGTAAAGTTTATTTCAAATTAAAATAAAAAACATAGGATGGAAAAAGAGTGTCAGAAAATTTATAGAGATAAAGAATAATCTTTACAGGTTTGTGAAGAAGCACTTAACACCTGGTAAAATGCCAAGAAAATAAATATAATAAATAATTTCTTAATAAAAGTGAATATAAGTATTAAGAAATCTATTAGTCTTATAGACACACCATCAGTCGTTGCAAGCTGAAATGCAAGATCCAAGCCTCCTCTGATTCTGAAGAGTAGATCCATAGCTTCTAGAATTACCTAAGGAGAAAAAAGAAGCAACAAAAATGAACAGCCATTTCAACATGCCTTCTCTCAAGCCACAACTGACTGCTGTTATACCACAGCGTGCAAGCACAGCAGCAATTACTGCAGCTGCTCAGGTTACACAAGGCCAGTGAATAAACAGGGAAGTGAGCGGCGCAGCAGTGCACAGTTGCTGCAACCAGCACCTCAGTTGCACCTTGGAACACATTTCCTACCTCAACTAAAAAAGTCATAATTCTACACTTCTACTGTATAGAAATACCTTAGGTAAAATGTCATTGTTTCTCATTGTTTCAATCCAAATGTCATGTTTCCCATAACATACATTCACATATATATATTCTTCCAACTCAAGTAAAGCAAGGAGGGAACTGAGCAGAAAGGTAATTAGCCACATCTGCAAGTATGCATTCCTTAGTTAGGAAATCAGTTTCAAGGAAAAGAGAAAAAACAAAGAGGGGGGGAGCGTGTGTCATACAAAACCTCTAGAACTAAGGCTGAATTTCACATTTGACAGGAGAGCAGCTTATGCCACCACACAGACCAGCCAGCTGTTTCTTCCCCCTTCCCAAGTCCCTGCTCTGTGTCCTCCTAACTGCTCACTGCAGATATTTTAGCATGAACTTCACCAGACAGCTCATGCAGATGGAAAGACAAGACACCCTTCTATTTAGAGAGGACTTTTTCAGACAGATCAATCCCCAATCAAGTTCAGTGTACCAGACAAAAACAGCTGTGGCAGTAGAGAGAGGAACAAAAGGTGACAGATGAGTGTGGGTACTGCTCACTGTAACAGTCCACAGAAAGAATGCTTAAACTTTTAGCTTTAACTGCTCCAAAAAACCACCAAGCACCTGTAAAAATAATTTTACTAGGACCCTTTGGAAAGACATACTGCACAACTGTTTGCTTACAAACTATGAGACACTCTCATGGGCAATGCCATTGCTACTCATGAAATAAAACGCCCACAACATAGGACTAATTTTCTTTCCATTAAAAGCATTCTAAAGAGAAATATGCAAAATATGCATGACTATTAAAATAATCCTCTACAGTTTATCTGCTGGTGAAGGATTTTCATGTTTCAGTGATTCTGGAGTGCCAATAAAGTTTGGTTCCGGAATCATAATTCTGAATTATTTTAGATAACATAGTTATCTGCATTAACAGGGTCTCAGAGTATGGGACCCACAAAAGTGCCAGCCAGAATGTGAAAAAATGTTTGCCTAGGTTGATGTAAATGTTTCTTATTTGAATTATTACTATGCAATAATAACATTCATGAATAAAAAGAAGAGCTGTGCAAAACCAGCCACTTTTGAGAGTGGCTCATCGTGGACATCACAGAATCACAGCATGGGTTAAGTTGGAAAAGACCACAGTGGGTCATGGAATCTTTTGAGTTGGAATGGAACCACAAGGACAATGACTGCAACACTTAAGTGAATGGCCCATAATGGGGATCAAACCCACAGCCTTATTGGTAGGATGATGTGGCCCAACGTCCTTGCTCAAGCAGGGTCATCCTAGAACACACTGCACAGGATTGTGTCCAGACATTTCCTGAGTATCTCCACTGAGGGAGACTCCACACTGTCTCTGGACAATCTGTTCCCGTGCTGTCACTGCACAGTAAAGAAGCTCTTTCTCGTGTTCAGGTGAAACTTCCTGGGCATCATGTTCTGCCCGAGGCCTCTTGTCCTATTGCCTGGCACAACCAGAAGAGCCTTGCATCATCATGATGACCTCTTCCAAAAAATCCGTGCCTAAAGCCAGGCAAGCCGAGTCCCCCAAGGGCGATGGGGAATGGCAGGGGCTAAAGGAAGGCGTCGGTGCGGGAGGCGCCCCTGCCCCCGGTGTGACACAGCCTGGGTCCGCCAGAAGGGGGATCGAGGGGGCTCCGCACCTCCCCCCGAGGTATCCCTGGGGCTGGAGGCCCAAACGCGACGGCCGAGCACCCAGCGGGGACACCAGCCAGAAGCGCGGACACCAGCCAGAAGCGCGGACACCAGCCTGCAGCAGGGACACCAGCCCGCCCCGCCCGGCGTGGCCCGGCCCCGCCGCCAGCTCGGCCCGGGCGGGGGCGCTCCCCTGCCCGCTGAGGACGGACACACACCCACCCACGTACCTACCTAGTCTCGCACCCATCCGTCCATTCCCCGGGGATGGCGAGAGGCGGCCGGGCCGGGCAGGGGCGGGCCCACCACGTCCGTCAGCGCCGCCGCGGGGCCCGGCCCGCCCGCAGCCTGCCGGCGCACGCGCGCTGCCGCCGAGCCGGGCGGGGGGAGCGGCCCGCGGTGGCGGCGGGCCCCGCCTGCCCGGCCCGAGCGCTCCCCGTTCCGTTCGGCCGGACGGCAGGGGCTGCGCTGCCGCGGGGCTTCCCCGGACTCAGCCTGCCCTTCCCTGTGGGGCTGAGCGTTCTCTCCTTGGGCAGCCATGGTTGCGCTCAGCGCAGAGTGTCTGGGATCGGCGGCCTGCTGCCAGGCGGTGCTATTACTTCTTTATTATTTCCTAAATCCTTTGGGAGACGCTCCGGCATCCCGCTGGCCCTGCTGCTGCCTCGCGTTACTGCTCTTTCCGGGCCAGGCTTCCGCATCCGCCATCGCAATTCTCAGGCACATCGGCATGCTGAGGTCCAAAATTCTTCCCCCTGAATCCCTTGATAAATGCTCTGTGCGTTAAGATGTAGAATTTAATTCCAGGTCTTTTTTTTATGATAAATTATTTCTGTCCTTCTCGCAAATAATGCTAACTAGCTTCAAACAGCGAACACTTAAACCGGTTTCCAAGGGTCAGCCTTTGATCATTTGGAGTCGTTTCTTTCTCGTCACCTGCCCTTTGGTTCCTTACCAGATGTCAGGATCTCCCAGCAGTTGAAGAACAGCACTGAGGTTGCCTGATGAAGTGATGGTGCATTTTACACGGTGTGAACCAACGCATGTTGCAAAAACCCTCCCTGAAAATAACTAAAAAATTGTGAGCTTTTTAAAACTTAGTCATGCTGTCTGCTCCACATGCTAAACACAAGTAAAATATGGCTCACCTGTCCACCATACACAGTGTTCCAGCATGTTGCTTTTCATAATAAAATGTATAAAATCTGTTTTATTAGTGTTGTGCTGCTACAGTGCTGTGCTATCGCAGCTTTTCTGTTCTGCATCCACATGCCAGACAGGTCTAAAGTGATATCCATCTATAAACACTTTCTGTTGGAAATTGTGGTGGTTTCACCCCAGGCAGCAGCCAAGCCCCATGCAGCCACTTGCTCAGTGCATGTGGCTGCAAACCCCAGCAGGACTGGGGAGAAAAACAAGGAGGTAAAAGTCAGAAAATTCATATGTCAAGATAAAGACAGTTTAACAGGGAAAGCAAAAGGCACACAAACAAAGTGAAACAAGGAATGAATTCATTGCTTCCCATGGGCAGGCAGGTGTTCAGCCATCCCCAGGAGAGCAGGGCCCCATCACATGGAACAGTGACTTGGGAGGACAAAGCCATCACTCCAGATATCCCTCCCTGTACCTACTGAGCATGCTGTCACATGGTCTGGAACATCCCTTTGGACAGCTGGGGTCACCTGTCCTGGCTGTGCCTGCTCCCAGTCTTCCACACACCCCCAGCTCTCCTGTGTGGCAATACCAAAAGCAGAAAAACCTTGGCTCTGCAGATATTGTTCATCTATTAGTTTTGGGTGTTTTTTTTATTTTTTTTTTGAGACATCTGGCAGTATCCCACTCAAGTTCTAACACTCAGGATTTGACCTTCATTTTTTATTTGGACCTCTTAAGCAAGAACGCAATCATGACCAAACAGTTCCAGTTGAAAGCACAGTCATACTTTTAGGTTGTCAGAAGAACGGGACCACATTATCCAACATGCTATATAAAATCCCCATTGTTTCTTTTCTTGTGCAAGTTCATCTAAGAAAACTTTGCAAGTTTGCTTGCTCTGGTTTTATTTATCCTATATATTTTCCCCATATGTAGTGAAAAATGTCAGCCAGGGAACATTTTTGGTCTAGGGTAAGAAAAAGATTTGAAGAAATAATTAAGCTGCCTGCAGCTGAGACAAATTCAGAGTCAAAGCTAAGCATTCAGGGCAGAAAATGAAAACAGAGAAAAGGTGGCATAATTTCCACTGGGAATAAAAATATGGGGGAAAAAGAGGAAAAGGATGAAACAGAGGGGAATAAATATCTATGAAAGCATAAGAAATGAAGCCTGGAGCTTGTATAAGAAATATATAAGAACGCACTTCATTAGTTAATTAGTGTCCTTGTTTCTTAAAATCTAAATGGAAAATATTTCATTCCACAGAGCATTGAATCTTGGTACAGGTTTTTTTTTAAGATGCTAAATTTAAGCCATTCCCTTTAGACTAAACTTTAATTTCACTTTCAAATGGATTTATGATGCATAAATATCTATTCAGTGACTCCAGATAACTAATACAGTAACACCTCTTAATCTGTCACTTTCCAGCTCTTCAGTTTGGAGCTCTGTCATCAGTCATTTAGTACTGTGCTCTGCTAACCACTGTTTTCCTTTTGTTATGTTCTTTACTCTTGACTTACTTGACTGACATTGATTCATCTGAGGAAGATGATGAGAGCAAGGAAAATGTAACTTACACACATCACTGTGCTGGGTGGTTGGCCTAAGAGATGAAGCACCTGAGATCTTTCAGAAGGGAAATCTATTCAGAAAAGTTAGCTTCTGGTGATCCCATGGCTCCCATGGGGAGCTCCAGGCTCCCTATCCTTCCCACTATAAATGCTTTTCCTGAACATATAGGTTACAGGCACTTCGTAAGCTACTGCACATTTTCCCTCTCTGCTACTGCACATTTTCCGTCTCTGCTATATAAATTATTATGGGAAAAATGGCTTTATTTTTGATTAAACTGCTTAGAGCTGCACTTCTTAGGAATGCAGCCTCAGCAGACTGGGATTTAGCTGTACTTGGATATTACAAAGAACTGATCAGATCCCTCAATGTTTTAAACTAAAATTTGGCACTCTTGCAATATTGGTGGACATAATGTTTGAGGAATAGCCAATGCTGTATTCAATCCTGTATGTTAGGAAGCTTATTGGCAATAATGCCCAAGCTCTGCCAATCCCTGCACCCCTACTGGATGTGGACTTTACCACTATCAACTGCAAGTGATATAGGAATTTTGTTATTTTTTTGCCACAACGCAGCTCATTTTAGTGTTATGTTTTTACTTTTTCTGCCATATTTTTAAGATCCTTTCCTCAAAATCCAGACTGAGAGAACATTTAAAACTAAGAATTCCTCAAAATAATGACTGAATTTTTCTTTGGAAATTTAAGGGATATTTGGGGTTTTTATATGTATGTGTATATATATATATATATATATGTATGTATATGTATATGCACAGATGCATATGTACAGATATATATATATATACACATAAAAAGGTGATGCAGTCTGCTATTCAATATTATTACTTGCTTCTGCATGAAAACTATTTTCATTAACTTAGTTATATTGTAAATTGCCACTTGGAGGTCTTTTAGTGAGGTGGCATGAAAGAAGGCACATTTGATCCTTACTCAAGGCATTCTGACTCATGTGTAATTAAAGTATAATTAAAAATCGGAAGGATGTCATAAATAATAAAGAATGACTAATTTTCCATCATTTTCCTGGACCAAAGAGCAGACCTGCTACAAGCATAATGACAACTTTAAATGTGATAAAGTAAGCTGCTCTGAGTTCTTGTTTTGTATATGCTGTCTATCAATAGTGATTAGCACAGTTGTTCACTACTGTCTAAAATAATTGAATAAATGAAGAAATTTATTATTTTAAAAGGGGAAACAAATGTACGTGATGCCACAAGACTTGGCTTTCAAAATTTATTCCTACTGTCATCTGAAATTCAAATGGTAAGTCTATATGGGTCACCAGGGAACTTCAAGATCATGCTATACAGATGGCATGGAAAGATTATTATATTTTATTCTTTTCTGACTTGATAAATGTAAAAGACCAGGAATGTTCCCTGCTCAAAAATGCTTTCCCCCTATGCTTATGGAATAAAATTGGCTCCCTCTGCTGGCAGACACAACATTCGTTAATTTTAACCTCTGAAGCTTTTGGACAATGGCACTCAAAATGAACTCCGAACTACAATCAGTGCAATGCTGGGAGACCTGTGTTGTACACAGTGCATATATATAGGCAGATATGCGCATACTTTTTTTTTTTTTCCCTTTTTTTGTGTAAGCTATTCAGCCTTGCTGAATACAGCCTTGCTGTTCAGCCTGAGGAATGACAGAACTGCTTCTTTCTCCTGCTCCGGATTGTCGGAGCCTGCTGCCGTTCCGGGCAGGGGACAGGATCATCGACAGGAGCATCTGCGCTGGGAAGGGTCCTGAGGGAGCAGCCGGGGCTGCCGCCGAGGGGCTGCCTGGGGAAGAGGCGAAGCAAACCTGGCAAAACACCAGCCTGGGGGACCTGGGCACCCCCCGCGCCGCCCAGGGGCAGGCGGGGACAGCCTTTATTCCAGCCCAGGCTCTCCTCCGCCCCTTTTTCTTCCCCGCCGGGGGCTGCCGGGGCTCGCCAGCCCCGGAGCTGCCCGCAGGGTGGCGGGGAAGGGCCGAAAAGGAGGGCTGGGAAGGAAAGGCCGGGACGGGAGGGCGCGGGAGGCCCGGCCGCCCTCAGCGGTGGGCGGCGGCAGCGGCCTCTTCGTGCGGCCCGCTTGGCCCTCAGAGCTATTGCATAAAAGCGACAGATCTGGCAGGATTTGTTGGTGAAAGAACAAGTTCAAAGGCAACCTTTAAATTTAATGTTCAAATTAAAAAAAAATCTGTAATATGATGACTTAGACTCTGCAGAGCGTTTGCTGGACTGGGACTTCTCTGGCTACCAAGGCAGGCACAGGGAGGAAATCTCTCAAGAGAACGCTGGTGGAACAGTCCCAGGCTTTTGGAATATAATTGCTTGACTAGTTCAGTGGTGGGAGATGTTGAAGAAATTTGGGCTTTTTAATATTCAGTTATGGGACTTGTCATTCAGCGCTGGTGCTGAAAGTTTACACGTGTTTATAGCATTGGAGGATGGTAGTTCTGCAGACTGACAGAGACATTGATAGTTGTCCATTCGAGCATCATTTTGGTGGGCAGTTGCAGTTATGTAGGTAAGAGAGTCAAGGTGGGGTCATGACTCTCAGTCCTTAAGAATGGAAAATGCTCAAGGTTTTCAGAGTCTCTGGAGTTCTTACGTGTTTTTGCACAGGTACAAAGTTAGTGAAACCACTTTACACCTGTTGAGGGACAGCTGAAGAGTTTAGTGTCTGGAATTAGGCCAGCAGTATTACACAACACCAACAAACGTAACTCTTATATTTAGCTACTAACCAACTGAGAAATAATTTATTTCTGTTTTTAATTTTTGTGCATCCTAAGGAGAAAAACAAATTTTGGTTTGTGTATGCAATCCATAATTAATGCAGCATAAAATCTGTTGCTGAAATCTGTCCCTTGCAGAGTTTTGGAGAATTTTATGGATCCTGTTCTAAGATTAGTGACAAAGTTGTCTCCAGACGTGTTTCTTCAGTGCTCTTCTGCTCACTAGAATTAGAACTTTTTACTGGGAGTCACTGATGGAGAAATTTGCCCTTCATGTTTCAGGAATGGCTTTTAACAGTTACTGGTCTTGATCTTTGAGTCAGGGGTTTCAGCTTGTCCTAGCAAATCAAGTAGGATTTTTTTTTTTTTTGTTCTTATATTGGGCTGTTTTCTCAAAAGTAATGTTTGTTAAGTTGTAAAAAACCTTACTATACCTTGAGAGGTCTGGGGGACAACAGAAAGCATTTTTTCCAAGGAATGCAAGAGCAAGAAGGATGAACTAGTCATTGAATAAATGTTAAATTAATTTATCAGTTCCTGATACAAGCCCTCTAAATTGTGGAAATTTTTCAGAATATTGCATCTTCTTTGTCAATGAGGATACAAACATTGAGAACAGTGAGTTCTGCTACTATACATGGCACGAATTCATATACACATCAAGTTAGTTTTACCAGGGTGAATTAGTATTACCATGTGTGAATCTCAGCCAGGGAGAGAGTTAATCCTGTGGTATAATATCAGCTTACAGACCAAATAAGGGTTCTAGATAATGAAATTATGGATCTACCCTGGAAGAGAACGTTTACTTGGAAATTTCTTCATGGTATTTTGCTGGCTGTTTGTGCCATCATGGGGTTTGTGTGCAGTGGAGACTGTTCTTAGCATATCTGTGTTGTGATTTCCTGGATTCCTGAAAAGTCAGTAAAGACCAGAGGGATGACAAGAAAGCCTTCTGGAGTTGTCAGCTCCTATTTGCTGTAAATAAACAAGATGAGCGCTTTGAAAATACGATGGGTTCCTAAAATAAAAGAAAAGTGTTTAGTTCAAATTTGAGACAAACAGGGAATGGGTATGGGGATCTTGACCTGAAAACATAATGGAAGTCTTGGCTTGAAAATAACAGGATCATTGCAAATTCAGATGTACATCTTATCTGAAACAAGACCAGTACAGTGCTTTGTTAAGAAATAAGCTACATTGTGCTTATTTTCTATAAGCACATCCAGATATCGACCTATGAGAGACTGTCCAATTTCTCCAACAAGAAAATCAGTGAAAAATAATGAATATTCTTTTGGATTTCTTATGAAATACAGGAAAATTGTCCAGTGCAGAAAGACATTCCAGAAAGTTAAACACTGCACAAAATCACAGAAAACAACAGTGGGACTGTTAGTTAATTGTCTGAAAATGAAGAATTGGTTTAGCCAATTTTATTTTTTTCTGGTTTATCAGCCAGTGATGATTTATGTAGCTGTCCTTCCTTCTCTCATGAACCTCTTTCCCATAATATCTGTTTTCTGTTGTTAACATAAGGACTCATCTAATTTGCAGCTCCATTACAACATGCTTCTTACTGAAAACCACCCAATAATAATTTACAAGAGATGTGGAGAGAAAAGAAACTGAAAACCAAGAACAGGAGTAGATGAAAACAGTAGAGCAACACTGTGCATCAGGAAATTGCCAGAAATTTAGCAGTAAGTGAACAAAATTCAGGAAGTATGGACAAGTAAAATGAGGAAAAGCATAATAAGGATTCTGAAATACATGATTTGTTTAGTGGCATGCAGTTATCTGAGTAAAGACAGGGTGATTAGTGATGAGATTGTAATACTAATTTTGAGGAATAATATGATGCTTGGGGAATAACCCCAACCCCATAAAAGCCCACTTCCAAAGGGTATCAAAGTTATATAGCAGATTAAAAGTGTAAAGAATTTTTGGAAGACTTTCAGGGCTGTTGAGCAAGCTTGGAAGAGATTATACACACTGTAATTCAGCTCAGATTTTAATGGTGAACTGACAGTAAAAAATGGAGAAAAAGTTGAGAAGAATAAGCCTAAAGTTTATTCAAAGATGCTCTTCTGGAATTTCCTAGACTTCATAAATTAAGTTTATCAGTAATTTATTAGAAAAAAGGACGAGAAAAAGTCTCCTGGAATATGCAGGGACAAATCAAAGTTAAAATTATTGGGGGAATATGATAAAATGCCAGCATTTGCGCTGTAAGGAAGAGCTAGGCATGGGCTAAAGAAAAGTCTAGAAAAAAATTGTAGTGACCAGTTGGTATGGGCAAGAGCAAAAACACCATAACAAGGCCAGCCAGCAGGGACAGTAAAATCTGTGAGGAGATGATGTCCAGCACTTGTGTGATGAAGAGTATTTTGAGAGTAACTTCCAAAGACTCCATTTGCTTTTGTCTCTTCTGACTTGGGGCATGCAGGCTCGTCAGAGCTCTTGCCAGACCAGGACTTCTCTGGCTACCAAGGCAGAATAAGGAAGAAATCTCTCTTCAGAGCCCTGGTGCACAGTCCCAGGCTTTGTGTACAAGTGGTGGAGATCCCCTGTGTGCCCCAGAAGATGTTTTTGACATCAGGTTCTGAATGGGACCATGTAGATGCTATTGTGCTCATGTGGTAACGAGACTGGCCCACTCATCTCATTCCCCACTGCTTGCCTTAAGAGCTGTGGGCAGCTAACTGGATCACTTCTAGGCTGGAATTGCTGCTGCAGGTTAGTATGAAACCTAACATTAAAGGTCTTGGTGAAAAAAAGTTGTGGAAAGAAAGTTAGTAATTGCTTGTGTTACTTAGGAGAAAATAATTTCTGTTTTCTGGATAAGTGAATTGGATGTGAAGGTAAAATCTGATCTCGAAAAGATCACAAGTAAATAACCTTTTTTTTTTCTTTTTTAGAAGAATAGACCTCAGGAAGAATATATAAACTGTAGAACAAATTCCAGTAAACGAAGAAAGATCAGTTTCAAATGTCTTTTTTGGGGGGGTAAGTATATGAGTTAAGGCTTTATCTTACTTCTTAAATGGTATTAATTTTAAGGTGGAGGAGACATTCTCTGAAGATGAAGGTGAATTGTTTTTCTCAAAGATATGAGAATTGTCTTCCTTCCTTCCTTCCTTCCTTCTTCCTTCCTTCCTTCCTTCCTTCCTTCCTTCCTTCCTTCCTTCCTTCCTTCCTTCCTTCTTCCTTCCTTCCTTCCTTCCTTCCTTCCTTCCTTCCTTCCTTCCTTCCTTCCTTCCTTCCTTCCTTCCTTCCTTCCTCTTCCTTCCTTCCTTCCTTCCTTCCTTCCTTCCTTCCTTCCCTTCCTTCCTTCTTCCTTCCTTCCTTCCTTCTTCCATTCCTTCCTTCCTTCCTTCCTTCCTTCCTTCCTTCCTTCCTTCCTTCCTTCCTTCCTTCCTTCCTTCCTTCCTTCTCTTCCTTCCTTCCTTCCTTCCTTCCTTCCTTCCTTCCCTTCCTTCCTTCCTTCCTTCCTTCCTTCCTTCCTTCCTTCCTTCCATCCTTCCTTCCCTTCCTTCCTTCCTTCCTTCCTTCCTTCCTTCCCTTCCTTCCTTCCTTCCTTCCTTCCTTCCTTCCTTCCCTTCCTTCCTTCCTTCCTCCTTCCTTCCTTCCTTCCTTCCTTCCTTCCTTCCTTCTCCTTCCTTCCTTCCTCCTCTTTTTATTAGACACTATTATTTTAACAAAATCAGAACTGGTATATTATTAAAAACTGATGAATACATTCTGAACCCTTAAAGTACTGATTTATTTGTAAAATGCTTCAACTTCATCTAATGTAAAGCTTTAGGAAAATGTCTGGCATGCTGCTCTCAACATGAAGGTTCAAGAAGTGCCAAGGATGACTCTTGTTTTCCTTAATTGGTGTTTGACATTGACTGTTCCCTAAAGAAAGCTTTCCCAGAAAAACTCAGCAAGAGTTACTTGCTGATTGGTTTTAATAAAAAGAGAGACAGAGTCAGAAGCAGCCCATTGTTCTCATAAACTTACAGCATCAGATGGCAGTCTGCCTTGAGAGTGCATGACTCAGGTCTTTATAGCCTCATGAATCTTAAAGAAATACAGGCTAAATATGAATAGCTAGTGAAATTTGTCTATGTCCCCTCATTATGTTAGAATCAGCTACAGGCACAGCTGCCACTTGTTGATTATTGTGAGATGATCAGTAGACATGTTCCACCAACCTTTGAACAGGTGCAAGCTTGACAGGTCCTATTGAAACATGATAGGAGTGAATATACAAGTGTGTGAGGCATTGGGATCTGACCGGGTGATCATAGAGACAAAATCCGTTAAATGCTTGGAAATGTCAGTTTGATTCTCTAGCTTGAGAGGCAGTGTATGAGTCAGAGCTGTTGATGTAAATAGACCTCTCCAGCAATGTCCTGAAGTATCAAGGGCCAAGTCATTTAAGGGATACATTCAAAACAGGAATCTGGTATTACTACTGTTGGCAAACTTGCCCACTTTCAAATAGGAATCTGTATGAGTGTAAAATATTCATACTGTTCTGCTCTACTAATTATTTGTACCATGTATCCAGCATCCTCTGTTTATTGGTAAATTAAATGTAAAATTAGACCACAACATTTTTGTCTGACCTTGGAATTTTGGGAAAAAGAGATTGTCCTACTTTTCTGTATTATGTCTTGCATTGTGTTGAGAACATGAATTTGAGCCCTTTCAGCATTCCAGGAGGAGGCTTTTGTTTCCAGGAAATTTAATTGCCATGAAAAGCCTTTTGGCAAACAGCAGTGAGATCTAGTGCAACATTGTGTTCTGAATGCTTCAGAGGTTTTGCCTTTTTTTCCTTACATGCCACAGTAGACCCATGATTGATTTGACAGCTTGCTATTTTGCCCAGATGTTACCAGTGTAAAGCACATTTTACTCAGTCCTTGCTTCTGCCTAGAGCAGGACAATAACTGCTGCAGTTTTTGTTAACAGGACATCAAAAGCCCCATCTGTGTTTAGGCATGTTTTTCAAAGAAAAATACCATGGGGTCACTAAAACCTCATCCTTAATAAGGGAACTTACCTCGTTGGCATTTCTGTGGACATGTAAGGAAAAACAGCATTGTGTGACAGTGTGAAATTTCTGAAACCATTACACTTTCATACTTTGTCAAGGGTGAGAGTAGCTCTGGATTCAGAAAGTCCAGTCATTAATAAGCAGAGAAGAGGAAGTATGTAGGGAAGGCCATTACCACGGCTGAGTGGTGCATGTGCTCCTAGAGAAGAATTTTCATAACAAGCCAGAATGGAAACAGATGAACGATGAGTCAGAGAAGTAAGACAAGTACATGTTTTTAGAATTATACTCCAGTATTAGGATTAAGGAATCTTCTGAAGTTCCTGAGATTGTGTAACCATACATTAATTTATACCCAAGCAGAAGTTTAAAGAACTAGTTCTCTTAGTACAATGGCAGGATCCTTACCTGGCTTCTCTTTTTTCAAATAATTTTTACTTAGGGAAGAGAGAAATTGTTATGAGCCAGCCACTAATTGGATCAGCTGATAAAAGATCTTGCTGGTGTTTTGGTGTATGACTAGTTTTCACACTCTGTGTGTTCTTTCTTTGTGCTGAGTGATTACTGTGCATTTTTCTCTTTGCAATTCTTAAAGCTTCTTTATTTCAGCCTTCAGTCCACTAACCTTGTGTGAAAAAATGTTTATAAGTCATCATGCCATTTTTGCATCTGTACTGTAACTACCTTGTCTGCTTAGTCTGAATTTTAAACTGGTGGGCTACCAATTAATTTTAATTCTCAAAACAGTGGCTGATAGAGTTTCTGGACCATTTCTGCTTCTGAGTGATCTTGGAATATATGCTTTCCTTGTAGGATGAGATAAGGTAATCAGTGGACAGAATTTAATTTTGAAACAATAGAGTTTTTCCTATATCCTGCTTGTCTGTAGTTTTGAACTGGCTTGCTGAAAGAGGTGCAAGAGATCTGGAGCGAGTGAAACAGAAGCTCTCTGTAAACATGACCATGATTTGGAATATAGGGGATATTCTTGCAGTGAAATTAAAATGAAATTGAGGGAATTTGCAACAGTAGAACAGCAGAAAGTAATGCAATTCTTGGAAAATAATAGAAAGCCAGAATAAAAGTGTCTTAGTTAAGTGTCTCATATTTGGCAGTTTTATTTCACTCCCCAACTTTCTTAAATGTGCAAGATATGGAAGTAAAAAATGTGAGAAGTCCAAACTGCACAAAGTAAAGAAGTGGTGAGGAATTATTTGTGACACTGCCAATTATAATAGAGAAATTTCATTCAGAAACATGATTATTAAATAGCATTAATTTATTAATAATGCATTGAATGACTTCTACACAAATGGGATATTTTGTCTGTAATTAGAGTGAAAGTCTGATTGTACATTTGTTCAATCATAGATTCTCTTTGGGATTTACTCTTCCTCACAGAAACTACCTATTCCTGTGCTTCCTGTGCACAGCCTGTGAGCACTTAATAATTACCCCTGCAAAGCTGGTGCTGAGAAACTCAGATTCCTTTCTCATTGCAAATGAACTGGATATTTCTGTGCTTTGTGGCCAGGATTGTAAAGTGCTGCTACTGACACCCTACAGGTTTTGCATAGAATCAGAACATTGTTCTTTGTTCTAATACAGAAACTTGGTTCTGGCCTGAATGTGTAGAGACAATTGGCTGCATGTATTATTTTATTGCCATTGAACATACTATTCCAGTCACATCTCCTTGGATATCTGGTCTAATTAATATTTAACTTTTTATAAGCTCCTGTTTTTACAGGATAATTAAAAATTTCTCAAATCAAGAATATAATATTTTTAAAAAATAATTATACAGAGAATGAGTCATCTATATAAATCTGTTTGAGCAGTAACATGAAAAGAAAAATTTTAATATTCTTGCAAGAGATTTTTCCTCTCGGAATCCAATTGGTATTTACAGAATATTTTGTTTTCTGAGTGAAAGTAATAATCTTTAACTATTCTACAGCTTCTGTGTTTTGTGATTTGTCACTCTAACACAGCTGTAATTTTTGTCTACCCTGTATAAACCACTATTTCCTTAAAGGTTCATTTTGGGCAACTGCCCCTAGTGTGCCAAAGTGAGTGGTTTTTTTCAAAGTAATATAATATAATATACAATCTTTCAAGACTCTCCTAAAAGCTTTATTGATCTTTGGATCTTGCTCTGGTGTGCAGAGAGGGAGGATTAGGTAGAGTGCACGTAACTACAAACACTCACTGAGAACTCTAAACCAAATGTGCTTTACCATATATAGAAACAAAATCCTTTGTGAATTCATTGTGTAGATAACATTTTTTATTCAGCATATGCTGTGGAGGCAAAGATTTTTAGTTGATGGTGCTGACCATAAACTGAAGACTTGCATTTATTTCAGTGCACTTACTAAAAGATAAGAATAATCTGCTTGTGGAGTTTTCTCATTAACAGTTTCAAAGAAGCTATCTGAGTAGCTTGCTTGGATGACAGGAGCAAAAAAGAGAAACAGAATGGATAAATCTGCATAGTATGCTTGCCCTTCAGAGAGAAAATTTGCTGGATACATGCCAGCAAACATGTTTTATTTCCCATAATTTCATTTATTAATTTATGAAACCTACTAGGAAAATAATAGTCTTAACCTTGTGAAAAAGACCCCTAAAATGTAGTTTAAATCAAGTACATGTCTTTTACAAGCAAGTCAAATCTATACCCAGCTGCAGAGTTACTCTTCTTGATATGGTTTATAGAAATTTGAACAGAAGTCTCTTGATCAAACAGCTCTGAGCATTGAAACATCTGAAATCAGGTCCAATTTCTGAGGCTGGATAAGCAGTCAGTAACTTAATTTCTGTTAAGAAGCCTTTTCTCTATGAAACTTGCAAGCAATTCTTGAAGCTAGGTGTGTGTTTTAAAAGGCAGCGATATGCAGTAGGAGCAGATCAGTTGGTATTGAGCCATCTGCCTTAGCACGTTTCAGGCACAGTCTATTCTAGTTTGATTCTATGGAGTGAGTTCCCTTTAATGGTTGGTGTGCATTAGCAGTGCTCCCAGATCACAACTTCTGGTTGAGTTTCAACTGAAGGAAGCCACTATGTGCACTCTGAAATTGTGTGATGTGAACCAAAATGCAGTCTGTGGGAACAGTGGGGGGTTTGCATTCAATAGCTCTGATCTGATAAGAAGTGTGAGTCTAATTTTTTAGGTGATGAAAGGTAGTTGAAAAAATGAAGGAAGCTATTTATTTGATGGGAAAAACAGTCTCTTTTAGCTACTGTAGAGTACTTTCTAAGATTTCAGATTTTTTTGCAAAACTGCATTATTTAAAAGACCAAAGGCATTTGTCTTGCAAGAATTGATTCAAAAGTAACATAGAAATTGATCTATGTATTTTCAGAAGTAATTCTTGGCTTCCTCATTTGGAATACTGCAGTTTCTTACAAGTTTTTAATATCTCCAAGAACAGCCCTGATGTTTATGTAGCAGTAGCATAGCTAGGGAAAGCTTTTTACATTTGTTGATCAACATCTAAAGAGTTGAGATGGAAAGCGTGTGAGGTCACACTTCTTACCTTTTTCTCCAGCTGAAAAGAAATGCCATGCCTGCCTTTGGCTTGTAATATATGTAAGAGTCCAGGCACAGCTGAGAGGCACAGTAGCATTAAGCTACCATCAGGATTGACTGGCTACACTGTTCTGAAGCCAGAATATGAAGTGGGTAGACCTTTAGGTGGCCACCTTGTGTGCCAGGAACCAACACCCTACTGAGATAAAGAATTTGGCCTTGAGGATGCAATAGAGGGAATTGGTGTATCTTCCTCTCACATTTAAAACTATATTCAGTTCTCCCCGACTGAAGTACTGTGGGGTGAGATTTCCTATTTTCCTCCTCTGTCAGGATCAGAGATTTCAGAATCTGCATTAGCTGAAATAATGGTTTACTTGATGTTATATTGTTGTACGGGTTTTCATCTAGGTCAGTACCTGCAATTAGATAGGCTTACCTTCTGATTCTATCAAAGCCACATCCAACTTCAAACCTCCCAAAATAGCACTACGTGCTGATGCAATACCACTGAACTTACCCCAGAGTTTTAGCATCAGGACATGTTCTATGACTTCTTGTGTCTGCATTTCCAAGAGTTTCCCCACATTTACAGTTGGTATGTTTAGTGTGTTAGAGAGAGGAGTTTTGAGTCTTTAGTTTGGAAAGCACATGATCTCATTCTGTTTTAGAAAGCCCTGGATGTGTACTCCAATGCCTAATATAAAAATTGTCTTTCGTTCTTGCCAGGGATCTGATCAATCCAAAGCACGCTGCTCTCTCCGACTGAAATCCGAACCTCTGTTGCTGTCAGGTCGCTTGACACTCACACTTCCTCATTTTCCATACCAGATGAAAAGAAACACAGAATATGTATCATATGTAGTAGATTTATTTTTACTTTTAGTTACTCCACAAAGACATAAATATTAAACAAATATTTGAAATCACGAATTACATTTTAAGTTTGTAAAAATAGACATTATGTGCACTCTTATTTTCAAAAGGATTTTCAGATTTATGAGCTGTATCAATGGAAAAATATTAATACTACACATTTCCTCCATGATACCTGAGGAGCAGAATTATATTTTGTGCCCAAAAATAATTCAGGAACTAACCTTGAAAAGGGTGCAACACTTTTGTTTAATCTCTGCTTTTTATATGAAAATGTAAGAAACAAATGCAGTGACACACACATTTTTAAAACTTTTGAGCTCTGAAAAAATACTTTAAGACATTTTGAAAAGTGTTTGAATATGTGGAAATTGTATTTAAATCTTTGGGACTTGTGAATCTTTAAAATAAATTTAAAGTATGTATAATTTATTTTGATTCCACATTCTACTTGTATTATAGGCTTCTTACATTTTAGAATGGGTAAAGTTCCCAAGATTGTTTGTCTCTGGGTTGTTAATTTTTTGCTAGCTTGTGGACTTGATATAAAATTTTGTAGATTTTTTCTACTTTAGAGCAGGTTCAAAATACCCCAGTAAAGAATTTATGACTTGGTTTGATGTTTTCTAAAAGTGCTAAGTATGGTTTTCCCGTTACGTGTGTTTATGTGGCTGGCACCTACCAGAAAACAATATAGTCCTTGACAAGTTTCAGAAATTGATTACAAACCCATATTTCTTCAGCTTTTTGGGTTTTATTCATTAAGGCTTCACTAGGCTTTTTAAGAAAAGACCTTGCCTTTTCATATTTTAATTAACATTTATTTTAAAGTTGTCCAAGCTTTAATTTACAAGCAATGAAGATATTGTGATGATAATTCCCCATTGTTTCTAGTATGGAAATTGAAATATGGAGATACACAAATTCAGTATAATTTTCTGCAGAAAACCTTTAAAATTTGTTTTCATTCTCAATTCCCAATGAATTCACAATTCCTATTAGAGTGTGAGGTTCGTTTTCCAAAAAAAAAAACCAATTTATGTGTGTGCATGCCTTTGAACAATTTTCTGCAAAGTGATGTGAAAGTTGGTATAATTTCAAAATCATTAAGACAACGTAGAACTTTTGCTTTGCTTCATACTAACCAGTCTTTATTATACTAACCATTTATTGTGTGACTTGACATTTATTTTTTATCACAGTTGCTGCATCAGAAAATTAAGGCAATATAACCCCAAATTCAGAGCAAAGTAAGCAAAACATGTTTGGGGCATACATTAATAATAGTTGAATAATAGCAGACATGAACACCTGCTTGTTTTGTACTAAACCTGTAAAATTGCTGCTTTTCTAATCTGTCAAGTTTCTACATTTATAGCGGCCCAGCCTGTAAGACTTTGATGGCGTTGGTGTTTGCACAAATACTTAATTTAAGTTAAAAGTCATGTCTTGCTTACAGCACTTATGTATATAATATATATATGTGTGTACATAATGCTGTAGCATTCATGTAATACCTCAGCTGATTCACTTTTTGTGTTCTAGGAGAGCTTTTTTAGTTTATACTTCCTTGAGTTGTCTTGACAGTTTCAAAACCAATATTTTAGCAGAATTTTGCTGTATTGCTGGCTAACAAGGACTTCTGCCTCTCTCAGAATCCCACAGGGAAAGGTTTAAAAGCTGCTACTTTGGATTTAGGCAGAAGTCCTGACACACGTACTGCAGTTCTAAGCTGGTAAAGGCTTTTTGTGTGCATGCATACATTTGTGTGTTAACCTAGGACTAGCATTTGGGGTAAACCGTGACTGTTTCGTATCCCTCTGGTGGCCTCATGCGGGCGCGGGCATGAGCTTCACAGTACAGCTGGCCCTCCACAAAGAAGTAGCCTTTTTGTTTCAGGTTGAGATCGCAGTCAGAGCACACAAAGCACTCCGGATGCCGGTATTTATCACGTGCCTTCACCACTGCCCCTCTGTATGGAAACAAGGAAAAGAGGAAGCCTCAATCAATTCATATGAGTTCAAAATGAGAAAAGAAACTGCAGCAACCCGGACTATTAGAAGGTGTCTCTGCCCATGGCAGGGGGGTTGGAACTAGACAATCTTTCATGTCCCTCCCAACTCAAAGCATTCTATGATTCTATGATACAAGGTATGTTCAAGATATTTATTTTACGGCTTTACAAGTTGTTAATCTTGTGGTTTTAGAAACTACTATATAATTTAAGGTTGGATGCTGAGTTTGAGTAGGTGACATAAAATGTTGTAGAGTTGATCACATAGTTCACGAGCACTGGAAAATGAAGAGTTTGAAGAAACATATTGGTTTGGTTACAAGACAGAAAGCATAGCCTAACCTATCAAAAGGGTGACAAAATGTCTTTCAAAACCACATTGCATTTTCTTCATGTGTGTGCTTTCTCAGTTCATTATTATGTGTGTTCTTTGCTGAAGTTAGTGATGTCAATCAGGTAGAAATCTGATAGTTTTAAAACAGGTCTACAGAGCTTTCTGAATACTCCCACTGGATTGGGAAAAGGATGCTTTGCACTAACATGAAATTTTTGAGAATTCACAGCCTGACACAGCACAGCATGGGTAGCTGCTGGTTTCATTGTGTAATTGTTAATAGTTGACTTGCCAAAGGTCCTGAGAAATCTCAATTAAAACCTCAGTGGTACTTTGTCAAAATGTATATAATCTGTATTAAAATTGTAGAAGGTACAGGTTATAATTTGACATTTGTAAAAATATATTTTTATGTCCCTGTTCTCTGGCAGCATTACGGGAACGCGTTAATGTAGTTTGCAGTGGTGGTTGAGGATGATGTGTGCTTGAGCTGGGGATTTCTAGAACAAAAAAAAACAACTTACAGAATCCCACTCCCACATTTGTCACACTGTGGCACTTTCTGGACACCAGGCATGGCAGTAGGTATCTTTGTAACAGGTGCTTTCACACTTCTTGTTCCCACAGGACGCCCATCTGAGAAGCAAAACAATCCTGTTATCTACAGGCTAATATAAAAGCATCTGATGCAGTTAAGTATTTTTCTGCACTTTTCTGTACTTTCTGTACTGTACATACACTTCTGGATGTATTTACAGGCTTTTACTTTACATGAACAAACAATGCAGTCCCACTAGAAAAGTTTAGTAGGCCAGATTCCACCTCTTTGGAATCAGGAGAAATATTGTGTGAGCTGTAGCCAAACGCAAGTCCAAAAGAGATTACATATGCAGTGCTCTCTGCCTCATGGACATCACGTAATTCTCTGAGAGATATAGCAGATATAGCAGAGAGGGAAGAGGATTGGACTATAACACAGAAACATGACATAATCCAGACCTATTGACAGAAAGCTTCTTATTTGTATAACTAACTGTACAACAATTTGGAAACATTAGTAACATGATATGAATACAAAATAATAGCAAAATACAAGAAAATGCTAAGTAAAATCCCACAGTGATATATACGTAGACAATTGGATGACTTTATTCCTTCTCCAGTAAATATTGATATGTAAACATTAAAATTTAAAATATTACCTTTTAGGTTAATTTTGGTTCTATTTTACTCTTTATGTTTACTGTAAATATAATAAACTTGCAGCCTTTAATAATTTTATTTTCAAAACTTCTTCTTTTGAATGAAATATGACTGTAAATTATATTGTCTTCTTCAGTTTTGATTTGGAATGAAGAGGAAATAAGATTTAAGGGGATTTCAGGAGTTAGTTTAAATTCCTCTTTTCCTTGATGTGTAAGAGAGTGTTTTCTTTCTGGGTGTCATGAGTATAAGCATCTTGTCCCAAAAATTCTCACAGAAAAACTTTATTGTTCAGTTAAAGTCAACTTTGGATATTAAAGATCTTAAAATCTGGGAGGAGATTCTGGAAAATGTGCTCAGCACCTGCAATGTATTCACAGAGGAGACTGCTTGCTGTACAAGCAAGGAGGAGAAATGGCAGGAGACTGGTGTGGTAGCTGTAAGGTTGGGAATTATTTTGGCTTTCAGGAATTGTTGTATCTCTAATCTTTCTTATTTTCTTCACAAATTCCCCCCTCCCACAAACATTTAAAAATGATTTGAACAGGTAGAATATGTTGGTATTAACCACCTTCCTCGGAGACTAAATTCTGGAGCACCTTAAAGGAGCCAGACTGGCGCGGCTGACTGGGCTCCTCCTGGTTGGCGTGCAGCATCTTGTACACGTCAGACTGACACACTGAGTTGGGAGATGGGTCACTGTGTTAAAAGGAGAAAAAGCAGATCAAAAAAGTTTATCAAACATAACTCTAAAGCAATATCTCTACCAGGCATAGAGTGTGATTCAGGAAAAAACCATAAAGGCATGTTCCTATGACTATTGAGAAACTTTCTTCCTGGGTAGCATTGTTTTATATAGTCTCTTTTTGATCTAAAAAGTAATGAAAAAACTTAAATCAGTGCAACTGTTACAAAAATGAATCTAGAAACTCATTTACATATTTCCATAATTACTGTTTTGGTTCTACTGGCATTTGAGAAAAGGCCATTTAATCTCAAAGTAGTTTCATTCCAGTAATCATCTGCTCTATTACCAGGTGCTCTCTGCTATGGTATCCACAAGTTCCCTTTTTGCAGCAGCTGCTCTCAAGAATGTTGTTAAAATCACAGCTCATGCCTTTACATAAGGTCAGCCAAAACCTAACCAGTCAAATCTTTTGGGAGAACATGACTTCTAAGTTAGCTCGATCACTAGGTAATATGGTGATTATTTGGATTTGACTAAGAGAATTGTTATTTATTAAACATATAGAGATTACAAAAAGGAGTGAAATAAGTACTGCAAAATAGGAAACACTGTAAGGTGAATACTGAAAAATGGATGTTCTATTTCTTAATTCAATAAAAAATAAGTATTTCTTTGGCAATGGCAGTGTTATAATAAAAATATAAAGCAATGTATTGTCCAAACAGGAGTTAATGGTTGAATCTCAAATGACCTGTGAGACAAAGATTTTACTGAGAATATTTCATGGCATTTTAAACTCTGCTGAATATTTCAAATTGTTCATGATAAATGGCATCCTAAGTAGTGGAGAAGAAGAGTAGAGGACTGTATGCACTGACAGGAATTACACTGACTATGTAGCATTTGTAAATTTCATACACTTACTGGGGGTAATCAGAAGCATCCAAATTTACTTTGATGAAGTCTGTTATCTTACATCTACACACGCAAATGTCCAGTTTAAATTTCCTGTTGCAACTGGCTTACTACTGTCCACAAAGAATTAGACTGGGTTTTTCTTTGAATGGTTTGGTTTGTTTCTCCAGGTAGCATTCAAGCTGCCAATGGCCCAGTAAGAGCAGCAGCAGTTGGACAGTGACCCTGTTGCTTAAGTGAATTTTTTGATCTTCATCAATCAGTAGATTTCTTTGAGCCATCTTTAAGCTGGTGAAAGAAAACTATCAGTTTCTCTTGTCAGAAGCTTTTAATGAATAGAAGTAGTGTAGTTTTTACAGTTCTTGGCAATGTTTAATTAAACCCCTGAATTCTCTCCTCTTTACTAAAATATTTATAAATATAAAGCAAGTGATAATGCAATTACATACAGAAGGCAAAAACCCCAGACACAAATGTGTCATTTTACATTTCTTAATGCATTCGTAGTGAAAGCCATCCCACAGCAAGAGACATTTCAAACCTGCATAGAGAGAGTAGGCGATGTCACAGGCAGTGTGAAATCTGATTACTTTGGGCTTAATCCATTATTTCACAATAATGAAGCAGCAAATTTGTCTTTTATTGTTCTCTAATTGTTCTGATTGAGCATAAATATTCAAGCAATAGAGTAACTTCCCTCTGAAAAGACTGAATTAACTACAGTTTTCATTAAATTGGATGAACCTAAATACTTTTATATAGATATGGATTTTTTATTAGCAGCAGCCAAATTCAACAAGGTGCTGAAGAAGGCTCATTGGTGCCAGTGATTATTGCTCATTTAAAATATTAGTACTTAGCTTTATTTTATGCCATACATATTATGAATTATTAACTTAAGTACTGCTGTAAAACAGGAAAATAGGTTACTATTATGCAAAGGTAAAGAGAAAGCAACCTAAGTGGTGAATTGTCTCCTAAAAAATGAATAGTGCTTTAAAACTTTTTATTGTATAATCATAATTGTTACCCATATACATAAGGTTCCTATATGACTTTAGTTGCACACTGAATAAATTCGTAAGTCAGACATGGAATTGTAGGCCTACAGTAAATTCTGTCTCTTTTTGTACAAGATTTAGTTGTACTGAATGAGTCTAGAATGGCAGTTAAGTATCTAGAACACTATAACCATCTATAATATTTCCTAATTTTCATAACCTGAATTTCAACAGTAGATATAAATTTTATTTATTATTATTTTATTAATTATTAATAAGATGAAATTATTAAATCATTATTAGATAATAATGATTAGATAAATATAACAGTTGATTAAAAAGTTTTAAATTTTGGGTGTGGTCAGTCAGGCAATAGTCTAGGTAGTATTGTAGTTTTTATTTATTAGCTGCAATTCTAAGATTATTACTTATGAAATATTTATTTGTACATTCTGAAGGACTCCTTTAATACTTTGGGTTAAAACCCAGAAATGACTTATGTTTTAGTGAATATTGAATGGTCTTAAATTACTTGGCTTCTCTCTAAGCTTTTCCCCCTTTTTCATAGAAACAGTGTGATACTATTTTTTGGTATATTTTAAATTAGTGTACTCATAAATATTATAGATGCTGCTCTAATTACCTTATGACAGGTGTTTCCCCCAGAGCTGTAGAAACTTGGCCTTGCAGTGTTTCCATGATATTGTCATCTGAGTACAACTGCATAGGTGTGTTAAACTGGGCGTGTACAATCTTGACACCGGGAAGCTCCATTTCCAGGGGCACATTGGGGGCCATCTTAGACACCGCTTTCAGCTCCGTGGGGCAGATGGAGCTGACCGTGCTAATGGAGGAGGGGGTGCTGCGCCCACTGCCACAGTCCAGCCCCGAGGGAGTGCTGCATCCGCTGTGTTCATGGCCACAGGGCAGGAAAGGGTGCAGTGTGCATGGGGTTACAGAGAGTGAAGACAAAAGGACAGGGGTATGGTGATGTTAACAGCGCTGAAAAGCATAAATGGAACAAGCTCCAAAAAGCAAAAGTACAGGAAGTAGAGAAAAGCAAAAGTACGTGTAGTTATTGATGATAGTTTTCCTATAAAAAAGTATCAAGGCCAGCTATAAAGCAGTCCTTAAAATTCTGGCATGCATTTTCTTTAAAGATAGTAAAAATACTTTGATAGATGAAATAATTCAGTATATAACATTATTTTACATTTTTAGTGTTAGGTTTTATTGAGGAATAATTAAGCCTCCCTAAAATTCTTCTGAGTAATTCTTATAATCTATAAAAAGGCTAGCAGGCATACTTTATGTAAGTTGTTCATGTCAGAGATAGAATAAACACGTGCAGCACTGGAAGAATGCTAGACACATCATTCTAGTTCTGTACCTCACAATTATGTCACTACACTGCCAAAAACTACTATGAAGTAGTGTAAAATAATGAATGTGACATTTCCTAGATTTACTTAAATTCTAGAGTAAGATATTTAGGAATATTTTAAAACTAGTTTATCATTTTTTAAAAAAAGTATTTGTTGATCATTGCAGAGAAGAAAAGTTAGAAAAACATCCAGGCTTACTTTTGCTTTTCTAAATTACAGTGTTTCCAGTAGAGTGTAAAATGGTCCTTCACAAGAACAATGGGTTAATTCAGAGAATTAATCTTAGAGCTTTTGAAGTAGACTTTACATATACTTTGTATATAAAAAATAAGAGGTACACTTCTAAAAAATATTAGTATTGCTTGACATGACTGAAGGAACTGTACACCAGTTCAATATACCTGGAAAAAGATTAGCAAAAGAATGTGAATATTAGACCTGAAGTCTTTTTCAGTATCGCTATTTTGAACACTTCAATCTTGTCTGCATAGTACCTCAGAAACTTTCTTTGCTATGGGGCATTTCTTTGCTGTTGCTGTGTAACAGTACATAACCAAATCTTTCTACAGTCATTGGTTACCATTTATGTGATATTCTGAGCTGTGGGACAATAAATGCTTCATCTCTGTCCTCCAGCCTGATATCATGGTTGTGGGTGGTTCTTTCCAAGCTGCGTGAACCTGGGACAATGCTCCGTTTCCCAGTTTGATAGTACAGAACTCTGCCCAGTAGCTACTCTTGGGTGGAGTAGAAACCCCAAAATTCTCCCTTTGATTCAAAGCAGAATTTGTGTAGGACCACTTTCTCAAAGTTTTAAAGGGAAATATATGTTTTTTCATCAAAGACATCAAACAAAAGCATTCCTGAAATGATAGGTAAGCCTTAATGCAAATATAGTTGTGCATCATCACCGAGCATGAGCCAGCCAAAAAATTTGCACAGGGCAGCATACATATTTGCAGTATTTCCTTTTAGAAGAAACCATACCACCATTAGATCCTGCAGTAAAATAAATTTTTTTCAGTGCTAATAGTGTTAGTAAATGGAACATAGCAGGAAAAGACTAGAGAAAGCACAATTGTCACTCTCGCTACATGAAGCCAAAATAATATTAAAACAGAATAAATTATAGGTAAAAAATAAATAACGTATATTTATATGTTAAATACAACTTCCAGTTAGTTTCACCAGAGTCCAAAATTCTGTCTAATGTCCAATCCATTAGCTCAAACTGACAGTCCAGAATCATGTCTTCTTTTAGTCAGTTCTATTTAGCCTCTGCTGTCTGCTCTAAAGGGATATTTAGAGCTGAGGTGGTGGTTTGTTTTTTGCTGTGTTTAGCAGTGGATTAAGTCCAACTGATGAAAATTAGTAGAAAAACTGTGACAACCAAGGTTTTGTAGATGTAAACTGTCTGTCAGAGATTCTGCAGTTTGCAAGTGCAGATCTTCCCAGTGCTAGAATTCCAGACAGGCCTTGCCCAACTGAAGTTCTTAAATTTGTTGCATTGCTGTTGGGGTAGTTTTTGCAGTTTATCTTCTTCATCTTATATTCTAGTAAAAGGCCATTTACTTTAATATTGTCATTGAAAATACTACATCATTTTCATTTCTGAATTGTGAGATTAGGCTTTTGATGCTCATTTGATTCTTCATAAATCTAGGCACTTGTATAATGGTACCTAGTGGTCCTAAAGCCAGCTTTGTGTGGAACCTATTGGTCCCACAAACTGCTGCTGCTAGAAAGGATAAAGGATCACATCACAATATATTTCATCCCTCAGGCCCTTTTGAGCATCCTTGTGTTTTTAGCCACAGAGCTTGCATTGATTTTGTCCCCTCTGTAACAATGAAAACAGTAGTGAGGAATTTCATCACCAGTTAAGACAGAGGTTTATTACACTAAGATGATCTAAATATATAAGATTTTCTGCTTTGGAACTTTACAAATCTGTGGCATCAGTTTTACTACTTTTAGCTCAGCAGTAGAATGTCGTCTGGAAAGAGGTCATTGCTATAATGCAAATTTGAAATCTCTGAATGGCCTAGCTTGTAACTATCTTTAGCTATCTTTTATTTATATGTAGGCTATCTTTTATTTATATGTAATATGCAATGTATATGTACCATGTAGCTATGTTTTATTTAGCATGATAACAAATTACACTGTGTTTGGTCAGAAGAAGTTCACAGTGCCAAAGATCTCTAAGTGTACAATATCTGGTGCTGCGCTGTAAACTTAATCATGGCTGCAATTACTTCAGTAGACTCTGATCAGTATAACTGAGATGGGAGTGTAGATCTACTTTGTTTTGGAAAGAGAAATTTGAAATTCAAGCCTGAGCTCTGAAAGACAACCATTTAATTCTTTTTGTTTGTTTGCTTTTAATTTCAGCATTAGACTGTCTATTACTATAAGTAAATTTCAAATGCATTAGAATGCTTAGTTAATGTCAATGGTGAGTATCCAACCATTAAAAAAATAACACCATGCATCAAATCCAGCACAGCACTCAAAGTTTATAACCTGCTTCGGCCTGAGATTATGAAGGGTTTGGGCCGAATATTATGCTTGTGTTCAAAGTAGTTGATATCCTGTAAATAAAAAAGAGATAAAATAGCTTTCTTTGGCTTACAAATCCTCATTCAGTCATAATGCTTTCTAGTTTAAATGTAGCTAACAATGTTTACAAATTTTAACCATGAAGTAACCATGTTTCATTTGTTCATTCCTGGTGCTCAAAATACAATCACTATAGTGTTCAGAAACATGCAGAGTAAAGTGCAGTTACAGGAGAGAAGGTTGGAGGGTAGTGTTGCAGCCCAAAGCAGAGGGAAAATTTTAGCTACCTGCAGCATTGCTACTAGAAAGCTGAATGGATAGTTCTTGGTGTTGGAAAAAAAAGTTTCTTTGATCACCCTTTTTTGGATAATGAATAATCTCCTGAGTCTCAGAAAAAAACAGCAAGAGCTGGACTTTTAAATTGAAAACAGAACAGATAATGATATACCAAAAATGATGATGTATCATAAGTAAATACCAATACTCACTTTTGTGCTGAGTTAGGAATGAGACCCCTCAGTTGTCCATGAAGCGCGTCTTGAATATTGCCAGATGAATAGAGCCCAATTGGAGAATTATAGGAGGAGCTCACTACCTGTCTTTTGTCATCAATATTTGCTGCTGCAACAAAAGGCTGGGCCCTTCTGTTGTGAGCTGTACCAATAGGCTTGAATTCCTGTACATGATAGGCAGACAAAACACACAGAGCTACAATGCACACCAAAGCTAGCAATGAGTAAATCTGACAACACCAGTATTGTTAATAACTGCATTTTTACTTTTGCAACTCTGTTATTTTTTAACTGGTGCAAGCATATTATATTTTTCCATGAATTTTGTATGCATTACTTGAGCCATATGCATTAATTTGTCACTTCCAGGAAAGCAGAAGGCTTGGAAGAAATAAAAGGGATGAATATTATTGTGACCTTTCATAGTGGTCACCAGATTTGACACGGTTTACATTATTCTTTTAAAACATTTCATATATGCTTATTTTAATTTCTTCGCTTTAGTGCTAATTTCTAGCTTCTTCATTTTCATCACATAGTGATAGAGGGACTTCCAAAAGTATGATTTTATTGTGTCTTACTAGAAAACACATAATTTTTAATGTTTTTTTAAACTGAAATAAAATCTTGAACATACATCAGATTGAGGACATTCTTCTGAATGTATTTAATTTTTAAAGCATATCTGTGTATCAAAAATTGCACTGCTCTACAATTTAATGTGAAATCATCATTAATAAGTAAAACCCAGAAATGGGTAAATCTGAAATCATTCTGCCTGTGTGCCTCTATTCTGCCTGTATACTTCTTTGGCATTTGCCAGGATAATTTCCTCAGTTTGTAGAATTCAAAAGGATGAGGTGTGGAAATAAAATCTCTGATGGTTTATCAGGTATCTTAAAATGCCCTTCTGTAGCAGTTGGCCAGGAATGATAAAGAACATTTGACTGCATGAAAATTCATTTATTTGTATTCTTCATACTTATTACAGTGTCCTTCGAGGCGCTTCCAGCTCAGGTCCACTCCTAAGCCTCAGAAATAGGGACTTTGAAAAAAAATAATGTCTCCTCTGCCGAGGGTTTTTTCCCTTTTTCCATGGTGAGTGAAGAACATTAACTGCTGCAGTCCATCACCTTGTCCTGATGGCATGTGGCACTCTTTGGAAACAGTGCTGTGAGAGCATTTGAACTTTCATCCATATGGAATAAAAAGATTTTGTTTCTTACAAAGAGGTTTCCACAACCTGAATTGGTCTTTTCCTTAGAAACTTGAACTTGCAATGTTAAGATAGCAGAGGTCGTTAATACTTTGATTTTCATAGAAATTTTTTCCAGTTCTCTAGTTTGGGTTTGGTATTGATTACGATTGTTGTACAACAGTTTCCAAAATATATTTAGGATCAGACTAAAGAAAAGTCATGGATATATAGAATATGCAACCAGAAAATGCAAACAGTAAAAAGCAGTTTTATTAAATGAAAATGTTGAGCAGCATTGCATTTTAAGAGGCTACTGAAAGCGGTAATCAGATAAATGAGCACAGAGCTTTTACTTGCAGTTCCTTCTTTCTGTCTAAGACAACAGAGTTGCAGTTAACAAAATGTATTAGTAAATGGAAATAATGTAATGGTTTAGGATCATGGCTACTTAATGAAAGATATTAATGTTGAAGTATTTAAAATTGATTTATATCCAAGTATGATACAAAACAAACAAAACCAACTGTGAACATTGTAATTTCATCCCCATATTTCATTTCTTATGGAGAAATGAACAGAAGATGTGGCACCTTAACAGCATGTTTACAATGTAACAGTTGTGAAACAACTTGCAGTTAGTGAGATTTAAATTCTGCTTTCTTTATAAATCATCTATTAATATAAAATGTCAGTGACAGAACGTACAGCAGCAAAAATAGTCCAGCTCTTGTGTTTATTTGATATAATTGAATCTGTGAAAAGTCTTCTTTTAGTTCAAAAGCTAAATTTTTCAAAGGAAGTTGTTGAAATTTCAAAATAGGAATATTGGAGATATACAGTACTTAATTTATTAATTATTTTTCCTAACTGACTGATTTTTTTGCAGGGCTAGCTATGTTTTTGCATTGATACAGGTGTCAGGAATAGAAAAAATGTAGCACCAAAAGCCTGTAGAAATGCATCTGTCACAGCTTATAGGATGGCATTCCTTGGGGTAATTGCTGTTACAGAACACAGAATGCGTACATTTTGGAGGCATTGTGTGACCAAGGTCTTTATCTTTGAATGCTGTTATAAAGAGAGGTAGATCCTCAAAACTAGCCCAGCACGATTGTATTATATCAAAAGTTGATTATAAATGATAATAGACTATAAACTTCTTAGAATAATGGGTTGTGTTTTTCTTAGACTCTTATACTTATCTACATGCATAATATATCTCCCAGGAAAGTATAGTCTCCTTCATGGCCAAAAGTCTAGTCTGACTGAATGTTCAGAGTTCAAAGGCAAAGATAGAAGTAAGAAAAAAATGTTCAAATAAAAACAATTCAAGAAATTGTGGCAATGAATACAAAATTATTTTCAATTAGGTTAAAGGGATCATAACAGAAAACATTTACGAGTCATCATTCTTTTACATTGACAATACAGCAGAAAGCATTTTAAAAATAATTTTATGATAAAATTTGCCATGTATTGATTTTGTTTTCTCTTTCTACTTATATTTGTTGAGAACCTTTTGTTCTAAATTGCCTTTATTCAGAATACAGTGTGATTGTACTGGTAATTCTTCAAGTGATCTGCTACTTCCTGTTATTTATCCATCACACTATGGGTTGCTCCAGAATATCAAAACCAGGGTGGTTGTTTTTTTTATGTGAGAATGTGTAGCTTTCAAGAGTGACTCTCAGTAGCCACTAATTGCTGTGAATTAGAACTGTTGCCTTATTTTCCTCTTTCCAGATTTAAAAATAGTGAGAAATTTCACTGTGCTCCAATAATTGCCTGTATCAGTCTCCAGATGTTTTTTGGGAGATTTTCAGGCTAATTCAGAAGTTTGCTACAATGTGAAGGTTCCTTGTTCCATAGCTGTGTGTGGGCACAGTATTTAATTATTTATCAGGTTTCACATAGCCATCTCCATGAATCTGTAGAATAATTCTCATTCATTGAAGCTAAAGCAAGCATTCTTTGGCCAAATATTTGGCCACATTGCTGAAAAATTTAAAATAGGGTTTCCATTTATTTGTAAGTATCTTTTATTAGCTTACCAAGTTGAATTAGATACTTATTAAGAAGATTGTGTAAGTCATCATTTGTTATTCTTATTTAGTTGGCTCATAATGTATTTTAATAACTGGCTTCTCTTAATGTTCCTAGTGAATTTTAAAATGTCTATTTGATGAGAGTGAAGAAAACAGATACATTTATAAGATCTATGATCTTTTGAGTAATTTCAGTTATTATATAAATAGAAGTCAGTGGTTTTCCATTTCGGCACACCAGTAAATGTATGCAATACTTTTGGATAAAAAAGTTCTATATTTGAAGTAATTCATTACTGTTTTTGCATTTTTCTCCATTCATCTTGGCTTCAGTGCCTGTATTTATTGTTAGAATTCAGCAAATTCTTATAAGACTTGGACAGCACAGGTTGTAGTTGTGCAAAAATTTGTCATCTGAGATTCAAGAAACTTCTACTGTTTTCTATACTGGTATACATGCTGCTGTGTCTTGTGTTGTGACTAAATATGCTGTAAAATTTAATTTTAAATTCCAGAAATGGTAGAAAAATAGGCTATATGTATTTTTTATTTCACAGGCAGTGGTGGATACTCAGATGGAAGAATTTAATCTAAAATGTAGAACATTCCGGGAATGGTTTAGTATATTTGCTTGCAAGCATTGCTACTTTTAGGATGCCTACTATTTATGAAATATATTCAGTACTCCTGAACTTCCTAGGAATGGAAAAGAGATATACTAAATGAAAATGCTGGCTGTTTAATCTAGGAGAAACAGTTTTCTGATTGCCCAAGGGAAGCTGCTTTTCAAGAGTCTGCCAAATAGCACTTAGTGAAATCTTGTGATCTATTTTTAAGGAACTGTCCTTTTTAGGAATGCAGCTTTCATGCAGAGGGATTGTTCTTGTGTCATGGATGCCTGCATGGTTTTCTCTATAGCTTTTTTAGTGAATTTGTTCCATTGCTAGTCATCTAATGAGTATCCTAGCTCTTCCACAAGAAGATGCATTTAAAATAGTTTTGTTTCTTTGGTATAGTATTTCTGCTGCTGAAGAGGCTATATTATTTCTGATGGAAATTGCTATATCACTTAAAGTTTTAGATCAGAAAGAAGAGAGAGAAATGTAACACTGAAATGCTGTATTAATGTTTTGGAGCATCTCTGTGAAAACAGAATTAGTGGAAGTATTTGTTGCACGGGGTTTATTGAAATGGAATCTAGACTTACATTTTTTTCCCCCTAGGATATCACAGAATAAATACTTTGACATATTTGCTTTGAACCTGGCCTTCCAGGATCAGCAGAATATTCTTCCCTCCCTGCTCTTGAGATAACAGCAAATGTTTATGTAGGTTAAAGAGGAATGACAAAGAAATAAAGGATGAGTTGTAAGCAGTAGCTAGCTAATTTGCTATTAGCAGTATGAAGGCTTTGACTGATAGCAGCTTTTCTTTTTTTGAGTTCGAAAAGAGAGATGGCTTTCAATTGATTGGATTTGCTTTAGTCATATACAATGATCAAGACTTTCCTAGTCAGAAGTGGCAAGTGATTTGCTTATTGACCTGTACATGGGTCTTGTGTGAACTTCAGTTCTGTGGCATAGTATAAATATGTGTGGAGGTAAAGAGTTTTAAAGATCTCTCTGTTAAACTGACTACATCAAAATGAATTTTGTGATCTGATGAGTTCATCGTTTAGGTACTTGATATTTATTCCTGAATGAAGAACTTCCTCATATGATGAAGAATCTCTAAAAGAATTAAAGCAACTTGAACTGTATCAGAATAAGAGGACATTTTTTATTTCCAAAATAAAAATATGATGATATGTAGATTCTTAAAGGAAAATGAGAATTTTGTAGCTTTTTTATGTTTTGTTTTGGTTACAGCTGAAAAACCAAAAACATTGAGTCAGATAAAATGGTGTTCCTTGGATGTCATAATTATGGTGGTTCATATGAGCTTAAGCTGGCCAATTATGGATGAAGTTCTAGTTTTAGAAGTTCTAGAATTTTAATGACCACACAAGAGATTTCTTTGAGTTTAAAAAGGCAAATGAAAATGGTTGGGTAACTTTTCAGAGTTCATACCTGAGGTTCAGCTTCCAAATTTATCTTGAAGGGATGTGCTTTGCCATCTTCTGAAACTTGTGGGGACCATAATTTAGTTCCTGCCCTAGAAAGAAAGAAAGGCAGAATTTAAATAATTTGAATTCCTATAGAGTTGTGTATGTCCCCATAAATGATAATGCAGCTTGTAAATCTGCAGGCTTTTTCTATGCTTTTTAAATGTTTTGACATGAAAATATGTCAATGATATGTAACTGATATATATAAAATGTATTTATTTTAAAAATTTATGTATGCTATTTACAATGGGAAATAGGTTGTTAATAGTTATCAAATGCAAAAGGAAAGGGTGATTAGTGCCTTTCTGACCTGAGCTAACCAAACTTTTTATTTTTTTTTAATGATTGCTAGAATTAATGTTGGGTCCTCAGAGTATTTTATATGAATAATTGAATATATTAGTAATAATCCTATACATCAATTTCGCTTTTTTAAAAGACCCTAATTTCATTGTGAAGCCTGCTTTTCAATGTTGAAGTGCAGTCTAAGTATGCAAAGTATTTGTAAGGGGAAATTGAAGTTGCACAGATTATTCTTTCAGTCATGTAGGCAGAAGTAAAAAACATGAAAATATCAGTTACAATTCTGTTTGTATTGACAAAATGAAATGTGGCAGCTAATTTTAAAGTAGCATAGTAGTAATGTTAAATATGAATCTGGTGCTGCTTGTTATATATACATTTATCACACCTTGAAACTGACTTCCCAAGATAGTTGTTAAGTGGCATATCAGTCTATAGCAGAACATTTAGTTAACAGAAGGAATTTTTAACTATGGTGTGTGCTCTAGTAATTCAACAACACCCCTTTAAAAAAAGGACACCCTTTTGTATTTCAAAAGAATTATTGAAGTCAGCTGCAATAAAGAGCTGTGCCTCCTTGAGAGCCTCAGGTTAATCAGGCTGTCTTAGTTTTGGAGACGGCTGAAAGAGTGTGCCAAGTGATTCTGATTACAGGCTGAGCAAATTCAGCTGGAGATGTGAAGCTGCAGGTTGTTTCTTTTCCTGGCTCGAGTAGAGAGAAGTGAGCAGAAAAGTTTCTGGATTACTGCAGTTCAGGTAAGACAGTGTTTCTCTGTTTTGTTTTGAATATTGCTTTGAGAATAATTTTTAGGCTTAATATGTTGTGACCAAAGAGATTGATTGGCTTTAAACTCACTCCTTTGTCACTCCTTATGAAAGTGTGATGTGATGTTGTTTTCCCTAACTGGGATGATGCAGTGGCAGCTTCATGTGTGGTTGGGAGAAGGAGGCAGTGATAAGCACATGTGGCTGAGGGAGTGTTAGAGCAGAGAGGTCACTGAACAACTGACACTAGATGAGGATTTTATTATTTCCCCAAAACATGAAGAGCTGCTTGCTTACTGACAGTAAACAGAGGATTTGTGCAGTCAGCAGAATTACAGAATTACAGTATTACAGTGTGAATAACCTGAGGGAAGCTGTTCTTTTTGTGCCTACAAAGATGGGTTCTGGGGAGTCTTGCTTGATCTGGAGTTTAAGAGGTAGGTCTGATTGCTTGTAATTTTAAGGATCTTGGAAACTTCCTCAAATTATTTTAAATAGTTGCACCATATAATAATTGTACTGTTGATTGAGTAATATCTTCTTTCAGAAATAGGCAGACGTGTACACGTACCTCTCTATTTTCAAAGAAAGCTGATGTGTAGCTGCTTTGATTCTCTCCTGGGCATCATTATGTGTCATATTCTCTGTGCCCAGACCATCAATTGCTATAATAACATCACCAGGGCACAGGTTGGCGGCTGAAGCCTTGCTTCCAGGTGTAATCTGAAAAGACCAAAATGTAACTGCTTAATCACCATGCATGCCAAAAAATTGATAGAGAAAATAAACTTCATCACATTCCCCTATTTCCTATTGGACAGGGGAGGTACTTTGCCAAAGGCTCTGTAGTTCTATTGTCAGGAAACCATATGAGTATTTTATTCATCATAACTCCAAATTAGAAAGAAATTATCTTCACCTTTCTGGATTAGTCTCTACTCTGATTTCTGTAATTACTGTAACTCATCTTTAAATATTTCTCCACTGCCATTGTAAATATAATTTGCTTGAAAAAAAAGTTATGCTTTCCCCTACCTTGGTGTTGTTAAGAAATTGTGTTGCTGAACTCCTTAAGTGCTTAGGTTTAAATCCCATGGCATTTAAATGACAGTGGCCCTGATCCTTCATGGTGGTCTGTGTGGTGCAATTCATACCTTATGTACATGTACCACCATCTGTGACATTCACAGAAATAGCCCTAAACTTATCTTTCTATGCTTGCTTGTGAAACTAATAGAAATCCAACATAATTTTGCTTTAAAATAACTATTGTAGAGAGGCCATGACCTTAGATGTTACTGAAGCTTGTTCTAGAATTACAGGCCTCTATTTGCAAGAGGTGACTTCTCCTGCCACCACAACACTTACACATACCACATACACAAGAGGTCTTAGGCCACTGAGTGGGATTTCTGTCCCTTACGTGTGTATTGCCATTTTGGGCAACTCTTGATTACCTAGACAGCAATATGAAATGGATGCCTGTAGCACATAAACTTCTAAAATTCAGCTCAAAGAGCAGAAGGGACAGTTGGGTAATGCAAAGTAACATTAGCTGCCTATTTGTAAGTAAATGAATCCCAGTGTGAAGGCAAAAAAAGTCAATATAGTCTTATTTCCAAATGCAGTTCTTTTGTCTGTGGCATATATTAAATGAAAAGTTATTGGAGAGAATTTTTCTCAGTATGGGTTGTGCTGTGGTGAAAGCATGTGTTGTCTTGACTGCAAAACATGCTGTGGAGACATTATTCAGCTGTGGTGTTTCACAGTTTTCCAGCCGAGAGTAAGCTGCCCAGTGTACTTCCAGCACGTTCTGAACCCCAGCTTTGTTGAAGCTGGCAGACTTGTCTCTGAAGGGGACACTACTGTCAACGTAAAAGCCAAATAGAAATTCTTTTTACTGTGAGTTGCACTGTGTTAGTATTGAAATAATGGCAAAAATTAGCGAAGGGGAGTAGTTCTCTCCTCTTTTCATCTCCATTAGGGCAGTCTGAATCATAAAAGAGATAGTTTTGTGAGCTCTTTTTCTGCATTCCTGCATGTAAATTTATTTTTGATATCACTGTAACAAACTACAATGCATGTGGTGTTATCAAGTCAGGGAAACTTTCCAAAGAGGTGCTTGTGGCCAGTTTCAGACTTTTACACCCTCACCCTTCAAAAGAATGGACTAGTGTATTGTGTGCTTAACAAAGTGTTCAGGTGCCTGAATAATCTCTTTGAATATGAATTGAGGAAGTTGTTTATAATGTCTAAGTCTGAAATCTCTAAAATTGTCTACTTCTCAAACTTCAACAGCTGCAAGTGTAAATGATCAGCACTGAGACCACTTATACCACTATAATAAGACAGGGGTTAGAGGTATAATCATTCTTCTTCCTTCGATGTGGAATTGCTCCTGATTTGGCTTAGCATGTTGTGAATATCTCTGCAATGACAAACTGCAGCAGAATTCCTCGTGTTCCAATGTGACTGTTGATGCTTTATTACCTAACTGGGCAAACCAACCATTCTTGGTTCCCTCTCAAGAGTAACTTAGCTTGTATAACCCTTATGGAGGTTACTCTGCAGCTTATGTGTTTTACATGTCACAACAAATCATCTGCTATACCTGTGACATATTGCAGCAAAGTCCTGAGATAGTGATCCTGCCTTATAAAGTAGTGTGTCTGCCTAGCACAGTACATTCCCCTGCAGCTGTGCTGCTAGGAGAACATGCGCTGCTCCCTGTTGCTCCTGAATCCCTTGGGTTTTGTACGTTGTCAGCAGCTGCAGTGATACCACACAGATGTTTGAATGGGACTATCATTTGGTGGGAGCAAGGAGAGAAAGGCACAGGAGTCTGTATTTCCTATTCTTTGGCTGAATTGATCATTCCTAAGCTCCTGAGATGTCCCTTGGGCCTTAACACCTTGATGGGGGTGCTGAGCTCTACATGCCCAGGCCTGCTATGCTGCAGAGCTTGCACCTGGCCTGCAGACTACATTTTGTAGGAAGGGACCACGTTGTGCAGTGCAAGATATCATGGGTATGATATTGATATTGTGGGCACCTCAATAATGTAAGTGGTGCTGTTTCTTAAGGACTTATTAGTGACACATAATCTGTGTATTTTGAACACTTAGAATTGTGTTGTTCCAGTAGTGCTTGTTGCTTGCTCACCCTGGCTTCATGAGGTAGATTCTAGTCTTGCTTTGGGAAATTTTTGCCTTGCTCTTCGGGCCATGTCTGCATGGTATGCCTGTTACTCCTGTATCCTGGGTATCTTGGATTTGGATAAATACAAAAATATGTGTTGGTCATTCAGATGTCACAGACTATTTAACTGCATGAGGGTCAAATGTCTCCAAGGAAACTCTGAAGAAAATCTCTCTGCATCTGATAATAGATTTGTAAAGCTTATCACCTTAAACCATCATAAATATTTCAGGCTCCGTGTTTTTTGAAGAGAGCTCTGAATGTCTGCAGACCGAGTGGCTAAACATAAAATTGAGTTAATATGAATACTTGCATTGTGATTGATAAAGGTCTGTAAAAATAAAATAGAACTTAAATCTAGAGTTGATTATATTCTACCATTCTCTCCAAACTGCACAAGTTTCAATTGTTCCTGTAATCAGTTTCATTAATGCAATTTCTTTGCATCTATGCAAAGTTCCAAGGATTTTAATGTTTTCAGTCTTTGTAGTTAACTTATTGGTTTTGTCAATAATAGAATTTGAATATGTTGATTTTTGCTCCCCTCCTGTTCTTCCTCTCTCCCAGTGATCATGGTCTGTAGTTTTTGCATTTGCTTGAAACAGTCAAAACAACAGAACAATTTTCACATGAGCTTTTGAAGTGACAGCTGTTCTTTAGACAGGTGGATAAGGATCTCTTATGTTGTCTGTCTCTCTTGATAAGTCCTGATAAAAGCTGTTTCTTGTTGAACAAGGACATAGCCAACCAATCTTAACATCTGTCCAATTATTTTATTCAGAAAATATTTTAAAATAATTTATATTTATTTAGTTTTTCTTGTCAGGACAGTTAAACCTAGTGTGATTGGGCTGCTTATGATAACTTTTACAAAAGGAACACCTAGACCCCTAGAGGCAAGACTGGTTAATCTTTTGATATGCTCTCTATTTCTTAAGGGGTATTGCATGAACACTTAATGAGGGACTCTTTAAATGTAGGTAGTGGCAACAAAAATACTAACTTTAAACAAATTTACTGTTAATATTCTTAAACCTGAGTTAGGCAAATGTAACCTTTTTTTCCTATATCTATGTATTTATATATATATATTTCATTGTACTACTTGAAACGTGATTTTGAGCATTTCTGCAATGGCTTATGTCTTGTGAGGCATTTGGTAGGTATGAGTCAACTGCAAAGTAATTTATTCTTTAGAAAGTTATATTTATAGTAACATCCTTTGTTATTGCAGTTTTAAACTTCATTGCACTTAATCTAAACACAAAGAAAATACAAACCAGACACCGCTAAAATATTTTTCATTAGAGATAATGGAAACTATTTTTTCTTTTAGAGGCCCATAAAAGGCAATGAAGGCCCCAAAACATCCAGAGATTTTTTTTTTAATTCAATATTTCTGTGGCCTCTTTCTCCAAAGGCTTTTCTATATTCTATGAGTAGTTGTTATGTAACTTCATTCAGTCAAATAATAGCTTTTTAATTTAGTTCTATTTAAAATACATAATTTTTAATGCTTTTATAAATCTGGAATGTTTTTTACTAGGAAATATGTGGAAGGATGGTCCTTAAACTTTCTACTGATTCTTGTTTGGGAGCATATTTACTGCAAGACATCACTAGTGATAGCCATCCTTCAAGGCTTTTGACATATACTCAATACCAGGCAAAGTGTACATAGTGAGTGAGTCATAGTGTAGGGCTGAAAAAAAACCCAAAAAACCCCATGGCAATTTGAATTTGGAGGCTCATATAACGTGTATTTGATGTGTCTAAGGTCCTGAAAAGCAGCAGAAATATAAGGAGAAGGAATTCTAGCCTGATGTGCATTGAACACAATTTTTAAAATATAGAAATTCTCAAAATATGTCCCCTGTCTTTTGAGCAGATCTGCGTCTGTAGATGCAAGGCAGCTGACAGTGTGTTGTATGCTACATTGATAGAGTCACTGGTTTCTTATATTGAAGCTAGTATCTCAAAACCCATGAAAAAGAATCAAGGCTCAAATTCTTGCCATTTATTGGGGCAGGGAGGGCAAGGTAAATTTTTAGTTTCTAAAAATGGCAAACCCCACCTAACAACCCACTCTCTTTCATATGCAGGACTGGATAACTTTCTAATAACTCACTCTTTTAACATTCATAAAAGTGAAAACTTTTAGATATGTAAAAACAGTTATTGTTGCCTTTGCTGGCAATAAACAGAACTTGGTTTAATTAAATAAGAGTCAGATTAATCTGCAAAGCACAAACTTCCAGGCATGAGGAGCTGCTGCCAAGCAGTTTTCTCCCCCAGTGATCAGAGAGGCTAGTTGTGGAAAGCATAAAAGTGAGGTCTTGCTTTTAGTAGGTTTAAATGTAATTTTGAAAGCCTAGGAAATCATGCCAGAGTTTTTCTGCTTCCAAGGCACTTGAATTTAATTTTGAGACCTTAGTAGAAGTGCAGTTAAAGTCTCTTAGACCAATCACACAAACAAAACTTGTAAAAACTCCTAGTATTCAGCTGGCTTTCCTCAGAACTAGCAGCTACTTTTTTTGTCAGCTCACAGCTTTGTCTGCATCTTTGAACTCCAGAAAAATAAAAGACAAAAATCTATTAAATGGAATAAATAGAAAGGAAATGGAAAGAGTACATACCCTGGTTATGATTAAGGGTTGGTTAAAATCTATTCCTCCTGAGAGCCTGAATCCCCAGGGTGACGGTCCTTGGAGAACAACATTTTGTGGCATTGTGGATGGATTTTCCTTGTTACTGTTCTTTTCCCTTGGGTCTGTGTGAGAAGTTGAGCTGTAGGAGGAAGGCTGCTGTCAGCAGAGCACCTGCCAGACAGGGCAGCCGACCTTTTGTACCTCCTAAGAAGTTTTACTCATTCCAAAGCTGTGGGCACTGCACTTTATCCCTACTCTTTGGGTGACGTCAGCCAGTCCCTCGGCTTCTCCACCCACAGAGGGGAGTATCAAACTCAGACAAATAAAGCTTGAATGCTGGAAAGTTTACAACAAATGCATCAACTTTATCTGCTGCTTCAGCGTCCCTCTCAGCCTGACAATCAGTAAGCTTCAGGATGCAGCCTCCTGGTTTCTTAAAGCAACATTGTTGCTCACTTGATATCTCGCTGTTTATGTTGCTGGTGTTTGATTCAGCTTTGCAATGCAGTGCTTTGATTTTGTACGTGACTGGTTCATGTAAACAGAAATACTAAAAAGGAGATTTGCCTCTCAAGGTCTTGTTTCACATCTTGTCTTATTTGTAATGTAATAGGGTATTGCATTTAAAAAGTCCTTCCAGCCCTTCAGCTGCATTTTTTAGATAGTCACTTGAGACCGTGGCATGCACCAGTCCTAATGCCTTGAAAAATCTGGACTGATGTCATACATATTTCTCATACTGTAGAAGAGAAATGCGGTATTAGGTGATGATGTCTTTTTTCCTTTGTACAAATCTTAGCTTTTTAAAGGCACTTGTCCTTTACTTGTGACTTGCTAGTAGTGTTCATCAGAGGTTTTTGTAATTGTGTTCTTGTCAAGAATATTTCAAAGATATCCTCTGTTATTAAAGTATAATTCACATCCTGACCACAATGAAACACATAGTAGTGACTCTTTGAAAGTAAACCATCAGAAGGAGTATCTGTATCACAAAGAGCTTGCAGGGTGTCAGTCAGCTGGTGGGGGCACAGCTTTCATTAGGAATGTGAAGGAAGATAGGCACATTTAAAGAAATAAGGCAGGTGTTTAGGTCAGTGGTGTATCAGTCTTGGTGGCTCAAATACTTTTGTGTATTTTGAAGTTGAAGAAAAAAATCCTCTCATTCTTTCTGAGTGGTGTATATACTCTGGTATGTGCTAACGTTTTGAGATTGCTTCAAACTATATGCCTTCAAAATATTGCCTCTATACAGTTCATCCTGGCAGACTACACTGTGTGTGTTCAAGGTCAGAACTTATCACCAAGTAGTACTTCAGTTTTTTACCTTTACTCCTCTTCCATGATTATCTGTTTTGAGTGAAAACACCTTTGGTGCTCTTTCGTTTTCACTCCTCTTCTGCTAGTGAATCCTGTAGTGTGTTTTGATTTGTAGCAGGAAATTTATAATATGGATGTATTTATTTAAAGAATTCTTTCCTGTGCAATTTACATTATCTTTTCCTCTGAACACTGGCAATCTCAAATACTGAGATTGCAAATCCTGCAATGCACTTCAGTAGAAAATGATTTTGAATTATAGGAATTTCAGTGCCAGTATAATCAGGCTCTGAGTTTCCTATGTCAAAAATTATGCTTGTATAATCGCTTCTTCACTGGAGAAATTCCTTCCAAATTCCATTCTTAAGTTACTGATTTATATCTTAATGTGCAGGTTTACTTTTTGGGTGTGGGGTTTTTTATTTGGTTGTTGTTTGTTTTTTTTTTTTAAGAAACTTAGGTTTGGGATTACTTAAGTGTCTGTAAAGTTTGTTCATGTTTCTGTACTAAACTGAAATTTGCTTATATGTTCCTTGTAATCTTGCTAAATATATGCAAAGCAGGGTAGGTTTAACCTTTTTCTAGGCAAATGATTGCTCTCAGTTTCAGTGGAAATCATATGCTTATATGAAGCTGAGCTCTTACTCAAAGAATAATTTTTTTTTCTGCCTGGTTTGCTGGAAGGGCGACTTGCTCTCCAAGGTGCTGTTGCTCTGGAAAGCAATTGTGAGATCAGGTTTTATTGGTTTTATTGGTTTCCCAGGTTCAGCACCTTTTTTTTTTTTTTTTTTTCCCTTACCTCCTCCTAATTTGAGAGGGGAAAGAAAAACAGAAGATTTGAAAGGCAATGCTGACTTGATGCTTGTCCCATAAGGCTGTTTTGTAGTTCCTTTTCAATGACTGCTTATAAGAAACTCCTTCACCCATTTACATAGTATGTGTACATTTTTCAGCTTATCTACCTAGACCACTTCTGTTTTTACATACTAGACCAAAATGACCAGCTGAGCTGGATTGAAGCCAGAGGCTTTTGTCCGCTGGACAAAGGAATACTCCTTTCAGTAAAGTAAAGAACATTTTCTTTTTTCTTTGTCTGGTTTTAGGGCATCATATTGTCTTTCATAATAGTTGTAACTATAAAAATAGATTTTTGTAAATATGAAGCAGCGTGCTATTTCCTCTTTTCTTTTTCTTTGTGTCATTGAAACTTCCATATAATAAAACAAGTATTTTTAATAGATTTTTAAAAGATGTTCTTGTTTTGTACTAAAGGGTCATTGGTGTTACAACTTTTTTACCTGCAAATACTGCTATGAATTTATGTATAAACTAGCCTCTCCAGAATAATAATGTAGTCTTTTGGTTTATAGTGTGACTACCCAAATGTTTGAAGCAGACCTTTGCTTTCCAGGTTGATATTTCATTTGATTTTTGTGCCAAATATTCTTTTTCTATCCAACACAACCTGAAAGAGTATAACCACCATTTTCCACCCGCCTCCTCCCCCAGAAATGGAAGATGGGGGAAGCTGTGTCAAATTCCTTTGTGTCACTCAACTTTTGGAGATTTGGGAGCTTGGGTCTCAAATTAGGTATTAGAGTGGTAGCATGGTGCACAAATCTGTCATTGCACACCATGACACCTCTCCAGCTTTCCAACTCTAGGAATCATACTCCTGTGCCCATGGCATGGCATTGTTTTCCATTTTGCTAGCAAAAGGCAAGCTTCTTACCTCACATCAGAATGTTTTTGGATGTCATTTTCTTGTTTCTTCTACCAGTATGTCCCTGCCTCGATGGAAGAAAATGTTGTTATCCTTACAACTTGGCAGAACTGAGAGCTGAAAAAAAGGATTTTAAGGAGCAAATGTTTAAAACCAATTCATCCTTTTGTAAACTCATGGGGTGCTCTGTTTCAGGCTGCAGAACCAGAATAAACCCTGGTACAGGCGGAAACAAACAAAAAAACCCCAAACACTTCAAAGTCTGCATTTTTTGTCATAAACCTTCTGTTTTACTTCAGAGCTTAGTCTATATCATAATAAACTATATTGGACTTTACTGTTTGTGAAGTTTAGACAGTAACAGTCAAGGATGCTAAATGGAGCCTGAAAATCACTTGCACATGTGGAACAGCATGTACTGAAACTGGCTGTCCAGAGGTGAAAGGTCAGAGTGTTCCAAACTGCACAGCCTGTTTTCTATTTCAAAACTCATGGGTATATGAGAAATCTTTTTATAATAAATAGTACTTATTTTAAAAGAGTTCCCAAAGCAAGAAGACTGATTGTATGCAGATTGTAGTTTTTCCTAATTCCATTGTTAGGGAATGATTAATAATTTGGATCCTGGTGAACTTTTCTTATCAGCTTTTGGTTAGTGGATGTCTGAAAAATTAGCAGTATCCTTAGTTTTTCCTGGGAAAGGAGAAATCCTCTCTTCTTTTCGTAGGTATGACAAGCACCTCTGTTACTCTTCTCATGCATCTGGCAAGGAGTGGAGGTCTTGTACTTTACCCCCCTCTCCCAGGCATTAGGAATTCCTGGGCTGGAAATACATGTGAGGTGAAGGACATTCCTACAACTCCTCCCTACCTGCCCCAGCTTTGTAGATGCTTTGAAGCAGTGATTTAGGTCAACTGGCCTCTCATTTTAAACTTTTGGTTATCATTTTTACATAACTTTGGTACTTTTCTCTGCTGCTAAGATTCTGAGTAGCAAACTGAAACTGATAAGCATTTTCTTGAATTTTTTGTATTCAGATTTGGGAAACCAGGAATGTCTTTTTTTTTTTTTTTCCCTATTATTTAACTTTCAAAGGTGGTAGATTTATTCCATGCATACTGCAGAAATGGAAGACTTAAACCTTATTTTTTTCAAGAAGCTTCCTACTTACCAAGTGAAGAGTAGATGTCTTAGAGCCTTTTAAAACCTACATTAAGGATCTGTTCTAAATTAACAAGCCAATAAGTGTAATTTTTTTAAGTGAAATGGTATGTCTCAGAGCTGTTTCATAAAATTCTAGGCAAATTGAAAATAGAAATTGAAATATTTTATTTTTAAAAGTTGTTTAATTACAGATGGGCTTGGTTTTCTTCTTAACTGATATTTGTGCACTGATTTTTTCCCTTGCTTTCTTTTTAATTTTTAAAAAATGAAAAGGAGGAGTTGGGGGCATTTATAAAATAAAGTGTTTAAAAAAATCTAAAGAGTATATTGAATGGAGTGAGATGCTGATGTCACATTATGGTATTGAAGTATTGCTTGCCTTAATTTTGAAAACTCATGTCTATACCCTACATTTGCAGCTCTGTGTTTGCAATCTATGCATGTATTGACTTTCAGTCTGTGTTGCTAAGATTCTGATTAGTGCTCTGTTTTTCTGAAGCATTGCTTCTGTCATATTATTTCAATTTTGCCTATTTTGCAGGGGGTTAGGTATGTTTATGACTAGGAAAGGAATTTATTGTCCTTTATTGGTTTCATTGTGAGCCTGATGTGTCAGCTCATTTTATCATTATGGCTCCTGGCAAAAAAGTTGCAAAGCATTTCTCAGATTTTGTGCTTAATTGCTGCATTTCTCAAATTTCACAATTAATTTTATGAATGTTTTCTGAGAGGCTGTGTTTTCCTGTTGTGTATGGCAAAGTGTTTGCCCTTCTGTTCTGACAGCCTGTAGAAGTTCTGATGGAGAATCTTAAAACTGAGGAAGGATTTGTTTTTCTTTTCAGCTCATTCACTCATCTGTCGTTCTGTTCCCTTTAATAGCTGCAGTCAAACGTCATGTCCAAATTTGGCAAGCTGATGCCTTTTTTGTTTATAGTTAAAGCCATTTTGGCATTGGAAATGAGATAAGCTCATTTCAAAGAACTGAAGTTGGAATAAGTTAGCAAGGCTCTGTGCCAGCAGATAAGTCCAGTATGCTTCATAAATTAACATGCTGGCACTAACATAATTTTTGAACATAAGCTGGCTGTTACACAACTCTCTGATGTCTTTGCCATTTGACTTTACCTGAAAAAATAATGTGCAGCAGTTGTTAGATTTATAGAACCTCTTTCATGAGGCATATTATACTGCAGCATTCAGGAAGTAGTCCAAATACTTCATTAGGTGTGCAATGACACGTACCTACAGGAAAGATAACGTGCCTTCTTCAGACACCCAGCACTGCCTCTGTTAAAGGCAAAGTCTCACTTTTTATTTCTACAAGAATTAGTCCTACTTCTTGATTTCGTGTGTGATTTCATGTATTTAGCTATGTAATCTTTTTTTGCTACGTGGAAATTAACTGTGTCTTTTCAAGAGAAAAGCTTAAAGGGATAGTGAAGAGATCAAGTGGCATCAAGACATTGACTCTTGTTCTTTCCAAGCCTTAGGTGTAAAAGGTGAACATTTACCACTAGATTATTATTGCTTGTGTCTGTGTAGGCCAAAATACATGTCTGGATGCTGTAAGTATGCCAGTAATAGCCAACTATCCATATTTTCTTGTGCTGGGTTGCATGATACAAGTCAAGTATTGGCAGGGCCCAGAAAAGAAGAGGCTGGAGGAAATAAGGTGATTAGGACCAGGGAAATGGGCAGTGGAAGTGATGGAGGTAACATGAGGCCTTCCAGAGGGATATCTTAAATTGTAATTTAGCAGATAGTAATTTTAGATGCTTAGAAGCTGTTGGCCAACTGTGTTTCAGACATGACCCAGTCAGCTTCTCCTGTGTACATCTTGCTTAGAGATTGCATCCTTTCTTTTCAGACGTGTATTTTTTAATTTCTATTCAAGTCTGATTTGTGGGATATTAATTACTGCATCCACACTATTCATAGACTAAAACTGGTACAAAATGCTGTGGTGTGTCCCTTCTATGTTAGTTATAATGAACCTTTTTCTGCTCCTTAACTAATCAAGATAAAAGGTTATAGGCAAGTGAATGTATTGGGATTACATATGCTGCTGCTGGAGGAGCTGGTTCTACTCAGTAGCACTAGATGCAACAAAAATTTCAGAGAATTTTGCAAAACTCAAGACTAAGAATAGATCCCTAGTACTACTTGTATGACTAGAGGAACCCATCAGGCAGGAGGCAGTAACAGTGCTTTTTGGATTGTGTTTTGTCTAAAAATAATAGATGACAAGAGAGAGCTTGTTCTTCTTGGAGTGGTAAAATTGTCAATGAAGATCCTGTCTACAGTGTATGTCCCTCTCTGTGGCAACACTTGTGTGTATGTATGTTTTCTCCTTTCTAATATATTTTTGTCAATGAAAGTTATATCTAGAAAAAGATCTGAAGTGTCAAGAAAAGAACAGTGATTTCTTGGTTAAAAAAAAATGCTTATCCCTGTATGGTTGTGATTTGTACTTTATTGTTGCTCTAAGTTTTTAATTTTTTTCCATATATAATTCTTAAATGATTATCATTTGACTTTTGAGAATGTCTTATATTGTAAATAACAAATAAGTAAATTCTGGGAATGCTATGACTATTTACAAAATATCTTTAGGAAAGGCAGAAATAAAGTGGGAGGCAAAGCTGCCCATCCTGTCTGGATCTTCTTCTGAAGTTTCTCTTAGTTTTCATTCTATGTAGTTCTTTTTAACCACACCTTTATCCTCGGCTGTAAAATACTGCTTTTGCATAGGGCTCTTCAAATATAGCAGAGCAAAGTGCTTTTATGCAACTGTACTCCAACTGTGTGAATGCCACTGAGAGTGTGTCTGGTGTTTCCCTGGGGCTGGCTACAGGTTTTTTGGAGGCATGTAGGCAATAAAGAACCATAAGGATTTGAACTGTGGTCCATGATGGCTCATTCTGTATTGCTGTACTTGACAGGTTTTTCTGTCAACCCCTGTCTGTGAGCATTTGTGTCTATGAGAGAAAGATATCCTTGGGAACAGGTATTTACAGTTGTTCTGTGTTAGTCTACTGATCCAAGATCTCTATCTGGGAAGCTTAGGAAGAAGGGAAAACAAAAGTTCATTCTGACTTAAGCCTGAAAAAATATATGGATTTTTTTTTTTCCAGGTACAGAGCAGTCAAGTGTTTCTTCAAAGCATGTGTCAAACTTCTAGATCAATACCTTGACCTATTTTGTGGTCTCCCAAGAGATAAGACTCCATACACAAACAAATGATGAGATCACATGTGAGATCACATGTTAGGTCATAGTCACTTGTAGTCCAAGTGCCAAAACTTCTGAGTATTTTTCTCTTAGAAACAGGCATCAGAATGTCTTTTAATTTACACTTGTTATCTTATGTTCCATAATGTACTGTATTCAGCATCTATTTTTCTTTCACTTTGTGGCTTGGCTTCAGCATTTTAACAGCAGTTGCTATGGCAGAGTTAGCCATGTTTATTGGGTCATGACAAACGGCAACAGCTGAAAGACAAATATTGTATTCTGTTTTAAGTATAAGGTGGGCCCTGAGCCAGAGATTAGCAGCTTCAGAATATAGCTGGCCACAAAGCTGGATCCTCGGGTCCTGACGCACACTCTAGTTACTCAAGCAGAATGCTTGAATGTGGCTAGATGCTGTAAATATTTTCCCCATTACTATCTCGATTAATCTCTTTCTGCTTGTTTAAAGGACACTGGCAGCTTGTTCATGTCCACGAATTAGTTTCTTATCAGCAAAAAAAAAAAAAAAGCTAAATGAAAGTAATTAATTATGTATTTCACACTTTGACTGGTGTTTTTGCTTGATTCTGTTCAGTGAATGTAGGGGCAAGTGCACAGAATTGAGAAAACATTTGCAAAAACTGGCTGTATTGTGAAAAATTATGAACTGCAGCAAGGATAAAAACAGCAGAAACTTAAGCAGGACAAACTTCTCATTTTATCAACATGTAATAACTTTATATGGAATGGTAGATGTGAAACTGTTAGCCACAGAGAGTCTTAAAACTGGTATTCATATACCCACTATTGCTATACTCCAGCATGTGGAGAGTTAATGTAGTTCATACCATGGCTGGGAATTTTTGTTCTTGAAGTTTGCTGGAAATGCAGGCCAGAATTTGGGTGTAATTCCTCTAGGCTTTTCAAAGGGTAATCCTCATTCCTCAATGTGAAGTAAATAATGGTATTTACAGGCAGTGCTTTGAAATGTGAGTAAAGTATCCTAACAAAAATCTCTCTGGAAATAAAGACCTGAAAACAGTTTTGCTTGCAATCCTTATCACTGACTCCCTCCACCAAAAAAAAAAAAAAAATCCCACCCAACAAACCAAACACCAAAAACACTGAAAACTAAAAACCTCTTCAGGAATGCAAAAAAAGAGTCTCCCTAAGACTGATTTTTTTTACCCCCTCTTGCCTGACTATTGCATTTCAGCAATTTCTTGTTTAGCATTTCTCAGAGCTTAAAAGTAACTTGCTAAAGTTCTCTCGCTTGAGGGAATGCCAGAATGTTTAAAGCCAGGATCTTCCAACAACCTCCAGGAAATGTGCCGTGGGAGCTGTTAGCTAACTTAAATTTTATGGCCTGATGCAGGAGATCTTCTCATCTTCAGAAGTTCTGGATTTCAGCAATGATGTCAAGTTATTGAGGTCTTTTGGTAGACGTCTGGGTAAGGCAAGAACCAAAGTGTAAGAGCTTGAATGGAATAAAACAGAATTTCAGTAATTTGCAGTAGTAAAATGTTTCATATTCCATGGATGCCTTTCCCTCAATAGTACTTTTGCCTCTGGAGCTGACAGGAAGAGGAGTGGTAGAACAGGAGGGAAAAGTAGGGTAGGTCACTCGTATGGGGGGGGGGTTGACAGAGCAGCTGCATGGTGCTTACTTTCCAGCTGGGCTTAAAACCAGGACAGTAAAATTTCCAGCTGGACTTAAAACCATGCCCTTCAGGGTGGGCAGGCCCATAGAGCCTGAAGGATTTATTTGGGTTTGCTGTAGCTGTTTGTATCTCCCCCTGCTGATCTTACTCTTGACTCTTTTTAGTCTGGTCTAGGTAATAGTTACCTTTCTGTGGCTTTCCTGGGGAGCTATCATTCATGGAATCACAGGATGTGTGTGCTGAAGGTGATGCCTTGTGAGGACATCTGGAACAGAGGCTAGACAGTGTTAAAGGAATAAAGTAGGTATTTATTACAAGGCCTTCAAAGGATACACCTTGGGTAGTACAAGAACCCAGCCATGGCTCCACCCAAGATAAACACTGATTCATGTTTTCACACTTTTATAAGATTTGGTCCATTTATACATTGGGGTTAATTGTCCAATTACAGCTTCAGGTTATGAAGTCCCATCCTCCCAGATTGCTCTCCTCAGTTATCTGGTTTTTGGGCCCAAAGCTGCAACAGTGTCCTTGATTCTGAGGCTGGAAAAGGATTGTTTTGTCTAACTAAACTGAAGAGAACTTGCTAACACTTTATATGAAGTTCAGAGTTATATTCTGTACACTAATGTGTACAGAATCTGGAAAATATGAAAGCTAAAACTTAAGGCATCAAAGGAAGAAGGCTGACAAGGCCGGCTCCATAACATGGCCAAGTATCCTGTTTCTAGGGCCTGAAACAGCTTTCCCTGGTTTTGTCTGCCTCTGATGTCCCAAATACACTGATTTTTCTTCACTAGTAGCCACCCCACCTCTGTTTTTGTTGTGTATTAGGGTTTTTTTCTTTTTGGATTTGTTTGGTTTGGATTTTTTGCCTTTTTTTTTTTTTGGTTTTTTTGAGTGGAGGAAGTTGAAACATCTTTTTCTGTAGCTGATGTACAGGATGTGAATGTATGTCTATAAGTGAAACAATTTATTTTAATTTAGTGCTGTTTCCCCTCCTGCATTAAAGCAATGGTTAAGATCTCAAAGGACCAAGGACATCTTAGCATGAATTCTGTACAAATAAGTTGCAGGTTTTGTGCCTTGAGGATTCTTGTCTCGAAGCCTGCACTGTTTGTGACTCGGAATGAAATAGATAAACAAAGGAAGTGTGTGTTGCAAAGAATGTAGAAAGTTTGGATAGTTAACAGTAATTTTATGATTCTGTGCACAGAACTTATCCCTGGTGTGTGCAACTGAAAAGTCAATTTTCTGTAACAGCTTAAACTGCAGAAGTTTTGTAATTAAAGCTGCAATGGTCAGAAGTTATGTGATGCTGATGTAGGTTTGGGACAATTTCTTTCTTCCAACACTCTTCTTTAAAACTCCCTTTTTTCTGAAATGGTAGGTACAAAAATTTTGCACCCCTATGTAGCAGCATGCTTGTTTCAGAATGTGAGTATGCGTTGGTGACTAGCAGAGGGGTTTCTTGTGCGTCCTTGGTGTTTCCCTGTGGTTTTGATAGCATATGACTTTCATACTTTCTGCTTCAGATTGTCTCATGTGCTGCTTTATGTCTTGTACCTCAGAGCTGGCTGCAGGAGCGGTTGAAATGAATCTATAAATAGTTCCCTGAACTCTGCCATGGCATATAAATATTGCTCTCTACTACCCCAGACGTCCTGGGCACATTCATTTGTCCTCTTTTATGGTGTATGGAGGGAAGGGCTCATTCTCACCTGTTCAAATACTTCCAGTTACATGTGAAAAAACCCCTATCTTTAACAGATGAATCTGTGGTAGTGTAAGAAAAGCCTCTGGTGGGTATTAGGCCAGCTGGTATTTGTACATGTTTCACATTACAGTCCAGAGCACTCACCCAGGGAAGCATGAGTTGGGTCATTGCATGCTTGGGGTTTATCTAGCAAATTACAGTGACAGAAGCGGTGCAATGACCCACTTAGAACGACATGTTCAGGCTTCTCAGTGTTCCCCATCTGAAGTGCTGGTTTCACTTGTATGCTTAACTCAGGGGTGAGGGAAAGAATCACAGTGCAAAGCACTGAAGGCTTGATTATTTTAATAGAGCAGTTTACTTCTTTGGTCCTTAAGTGGCGCTTGTAGAAAGTCTTGAGATAAAATTACTCCATTTTATTTTAATGTGAGGTGGCCAAAACAATCTTAAAGGACGAGATCCTTTAAGATATTAAAATAGCAAATTTCTCTTCCAGTCAGTTGGAGCTAGAGCTTGGACCCCAAAGTGGACATAGGTGAATACTGGGCCCTCTCTTGCAAGGGGAAATATTGGCTTGTAAGTGAGAAGTGAAACCCCTCCTTTTGGAGGGAACTATCAAGAGCCACTGCTTGTAACTCTATGGTAATTCTTCACTGGTAGAAATAAACAATTACATTATTCTTGGCATGTTTATAAAGTGATTTACTAATTTATCTGATGGATGGAAAATGTAGGAGGATTACTTTGCTATTTGTTTATGGAGGTGATGAAATAATGGCTTCCAAGTTTGTTATTTGTGTTGGCAGCAAGAAACATGAATTGTTGGGATGTGAGTGTCTGTACTGAGGATAGCAACGCATTTCGTGTTGTCAGTCAACACCTCCCCCCCCTCCCTGCCCTCGTGTCACTTGTGATGTAATGTCATTCTGATCTAGTGGAACCCTCTGTGCTCCTGATTTGTAATTAGATGTGACATCATGATTTAAAGGTTGCTCAAAAAATTGGTATGGGATAGTTGTTATAGGCATTAAAGCTATTTTAGTAAGAATGCTTTCTGCTTTTTTGTGGTATAAAACAATTGGTTACCACAAAACTTTGCTCCTTTGTGACCCTGAGGAAAGAAAATCTAAATATCAAAAGGCATCTTCCTTAACACATTATATATGGGATTCTCATTGATGCAAATGAAACAGGAGCTGGGAGTCCTGGGTGCAGCTGCACAGTGTAACTATTTACAGCACATTTGGCTTGAAGTTGTACCTGCAGAATTGTTCAGGTTCTTCCCTGGTTTCATCACCCCATAGTAACTAGAAGCTTTTGCTACTTTTTTTTAATGTTTCAGAGGTGACACAAAACCCATAAATGAGAGCCTAGCAGTCACCAGTATCACTTTCTTTGGCCTAATTAATTTCTGACTTAGGGAAGTGCAAGCAGAAATTCATTCATTGGTTTTTTTCAGTGGATTTCTGTCATATACTGCATAGATATGTGTGAAAATATTTTTAATTTTCAAAGGAATGTGACTTCACTATATGGATGGGAACAATAGATTCTACTGGGCAATCTTTAGCTAGGACTTGGGAACTTAACTATCTGGCCAGGGAAGATAAAAGTAAAATGGCAATTTTTGCATCCAGTTGAATAAATGGCATGATGTTGATTGATTATCGATAGAGTTGCAGAAGAAAGCCTTGTTAAATTCAGCATCCCTTTTTACTGTGTAGGGATAAGGTACTGATTTCCATTGTGTTGGTCTGGCAGTTCCCTGCTGTGTAAAATGGATGGATTTAGGTGTTGGTCTGATTGGTATTTGCTGGTTGTAACAATGGATAAAAGAATTTTTTTAAGCTAACTTGTCAGTTAAGTACAAAAAAAGGGAACTATCTGCTCTGCTCTCTTGGGGGAGCGGTTAAAGAAGTGGATTCTGGTCTCTGTGTGCACTCACACTTTTCAATATAATAAAACCAACCCAAACTGGATGTTCAGTTGTTCTAGTTATTCTTTCTTATGCAATTTTAGTTTCATGTTAACACAGAAATTATTACTAATACTGTGGGATCTGTTGACTTCAAAGGAGCTTGCTGTTAACTGGAGCAAAGGCAGGGTTTCACCCTGTAACTATTAATGGTGTAAGGGACTATACTTAGCAATGACCTAAGGTCTTTGTAGAGCTTCTGACTTCATGTTTCCAGCTTCCCATGGACTCATGCACTGCTTTTGCAAATGCACAGGAAGCACCTCGTGTTCCTGTCCGGGTTCTGTATATCAGCATTTAAAAGGCAACTAGTAAATACCAGGCATGGCAGAATGACAGCGTGCTTTGCTTTGGCATGGGTGACAGAATGTGAGACCTGCTAGGGTGACCCTTTGCTTAGTTTGGGATATAGATTGCTACCCTGAACTGCTCATGCATTAGTCTCCCTGGCTTGTTGATATGTTATGGGCTGTCTTGTTTTAGGAAGCCTTTGCCTCGGCAGCAAATACTCTCTCTGCAGGGTAGGGACTGAGATCAACTGTTTTTTTGGGATGCTGTGGTTATATTACCTGTTTGTCTGTAATGTGCAACTCTGAAACAGACTTGATTTTATTGCACTGGCACTGACTTTTCTTAGTCTGCAAATCCAGCTGCCACCTCATAGCGTTAAAAGCAAATCCTAACAGAAATGAAGAAGCATGTTACATATGCTGACAAGAGAAAATAATTTGGTTTGATACATAATTTTTCAGAAAAATCAGTGAATATCTGATTTTAATTGATCTGTTTTCATGTTTTCCCAGATATTAAACTGTTGGGCCTCCAATTCCCCAGACCTCTGTTGCTCTGGCTTTTTGGATGAAACACCACCTACTTCTATGGGGTGGCCTTCTTGGTTTTATAGGGGCCTGTCCAGGGAAACTCAAAAAATCCTTTTGTTTATTCCTTCAGGAGTGTAGTTGGGATTTCAGCAGACTTAGCAGAATTGAGTATGTTTGGTTTACCTGGATATACTTAAATATTTCTCTACTTTTTGATGAAAACATTAAGAACTATAATCTTATCCTGAAGTGTTAATGGCTTGCTATTCTCATTACAATGGCAAATATTTTCCCCTTTTTCATTCACTTTGCAGTTAACAGAGGATTCTATTTCACCCCTTAACCACTCAAACCTTTAACTACCCAGAATTTCTTTATATTAATGAGACTATACTAACCAGCTGATGCTATTAGGCTAGTTTTTATAGAAGACTATTAAAGCACAGCACTGCCTGTTTCTGACAGTTCTCACAGGTACCTGGCATAAAGCAGGATTTCAGTGATGTCCTAAATCCCATGCTGGGTCACCCAGCAAAGAGAAAGGGCAAACCACACCATGTTGCACTGCATATGCCAGCATTTGGTTATTGGGCTGTGAGAAGAGATGCATGTGGTGGGTTTAAGCTAAATTAGCAGAGGAAGGGAATGGTCACTTCCGCCATACTGATTACATTCAGCCTTGTCCTGACTGAAAGCACTCCCAGCACTGATAATTATATTGACAAAGGAGTTTCTGCTGGAGTTTTAACAGCAGTCCTTGGTCTTAGCCTCCCTGTAGACAGGTATCACTTTCAGCTGCATATTTATTATTTATTTAGAGATGTTGGTGGGTTTGCATTTTCCAGCCCAGCAATTGTGAAGACAAAACAGCATACATCAGACTTGAGGAAATGGATTATTCCTGTCCAAATGCAGGTTGCTGTTGTACTGGATTCTTTAGTGGTAGAAGCACACCATGCACAGCATTTGGGAAGAAGCATCCTGGCAGGAATGGCCAGTCTGGTATGGTGAAGAAGGACTAAAGAGCTACTTTGAGGCTCCAGCACTATCTGTGCGACCAGGCAATGAAAAAAAATTCAACAAAAAAACCAAACGCAACCCACCACCCAAAACCTGCTTTGCTTCTTGTTGCAAGTTTTTTTGGCGAGTTGTTCCTTGCCAGGCAGAGATGTCCCAAGTGTAAAATGTTCCCCAAAAACCAGTGTTTTCCTCAATTTTCATTCCTATGCTGTCATTTACCATGGGAGTTCTCATTTTGCTTTTGTTGAAGGATTAGGATGTAGGAACTTATGGCATGTATAAAGGGTTTATACATTGTGTGTTTTACCTTTGTGTGAAGGGTGGTTCTGGCAAGAGAAAAATAATCTCAAATTGACACACACTATGCAGAAAGTTCATAATGTTGCTTTTGCATTCAGGTGTTTCAGGGATGACACAGAAGTGGACCAAGTGAGAGCTGTGTGGGCAATGCTAGTGGCACACGGGGGTGTGGGGGGTGTGTGTGTAAGTACAAGGTGTACTAATATTTGCATATAAGCTTGAAGAGTTAAGCACCTTGCAATACTTAAGTGATAAGTTACTTGTATTTGGAGAAATGATGGAGGAAACAGTTTTGTACTCCAAGCAAAATTTATTAGAAGTCTATTGAAGAAAAAAAAAACCACAGAGACCTTTTGCTTGTAGGAATTCAAAGTCAGTTACCTGAAACTCAGGTATGAAAAACCTGCATTTTTCTAAAATCAGATACAGAGTAGAAACAGTACTTTTTAAATATCACAGGCAACAGATATTTAAGTCCTCAATCATAAATGGCATCAAAGATAGTATTAATCTCACAGCAAAGCTGCATGCAGATCTAGTTTAAAATTGAAAGCCTTTGAATATAAAGCTTTTGCCATGAAATCTGCAATAATAAAGGTATGCTGCACAAAGATGTTTCTTTACCTTTGCCTTACTGACCTTTCTCAGTAATAAAGACATATGTACATTTAGATTTGGCTGGTAAACCATATTTTAATTAATAAAATTTTGCATAAAAGGCTATCTTACAGAATTGCACTATCCAGATGTGCTTATGGTAAACAGAGAAAGAAAAGAATGCATTGAAATGTTCTGTATGTGAAGAGGGCAAATAAGAAACTTAATTTTTTAAAAATCAACAACCAAATGGCTCTGTACAAAAAAGCAAAATTATGTACAAAATGCTACAGAGACTACATACATTTTGATAATTTTGATCCTTTACCCATGAAAAATGCAGCAGAAGCTTTTGCCATCTATAAGGTGCCAAAGAAACCAAATCCAAATTTTTAGTTTTATAAAGCCATAGTCATTATCATCCTGTGCCTTAATTTCATTTGCTATTTATGCTTACCTTTGCTCATGGAAAATGTATGTTTTCAAACACTTGTACATTCAGACAAAAACCCAAAACCCAACACCTCTAAAATATATTGGTTTTAATACTTGTGACTTCTTTTTTCTGTCTAAATTCCTAAAAAGAACGTGTAACTTGGGTTTCATTAACATACATACACATATATAGTGAAATAAATCAGTACATGATGCTTGTGAATATTTTTCAGGTGGCTATGTTAGGAAAGAAAAAAACCAAAATCCAACAACCCTTTGCACTAACACTGTTTACTTTCCTGCTTCTTTAATTTCCTGATAAGTAAAAACACTACCTCTTACACTTCATGTTGCTTACTATTACAACATTTTGATTACAACCATTTAATATCAGACATCAATAGCAGGTTATTATTGTCTATGCTTACAGGACTGTTTTGCTCTTCCTTAAATCCTCTTTTCCCAGTCTTTGTGCCTTTTGCACTTCTTACTTCTTAACAGAAAACACTACAGGTTCACTACAGTTTTTCATCAGGGAAAAAAAGAAAAAAGATTTAGCCAATACCATTGCACCCGTTCAGAACTCTTGCAGTTCTTCCATTTTTCACTTTGCTTGCTTGAGATTTTACAATCACTGTGCATTTGTTACAGCATACAAGTGCAGGCAAAAAGTCTATATTATAGTTTGTCATACATTGTAAACCAGTACAATAGGCAAACCCGTGACACAGCAATGTGGAAGCAACAAATGCTGCCAAGCTAATAAGAATGTGTAAAATCAAATTTTTAAAAAATAGTAAACAGCAACTTTCCTCTGTATTACATGCATGCTGAAAAAATCCCACCAGACTTCATGTTAGTACCACAAAGGGTCAAACCAAGATTAATTTTTTCCCTCTTCCCCCCCGCCCCCCCCCCCCCCACCCATGGCAACTCATTTGTGTACCTGTCATCAGGCTTTTCCTATTGTGTTTCACATGAAAAGACTTTAAAGCAGGGAGTATTTAAATGTTGAAATGCTTCCTCTTGTCTCAGAAAAGCTTAGTTATTCACACTGTGGTCGTTGCTGTAATACTGCTGGGACGGTTTGGTTTGGCGGGTGGGATGGGATGAGGGTGAACTAGATGGCCTCTATTTGAGACTGCAAGCGAGAAAACAGAAGGCCAGCGTAGCATGTTTTCTAGCAGCTTTATGCAGATGTGTTGCAGAGATGCAGCATAAATAAGTAGAAAAAAAAATTTCACAGCCTCTTGACATAGTTTCCAGGGAAAGTACCAAAGAATTTGGTTCTTCTTGAGGTTCCTGAAATTAGAAGCAATAGATGAAAGATGGGAATAACAAGAGAAAATCACTATGTAAGCATGGCCTTAAAATTTTTCATGTTTAATATTGCACAAGCAGAATGATCTAGAGTCCCTTATACTATATAATTTTATTTGTGAGGTTTAACAAAGTGTAACACAGGAAGCAAAATGCAAATGAAGAAGCATATTTGACTAAATTGTTAAGGCTGATTAAAAGCTGTGCTAAAATTCTTGGTACATAGAAATAATTTAATTTCAACAACATAAAGTCTATTAAAATAATGTGAATTTTTAAAGTATTAAGACCTTGTCAGATGTTAGTTAGCTGCTGTGTGCATGAGGGTTTATGAAATGATTAAACCACCATATCTAGACCTGGTTATGAAATCGTTTGTTCAGTAATACTTAGAGTTTCACAAGTGGTCAGTGCTGTGGATGTATTCCCGTGAGAAGGTTTTAAGTTGCCTGGCCTTTATAAAGAGAGAAGTAATACATGGTCCATTCTGTGTCACAAATGACAACAATGCTGTACAACAATCCAGAGCCATGTGTCAATTTGGCATCTATCAATTTTAAAAGACAAAAGTGCAAAATCACCTGCTAATTTCAGTGGATTTTGGTTGGGATTTCTCCTGATAAAGCCAGGTTCAGGTTTATTACACTAAATGCCAAAAATAAAGTTGTTTAAAAGACATTACATGAAGAGGGCAGCACAGGTCGGGAAAAGAAAAGAAGAGCAACCAAATCAAAACATACCCACAAACCATCCATCATCACATTTTTCCATCACATCAATGACATCTCCCTCTCTGAGCTCCAATTCATCTTCGTTCCTAGGGGTATAGTTATATAGAGCCTGAAACCTTAAATAGGACAAATGAGGCATTTTAAAAAGAAGAAAGAGTTCCTTGCACTTTTGCTCAAGTAAAGGAGCTGGTTTAAACATTAAGAAGAAACACTTCTTGCAAATTGAGGGGAAAAAGAATTTTTTTTGCCTGATGGACTTGAGGGTTAGGAACTTATAGTAAATAAAACCTTCATTAGAAAGGCAGTTCATGAGACATTGAAGACTGGGTTTAAGGGCAAGTCTGATGGCTCCTCAACCAGTTGTTTCAAAAGCATTTTTTAAAAAACATTTTAGTGTTATAGTTCAGTAACCAAACAGGACTTTTAAAGGAGAGTCTAGATGTGCTAGCCCTGTAAGCTTCCATGGTCAGCATTGTGGTTCTGCCTTTAAGCTCTGAGATGCCAGTAGCAGCACAAGTGTGGGTACCCAGCACAGCAGCTCTCACACGCTGTCACTGGGGCTGGGGCAGCTCCCTGGGCTCTTCAGTGGCTACACAGATAAGCCATCTATGAGAGTGAGGGAGAGGCCAGGATCAAATCAGAGGATAATGGGACGGAAACTCAAACAATATTCAAACCCTGAGCTGTGCACTTCTACACCTGGCCAGGGCTGCAGATTACAGGATGTAAGGTGGATAAATGGCAAGAGGTGTGCAATTACTAAATACATTGTATTTTGTTCCTTGCCAGCTTTTAATTAAAGTTGTTTGAATTGAAAGAATAAACTCTCACTAGGGGGAACTGAAAATTCTTGGGCTGACAGCCCACAGGAAGATTGTTGTAAAAGCCTGTGAATCATGTAGAGTCAGAATTGGCCTTTTTTCTCAAGCAACTGTGCCTTAGATATGACTGACTGTCTAAAAAGAAGCAAGGTACAATTGCAGAAATTGGGAAAAGGATATAGTTTTAATTTCAGATTACTGAAGCAAAACGTAATTGCATCCATTATTTTCTCTTAGAACAGTTCAATGAGTTTTAAACCTTAATACCATCATTACACTTTCCCCAGTACAAACAAGATAGCTTGCTCATTGGTGTGTTTGTCATTCTGGCAAAGTTTTCATGGCTTAAATAAGATGTTTACTTCAGTAAAAAACTCCTGCTCCTGAAAGCCCAATTTGAAAATCCAAGATACAGACTGGTGCTAGGTTTAGTTTCATGATGGTTATCTTAAATAAACTACGCTTATTTTTCACATTGCTGGTTCAGAGATTAGAAAAGAAGAAATGTTCCAAGAAAAAGAAAACCACCTCAGTTTCTTGTCACTGGCTGTCATCTTCCCAAGCCCCAAAAGTCTCTTTTTGTATTTTAATTACTCTAACAAAATGGAAAGAGACTGGTTGTTTAAGCAATTACCTTTGGTAATTTGTGTAGCAGTAGTAAGAACAATCTGTGCAAAGAGCTAAGTGGCAATAATGTTTTCTGTTATGCTTATCATCATTCCAGGAAAGCAGAGCTATGGTGATATTCCAAAAAATAATTAAATGCAGCTTCCAAGGGGAAAAGCTTTGCAGATGCAATGTGTCATGAATAGGATTCAAGCCAATTACTTACTCAAGTACAGTAACAAGAACTTACCAATGAGCTCTCTTTGTACTTTAGAAATTGAATCTTAGTAATTTCTAGATAATCCATCTAAAAAATTCCTTTGTAGTAATTTCATTCTCTCTATGCTAATCTAAGACTTTTTTTAAGTATGAAAACTCTACTAGCATTTACAATACTGACAGAAAACATATTCAAGAGAATTTATATATAAATTTAAATATAAATTTAATATATTTATATTTTTATTTTTAGGAATCAATAAATTTAGTCATTAACTACTTATAATATATTGAACAAAATGAATTAGAAAATGATTGCTTTCAAAACTGAGGTGCTTCAGTATGCTCAACTATACCAACAGGAAGTTGTGGTTTTAGTGAGATTAAATATCCAAATCTTATTATGTATTTGTGGTATATATATCTGGTAACTTTTTGCCTCTCTTTTTAATCTTTAAATTACTAAGGAAAACTTAAAAATATTTTTACTCAATAAACCTTAGGTATATTTTATGAAAAATTATCTAATAGGGCATATACTGAAGTGCTCTGATGCTAAAGGAAGAATGACTACTGGTTTCGATGATCACTGAAGTAGGGGACCTGAGTGCAAGTCTGGGGGGGGGGGTGGAAATCTCAAGACAATCTTGCATTTTAACTGTCAGTACTGTAATATCCCAAGCACTTAAAATAAGACTTGAGTTCTAGGTTCTTCTCCAGAACCTTTTGGTTCTGGAGAAGAACCTAGAACTGGTTCTCTTTTCAGAAAAGCTTTTCTGGTTCTCTTTTCAGAAAAGCTTTTCCTGTATCTCATATTTGAATTGCACTTGTAAATCACACCAAAAAGTGTGAGCCTGCGTTCCTGTGATCAACATTATCAAGTTACTTTTATTCTCTCTATTCACATCCAGAACTGTTTCTGAATAATTGTACCAAGTCAGTAAAGAAGATCAGTTGAATCAATGTTGAATCTGTAATTGTCATTTTGCTGAGATGTAAAAATGGAGAGAATAAAAAAAGTCAAAATCTCTTCTGTAAGTACAGAAAATGGAGAACTGTTAAATTGCCATGTCTGGCTGCACTGAATGTAAAATTAAACAAATAAGGCTTTGCCCTCTGGGACCTTCTTGGCTATCTTCCTACATCATGCAGTTATCAATAAATCTGTGCAATCTCTTCATAATAGTACTTGGCAAGTTAAAAATTATCTGATGATGTGCTGGCTGTTAGTTAAACATTAGGTTTTGGTTTAGTAGACAAGAATTATACTTACGGTTCCCCCCCACTGTGTATATTTTCATGAGAAAGCACAGGGCGCTGTGGCTGAAATGAAATGATTTGAAATGTAATAAAGATTTGCAGTTTAAGGTCCAAATAGTTGGATAGGGGTGTAACACATAGTTGCTCAAGAGTCCATATTCTACCTTATGTAAAACCATGGCCCATTCTGCCCCCCTTCCAACTCACAAGAAATCCTTAAGACACACGACAAACAACTGGATCTTGGCACGTTTAAAGATCTGATTTTTGGAGGTCATAATAAAAACTAAACAAAACTGCAAACTTCATCAACAGTCCATTCTATTTATAGCATAGTATAAAGCTGGAATAGAACCCTGCTGCCTCTTCACTATGAAACAGAATTAACATTAGAAAAATCAGATGCAACTGATGAATGGAATACATTTTTGGGTGAAATATATTTTTAGATAAGCAGAAATAAAATCTCCTATACATAATGGCAGAATCTAGAATGTTCACAGACGAACAACATACCAAATTACATTTCACACACAGAATACTAACTTGGCAGGCATAACATGCTATGCTTTAACTAATTCTGTTTCATCTCAAGCCATGCGGGCTGTTGGGAGGCACAGAACAGAAAAAAATTTTGAAAGAATACATTTAATTGTGTGACTATAACAATTAACACTTCAACAGAAAAAAGTAGTCTGTATTTCCAGTGCAGAGCTTTTGAAAGGAACTATGTTCCTTCTTAATGGAGCATTACTGAGCAATAATATTCAATACATCTGGATGCATGGAAATGAAAAATACTAACCTTCTACAAAAACCATATCCTGCTTAGAAAGTTATTGACTTATACTGATTAGAATCTGTCTGGGGCCAGAAAGTGCAGGAGCAGCTGCTTGGAAAAGCTCTTGATATGAGCAGGGATCGTATTCTCTGTTGACTGAGGATGCCCTCTGGTCACTCTGTAGAGACAAGTCTGGGAACCCTATCTGTTTTGGGAATGTGGATATCAAACACTGCTCATAGCACTTTCTTTCATGAATTGAGTAAACTGCAACCTGATCTTTAAGCCATGGAATTTGTCTTATTGCCCCATGGTTCTCTCTTGGTTTGACTATTTCAGTCACTCTTGAAGATGATACAGTCTTCCAAGAGAGAAGGCAGTCGTAAACAATCCACGGGCTGATGGCAAAAATTGAACAGAAAAACAGGGGATGTAGTTTGTTAGGTTTCTTTCCCCTCTTTTCCCTCTCAGCATCTCCAGATGAAATTAGTTAAATTTCTTTTCAGCAGTTTCTATGAATACGTGCAGAAAATATTGTGAAAAATCTGTACTTTACAGTCTATAGAGTATAACCTTTAAAAGGTGCCTAAATTTGCAGGCAGGTAGATTACAGATTTTTTTTTTAATTGATATTATTGAATGCTAGGTGGGAAACAGATTTTCAAAGTAAAAAGAAAATTATTTCTACTCTTTACTGTCTTCTCTCCCTCTTTACTCTGCGTCTGCCCATGTACAAGATGAATAATTTTTACTGAAGAATAAACAGTAAAGATTACAAATTAAACAGTTCTCAGTAAACCTCCTTCAATGGCTGGCTTGTCTAGCAAGCAGAGAATAGTCAAAATTCTTTGTATTTAGGTTGGAATCTGCCCTGATTTGCTGCTAATCTTTCATCATGTCTGTAACTGAGCTGAATGCCAAAGACAGAGATGCAACAGAACTCAGCCAAGGTTAAGGACTTCTCCTATAAATAATGGAAGTAAAGGTCCTAAACAATGCTACAACTGATTTAATGCTTTGAACATAATACCAAGCCAGGAAGAAACCGGGTAGGTTAGTATTATCTTCTTTTTCTGCATATGCTTCATGAAAGGTTTTATTGCTAATTAACCACTGTAGAAATAGGTAAGAATCAAGGTGACTCATGATTTAACTCTGTTATTGGTGCAGAGAAAACAGTCTTGTGACAAAATTACAACCTTGGACAAATAGGGTGAAGTGATTGGTGGTATGTCTGAGCACAGGGACCTTGGTGCTTGCTCTCTATTTGGAGGCATTCCCCAGCTGACATCCAGAAGCTTTCTCCTTCTTTTATTTTCCTAAGCTCTCATTCCCACATACAGCTGTATTGGCTAGACAAAGGACTGTTAACAAAGATTCCTAGTTTTCAACTGCAACTTAGTTTACCAGACTGTCCTGTTTCCTGGGAAATATTGCAGGACCTAATCCCAAAAACATTAAGGAGTGTGCAATCAAGTCAATGGTCTCAGTTGTATGCCTGATTTTCATGCATGACTGATACTGCACTTACATATAAAAGTTCCGTAGAGTCCTGAGTATGCAAATTAGGTGTATGATATGTGCTCTTGTATTTTTGGAATTAAAATAATAAACATGCTACACATTGACCAATACACTCCTCTTAATATACTGGTTACATTTCATTCATTTGGAGTAATGTGCAAAATTAAAATAGGGCTTAATCCCTTTTTTACAGCTCTCATTCCTAGTTGGCCTTTCTGTTAGATGGTATTTGACTGCTACTACAAGAATTCTGGCCTTCCTCAGATTGAACTGTCTTTCTTCATTAGTGAAGAAAATGCTGTCCCCTCAATACCTGGAAGCAAACAGAGGCCTGCCAAAAAGCTAAGTCTTTGGAAGTTATACAAACCTGCATATCTTAAACTAAGATTCAAATTTTTAAAAGGGAGACACCAGAAAGACAATCACCTAAAATCAGCAGCAACAGCATAGAAAGCAATTAATCCCATTACCAGTTTTAAGACCTAAATGTTAAGAAGCCAATGCAAAGGATAAATAAATCCTGAACTGAAAGTAAAGGATGAACCACAAAGTCTCATTCTCATATTGTTTAGGTGGAAGGTGGAGTTTTTGTGTTTGACTTTTAGTGTTCCCCCCCCCCCCCCCCCTTCCATAATATAGATTATCTTTTCATCTTTTTGAGCAAAATCCATGCAAATTTGAAACAGCCTGACTTTCTGGCTAGGTGAAAATATTAGAGTTGTGTTACAGTTACATTACAGATAAGAAGTGAAAGGTAAAGAGTATTAAAATCTGGAATGGTTGGATAAAGAAATGTAGCAGGAGGAAAATATTTTGAAAAGAAGGATGTGGATTCAAAACAAAAAATTCAGTCTGTATACATGCAATGAAGAATAAATTTTTGACTCTTAGAAGCTGTAATTTTAATAAACTAAAAATGCTCTGAAAGAAAGTGGTAATTTTAATAGAGCTAGACTAACTATAAAGGACCAAATATAAACACCTTGTAGCACTGGAAATACCATGCAGTACTGCAGAGATGCAATACACTAGTGGATTTATATAAAAAGTTCAGGCACACACAGACCTGTTGCCTTTACTCAGTCATAGCACAGAAGCACAACAGGAAGAAAACAGCATACTGATAGTATTGAGACACTTGGGTAAAAGCAAAATACTGAAAGACTAGACACTGAGCTCCTTGTCCATGGAAAAGCTGTTATTGCACACTGGGCATCCAGTACCATACCCTGTGTGAATAGCTGTGACCTCTGACAGGTGAGCTGCAGGATCTCTTAGTCATCACTGGGCTACGAGGAGGTTTACCCATAACAAATAGCTCCCTCTTTAAATTAGCCTAGAAGAACCACAAAAACTTTGTCAAGCTAGAGGTTAAGAATGAAGCACCATGGGATTTTTGTTGCTTCATTCCTACATGCAAGTCAGACATGCTTTTCCTGAAAACAAAAAGCAACTGTTACAGGTAGGAGGAGTACTGTTAGTACGCAGTATTTTCACTGCTACCAGTGTATCTTTTTTTCCCAAGGGTTTCCTGCTCTGGTACATACCCTTACATTTTACAATTAGAAGATTAATCATGTATAGCATATGCAATTGGAACAATTATTGCATGTGTACCCCCTGAAGTAGCTCAGATAATAACACTGAAAAGCTCAACAGTACAGAGCAGAAATGCTACCTTAGAAATACCAATGGTGAATGTAATTCCTTGCTGTTAAACAGAACACACCCCCTGGATTTGCATTTAGAAAGCAAGTAAATACTTGGTGGAAAGTACTTCAAGAAAATATCCTCATTTTGTTAGCATCACTACAAATCAGCTTCATGTTTGTCAGAATTCAGTTATTAAGGGGTGTGTGTGCAGCCCATGTGAAATCTCATGGGCAGGGGTGAGTTGGGGGGAATGTGAGGAGAGCAGAGTGCTATATTGGAAACCTTTTCTTAGGTATTTCTGACTGTCAGTAGAATGTGACTAAACAGAAAAAAAACATCCCCCTCTTAGAGAGGGGTGAATAAGAACAGCAAAAAAAGATACCTAGAAAGGCCAAGGAGGCAGAAAAATGTCAGCATTTCTCCTTATGATGTGTCTTCAGACTTCTTTTTTTGGAGGACACGTCCCTCCCACCAACAAAATGTGAAGTGACACTTCCCACCCATAGCTCCTTGTATTCCATTTAGTTTTAAGCCACATAGCAAATATATATATACATGCATACATACATATATATATATATTTAAATTAACAAAAGTAATTGAAGTATCAGTATACAGTTTCAAGAACATATATTTATTTTCAGCTTGGATTAACACACCTTGCTCAAATAAGGGCAAGGAATACACAGGTCACCTAAAAAGAATTTCAGTGTAGATGAGGAATGTTCTTAATTTTTCTGGTTAGGCTAAGCAAAAGCACCAAAAGCACTCTACCAACTGCAACATTATTAAAAGCTGCAGAAACAAGTGCAGCACTCTATTTTTTCTCTTCTTGAGGTGGAACAAACCTAAGTTCATGACAGATTCACACCCTGGAAAGAAGCCTTATGTCTCTTCCCTGCTTCAGAAAAAAACCCAACAGATTTGTTGATCTTGAGACTTCTTTAAGTCCATTATGTCTGTGTTTTCTGTGAATGCACACTGTAAAATGGGCTAGATCTTAAGAAAGGAAAAAAACAAACAAGGAGGGTATTTATGACATAGATGTAATGATGCAATGATCATTTTTCTAGAATAGTTTCTCTTTACATTACTTTTTCTCCTCTTCATAATCAGACAAATCTTCTGGAAGTCAGCACTGCAAATTAACTTTGTCTTTCTAGAGCAAGTTTTCATTTTTCTGCCACAGAGCTTCAATGCTGACACTAAATGTAGTCCTGAAGAGGCAATAATCTTTGTCCAGTCCTTGACTAACAGAATTGATATTTAGAACATGACCCTCAGCAGTGGTGCTTTCCTTTGAAATTTATGACTTTTCTCCCAGGCTTTGGAATGAAATTGAAAACAGAAACACAAATGTTATCTAGTTTCTGCATACTTGAATACAGTTCTGTTTCATTCAATTAACTCAGTTACACTGCTGTCCTGGTATGAACCTGAAATTGAGTACAAGGCTTTCTGCTTTCCTATCATTGGTATCTCCTTAAACTATTTAATTGTATCACAATGGTTATAGTTTTATCTCGTGTTTCACTTGAAAAAAAAAAGGCCTATCAATCCTCCATTCCTTATGTTATTTAATATTAGTAGAGAAAGCAGTACATCTGAGAAGATCAAACTCGGTGTTAGCCTTGCAGTTATTTAATAGACACGAAGATTTACAACAATCCATATCCAGGAGGTACAGTTACCTTTAACTGTAGTGAGTCTTTCTCCTGCTGCTCTAAGGGTTTAGAGAGGAGAGGAGCTGAGAGGGAAGCAGTAGACAGGGATATTGTAGGAACGGAGTGGGAAGTAGGTGCCTTGGCGGAGGGAAATGGAAGATTAGAGGAAAGATGGAAAAGAGGATCAGTCTCTTGATGTTCCAGCAGAAAGCAGAGCTGGCTTAAATGTTTAAGAAATATGAGAAGTAGCTCTGCTATATAACTGTGTTCCAAAATCAGCTGTAGGATGTCAAATGCTCAGTAAGGGGACATGTAACTAACCTCAACAATCACAAATCTCTTGCTAATCTTATTAGTAGTCATCTACTTTTCTGGAAGACATCTCTTGCCTCAGAAAGCATTAAAAAGTTACCATTTGTGGCCATGGATTTCACCTCTATTCTTAAGTTTTGCTTCTTTGTTTTTCAGGTCATTTAAGGGTAGAATGTAGTTAAAGGACAAAATGTAATTAAATAGTTTAACCTTTGGCCTAAAACATATTGTCCTAAGCACCTGACATGCATGCTGTCAGTGAAAGCAACTACCTGAATAGTCTGTTGAAGTGCTGAACAGAAAAAAGAGCCATGCCTGGGAACCACACAAACTGTACAGTTACATTGTGGCATTTAACGGCCAGCACACACTTGGGATAGTTCAGTGATGTAGGATCCCAAAGAGGAACGGGGGAGGGCTTGGGGAGGAAGCATTTGTGTAACTGCCAAACATAATCTGATCTGTTACTGTTAGTCAGATCTTGTAACAGAGCCTGCTATAAATACATCAGCTGGGAGCTGACACATGCCAAGCACAAACCGCAGAGTCTCTGCAGCAGGCACATGTCCCTCCCTCTGGAGGCTCCTGACAGCATTTGCTTGCTGTCAGCACCCAATGGGCTGGGGAGGGAAATGGTTCACTGGCTTTTCACATCAGAAACTCCTCAGCAAACAGCAAGGGCAGGAGGGAAAGGACTAGCACAATTGATACATCATAGAATTTATAATGCCTGCTTCTGAGAAGGGACTGCCCCCTAACGCTGACAATTTTTAATCATAGAAGGGTTTGGGTCGGAAGGGATCTTAAAGATCATCTAGTTCCAACCTCCCTACCATGGGCAGGGACACCTTTCTTCTTAAACCAGCTTGCTCAGAGCTCAGTTTTATCAAATGCAATTATATAAAAGTGTGCCTCTGCACAATACAAACGTGTAGATATAAGACAGAGAATAATTATACTAAATTATCTGAACACAGAAGTCAGGGTTGTCAGAAATTAAAATACCTTAAAAATATCTGGTGAAGTATATCCTTCGTAACAATCCATAGAATCTTCTCCACTTGCTATTGGGAATTCTAAATTGTCATGTACCAGATCCTCCTCTATATACAGTCTAGTCAGTTCTTCTGCTGTGTCTTGTGCTTCTCCAGAGAAATCTGATTCTTGAGATTCTGACTGATCCCCTCTATTAAGTGACAGGTCTGCAGTACAGATTTCCTCTTCATTTTCAGCACTTGTAGCTAGCACACTGGACAAGGAACCTTCTTCATTTGGTGAAGGGATGTTATGCATAGTGCCATGTTCACCTTCTCTTGTAGTATCTGACAAATCTCTAGGTACTTCAATAACCAAAGGGTCAATTATGTTTTCTAAGTCTTTATCTTTTCCTGACTTGGTATTGTTGCTGACATACTTATTTGCTATATCATGAGATGAGCTGGCTGAAGATGAGACAGAGGGAGATACAAGAGAGGACAGAGGAAGATCTGTAGGAGAGCTGAGAAACACCTCTGTATTTGGCATAAAGTGACCATCCTTAATGTGGTGAATGCTATTACCTGGGGAGATTGCTACAGTTTGGGAGGTTGCTAATGCCAAAGAATTGAGTTCTTCTAAGTCACAAAGAAAACTGTCTGGAACTGATGGAGAAGTTGGGTTGCACATGCCTGAAGGTGAAAACCCAACAGTCCTTGAGAACAAGTCACTACAGTCAACCTGGAGAATCTTTTGATCAATGTGTGACCAAGACGACGGAAGTTGTCTGGAAAGTGGGGTCAGTGCTTGGGAAGGCAACTTCAAAAATAAGAAAAACATGGCAATTGAAATAGATAAGCATGACAGAGAATTAGGATATGAGTAAACTGGAAAAGAAAAACGTCTGTGCCATCATCTGGATTACAGGGTACAATTTCAGTGACCATGGGTGTCTGAAATCCCTACTATATGAATCAGAATAGCAGGAAAGACATTTGAAACATGAAACTATCAGGTTCTGGCTTAGGGCATAAATGTCAAACACGAAGACAGATCTGAATCATTACATTCATGAAGGCAACTGCATTTGATCTGCTGAAGTTATGTTACTCATGATGTTAGTGAGCCTGTCACAGGTTATTAAATCATACAATTAATAATAATAATAATAATAATAATGAATTTTTCCCAAACCATTACTCTTATTTTGAGAATAGAATTTTCAGAAGTACACTTCGGGTGTTATTAAATACTTCTTTCTAAGCACAACAACTGAGGTAATTTCTAATTATTAAAATGTTAATATTTCTACTTTTTCTTGGTACTTCTGAGTAAATGTTTAAGAAACATCTTTAATACATTGCATACTTTTATTAAGGCATGAGCAGCTGCTCAGAGTGAATGAATTTGAGAATTCAGAATGAATTTGTTTTTCAAAATTAACCCTATTAGTTCAAAATGATGTCAACATTTGTGAAAGGTACATTCAGTTCAAACTGGACATAGGCAGTCAACAATGCTTTTAAAATAGTGACAGCACAGTGCACAAGAGTATGCTTTGAGTACCGTTACACAATATTGATTGAAGTATCCTTCTGGTAAAAGAAACGTCCTTTTCTAAGAATGAGAGACTGGTGAGTCATACGTACACAGCATCAGTAGATATCCATTGCTTCAGTAAATACTGAAAATGCATTTTTATTACTATTAATCCTCAAAATTAAACTTGAGCAAAAAAAATTTTGATCTCACCATTACAACTACCCAAAATAATTAGATGTACACCTCTAAGTTATCTGGACTACTATACACTTTAATTATTAATGTAGTAGAGAAAAATAATTTCAGAAGTCTACAATAAGGTTGCAGAATAGGGAGATTGGTTTACTTACCTTCTGCTTGGGTTTTCTTGAGGCAAACAGCTTTATATTATAGTTAGACAACCTTTGTTACAGTCTTCTGTACCAAAGTAAACAGTATAGACTAATACAATGCAGTCTGCTAAAGCAGAGCTAGGCTGTTACAGAAATACTCAGTCTCTTTCCCTCATCATTCCTCTTAAGCAAGGGTCCCCAACCTGTGGTTTTAAGGTCAATAATGCTGCTGAGATTTCACAATTTTTATTTTCCCATGGCTATAAGCTGCACTAGAGCTAAAGATATAGATGGATTAGGCCAAGTTACAGAGAGCAAAACTTGCTCACAACTTGTATTGCTTATTTATCTTACTGCCATTAGGCCAGAGAAGTTTAGTACAATTGTTCCAGCAACAAGGAGCGATATATGGTAAAAATCTCCAAAGGAATAGGGAAAGTGTTATCAGGAAGTGTGGTAAACTCTAGAACACCTTCAGGACTGATGAAATTATTCTAGGTAGCCAGGAACAACATGTCTTCTTCATGGTATTGCCATTTCTGAATACAGCAGAATCCAGAAAAAAGATGTCTGTTTAAGAGTCACAGTGGAAGGTGGTTTTGGTTTTTTTTTTTAACCTGAATGTTGAAAAAGTATCCTATGTTAAAAAGAAGGCTTCTACCAATTTCCTTCCCTCATGAAACTAATTTAGTAAAAACTAACTTAATAATAGCAGCAGGATACTTTTGTAATATGGATATAAATGCTCTGAAGCATCACCTGTGCTCAACTAGAGCTATGGAGCTTTGGCAGGATACCTTAGAGAGAAGCCTGCTCCATAAAAAATAGGGAGAGGCGTCTCTGGAATAGGGGGCACTTAAGCTGCATCATAGTCTTGACTTGCCTTCAGGACCCTCTGGATTCCTGTAACAATAAGGAGCCCTAACTTATGAATAACTCAGTTGGCAGCTACAGAATTTGATGTTACTTGAGCAGTTTTGTGGGAATAGAAGAGATAGGATCTAGTTCTCTGTTGTGACACATTCTGGAAAACCAGACAAGACCTTTTCTAGCAACTGTCCCAAACTAACTGATACTTATTACTAAGAAGTATTTTCAGGGGCTACTGTTGCCTATAAATGACATCTTTGGGTAGCTTTTTACAACCCCAAAGTAGTTAGTAAATTTATTTCAAAGTTGAAGCGTGTGGATGATCACCAAGTATGGAAGTAGATAGAAGTTGAAAAGAGGACAAACCCAAATGAAACATGAATTAATAGCAGGACAAAGAAATTTATAATTACACACAAAACTCACTGCCCATGCTGAAGAGATACACTGCAAAGGTAAAGAGGAAGATCTAGAAAAGTTTCCATCTTGAATGTTCAAAGTAATTGATAGCAAGTTAATTCTAAGCAGTTTGTATGCAGAAACTTCCTTAGTTTCTATCATTGCCAAAAATGTTATGTTCCCTACAGAGGTGAGTGCAAAGCCTCACAAGTGAATGATAAACCAGAACACAGGAATCTTTCTTCAGCATCCTGCAGTATGGTTTGTGGTGGTTATCTAGACTAGAAAGAACCATTTGGAACCTATGATATGCATCTGGTGTGAAAAATATACAACCATAAAGGTCTGCATTCAAGTTCATTGGCAATGTGATGACAATCATCTCACTCCTAAATGAAACAACACTGTCAGTTTGTACCACTGCAAGAAATGTACCAACATTCTAGCCTCCTCATAGACTGTGAATGGCAAAAGGAGGAAGGTTTTGGTACAGAATCACTGGCTGTTCTCCTTTGCTTTAAAGGTACAGAACTGGTCTTGGTAAGCTGTGTCCTGCATGCTTATGGAACTGTAGGCTTTTAGGACAGCTGTGTTATGGGAATGCCTTCACATTGTACTATTAGAAATCTGCTATACATACCCTTAATGCTCAAATTCTTGCTAAGATTCCCAAATAAATTTTTCTCTGTTGACTTGACTCTTCTGCCCAAATTTCACCTGTCTCTACTAAAAAATTGTAATAGCCAATTAAGGAAAGAGCATAAATCCTGGCAGAATATGAGACACACTTGTACATTAAAAATTATTTACTAACAACATAGTAATGCAATTCTACCTGTGCAAGAAAGAAAATGTTGTGTACTTAATCCTAAGTTATGTATAATGTTAACAAAATATTACAAGTGCTTCTAAACCCACTCTAGGGGTGGCAGCTAACATCAGAAAATCCTTACCTTAGTTGAACTTAAATGATGTATTCTGTCACTAGAATAGCTTTGGGGTATTGGAGGGTCAGGATAGTCATCTACACCTTTTGATGGATTCTTTTTGATGACTTCTACATAGGAGACAGGGAAGATGCCTTGTTTGTTGGTTCCTGGTATTTTACCTTCATACCAGTTTTGATCAACTCGCTTAAGAAGAATTACTCTGTCTCCCTGAAATGCATTATGAAAATGAGTTATCAGCACATACATTGAAAGTTAATTTTGTACATAACAACTATTATTTTAACACATAATAGTATCTTCCCTACAGTGCTGCTTCCCATCAGTCTTGAGCATCATCTCCATTTTCCCATTTTTTCCTCCCATTGATAACAGCCATATATAAAACTATCATCCCAGTAAAATGAGGGGTCAGGCATGGACTATAAATGCTGTTCTTTTATCTGAGGGGAATCTCATCTAGGCCTCTCCTCTTGCTTGGGAGATTAACACTTTTCTTTGGAACATAACCTGTTTTAATTATTGGCCAAACCACTAGCTAATACCCCAACTATAGTATGCATTGACTGATATGTCCATTTTTTCTTAAGAGTGATAAAAGTTCAACAGTGAAATCCATGCAAGTGCTTTGTTATCAGTAAAATTTGAGTAAGTGAAGGTAGAAAACTAAAAAGTGTGTGTCTGTTGAAAATACGAGAGAAATAAGTGTTTTTCCTATGTCAAATGGGCAGAACCTCACTGTTCTTAGAGACCGTAGAAATTGAAATGGGAAACATCAACCTTATATTCAAACCTTTTACTTTACGTGCTAGACCCTTCATTGGTTTACGTGATGTTCTTTTCACCATGTCTTTCTGAAACAAATCCTTGCCTATTAGTTTTGCATTCTTTTGGGTTTCTTTAATTTTGTTTCTGTAGTTGACATGTGGAGTTCACTGCAATTGTCTTTAGTGAGATGAAACAAAGGAAACCAGTGCAAATCAACTTTCCAAACAAACCAAAATTAAGATTATGATCACCACAATAACCACAAAGGCTAATTTTAGAAAGAAATAAGACAGCCAATTATCCCCAACCTCTAACTTCTCTAAGTTCCTTTTCCTGGGGTTTTTTTAGACCTCTCTGACTTTTACAAATTTCAAATTAATGAAAAAACACCCATTATTTTTAGTAGTGCTGGATTAGGCTGTAGGTCAGCAACAAACATCTCTATCCTTACTTCTTTGCTTGAAAGAAAAACAAACTACTGAAATGCTTCTATGAACTCTAATTCTTAAAAGAAAAAAAAGAAAAAGTATGGGGCAGAACTTCCCAGTGGATGAGAAGTAACCACTACTTACAACTAAGTATTTAATGTCTGCAATAATAAAGTTTCTCTACAGTAATAATGTTCTAATGTCTAACAAACTTCAGAAATGAAACAGTTATTTTGTTCATGTGCAATTCAGTATAGCCAACAGGATATGCATAGGAAAGATAATAGAACATTATAAACAAAGAGCTGTTATTAAATATTTACATTCACAAAAATATCTCTGAGGCTTTTTTTGGTATCTTTTATCTTGTGTAATTTTCTACTTATTCTGCATTAAAATCCTTACTATAATAATTGTGACAGCCAGGAATAATAACTAAAAAAAGGAATAGATAATTGAAGTGAAAACTCAAAATTTAGCTGGGCAGTTAGCATATGATTGCATATGCTAGTCTGCCACAGTCCAAATTAAAGGCAAAACACATTTACAGTATTTGCAGGTAGCTGAGACAGACTGCAAGGCAACAAGCTATTATGTTAGAGTTTCCTACCATGGCATTGCTCTGTGCATTGCAAATCTTGAATGCAGAATGCCCAAAGCACAGTATTTACCTATATATTGATTCTGTGTAGCAGGAGACATTATAATGGTATTTTGATGGAAGATAGTTCTCAACTGTACCTTTCTAAGTGATAACTCCACATTTGTGTCCGCACTGAAATTATATTTGGCAACAGCTTCTCCAATCTCTCCAATCTGGGCAGGGGGAGGTGGCCTGGCAGGCTGTGCTTTTTCTGGGGGAGAAAGTTTCTAAGAAAAAAGAAAAACCAGATTTTCATCATTCTCATGTGGTTTGTGGACCTATTACCCAAATTATTTAAAAGAATTAAAACAAAGAACAAACCTCAACATAAGAAATTGGGAATATTCCAACTCTTCCATGGTGCTCACCCTCATACCAGTTTTGATCAATTTTCCTGAGGATATAGACAGTATCTCCTTTCTTAAAGGACAGCTCTCTGTAACAAATTTATTTATATCAGATGTTTATAGCTTTACATTTAACTCTTCTCCCTGCATGGTTCCTGAGATCTTTACAGTTTGGAACTGAAACAGAATGTAAAAACTAAACATTTGAAGAAAAAGTGTCACAGCTGTGGTACGTTTATCAGTTGATCATAACATACAAAATCAAATGACTTGCATTTATGAATCCCATGCAGTACCTATAGGTTACAAAGGCCTGTCTTACATTGTGATTCTAAGGAAGCATTGCTAGTTACCACCAGAGAACTTAGTACGATGTGTGCATGATGATCTTCATGGCTTATCACAACCTTTCTGCAGCATAACAGCTTGGTGTGCTTCTGCTCTACACATTTTTTCTTTCATAACAGCTATTCAGAAGCATGGACACAGGATTATGTTCTCACCATTTCTCAATATCAGAGACTGTGAGTTGTTAAACGTTGGATACTAAAAAAGGGACTTTTTAACATAATTAAGAATATTTTCAGATCCTGGCTTGGGAGATCTTTCCTGTATCATCCATTTGGTTTTCAAGAGCTAATGTGCTGCTCTGGTAATTTCATTTGTGAGTTTTGTCCTGACACAGCTAATGTAATTCTAGTGTCAATGTTTGGTCATATCTAAAAATTGTTTAAATGTCTTGAATCATTGGAACAACAGCAGAAATGAATTGCAGACATTTTACTTTGACTGTCTCATATCCTAAATCAGTAATTCCCAATGTTTTGTTACGGACCACTGCTTTTTGAGTTTGTATGTGGCATGTCACATCCTGCAGAATGCCTGTGTATGTTAAGGCAGACAGGAAGAGGCTGAAGCATTATACAGACTTTTGATAAACTCATTATCTATGACAGTAGTTTAAGCAATTTATCCTCTGTCACCTGAATGTAATTCACAACAAAGAGCATGCAGTGTGTGTCCTTCACAACCTGTGCTCTAGAAGACAGAAGATGCACAGCTATTCATGTGTTCAAACAGATACAATGGAGAAGATAATAATTTAAGATAATTTTATTACAAAGTAACTTCTCACACAGTTTGCTAATGCAGGGACTACTGTGACAGCAAGCAGGGTGCTCATGCCCATGGCACTCACTGTTGAAACTGGCTTGAGCACCACTTAAGTGGTAGAAACAGTTTGCTTGAATTATGAATTCTTGAATGAAGAAAAGTCTAGTACTTACTTAGAAGTCTGAGCTTTAAAGTCATATACAGCTCTAGCTGGCAGTTTCTGAAAAACAGGTGCAGTGATTAATACATTCTGGTAGTATTACTATATGATAAATGTGTTTCAATTTTTAAAAGGTGACCAAGATCCAAAAAGAAAAGGATGAGCTTTACAGTTGTTCTTGAAGAAATAGGCAATAAAATATACATTTTTTTTTAAGGCAGTCAGGTGTTTGGGCCTTAGTGTTCTAAAACCAGAAATAGCTAAATTTTAATGCAGACGACTGTGCAACTTGATGTTTAAGAGAAGTACCAAAGTAAATAAAAAAGTTAACTATGTCAATATGACTTGTAGGCAACTAAATCTCTAGGTACAAGATAAATACAATACTTAATATTCTGTAGTATTTTAAGTGCCTTTTATGTAAACTTGTTATCTGTAGGCTAATTTCAATTGCAGTGATGCATGACATTTATATATATACACATATATTCTGACAGCTGGAAATGGTTGGAATATTTTTAATTTCTATAATTACATTCATAGTTTTAAGAAAGCACAGGACTGGAGGTGATCTGAGTCATCTGTGCAGCTCTCTTGCTATCACATGATAACATTTCTTTCATACATCTATCAAGTTCTGTCACCAAGTACATGTAAACTCAATAGGACTGTCTGCATCTGACAAGTAGCCAGCACCAGATACTTCAGAGGAAGTGAAAAGCAGAACCACATGAGGGCATTTGCTGAAGTGATTTAGTTTTGCTCTGCAAGTACTTGCACAGATAAGGTCACCCCATTCTAATAAATGCCTCTGTAGGATGTCCTAGTGACTAGAATGAGCTGCTTATGCTATTTCTGAGAGGTACTATTTGTCATGATGTAAAGGTGCACATCTTTTTATGACAGGAACAAAAAGGGACACTTGTAAATTTTACATTTTACCTTTATTCCAGGCCAGGGGTTCTTGAGTTGCTTCTCTGTCTTCTTGTCATTTTAAGACTAGCAAATCTAGCACACCCACAGAATTGTCTTCACTATAATAAAAAGTCCCTGAAGCTATTATAGGGATCCTGTCAACTTGAATTTTCCATTACAGATCTCCTTCAAATAAGATAGCCTAAATTTAAAAGCATTTTTCTGTTCCTTGCTGTTATTAAAACCAGTCTCTAAGACAGGAGGGGAAATTCATATCAACATATGATTCATATCAACTGTAGCTAAGCTCTATTCAGTCTTTCCTGATTTTGGTACAGGTGGTATTGTAACTATTAAAGCAAATAACAGAAAAAGTGGACATGGAAAGAACAGTGGAGCTGTTTAAATACAAAATACTTTAAAATGTACAAAACATACTGGAACTAGAGATGCCTTTTCCCTTTAACATTTTTAAACCTTTTAAAATGATTTTAAATATGGCTTGTAATTTAAGTATTTTATGTATTTTCAAATTGAAAGATGATTTTCCATGTCACAGGATTCTTTAAAAGAAACATACAAGATGACTCCTATGGAACTATGGGACTCCTATGGAACTATGGAACTCCTATGGAATAATATGGCTATGGAATTTTTTTAGACTGTATTTTGTAATGAGAAATCTTTTTTTAAAAAATCAGACTTTTCATCAAATTACAGCAACATGAGCACACCAGTGGGGTATAAACGGTTCTGAATTCAGTTCTGACCATACCACCATTTATCAAGGTGTATAGTCCAGAGCAAAATCTCATATATTAGCAATTAAAATATAGTGATCTTATTGTTTGAAGAGCATTTATAGTTCTAGACCTATAAGCATTCTTAAGATACAGAATAATATTTTTCAATATGTACTTTTCAGTGATGCTTTGTGTTACTTTAAAGGTGGTATGCCTGTTTCCATTTCCCCCTCCAAAGCACTCCTACAAGCAATCAGTACCTAATTATAATCACCAACTGCTACAGATGTTAGAGACTCCTCTTAGGATAACTGGTTTTTCTAATCCATTAACAGCAGTGGTTTGCTTTCCAAACAAAAATAACAGTGAAAGATGTTTTGTATCAATTCTGAAACTAAGGTGGTTTCTTTGTGTAATACTTTGGGTTTCTGATCAGCCTTTCCCCAGTCAAATTTGTTATTTTTCTCTATTCCAAACACACACTCCAATCAGTTTTGACAGAGCTGATCAATAACTAGTGAATTTATGTCCACGTCTATTTAATAATAAACAGAAGAATACAGCTTATCTTACGAAGCCTGATATTATTTTAATTTTTTGAAGCACAAATCTCCTTAATGAAAAAGGAAGATGCTGTTCCTTTCATCTGCATCGTTATATAGTCTTAAAACCAAAACAAATCTTTTCTCAAATATGTTACCAATTTTCCAGATGGATATTGCTGTGTTATTTATTCTTGTTTCACTACCTCTTTGTCTGTAGTTCCTCTTCTCTCCCTTGGAGTACATCGTCCCACATCAGTGAAAGCAGAAGAATAGCTTCCAGGAGACTCCTGGTCTACTGAAAACAGAAATTATGTGAAACGATGATAAACAAAACAGTTCAAATCTGTGATCCTGCTTGCTTTCATTTGGGGGGGTGAAAAGATATTGAAATCTATTATTTTACACTTAATAGAAAGAAAAGCATGTGGTATGATGGTTAAGAGCACCTTTAAAGGAAAAAAAAATACTATATGCAAAGGCTAAGGCTGTCCTCTGATCCAGAGCAGAAGAAACTCTATGACTGAGGATCAAGACAGCATATTTATGCCTCAGTGTGAAAAGGATGCTCCCCTGCTGGGCCAAGTGGAAGACATGACAGCAGTACTCAGACTCCATCAGGTTGCAGGCCATTATTTGGAATGCCAGCAATGTAAACACATAATTACATGCACAACACATGATTCAAGCATGCTTCAATGATAAAATGTGAAGAAACATTGTTTCCTCCTCAGTGATCGAAGATGCATTTCTACTTTACCAGGGGCACATGTTAGGCAGCACAAGGGAATTTAAAAGGATGTTACTTGATAAAAACAATTCTATTTTAAGAGATGGAATACAAATCATATTACTCACCAATCTATGTGGCAGACTTTTCTAAAGCAGTTTACCAATGTTTATTACAGGATGGTGAATATTTTCTCATATTTTGATAAGGATAAAATCAAAATCTTATGCACTCTATAGCTCTGGAAGTTGCAAATGTGAAATGAAAATAGAACTATTTAATGAACTGCCTCTTAACTTCTGAGAAGTACTGTTTTATTCTCCTACTACCACAGTGGTGCTTTCTACTGGAAACATGATTTATGTTTGTCTTCCTTTGACTTCATTCCCACAATCTGTCATACATTTATAAAGAAATACAAATGGAACAAAGAAAAGAACTGAGAGCATCTAATCCATTCTAACTGATTGTTGGCTAAGCCACAAAAACTTGTGGCTATTGATAAATAGAATGGAGGTAAAGAGATAATTTTATTATTTATGCCATTGGTAGTAATCATGTCATTCCCAGGAAGTATATCATAGCCCCAGTTCTGGACAGCTTTTTCATATGGCATGTGTTCCTGAATGAGGATGTACCTAAAGATACAATGAATGATTCCAAACACATCTATTTTTTTTTTCTTAAATTTCTAGCAGTAAGAGAAGGATATTGGAAAGGAGTGAAAATGCAGAAGCTTTAGGACAAAAAAAAAATCTCCTTTTCTCTACAGCTCCTTATTGCAGTCAGTACTGGTAGTTTTCAGTCATCTGCTATGACCTTCAGGTCTCTTGTGTGGCTCTAAGAGATGCACACACATCCAACAAAACATGAAAACTTGATTAGAAGTAGAGCTCAGCCATGACTGGTGCTGATGGAAACTAATGGAATATTCTGCTTTACTCATTCTCCATGCTACTTTAGGGATATTAATGTTGACAGAGTGTATTGCTTTCCTCATGCCAGGCTCCTTCCTAGCTGCAAAAGCTATTAGAAATCCACATTTACTTTAAACTATGGATTTCCTTATTTTCACAGACTGGAAACTTCTCATTTAGCAACTACAATATGTGAAAAACACATTTTTCAACAAACAACTCAAAGCAGTAACTTTAAAAACAGATTGGTCATACTTACCCTGACAATTTCATTCATGGTTTGATTATTGAGAAATTCCCTTCTAAGAAGACAGGAAATTTCTCAAAATTTCACAGACATTTTGAAATTTAATGGAAAGAATTAGTTTTGCTGCCACAGAAATTGGAAATTGTTTGAACAGTGGAAATGGAAATTTCCTAAAACGACCTTAATATCTATTCACAAAAAGTAACACAAAGTAGTGGATTCATAAGAAAACAGAATCGTCTTCCTATGATACTGGCAGCATTAACAGCATTTTTATCATTTACATTTAATAAAATTATATAGTAAAATATATTTTAGATTCACATTCTTTTTTTCTTAGTGATAAAGAATGGGTTATCTGCATATTGGTTTTAGTTTGACCGGCATCTTATGATGCATGAATTCACTAATTAATAACATCATTGTAATTTATAGAACTAATTTCATTTCAATTAGTTGAAATGCACTGCTACTTCAGTTGTCATGATTACTGTATTTTGTGAATAGACAGCAAATTTATCTATCCTCAATACCCATGTGAAAATTATGTCCTTCACTAAGAATTTTGTGGGATGAAAGCTTCTTACAGATGACACAAAGTGGAATGAGAAAGGGTGGGAAACACAGGGAGTAAGGTTGGATAAGTCAATCACAAGGACAGAGGAAGAAAGTTAATCCACCTTGGAAACACAGTGCACTATCATTGTTGTTAGTTGCATCCATGTCTGGAAAAGAGGCACTAAGAGGTAATCTTCCACAATCATTCTGGTACAGTGGACAATGGATAGCACCATCTTGAGGCAGTGGATGAAAAGGCTGGTGCGTGGGACTCTTTTTCAGAGCTTTAAGAGATGAATTCCTTTCTGGAATGTCTGGAAGCAGCTCAGTAATAAGTCTGTGTAATATACTGTTGTCGGGCAAGCTTCCCCGCCTTTTTTCAGCTTTGATTTGGTCACAGATGTCTTTAAGTGCAGAATCTAGTGCTTCAAACACAGATGACTTGCATTTTTTCTTTTCAGTTTGTTTTTTAGGAGCTGCACTTTTTTTCCTCCGGAAAGGCACTGGACTGACGAGGAATGCTATCTTAGACAGGCCAGATTCTGCTTCCTGTCTTCTTGGATCTTCAGTGGTTTCTTGCTTAGCCCTTTCATGTTTTAGCATGGTGGTGAAGCGGGTGTAGGATGCTGGGCATCGCCCTTTGCAGGAGCTGATGAGATGCCTGTGGTGGTGGTGATGGTGGTGGTGGTGATGGCCTGATCCATAAAAGCTTTCAGATGAAGTGAAGGAAAAGTGATCAAAGTCACTTTCACTACAAAAGGATGAACCCTCTATCTGGATAAAGTCACTGAGATCAGAAACCACTCCGTCTTGATCGCTGTCTGAAAAATCTATATGTGATCGTTGTGGTTCATCACTGGTCACTTCAATATGAATTGGCACCAGGGTTTTAGACTTGTAGCTCCGTTGTACCTGAGAGGGATGTCTGACTGGAGTTTCTTCTTCCAGCAGGGATTCGATAGAAAATCGCCTCTTTGGACACAAGCCATTTTTAGGAGGCTCTAATGTAACTGTTGACAACATGTCATCCCCGAGGTTCGGCATTGATTTTGACTTCTGAATTAACTTTTCAAATTCAGATATTCTGGTTGGCACCATGTCTCTGGGCACCTCCTCAGTAGACGACTCTCTCCAGCCTTGAAGAATACCTTTGTGCTGTTCTTTTTCATATTGCAGTATTCTGGACTTGACAGAACAAATCACCTCAGAATTCATCAAGTCCTTGCGATTGATGCGGTGCATCTTTTTGTACATCTTCAGGAAACCTGGAGCATCATGTGCAGATCTGTGACGAACTCTTGACCTACCACTACCACGGCCCTCAGCGTATGGGGAGCTCCAGTTCATTGAGCAAAGTTCTTTGGAGTCCTCCTCACATAACAGAGAGCCCATGCTTTCAGCCTTGGCCTGTGCATCAGGATAGCTATCATGATCATCTGTCAACAGGTCATCACAGCTACGAGATTTCCTCTTTGGAGAAGCAGCTTCCTCTGTGCTACTCCAGACTTCTGCATTTTGGCGAGTCATTTGCCAGCCATTCTTGTAGCTGGTTGCCCTTCTTGAATCATTTGGAACAGCTAAATGTTGTCTGTAAGTGCTACAGTAATCTAATTCATTTGAGGTGTTGTGGTTGTGCACTGAGTAACTTAGAAGGGATGGATATACTTTGCTAATATCCCCACCTTTATAATCCATAGAGCAGCATGGTAAAAAAGAGACATTGCCAGAAATTAAAAGATTCAGAAAGTTAGAATTAGCATCAGCAAGTATTAGAAAGACTAGTAAAGAGATAGCAATTAGTGCATCTATCAGTTTAGGTCAGTACATAGTTTGTTACAGCCTAGGACTGCAGAGTTAATAATTAAGTTATTTTCTATCTGCAAAAATGCACTCATGATAATTTGAACAACAAAAAGAATTCCTTATTAATTATGGAGATGTTATCTTCTCTACAATCGCTGCCATCAAAGCAACATAAGAAACCAGGCATTAATTGGGGATTAATTGGGATTTTAAAGCAGGTCAAGAGACAATAAAAGCTGCAAAGGATTTAAAGATGAAGCCACACAACAAATCTGGAACTCAGCGTAATACTGACTTTTCCAACGGAGCATTCTGAAAAAGTTGTTTATGATTTTTAACCTGTATAATGCCCAGAGTTCACAGCATCCACATATTCTAAGATAGTTAAAATAAAGCTAAATCTTTGTATCAGATCAAATAGGAAATTTCTCCATGTCATTCACAGGTAGCCTGCTCTTTCCCTGTGTGGTAGCATTGAAGGGAGCAGTGTTTTGTACAGCTTATCCAGGGCAGAACAAGGCAGCTCAGGAAGTGCTATATAAGTGTAAAGGAAGGTGTATCAGTTTACTGAGCCTAACCACAATGTAGAAGTGAAAATAACCCTTAGATTGACTTCCATAAGAAAGGCCTGATTTTTCAAGCTTTTAGACGTATTTTTATGTGCATGGTAGATCTAGAAGACACTACAATACAAATCTGGAATGGTGGTCTTTCATAATTGTACTGAACTTTCAAAAATAGTCTCAAGTGGCAACATTCATTTCAAGAAGATGCCTCAAACAGGTCAGTCTGCTTTCTAAAAAAAATGGAATCTAGATCTGAAACACTTGAGTTCAAAAGTCATGGTGATCAAACAGTTTATAATGTGCTCCTTCTTTAACAAATTGGTTAATTTCAAGAAAAATTAACATTCTACAGGGGTCATAATGCTGGGAGAGAACAGTGTCACTTTCTGAAAGGTAACTGGAAGGATTTAATGGAAGGATTTTCAAACACAGGAAGTGTTGAAGTCATGCTTAGTGGTTGTTATTGGTGGTAGAGTCAAAGGCATGTGCAGGCAAGTGGAATCTATTAACTTTTTACTGCTGGCCTGGTAAGCCAAATGGATGAGTTAATCCACTTTTAAAATTACTGCTATAACACTTTAATGTTTTAAATGTTTGAAATACATTTGCTTTTCAATCACCTCAATCTCAATGTTCCTCACTGCTTTTCTTTGACACTTTCTGTTGTAGTCTGGATATTATGTTCTTTTCATGAGAATTTACTGTTACAAAAGTGTACTGATTAGTATAGCTACAAAAGAGAGCAATTAAGAGAATCATAAAAATAATAATTTGAACAGATGGAGACATATTATATTCAGTATTATTCTATATATTACTTCCATTTTATTTTTTACTGGAAACTTTTTTGTTTTCTAGAAAAACCCATCCAAATCTCCAAAAACCCAAATGAACAACGAACTCTTTGATCTCTTTCCTGGAGAGATATGGAAAACAGTAACAGGATGGTGAGTTACTTGCCAAAAAAAGGCTAATTAGATTGCATCAGCGGTACTAAATACTTCCAAGGATTTAGAAAGTAAGAAATCAGACTATGGATGCTTTCTTGATTAAATTAGTTCCTGATAACTATGTATATTTTCTTGATTACATTAGGTCTTGATAACTGTCAGCTAAGACATCACCTGTGGATTTAAAAGGACTACTATCCTGGACACACATTTTTAATCTTACAGTTGTCTCAATTTGCTTTCTCAGTATAATAAAACTAGCTTTAAAATCACAGTAATCTAGTAAGAGAGTAGTAGAGTTAATAAAAATAATAGGATTTATATACTGTGGTAGAATTATTAGTCTTCTTTTAGTCAATTCTCTTTTGTTAGAACAAGCAGTTGAAACTGGAAAATCCTTGTTACAAACCCAGCTTTCCAGCCTAAAATTACACCTGTGAGAATTAACAAGTCAGCCTTTCAGGAAAGGCCCAGAGCTGCTGCTTCACATCACATCCCCTGGGGACATGCACCGAGCCACAGCCAGGCAGCTGCTACCAACATACAGCACAACACATCAGCAGCAGTTTTCTGCCAACTAATGTGGCCTCCTCTTACCTTTAGCTCGAGATGGAGAAGAAGGAGATGAGCTAGTTAAAGGCTTCCTAAGGGTGGAACATGAGCCCTGTGTGTCTGTACGGCCCAGGTTAGGTCTGTTGGCGTTCTGGTCACTGTGTGCCCTCTGGTGACTCACAGCAGGCTCTGACTTCCTTCGCTTTCTGTAGTCACTCGCAGTACTTGCAGAACTACAGAAAAAAGCAGGATCAGTAGCAGTCTGACTCTGAGATCAGAGTTCCTAACCTGATTGTTTTAAAGTTGCACACAACATTACTACGCTATTTTCTTTGAAATAAATGCATAGAGTTCTGTTAGACTACTTTTTGGAACTAGAGTTTAGGTGCAAAGATATGAAAAAGATAGAGACAAAGAACAATCAAGGTATCACGCTTAGGAAAAACACTGAATACACTGCAGGCAGTAAGGGTAAAGAATAAATCACTGCTGCTGCGAGAGAAGCTCAGGGATGTTAGTGGAAAGACACAGAACACAGTGTGGTTAATTTAAATGCAAACACCAAGTCCTTGTAAAACTAAAATCTACACATCAGTATCAAAATCAACACTCCAAGCATTTAATTTGCCAGTAGCTCACAAGGTGAATGTTAAAATCTTCACAAAATCTGCTGGTGTCAGGTCCCAAAGACCCTCAGGCTAGATAATCTGTGTCTGCTAAGTATAGATAGTACTCCTTACCTGGAGGGCCTGTCCAGGCCTCTGTCTGTTGAATAGTGATGATATAAGGAAGCCTGTGAAAACAAACACATGGATTGTTACGTTTTGTATTTGAAAAAAGAGTGACAATTTTTGTTTATCGTGTTTGATGACTTCTTTACTCTGTGGCAAATCTATAACAACAGCCCATGATAGTTAACATCCTGAGCACACCATCACAGACACAGCAACATTTCATGAGAATAAATTATGCAGCTTTTAAAAAGCATCACTAGATTTCATTACCTATCCTACTTCAGTAATTTTTTTCCTTTAAAGCACTCCTAAATAATGATCCCAAATCATGCTTTTCTATATACTTTTCAAAACCAGACACAGAATAGCTGAAACAAATCTTTACTATAAAAACAGAAAAATCTGAAAATTATTCCTTTATACATGTGCAAAGCTTCTCTTCATCTCTCAGTTACTCACCAAAATCCTACAATCAATAATAGCCAGAAACTTTTGTCAATCCCATGATGTTTGTGGTGAGCAACTGGCCTTATATACCTTATAATCCTGGTAAGAACATTTCTCATCACAGAAAATTAGTCATTGCTTATGAAGTTACAGATGCAGTTACTGGGAGATGGAACTTCCATAATTACATTATTAATACAAAGTCAACCTTAAATGACTACTGATTTTAAATCAACCATTTCAAGCCTTCAGTCAGAATTAAGTAATATTACAATTCTGGTACCCAGGTATGAATCTAGAATGAACTGCATGGTTCCTGGGGTATTTCTTCATGTGTACAGAGCAGTCAGGTTCAAGAATTGAACTTCTTTCAAGTTCCTGTCATGTCACTTCAGCTTTCCATAACCCAATGAACTAGAAATAGAACTAGAATCATACAGGTTTCTAAGGTGCAGGAAATATTTTTTTCACTTTACAGAGAGCCTTCTTGGCTTTTTCCCTGGATGGAAACATCTTTGTCCTGAAGAACTACCAAAGTAATGGCACTCATGGGCTGTAAAAATCCTTTCTTTTGTTGGATTATTTTCCCCCAGTGATTTGATTTGCAAGTTCATGAACAGAACTTCACCCAGATCTGTTAACTGACACTTAGGTAGAGAAGTCACCAGTAGCCTTAGAATATTTGGGAACAGATTTTTTAGGGCTGTGAGGTGGAGAGAGCCATACAAACATCCCACAATATGAAACAAATGTTATCTAAAACTTGAGCTATGTTCACATAGTTCATATTTTCAAGTTCTTTACACTCTCTGAAGGCTTAAAAGTACTTTGTGATGGTTGTCCCATCACTCTCCAAATGCAATGATTTTAAGATACATATCAGTACTATGAGGTCTATCTGCAATAAAACCATAGAAGCCAGACACAGTGTTGCTCACACCAACAGCCAGTATAACCACAGGAAGCAAAGGCCTCAGGTCTGTGTGCTTCCCTGCACTACCCATAAAACACACACTCAGCCTGTCCTGGAAAACACCCTAGTCTCATTTCAAAACTGGCCACAACCATCTTTCTTCTCTTGACCAGTCACTGCCACGGTCTGGAAGCAGCCAGGAAGGAAACTCAGGACCAGAGGTGAACTCTCAGAGCTGCTGCACCAGGTGGTGCAAATGCTGCAGATAAATTGTCCTTGTGGATTCTTTTGTGCAGATGCCAACCACTTCCACTTGCTACCACTGACCACCTGGGAGGGGACAGTGGCCAAATGGCCCTGAGGCAGTGATTGCTTCCCACCACCTGTAGTGGCTCCATGCCTGTACAGACCATGATGTCACTCCCAAGGGTGGAGCAGAATGGAGCCTCCCATGGAAGGCTATGGGATCACACAATGGAAATTACACCAGAGGGAACTTCCTTTTCCACAGCATTCCCCAGGCTATACACAGATGGCTAGAAGTGCCTATCATGCCAAAATTGACTGCTGGGTTATTGGCTTTCACTTTTCATCCTTTAAGATTCTTTTATCACCTTGAATGCAACTTGCCCTTTTATCCTTTATTTGATGCTGGCTTTGAAATTTTTTCTCTTTGACAGATCCTGTATGTTGCCCATTCTACAACACTAATTTTTACTACAGGCATATATTATTTTATAGATTGTGTGGAGTTTATACCTTCTCTCCACAGGAAGAGCTTCATTGATGTGACACATAGAGGAAAGGTGAAAGTAAACACTGTGTGTGGTTGTTTGTTACTGCTTGTTTTACTGCTTGCAGCTGTCCTATCAGCTCTTGGGTGTTGATTGACCCACTTTTAGATGGCCCAACTTAACACATCTCTCCCATCCTAAAAAATAATTAGCCATCTTCCACAATATTCAACACTGCTCTATATGAATAAAGGCAACTTGAAAACAAATTAATACTGGAGATGGCAACTGCAAACTACCAAATAAAATCTTTTTTGAATACTTTGATTTGGTTCTACTAAAAAATGATATATATGTTTAGAATTATGCTAGTATTTTAGCTGTTTTCATGCATCAAGACTTTAATGCTGATTAAAAATGGAGCTAGGGAAAGTAGGCAAAAGTAAAATGAAAATAACAAATAGGCTTGTTTGCATGATGGTTATAGTACTTTATCAAGTTATTTTGAATAGTCTCTGGAGAATTATTAAGTTGCTGTCATTTTTGAACATGATTTATCATATTTAAAGATTACGAAAATTTCAAAATTAAAGAGAGGACTTTGTAAATTAATCCAAGAAAAAAACAGTGATACTTAATAGCCATTTTACCCAGACCTACTGAACATGGGAATATTTCAAAGTCATGTTAGGGCTTTTAAATTGTCTGCCTTGATATATTGAAAACCAACAGGAATTAGAAAAGGCCTACAAGCTTTTTCTTTCAGAGAACTGGGCCCAAATTTCAAAACTATGAACTTTTCCTAGATCTATAGAGTGCTTGAAATCAAACCAGAGTAAATTGCAAACAATTAACAATTTAAGACCACAATTTGAGTTTAACTTTTGGAGAAACTACAGAAGATGAGAGTGAATCACAAATATGGATGAAGTAAAGCCACCATATGAAGCAAAGTTGCCAGTAGAGGATTTGCTGACTTTTGCCCTATCGCTGTAAAAACGGGGAGGGAGTGGGGAAGGAATGAAAGCCTGAATCTGTCCCACTCAGAGTAGGGCAATATCAACCCACTACCTGATCTTAATTAATTTTATTTGGAGTACTGACAGCAACTGTCAATCCTGAGTTATAAATAACAAGAGTACTATTAATTGCTGTTTTACCTGATGAGCAACCTTAGTCATAAATACTTAATTGGAGAAATGACAGCTTAGCCACAAAGGCTTTCACTTGACACAAAGAATTTGCAGTCAGATATTTTAATAAAAAATAAACTGTGCTGATGGATTAATTGTGCAATGCACTTGCCCAACTCTGAAAAGTGGGAATTTGTCAAAGAGTTAGAGACGTATGGAGTGTTGTGTAATTCTGGGTGTTAATCTCTGAGAAGTTTTGGGTATAAGGACTCACAGTTCCTAGGATAATAAGATCAACATCCAAATGCATTAGTGATCTGGAAAGATATGAAGACAAAGATACAATGATTGTGAATTAGAAATGTCTCATAGCTATCAGAAGGAAGCCACTAAGTTTTAACAAACCAAGATATAAATGGTGAGCATTCCAACCCTTCTTCCCAAGAGAATCATCTGAAAAAGAACCGTTCATTTACCTCATTGGAAACACCAGAAGAACTGTCTTGAACATAGTCCAAAAGCTTTTTAGGTGGCTGCATCATAAAAGCAGAAGTGTAGAGATGAAATGAAGGAGGATCAATGGCAGCAAGGAATGAAACATGTGGAAAAGGTGACACAGTTAGAAATTAAGTGTTGACAGCATCAGATACAGAGAGTGACACACAAAGGTAGAATGGAAGGATAAATGTGTTATTTTTAAAATATCTTAATAAAATGTTAGTAACTTTAGGTGGTAAAATTCACAACTGGGATGGTTTAATAAATACCAGCAAGTTTTAACACTGAAAGAGAAATGTCTAAAGCATGACAGTTATGCTCTGTTGGAGGAATTTCAATATATTTTATCTTGAAAGTTATTGCTATCAGTAAAATATTGTTGAGATATGGTTAATCAGAAGAATTTATCTATACTGTTTCTGCCCACCTAGAGGGAGAAATGATAACAGCACTTGAATGGCAGGATAATGGAGATAAAAAGTAATCCATAACAATGTGATAACATTATACTGCACAAGAAATTAAACCCAGATATATTTACCTTTATTATTTTTTTTTAATTTTCATGGGATATTCAATGGGTAATTATTAAAATGCTATGATTAAAACATTAAGGTTTGAAAAGAGTGTATACATGTGCTTTCTCTTCTGCTCTCCCTGAAGCAGCAGGGAGTTTTGATTTTGGCTTATGGCTAGCTACAGAAAGGGACTAAGGTGCCTGGTTTCAGGGTGTCCCCCAAGGTCCTGTGTCTGTGCTGAGGCTCCTCATGTAGCTGGCATGTCACTAACTAAAATTCTGATAGGCCTCCAGAGAACTGTGGGCTGACAGGGAAAGAAAAGAATGGGGATATTTTAAATCCTGATACTCTCAAGCTCATGTCTTTAGATTTCCTGTCTGTGGCCTGTGGCTTCTGCTTTTTAAACTCAAAAATCTCGGGGAGGATCTTGGGGAGCTATGAGAATGCTTAAAAAGACTGAGGGAGTGCTTAGGTTTACTTCCCTCCTTTTTCTAAGGGGATTTTAACTTCTTTTGATTTTCTGCCTGTCTGGATATTGCAACTATCCTCTTAGACACTCTTCTGGGATGAAGATATTTGCTATCCTTTTTCTTAAAGATGTTAGAGTGTACAGGAAAGAATTTAAGCTCTGTGGAGCCAGAGAGGGAGTGTGCAAAAGCAAGAGCAGGTGCATCTCCAACCTAGTTGTTAAGGCATTGTGCGGGGGGAAGTGAAATCTAGTTCTCAGTCTTGCCTCAAGGACAATGTTACTGTTTTACCATTGTAAAAAATATACAAGCAGCCTTAGGTGCTTAGATACAACTAAGCCTATGGTATTTGCAGAAGAACTGCAAGTGCTAAGGAAAATGAAGGTGAAAATTTGAAATATTTCTGATTTTTAGGTGTTTTGGCCAGATGAAACCATTCAGGTTTATGATTTTAGACATAAGTGCTGGCAGCAGGTCTAAAGCAGCAGCTGTTTGCCAAAGCCCTTGTTTTGGGTAATGGCTCTCTGTGAAAATTGGAGCAGAACTGAACTCTGTCCATTCAAACAGGTGTCCAGCTTGAAAACAGAACAAACCCATATCTCTGTGTTCAGGTAAAAAAAATACATGTTCTGCATGTATGCATAAAAGAGGAAAAAAATTCTCAGTAGTTCCTGCTGTAAGAAATTTGTTTCTGGCTTCATATATTTAAATTTAGATCTTGAAGTAAAAGATATGATCTGTAACTTAGCTTCCCTAATGCAAACTCACATTTTTCTATCCTAGAAGATTGTTCAAAAATAATCCAGTCAAATGCAAAAAGTTGAGAGAAACCAGCAAACATCCCTGTTTATAATGGAATTTGGCTTGTTATTAAATACTTACACACTACTATTTATCTAATACATACTCCTTATTAAAGCTATTACTATAACTACTCTAGCAATTTAGGAGTCTATTTGAAAAAAATACTAATATTTATGGGACTTTACTGCCCTTCCTCAAAAAAAAACAAAACCCTTATATTAATTTTACTGGCTTATACTTGGTGAATTTGGTAATTTAAATTCCTCATTCTAAAAATTATTTTTCCTAAAGTGGAAATATCAATATTCTGTCCTCACTTACCGGACGTCCAAACTCCAGCTCTGAAAAGAATTTATACCAGGGTTCGTTTTCTAAATCTATGTCATCTGGGGTTATGCGATCAGTCTGGAGCAGTTGTGAAGGAAAAGGGAAGGAAAAGGCACACACTGAGCAAAGTGCTAGAAATGCTATGTCACTTTAACAACAAACACACAGACATAGAACAAATATGGGGAAAGAAATGGAATAAAATCAAAAGAATGAAGATGGTATTTAAGATAGAGGATATTCGTGTTCAAGAGATGTCATTCACTGGTAGCTTTAATACTTTTCTTTTTGTTGATGTTCTTCCAAGGACTGGAAGATGTTAAACATTTTAAAATTATACTCTTAAAGCTAAGAGGGCTCTTTGACCTTTTCTTTAACATCACTGCATTAGTTAATTATATTTAATGCTGCTAAAGATTCCTTGTTAGGAAGATGGTTTAAATGATTGTCTTCTCCAGCATAGGCAGGAAATTGCCCATCAGATCAGCAATAAAGACACAACTTTATCTGTATTGCTTTTGGTCATTCTTTGTCTTCTCACAAAGCATATTAATTCTGAATCTTGATGTCTTGAAGCAATCACTGAGCAGAGATAAGGAATATGCATCATGCAAGCATCACTTTGTTAAAAAGCCACTTCAGCCTATGAAAAGGAACTGATATATTTTAAATCCTATGGTCAAAAGATAGGGAACAAAAAATTATGCATTCCATTAATATTTGTTTCAGCAGTAGTGTGAAATGCTTTATCTTGCATAGCCTTGTTGACATAATGAAGCATTTTTTTCGACAGTGGAATACATTGTTTTCATCTGAAAATTCTCACAACCAAGGGATAAAGCAATTGAAGATAGTATTAAGGAAATTCTTCACTGAACAGAAGAATAATTGACAGATTTATTCAAGCAGCATGAAAACATGACGGTGCAAAACAGTGCAGCTCTCAATGGGATATCTAATCAACTGTAAACTTGGCTGCATTAATTACTTTCTAAATAGCTTCAGTTTCTTTTAGCATCTGATGTAGGCTTTCATGCAGCAGAGAATTACAGTGAACTGTTGGCTTAAATATCTCTGTTTCAGAGAAATCCTCTTGTTAAAGACATTTCTGAATTTAAAATTTGCTTCTCCATAACTGTAATTATCAGAACCTAGACACTAATTATGGTGTGCCCTAGAAAGCAATCATCAAAGAAGACAGGGTCCTGCATAAAGAATGACACTTGTGATCAAGTATGTGACACTTTTTCCTCCAATCAAACTGCCACCAGTAGACTGGAGCAATCACTCACAGCTATTTCTGTTTTCTGCAAGAAATAACACTATGCTTTTGACCATTTCAGGTAATTAAACATCTTACAGCACTTTTCTTGCTGCTTTTGGTGTTACTGGGACAGCCTGCCAACTCTGCTCTATTGAAAGGTCAACAGTCCATCAGAACTACCTTGGTGCTCACATATCTGTGAGCTGTTCATGCAATATCTGGACCCCAGCTGTTGTTTTATACGCTTATCTTCACAATGCCCTTTCAAGTAAGGGAAGTAGTATTCCTGTGAGTGCAGAGGGAAGTAAATGTCACTGATGAAAAACTTGCTGTGCTTCACAGAAGGGTTAGGAAGTGAAGCTCCTCTGGAATTTTGCCCTTATATTTCCCCCATCCACAGCTGTACCTCAGCACTGATGACAACTGCTTGAACTCAACTATAGACACCCAAGTCTTTCATAGAGAAACACTACTGAAATTAGTTTCATGAACTGACTACTAAAATGTGTGAATTTAATAGAGACTAGGACTAATTTAAAAAAAACCCACAGAATTCTCTTCTACAGAGATAAGAAGGCATGAAGGCAAAAAATGACAGATGCAAAATGCAGAAGATAGCTTTGCTGTATATCAACTTGATATACAGGAATTACAGGAAATGCTTGCCATATTTAGAGGGTTTTTTTGCTTATCTTTAAAAAAAAATCACAATTTGCATCTGAATAGTCTGAGAAGACATTACTAAACAATTATTTTCCATCCTTTCTCCAAACTCAGTTACTGTATGTTGAAATACTACGTTTTTACCTTTGAATTCTATAAAAAAATTTCACAGAAATGTTGATATCAACAAATGGGTGTATTTACACAAAACTAACAAACAAATAAATAATTTAAAATGAATATATGGTCGGAAATGTGGAATTTTTGGTCCTAGAAGTCCTGGCCTACTGACATTACTCTTGTGAGCTTCAAGGTGCCCTGAAGAGCAGCAGCCCCACACCTACACAGTGATGGAACCATGTCCTTCCTTGCAGGGAGGCAGAACACACTGACAGATCAACTGGGCTCCCCTAAACCAGCCAAGGAGATAAAAATGAGAATGAAAGTTACCTCCCTTTTCAACTTCAAATATTCTTGCAATTAGCTGTAAGCACAAAAACCCTTGTGTTCCTGCTGGTAAAGAAGAAGCTAGAAATCGTGTATTTTATCTAGTTTCAAAGTTTTAATTTCTTCTCAGGTAGCAAATAAAATGAGGCTGTTCAAAAGTATGTAAAGCTAACTCCATGCAGCCAAGTCCACTTTAATTTACAGCTTCAACCGCAGAGGGCAGCAAACAAAAAGAAACTGAGCACTACAGTCTGCAAATTCCCTGCTGCTGGCAGTTCTGGAGATGACTGCAATCCCTGTTCTACCAAGATCAATACACAGGCAATTGACTTCGTTGGGCTTTTGCATTCAGTTGTGCTGACATAGCTTTTTCTTTTATCTCCCCTTCTAAGAGACTTAAAATGAATTAATCATTTTGACTTAAAAGCTGCACTTAGCTTAGTCTCACAAAGTATCTCCCAAACTACTGGAATAGAAAGTAAAAACAATAAAGGAAAATCCCTTTTTATGACTTGCTAGTCAAATAATGTTCCTACAATCTGTCCTTCATCTAGCAATTTAGTAATATTTTGATTATTCATTGAAAATATACTACTGAAGATCACAAAGTAACTTCACCCCTTTTGCCTTTTGCACAACATGGTCAACACAACACTGCATCAGCATACTCAAGTATAGAATATGAACAATGAACAAAATTACATCTCTAGTATTACATGTAGCTTTGCCTGTTTTTGGTTTGATACACAGATAGATATCCACAGGTAATAACCAAAACTGTGCATTTAAACCCATGAATTAAATGGCTCTTATATGTAGATCAGTATTTTGCATTTGCAAGTTCAGACACCAAACTGAAGCCTGTCTGGAACAGAAGGCTGAGATGCCTGTGGTAAATTTGGCTTTGGCATTTTATTATCTCTAAATAATTTTCTTTCACTTTAACTTTTATTTTTCTTTCCCCCCCCCCCCCCCCCCCTTTTGGACTACTTTTAAATAGCTGTGGTAACTCCAAGTCTAATACCAGATGGCCTTAGTCTATTTCTTTATGAGAAGAAATATTTTATAATGCCATATTAGGAATATCAAGCAGAATATTCAGATATCCAGACTGAGATGTCAAAAGCAACCAAATGTGCATGCTCTAAAGAAAATTTCCAATTTTTCACTACACTAAAAACCAAACCAAACAAAAAACAACAGATGTACATCAAGGAAAAAGCCCAGTCTATTTCTGGTATTTGACAAAACAGTAATTAAAAAAAATTGATTCTAATCATGAATTCCTCTTGCATATAAACTGAGTAGAAAATTTGCTAGTTGAACAGAGATTAAAAAATATAGAGCTAAAATTTAACCTCACAGTTTTATTTGACTAGCACATGTATACTTTTATGCTTAGAGTAAAACAACTAATGAAAATAGAGGCATTGCATATACCAGTTTTATGACGTCTTTTTTTTACAGCAACACTGAGATTTTTCCTTACATACTCTACTGCAGAAATAGATATATGTACATATATGGAGGAATTGCTTCTCATATATACAAGGTAGAAACTAGTAAAAAAAATTAACTTCATTTACACATGAGTAAGATTAAGTTGTTACATTGCCATTTACTTATTAATGAAAAGTAAATATTCATTTTAGGAAACAGGTCCATTGTTTGGATGATATTGGAGAAAAAGAGGAATATTTAGCTGAATTGCAGACACTGGAGATAGAAACACGCATCAAAACAACTTTTGTACCACCCTATCAGTGGCTTCTTGAAATAGGAAAAAAAGGAGCTGTATCACCATGTCTGGTAAGACTATTTAATGCCTTAATAACACAAACTTTTATTGCAATCTCAAAGTACTCATCCCAAACCTCTCCTTTATGCTGATGTTTTATACTCTTACAAATTCAAATAATGGAAGAAACCACACTAATTTCCTGTTTATTGAAAGAGGCTACTACACAATCCAGCAGTTTGAAACTACACTCATCCTTCTGCATCTATAACAATTAGTGATCCCTGACCAATCTATCCATTTCATATTTCTTACTAGGTCAATGTTTTAGTTTATTGTTTCTCCCATTGTTTTGATTAATGCAGATTTTCTTTTCATCAGTGAGGATCTGCTGCATGGTATTTCCCACTAAATGTTAGCTTCACACTGAATCTCAATTTCTTTTTTCTTGCCATGTTCTCATCTGCCCATTAATCAGAACTAAATTCCAATCCGCCACCTACACCAATAAAGGGAATGCTAACTCTCTCAAGTCTGACTTGTCAGACTTGACAGATTATGATACAAAGTAGCTGTAAATATTTTATATTTTTAACAGATTACTTTGCCATCAAAACTACAATCTTGTAGACATGGAAATTATTTAATTTAAAAAACTGGGGATTTGGAGTGTTAGAAAAACTCCCTTTGATTTCTTTGATTTTGACAAAACTAATAAAGTATAACCTTCTAGTTCAGACACTATAAATATCTGTCTTTTGCAATATTAATTCACCACATTTATTTTATATTCCACATTTTTATTACTATTTTCCTTCAGTATCATCAAAAAAATTTTCAGACATTAGAAATCAAATATTTTGAGATTATTGAGATGGAAGATTTAATTCATGCAGTACTGACACATTTGAGAATTTGCAGTTTTCATCTGAATTTGGAACCAATGCATTATTTTCAGATGTCAGCTTTTCCTACACACAATGAAAAGAGCTTTTGACTTGCTTTGCTGATCATCCTTTGAGAAGTTGTTTTACTTGCTATATCCCATTCAGTGAATACAAGGAAAGTAAATACTTCAGTGAAAACAATTAATTTTCTGTTAGTAACATGGTTCAAAGAAAGTATCTTAATTATATAAAACTAAATAGCATCTTCATCAACAGTAGACATTCCAGATTGATGAAACTGTGATAGCTCCCTATTTTTTCCAACTATGTTACACTACTGTCAGCAAAACTTTCATCTTATAATAATTTTCAATTTTTTACAGCTCTGAATCATACATAAACAAAAAAACCCCCTCTCAATTCTGTATATCAATGTACTTTCCTCAGCTTTAAAAATTTCTTATACAGTGAGATAGTTCCTTGTATGTACATCAGCTAAGCCTAAACTTTTAGTCTAAGCTTCAAGATGGCAAAGTATGACCTTACCCTTGGTGGATATTGCTTAGTAAGTAACATGACTACAACATGACTAAAGCTTTTCTGCATGAAAATATTTTAATGACCAAAGCTCAAAATTCCATCTCTTGGTTCAGATTAGCAAAAGTAAAATGCATAAGCAAGTGGAAAAAAAGATTCAGGAACAGTCAGCAAACCTCATTTTCTTGTTATTTCATTAGTTTGCTAGAATTGAAAAAATATGGCTCTGACAATATTCATCAGCACTGCAATGGTTACATGAATTATTTTTGTTCACATTACATTAGTGAAAAATGTAATTTATTAGAAAAGTGAGGCCATTCTTGGAATACACTGAAATCAGTGTAATTTTCTTATTTTTAACTTGAATCTGTTACACTTTGGCATTGGGAAAACTGGAAAATTACCTCAGTGTTTATAATGCAGCCATGGCACTCAAAAAGAGCTCAGGACAAATGACACTGCCATTTAGATAAAATTATTTGTTAAGTTCATCTGCACTCAGATACTAATTATACTTATTCATTACCAGTTCCTACAGAAATGCCACTTTCAAAAACACATTGATTCTGCAAGAACTCAATTTCACAGAAAAAGAACATTGTGTTTTCTAGCTAAAAAAAAAAAAAAAGATTCCTGCAAAGACCAGAAAAAACAAAGGAAAAGGTGCTTGGTTCAGGTGTTTCATAATGTTGATATACTGCATATTCTGAAATTCAGTCATTTCCTTAATTTGCTTTGAATTGGCAAAATCAATTCTGTGAACAAGCATGTAATACAGAAGCAAATAACAATCCAGTACTCATTTCATAAACCTCTTCCTTAAAACTGGACTCCCTCAAACATTCCAACCTCAAAGTAAAAGACCAAGAAAAGAAAATATCACCATTGATATATAACAGCCTTTCTAAAATAAGATTCTAAAATAAGAAAATGTTCAGATAGCACAAAGTTAAATAAGAAGAGCTGGGTGAATGTGCCTTTCAGCAAATGAAAACTTCTGTTAATTGTTATTTTGCAAGCATTAAGCATAGCTTTATTCCACAATTGCTATAATTATTCAGAAAGCAGGAATAAAGACTTCTAATTACATGTTAATGTATACTCATTCATAATGTACATTCACTCAAATCACTGAGTATTTGAGGCTGGAAAGGGTCCCCAGAGGTCATCTAGCCCAGCCACCTGCTAAAGGTAGGTATAATCATATCAGGTTGCTCAAGGCTGTGTTCAGGCAAGTCCTGTCTGGGCAACTTTGGCCAGTATTGACCAAAATCTCCTTAGATATACAATTCAGCACATCCTGCAAATGCAAATATCTTCGTTTTATGCATTAATTATTCAGATATCATATGTGCTGTTAACACTACTGAAAATAAGTGCTATAGATGCACACCAATTAGAAAAAGCAGTTTCCATCTGTTTTGTCTATCATCCATGAGGTTTGCATGGTGGTGATTTCTTGGAAACAGCGGAAGATGTAAGTTAAGCAAATGAGCCGAACTCAATTTTTCAATACAACCATCAGATAAGAACAAAGACAAATTGCTGCAAAATTGTATTTGAAAACTGATCTTCAATATTCTTCCAAATAGCAATTATTAATAGCAAATAATAAGAAGATAAACTCTTACCAAATCTCTTACTGTATTACCCATTTCATTTGTGTGTCTTACCGGTCGTTCGTGCTCAAGGATCGATGACTTCCCCGGCTCATACTCAAAAATACTTCTTGGTTCAGAACGGAACTTGCGAGTATCGACCTTTCTGTCAGGAGGGTCCCAGTCATTCCTAAACAACAAATACAAGTAACTGAGCTAGTTTACTGTCACCACCTTGTGATTTACAGCTCTGTACAACAGAAACCTGCAAAGCCAGATGATGTTCAGAACAGCTCGTATTTCCAGTTCTCAGCTGTGAAACACCTAGCCTGGCATCCCAGTGTTTTACTGTTACATCTTAACTTGTTTACAGCAAGTATGCTCAGTACAGCAGGAAGAATACTAGAGATGTCCAGCCTGTGATCACTCATGTTTTTCTTTTAACTAGTAGACCAGTTTAAAACTACCCTGGCATACCACGTCAAAAAAACATGCAAACCATTGCAAATAATTATACATGTTCTGTACGCTGTACTAATATAGGCAAGTGGTAGATATTTTTGTCATCACATAATATGATAATAAGGCCATATTGAAAAAGCTATATAATTTTCTGAGGCCAAAAATGAGGAATTATTTTAAAAGACCACATGATGATCATTATCCATGATCATTATCCTGATCATTGTAGAATTGCTTCTGAATATCCTTGTAAGCAGCATATTGTTTCTCTGTCTTGAATAGATAAACAAGAGGAAGAATTTGGCAGTTGAATTTGGAATAGAGATATAACCATTTTCTCTATAATTACAAATTTGCTTTCAATTTAATAATGCTATGCAAAGAATAAAAAGTAACCCATGCTACCATATTTTCTCAGTCATTTATGTCATATTACTAGGTACATATATATTTTGGGGGAATACTTAGCTAGTTACAGTCAGAGCTACCTTTGCATGGCAGTTCTTGTAGTACCTACCTCCATTCTACTTGGAAAAGTGTAGCTCACACCTATTTTTATTTAACTCTGTGTAAAATGACCCACTAGTAACTCAAAGGTTGGAGGAAAGGGGAGGGGAAATACTACCAGCTATTGTCTGTATTTGATAAGAAAGAGCACACACTGGTTAAATTTTATCAGTTCTATTGGTCTTTCTGGTATGACTTGGTTTGATGTGACCTGACATAATAATGCACATGTCATGTGCCTTAAAAAGATCCATGGGGTAGCTTTTGTTTATAATATGCTTGCAAGTGCATTTCAGGGACACAGACATCTCTATTTATAAAATGCCCTACATTTAAAGAGAAGTAGTTCTACATGGTTTATTGTTTATTTTCACTGAGAAAAAAACTATTTTCAGAGCCAAAAAGGTTACATTTTTTGAGAATGAATAGGAAAATGGAAATATTCGGATGAAGTTGCATTATACTGTAAGCCACTGAGAAAAAAAGATGCTACTGAAATTCTGATTCACACTCAGTTCAACTAATTTACAGTTTTCAGCCTTTTATCCTGTATGGACTATATTTTGAGCTCAACTGCTAATGCAAACCACATCTTGCCTTGCAGCTATAAAACGTGATATATGTGGACCTAAGCCTCTTACATGAGATTTTAAATACTCTGGCTTTTGAGGCAATTTAAAAAAGTATCTCCCAAAGGCAGGAAAAGATTGATGAGCTATAGCTTTCAGCAGTGGGCAAAGCACAGCTGACGTGTTTGGCATCCCTTGGCCTGGAGAACAGATTTCCACTGCCTGTTGTATCATGCAGGAGATTAAAAGGGGAGGTTAAATAGCCAAATTCAGTGCTGAGCAGCTGTTTCCAAGCTTGACAAGGTGCACTGCAACAGGCCTCCATTTCTGTGACCAAGGTATTTGGCCTAGCACAGGACAGCAACTCATACAACTTCAGAGATCAAAGCTAAACAGCTCCACATTTTCGTGTCCTGTTAAATTTGCACTTCTGTATGATCTGCTAACAAAATTCAAGCCTCATGGCCTCTGTGAGGCAGCCCAACTCTAACCTTTAGCATTTCCTCTTGACAACCTGCCCTTGGCAACAGGGAAGCCAAAATCAGTAACCATCAAGCAATCTTATCTTCCTCTGCAGTATGTGTATCTACTGATTTATATTTTGGATTGCCACTACCTACAAATTTTTCAAAAAGCCATAGTTGTGTCTTAATTTTAAACATTTAGTATGGTTTTTCCTCATAATATTTTATTCAAATTGCTAATTAATTGAATCTGTTTAATATAATTACATTTCTACATATAAATATGTTTACAATATCCAAGCTGACAGAAATGGTCAAATTGTCTTTTGTTGCTTGAGCATAACCAAGACAGGGGAAGTTGTAGGCACAAGTGAAAGGAAAAATATTACCCTTTTAATATATAATATATACATAGACACACATATAGATTTATAATAGCATAATATTATATTAACAGGTAGTATTAATTAATGTAAACACTAAAGAAGATTATTTTTTCTTGAGCTAGTACCTACAGATATGCTGGAGTCAACAGAATTTGTGTGCAGGTCTCTTGCAAGGTTTTATGAAAAGGATAAGCACTTCTTTCCTGAGTTTTTTATTATTAACTTTTTCCCAGACTGAAGTCTAACCAGTGGGACTTGGTTTTGTGCAGAGAATTTGGATAGAGAGCTATGAGATATCCAAAATGCCTCTTCAATCTGTAAACACTGCCTTGGTCTACTAAAATAGAGATTGAAAAAAATGGGGACATAAAGCACTTCTAAACTCTGGGGAAATGTGGGTGGACTTCTACGCTCTTGTACAGCTTTGCTCTTCCTTGACTTCTGAATTACATCATCTTTTTGATCCTTTCTCTGGTGCTGGATACAACAAATGGCCTTTCCTACTCAGAGACTAACTATTGAAGACAGCTCCTAGAGCACAGACTGTTCTGAAACACAGCAAGCAGGACAATACCACTATTGAGAATAAAAATCCTTAATGATGCTTATGGGTGCATCATGAATAAGAAAAAGCACTTCTTTAGCACACTGAAGAAATGACAGCACTGTGCATGATGCCCAGACTCCTGGCAAAGATCACCCTTCATCACCTGACTGGCCCTTAAATAAAGGCCTTGAAGTCACATTATTCTAGAGCTGTTGTTTTATCCCTTGTTGTATTCTGCAATTGGAGTACTGTACTTAGCAAGAACACCTTTTGAAAATGCACTAACTTACTTTTCTGGTGTAGAGCGTTGCCTCATACGATGTGGTGGTATTGGTGGTGGCACGTGGGGTGGCAAAGGGGACGAGACCTTAAAGGCATCGGAGCTATTGTCAGAAGCACTTTTGGACAGTGGTCTGTACGTCTGTGTCTTTGCAGCTGGGTGTGCCTGAGCAGAGAAGGATGGACTGTAGCTACCTAATAGAAAACAAAACCAGAAACAGTCATACCATGAGAGTAAGTCTTAAAAAAGCACAACATGGAATGCTACAAGAACGCACAGTAACTCAATAAAATGGCAATATTACAAAAATGTGTAAATGAGTTTTAAAAGTGCATTGCTGTGTATTGTGCAGCTCATTAGAGAGCTTCTTATATATTTTTACATAAAATTACAAACACATAGGTAAAGTGCAGTGCAGTTAAAATAAATTAATTTGATGGAGAAGTTAATGGGTGTATACATCCATCACATCTGTTAATGACAGCCTGTAATTAATCTCCAGGCTCATCCTGTTGCTCAGTTGTTCCATGTTCAGAAGATAGAGAAGAGGCAGGAAACACACCTTTTTTGATTGTTTTAATAACAGTTTGATTTGTTATGATGAGGCAATAGCATATCTTGAAGAGGATCACAAGAGTACAAAGACATGTCAAGCCACTGACCCACAACAACTCATCCGAACAGCACAGAAAAAGGCATGTTTAATGCAACAAAAACTGAAATGGAAAAATTTTGAATGACTGTTTTGCAGAAGGCACTATAGCCTTTTTGCACACAATCTACTGATGCTTTCATTTTTGCTTTTTTTGGAAATAATTTTACCATATGGGTAGAATCTTCCTAAGACACAATGATTATATATCTTAGATCAGTATGTCTTTTCTTGTGGCTAAATAATGTCAACATGAATGCCTATAACAAAAATGGAGAAGTTTGTAAAAAAGTCAGTTTTATTAGGCACTCTCGCTTCATATTTTTAAAGTGTATTCAGTACATTACTTTTGTCTTTCCATGTCAGGAATTAGTATTTTCATTTTCACACAGTAGTTCCCTTTCCATTTCTATAAAGGAAAGGCTGCGTTACTAACAATCACTAGTGAAAATAAATGCAATGTAATCAAGAAACCACAGTGTTAAGTGTATCCCTCTACAGCAAGAGGTCCACAGCTGCAATTAATTTCTGTAGTAAGAATGAAACTAAAACTTGTTCCATTTGGGGGAAAAAGGCATGAACAACTGAGATCAAATGAGACACTAAAAAGTGTGTCTACAAGCATTACAAAAGCGAGCGTGAGGAGTTAACTACACCATCACTTGCTGACATTAACAAAGCGTCGTTTTGAACACGGAGTAATTCCTACCAGTATTGTATGCATATGCAGTATTATACAAGTCTGTGTCGTCATCTACAAAAAGAAATACATATGTTACAGTAGTGCCATACATGCCAGTTCATCACAGAAACTGAGCTTTGCTTTTGCAAATACAAATAGAAGACTGGTAAGTAATCAAGCACCATATTTCTTTTCCTTGTCTCATGGGTGCTTTTGGAAGATCTGTCTTCCCATTATACTTAGGCTGTTTTTACCATCTTATTGCATTGTCTCTTCTGGTCATGTTACTCATATTGCATACTTACTAAGTTAGCACCAAACTGCAAATTACTTTTTGTCTGTTCTTTTCCCCTTCCCAGGCTTGATTCCTTCCTTTTGTCAGCTTTCCTCTGCTACAGACTGTTAAGTTGTTGTTCCTATCACAAAAAGCAATCCTAAATATCTAGTATGTGACTAGTTTTCAAGTTAGAGCCTGTAAGCCAACATTCTCCTGCCTACATTTCTTATTCTCCCACTAACATTCTGTGTGACCATACTGAATGTTAGCTCTACCTCAGATGAATAAAGTCTTCTTCCTTCCAGAGGTATAATGAGCATAATTGCCATTTATACAGTTTTCTGACATCCTTGGGGCAAATCATAAAGGACATTAAAGCTAGCAATGCCACCAAAGCTCAGTTTCAGCAAAACCAAGTAAGATATTCTATGACAATATTTAAATTCAGGCACAAAATTTTTCCTTAAAGCAGCCTGTTTACTAACCCACGCTGTTCTAACACTGGAGTTCTCCAAAAGAAAGGCAGATGGTAGGAGATTTACAGTAGAAAATTCCTCATCCCTCAAACTGGACATGAGGAGACAAAGACAAGAACATACTCACCAGGCTTATGAACCATATGGATTTGCTTGAACATTGTCTTGTACCAATCCTTTGGCCTGTCAACTGTCTGAAAAAAATACAGTTTTAACAATTAACAACAAAATAAAAATACCCATCTGTACAGATCGGATCAGACATTTAATGTTATTCTGAAAACAATACTATATGTTATTCCCTATTTGATATAATAGTTTTTGTGTATTTTGAATGTATTTATGCATTTTATTGTGGAATTCCTGTAACAAATTCTGGAAGACACTGAAGATTGAGTCAGTCTTGGACTCTGATCCTGGGAAGGTATAATAGTTCAGAACATTGGAATTATTGCGAGATGAACAGTTCATCACCTTAGTGCCCTGTATCTGACAATGATGAATGCTAGATTCTATGCAGGAAAAAAGAAAAACCTCAGCAGTTGTGATTACAAGCATGTAAGAAGTGCTTCTTTTGACATCCTGGCAATTTCTGGCTTAAATTACTTTCTAAATGTAATTGTTAAATAATGCAGAAAATCTTTGTAATACTACTGAGAAAAGAACTAAGACCACGCTATATTTCAGAGTTAATGTTTGGACTGCTAACAAAGAGTATTCTTTTTACCAGTTTTAAAAGCCCTTTCCAGACAATTTAATTTTAACTTATTCAATAATCACTCATTCAATTATATTTATCCTTACTTTTGCAAATTAAGTAATTCTAATCCCAAGGTTCCCAAACTCTGCTCATATTGACTCCTGCTTGCGCTTCTTTTTATCTCTTACCCTTCTGAATTTTCTCTTACTGCAATTTTCTTTGAGGTAGGATGATAATATTCCAGGAAAGGATTAACACAAAGGCAAACATTTTCAGTATTATCCTTCTTAGAATTTTACTTGTCCCACAGTAGCCATAAAAGCAGAAGTTTTATTGCAAAGAATCATGGAATCATAGAATGACCTGGGTTGAAAGGGACCTTAAAGATCATGAAGTTCTAACATCCCTTGCACCAAAAGGGACAGCTTTCACTAGGCCAGGCTGCTTGGAGCTCCATCCAGTGTGACCTTGAACACCTCCAGGGATGGGGCATCCACAAAAACCACTATGTTCAAACCTCATGGTACACTGGGAAAATTCAAAAGACCTCTCTTGAAGTGCATTATTTTGCATCAGCAAATACGAAATTTGCAATCACTTTGCTTACTCCTCTTTGCCACAAAGAACAAAAATCTATTAATTCTTCTCTACAGAATACTGGACAGACGCGCATGTGTTCACCACACACTGCCATCTTTACTAAATTCCACCTTTACCATGATTACTTGTTATCTGTACATAACTAATATGTTTTGTTTACAATGGTGAGCTCTTACTATAAGGGACTAGGCAGAAATGCTACTGTATTTTGAGGACTGTAATATAGAGTTGTCATAAAATTGCTACTAAATAATATTAGAACAATGTTTAAAATAAGAATTGACAGTTGAAGAACTTGGAGATCTCCTGGGTAAGAAAAAAGTAAAGCAGAGTTATGCTTTTTACCTAGGCCTGCCTTGCAAGACAGAGGTAAAGGAGATTCAGTTTTGTCTCAAGATAAAATAGGTCCCTTCGCCCACCTACCAATGTGCTGAGTTCTGCCAAGTGTAAGCTATTCAGAAGCAGATTTGGGTCATATTAATATTGTTTCTCTAAAGGTATTAAATATCTACACTAGTAGAACTCTGGTTAGAATAATTTAGCTGGACTTGAAACAAGTATGCTGTTTAGTGCTCCAGGATGATATATGCTCAAAAGTTTACAATTCCAGGAGCTCTGAAGCAATTCACACAGATGGATATAACCTCCCTGACTCTCCTCATTTCTCACAGCAACAGTTCCATGATATTGTGACTGCCTTTCTGATTGTATCAAACCAAGAGTCTTCCAACCAGTGGTAGATGAACAAATTGCAAATAATGCATAAATACTGCTGCCATGTCCTTGTTGTTTGTCAAGCATTGTCTGGTCCTCCACAAAGTCAAACGAGGCTCCCACATAATGATCAGGTATGGAGAAGCTTCCATGAGTAGAGAAGTTTTCCCAACATCCTTCTGGATATTTGAATGTTTCTTTCTCTCATCATCTTCCCAGCAAATCCCTCCTAGGGGTTTCAGCTTCAGCCAGCAACTTGGCTTTGTTATAAACCAGACAGGATTAAGAAACAGAATACATTAAATTTAAAATTCATTTTCTCAATTTATATTCGCTAATCCCACACACCAAAATTGTTCGAGGAATTAAGAGTATTCACAATGCATGAAGCCATTCGGATGCCATCCTGCTTTGCATATATTACAGCTGATGCAATTAAATGTTGGAACACGGCATCATTTATGCGAAAAAAACCAATCAGCCAAATAGCATGTAGAGGACATAAGAAGTAACTGCAATTGCTCCTTAGGAGAGTCCATAATCCCTGCAGTATTGTAATCATCCATCAGGAAGTATGCAATTAAAGGAGGCCTCTCTGACCCTGAGATTAGCTCAGCTGATGGGAACAGGGTGCTAATAATGCTTGCATCCCCATATGGGCTATTCACTTAGAGCTGGACTTGAAGATTCTTGTGGATCTTCCAACTCAGAATATTCTGAGACTTTCAGTGGACCTCTGGTTTTTTGTGGTTTTTTTTTTCTGAGCTGAAATATTACATCACTAAGTATGGAAAAGAAACCTAGCGGGACCTGGTTTTTTCATTCTTACTAAGTAGAAGCCTTTTCAGTCTACCAATTAATATTGATAATTAGATATAAAGCAATCATTTTGGATGGACTAAAACAGTGAAGTCCTACTGCTTTCCATGAATCTGGCTTTTCCTTTCCCAGATCCTCATTGGTGGTAAATGGTGCTATATTTATGGCGCTATAAAGCACTTTATCCTTTCTTTTTCAGAGACTTCATTTTTAGTGTCTTGGAATTTTACCATCTTTGGGGCAGGGCTTGGCACAAGGCAGAACCTAACAACAATCTGAATTTTCAGACTTGCATTTCCCAGAGCTAGAAGGAGCTAAAGCAGCATAGAAGGAACACGTTAACTTGGGATGGGGGTTCTGAGTGAATAAAAAGCTTTATAGGAGTCCTTCCTTTCTCAGAAGTCTGATACAAAATGGGTTAGCAGGAATAGGAAGAACGTCTCTGATTTCCTTGGCTAAAGAGCTGTCTCAAACCATGATCTAAGAGTAAAGACAGACTCGGAGGAGACAATCACATCTTGCGAAACCTCTTTACTCCTAAGAAGCACTCAAAATCTGTATAGAACACAGATACTCCTGAGTTCTTAATTAACATGCTAAGCTTTGAGCAGCACACCATTTTGGAACACAGTGTGTTACCTATCACTCCTGAATCTTCATTTACTGCTTTTTTGATAGACTGTTGCCATTTTTGCAAAGAGGGAAGAATGAAACTTCTAAACTTTATGTGCAATGATAAATTGAATAATTTCTAAACTTCTCTCTTCAGATGGACTGAGGGTGAACCTTCTGGGAGAAGATTCCTATTTGGATTGCTCACTGACCTTGGAGAAAGGGCAGGTGATATACTCTACCTTCTACTATTAATGGAAAATGCAGTTTTAGCGCTTTTGCAAGGTGCAGCATATTTGAGTCTTGCTGACAACTACACCAACTTTGTTCTTGCTCAGCTGGGATACACAGGGCTCAAATATACTTGTGCACACTTCTAAAGTTATCTCAAATAAGTATATTGAAAACAATTTTACTACCAGCTATGTCTTAAGGAAGCAGAATAAGGATGCAAAATGGCACATCAGATACACTCATACATACACATGCTAGCTTAAAGTTTTAACTTCTATCTCATAGTGAGAATTATTTCTATAATAGCAAGACTACAGGCTATAAGATTTCTTTAAATTGAAACACACCAAAAATCAAAGCAAAACCAGCAGGAAAATGTCCTAATTCAAACTGAATTATATTTTTAGGAGAAAATCTGAAATACTCAGATCATGCAACCTGAAAGTTAAATATAGTTTGGCAGATTGCCAGCTTCATTAGGCACACTTAAGGGGGATTTCTGTTATAATCTTATATAACTGATATGCACCCTATTAGAACAATCTGCTACTAAAAAAGCACAAAACCAATTACCATATCCAATATAAAGCAAAGGGACTACTTAAAAAGAGGACAGAAAGCTAGAGAATTGCTGGAAAGAAATGTCTTCATTTTTAAAAGATTCTGATCAAATTACTTTTTAATGTCAAAAATAAAGCAAGAAATGCCAGAGTTTCTCTCCCATTCTTATAAAAATTGTCCCCATCTTACCACTTATCCTGATTTTTTCCTATTGATTTTCTCCATTAATTCCTCGTTTCCCCTCTAATTTTTCAGTCCCTTGAAGCAATTCTTGGCAATACAACATAGCCCCCCATATGTCAATATTGGCAGACAGGATACATCCAACAGCTGCTACATCCCTGCACCTCACTAAGACTTCACCTGCAAGGGCTCTGCCGCTTTCATCCTGGCTCCCACTCTTCTCCCTTTATCCGTCCAGCACAGCAGTTCTTCTCTGGCTGGGGAGGCCAGTAAGTGCTGCCTTTACAGACCTAGTGCAGCTGCCTCTGCGCTCTCTGGAGCAGCCAGAAGAGGCTGCCCTGACAGCAGAGTGGAAAGAATGCTTCAGCATAGTGAAAACAAAACTCTTCAGTCTGACATCCTGGGACCACTCAAGCAGTGACCAGCGGCAGATGATCAGAACGGGGCTGCTCACAATGAAAGGGCTCCCCAGCTATTTGCTTTCGTGTCACTCAAGGGCACAAGGATTATTTACTGCACTGTCACGAAAATGTTGCTCCCTTAGATTGCCAGCAGAACAAAACTGCACATTTCTACACTACCCTGATGACATGAGAACACTGCCCCAAAAAATGCAGAGGTGTAAGATTTTTGCATATACACACAGATGTACATATGATTATTTGCACACACACACACACATATAAACATATATATATATAGTATGCATAAGCTTTATCTCAGAAATAAACCAAATGCAATTACTGTGCATCTCCAAAAGGCAAGAACTACAAGAGACACAAGAAAGACACAAAATTTTGGCTACTTCTAATTAAAACTAGAAACATTAGGTTGCCCAATTATGCTCCCATCAGCATTCTTCTTTTCGTCAACACACAATATTATATTCACAAGGCTGCTGATTACACACGCTCTATTCCAAATTATATAAGAGTAGAAGAATGTGAAAAACCCATTACCAACAATCAGTTCATTGTATGAGTTCATACACAGATTTCCCAGAATTTCCTACCGTTCTAATTGCTGTAGGGATTCCAGATTCATCTACCGGGCCAATCCCTGCATAATGTGGAGCTTTAATTACTGTAATTTTTTTTTCTTCTTCTGAGGATCTACAGATTGGTATTGTACTGGTGGTGGTGGTGGTGCCAACATTCTGAACATGCTGTGAGTATGTCTCTGTGGACTCTGTAAAGATAACATGACAGAAAATTGTATAATGACACAATAATCATACTTGGCAGTTAAAATATACTTCCCCATTTCAGTACACTGTACAAAGCTGGCAATCTTAATCACATACATATACATTTTTTAAAGAAATATAATCTTAACTTGGGATTTGCACTACGTAATGTTACATTAACAGAATTATAAACTTATTTAAGGACCAGACAAACTATTAAACTCAGAATTAGAGTAGAAGCACTTTTTCACAATGTCTTGCTCAATAAAAAGAGAAAAAAACCCCACAAACACAGCAAAATCCGTTGAGAAAGGTGCAGCATACTTCTCCTATAAATCAAACTTTTGCACCTTTTCTACCCATTCCTTGGAAACCAGTGACATAATTTCAAAACTTCCACCCACCAAACCTAGCAAACTATAGAAAATTGCTGTTCTCTAAGCACAGAAGACAGCCTTGCACAAAAACTTATGTCATACATACTAAGAAACATGAAGTTTTGATGCATGAGAATTTTAAAGAAAAAAATCCTGACATATATTGTTCTTTCCTTAACATGTGTTGATATGTTTATGGGACTCCATGTATAATCCATAAAAATGGTTTTTAGTAACCCGCCACCTGTAGAGCAATCTGATGATCCACCTACAGCAATTCAGGTGAAGTGTTCAAGCTGCTACTGTTTTCTAGTGACCTGCAATATTTCTACCCTTCCCCCTTAAATCTTCCTTTATAACTAATAAAATTAATATATCACTATTACCATTTCCTTCTAAAATGCAGAATAAAACTTAACAAGAAACACCTCAGTGCTGGGATGTGGCATGAAAATTTGTACATCTGCAGAAAATACACTCTTTCCTGTATACAGGAAAAAGAGCCCTGCTCCTTCAAGCAGCAGGTTTCAGTAAATTAGTGGGCTGCTATTACAAAGCCTCTATTTTGTAAATGCAGCTACAGTGAGATGGTTCCGCTGCAGGATAAATGAATGCAGGGAGTAAAAATACATGTTCTAACACTAATGGTGACAATAACAATTGACTTTCATGTGGCATTAATATCCACTGATTATTCTGAAGAAAAATATGAGTTGCAATATGAGCCTGCAAAAGGAGCTCCAGTGACTGAAAGCTCTAATTTTAATTTGAATATTTCTGCTCACTCCCACTGCAGGGCTGGATTTGGCATGGCTTTTTCAGCTGTTTACTCAAGTCTGAAATCCTGTAAATAATTCAGTGCTACACATATATGGCGAGGGGCAACTCTGTGTGGCAAACGTCTGAATATTTGGAACTTTTTCCCAAAATGCACGATGTTAAATTTAGAAAACATTTTGGATTTGATCCTTCATTCTTCATAGACCTCAAACTGAGGCCATCAGGGGGATTTCTACATGAGCAAAGAGAATTAAATCAGGCTTTTACTGTGGAACACTGAACTTCAGCATCATACAAGAGTGAAAGTCTTGGGAAAATACATATTTTAAGTAAATCCAAACCAGTACTGATAGATCTTTAGATCAGCAAACTGGAAGCACTCAAAAACCCTAGAATTCTGGGATTTGGAGTAACCCATGTATACAGTTTTTGTACTTATCACTATGATGACAGCAGCATTTGTCTAAGATGTCTCAGAGCAAGAACTGTCACCTAATTTCCCTGCAAGCACAAAAAAAAATGTAAACTGTGGGACCACATTCAAGTTATTTTGCATGTATAATCTTTTCTAAATATGCACAACACTGGTAGAAAAAGCAAGTAAATTATTCTCTTGGCAAAATGGGATAAGACTGGCAAAGAGCCTAAGGCTGATAGTATTTGGTTTGTGTTTAATTTTTAAATTAAAGATGCTCTAAAAAAATACATGAACAAGTTTGAGATTGATGTGGCTTTAGGCTTTTAAAAGCCCAGAGCCTCTCCCTTTGTTGACAGTATTTCTGCTGAAGAATTAAGGAAGTTGTAGGGAGGAGCAAAGTACAAAGTGGGCCCTCAGTTTCTTACAGCAGTATCTGAAAGAGCTGGACAGGTTGAGCGACTTTGATAGACGCCCTTTCCTTGGTAAAGCCAGTAGAAAATTGGCAAGAGGTTAGCTCACACACCTAGGTTATAAAACTTAACAGTAACTCCCGTTCAGGATCACTGCTGTACCTAACAATAAATGCTATTATGTTTTTACATTTGCTTCCCAAGGTAGATGAACAGACAATACCTTCATTATGGATGTGAAGCACTCTGCAATTGTTTGCAGTCTTTACCACATGAATCAGAATACGTTGTGTAATGCATAAAGCAAACATTCTGTGTGAGGCTTACCCATCATCCTGCCATGCTGCATGATAACAATGTTGGAATTGAGTGAAGCTGGTGGAGGGTAAACTGAAGAAGGGGAAAAAGGCCTTTGAAAGTGACTCACTGGGCTGGCAGCAGTGCCAGAATTCCCATTCACTGTGATCTGAGCCTGAGAGAGACAAAACAATATCCCATTAAACTACACACAAAGCTCTCCAACTGCAATCCCAAAGAAAGAATGATGCAAGACTGTCATCCACGCAACAATTCCCAGTTGTCAGGTACACAGCCATAATGGCATCTGCATTCACTGAAACACAAAACTTATCACAAAGGGAGCAGAGTGTGGTCCTTATATACCTTGTACCTCCCCTCTTCTCTCCTTGTGTGTGCTGGCTGTGATGCATGCTGTCTTGGGAAGGTGACAGAGAGATCATGGTCAAGGCAATGAAGATGGCACAAACAAGGTTTGCAGATGTCTGACAGCAATATAAAATGAAGATGGCAGTAAAACAACATTTTATCCCAACACTGTGCGATAAAGGCTGTCTGCCACAGATCCCTCATACCAAGAGACATATTCCCTTAGTGCACAAGCTCAAGCACTGTAGATATTAATGGGAACTTCTGTGCAGTCTCATTAGGACTAGGTGAGAAGAGTGAAAAAAATTTCTTTAAAAAATGGAAGGCAGCTGGAGTGACTGTGGCATGCTGATATGTAATCTATCACAATAAAAAAATAGCACCAATTAAAAAAACAACAACCCACAACCACAAAATGACAGAACAAAATCAAAAATGGGAGAGCTAACTGCAAGCAAACTGGAAAAAGCAGCAAGCATCTAAAGCCATTTAGGCTTTAGTCGCTAGAGGCACTTCACAAGAGGAAACTATCTGCCCCCAGGTTTACAATCCCTGCACTGGGGCTGCATCACTTTTATAGGGAGTATTGAAAGAATCAAAACTGAGATGCTGATAAAGCACTGAATGAAATAAGAGGTAGTGAATATTTCAGCAAAAAAGCAAGCGAAGCTCTCTGCAACACCTCCTTTAATGCAGAACTGTTCTTTAAATCTGAATTAGAAGAACTACAAACTTGGCTCAATTTTATATAACAAATGAAGTAAAACATGCTGCAAATGTAAACAAGAGACTACCTGAAGCAGTAAAGCATAAATAGAAACATATTAAAATGCATATTATTTTTACAGAGAAAAGTTAAATTATTCATGACCTTCTGTATGCATTTGCATTTTGGGGATTACTGAACTAATTTGAAATTTTTAACATCTTGGCCTCCCATAGCTAAGAAAGAAAACATAACTTCTGGGTCCTATGCACACATCATGTGAACTCCTAGATGCATTCACGGGTTTGCCATTTTAAGGATGCCTGTTTTCAGAACTGAGCTGAAAAGTTTCTGTTGTGGTGCTGTCTCCATTGAAAGTTTTGTGTTTAAATGTCTCCTCTCTTAATAAACTCCAGAACCAAGAGTAAGCTGGCTTTTCTTACATGATCCTCTCCTGGAGAAAAACCCCAGCTTTGGAGATGTAATAACAGAAAAGCTACATAACTCAAAGATAGCATTTCAATGAAGGCATGTTTTCAGATAAAGTTTCAAATTGAGGCCAGCCATCTCTCCTCTACTTCAGGTGTTCACCCATTCTCTTCTACATATTGTCTTTGTGGGAAAGCTTGTTTCCAGGGAAGGCAGGGTGCAACTACATGCAGAGCCTTACACCTTCTTACTCATTTACTATGGCTTTCGTTTCTCTGAGCAGAACTGGTGTGAGTTCTTTGCACACTGGAAAGATACTCCTATGAATTTCTGTAATAACAGACGGGGATATTCCTTTACCAAACAGCTCAGTTAGACAGCAGGGCTTTTACACTAAGTAGTACAAAATATCATGAAAACAGGATCCACACAAGTAATTGAAGGACATCAGTCATAAATGTGTATGTGGCGTGTTCACATATGACATTTTTGGGCTTGCTTCTGAAGGTCTTAGATAAGATCTCAGCTCAGCTAAGATTTCTTAGTTTCTAATGATTTTCTCTTTGAGGAAAATGTCTGTGAAGGTGGCTATTTCGTTTGTTCATCTGCTGCATCTGGCATGGTTTACAGGGTTAGCTATAGAAGACAGTTTTATGAAATTTCAAAGGTCTTTTCTTCCCTTGGAGTAATATGGTAGTTACTGATATTTCAATCCAAGAATGTGACACTTTAGGTCCAGGAGACAGAGTTTATTCCCAGATTTTTCAAGGAAGTGAAATCCTTTAAGATGCCTATTCATGAATTAGACATTTTGCTTTCCTAGGTCATCTTTGTGGGAAAAGAAGACAATATGGGAAAAAAAACCTATTCAACCAAAATGCATCTATTTTCCAATTTACTGGGAAAATAATAATTTTTCATGATGTTTCTTTTCCTAGCAACCTCCATCAATTTTTTTTTCTCCAGTATACTTAACCTGTCTTCCACTGCAAGTAGAGCCACCTACTTATGCAGCAGGATAATCAAGATCTTGTAAAAATTCCCATGAGGTATCGGGTTTAAAATTCCTCTAATTTGTCTGAGCATCAGAAAGATGTAGCTCTCTGGATTTCTGAATCAGAACTGAAGATGGCATCTATCTAGAACTGGAGCTGCTTTTCTAACTTCCTCTGCTTTCTAACTTGCCACTGCTGAGACAGGGAGAAAAGGTCCCATTATGGATGTCTGAGCAGTTCTTTGCAAGAAAAATGCTGCCCAGCACACACCTGACCTCAAGACACTGAATTAGGGTAAATTACTCAGAATCAATTGAAGCTCAAGACAGTCATGGAACTTGGGACAAAGCAAAAATCTAATGTGCACTTCCATTTCCAAGTTTCCATTAGATTCCACATACTACATAAAAAAGAAGAACCTATGGAAATTACTTTATAGGGAAAATGTTCATAATTGGAATACAACCAGAAAAGAATAATTTCTAAAGCCAGCTATTCTCTAATTTTAACTCCGATTCCAAGCATAGGCCCAAATAAGAATTGCAACTCTCATACTTCAGGTTTTCAAAAAATCTGTAATCTGTGACTAAAGGTAAAGAAAATTGGCCACAGTTTTACCTTTAGCACTGCCCTTTGCCTAGAATATTTGTCAATTTTGTTGACTCAGCTCTTCCTGGTGCTGTTGCTTCTTCTTAGAAGTTGTTTTAGAACTTTTTTTGTCTAGTCTCATTAAGAAACTCAAAAATAAACAAACATCCCCTACGTGGACATAAAGTCTTTAAAGCATAGTTATATCTTATGCAGGTAGAGTGCTGGATGGCCCAATCCTATATTACTTTCATCATTCTTCTAGTGGTTTTAACCTACAAAATCAACAGATTTTGTAGGTAAAAATGAATGAAGATCATTCCAGGATTAGAGCCACTACCAAAACATATGTGTGCCACCAGCTTCCCCATTGTTTTTTCATTTCATGGATGCATTTTTAGCCATCTGGCCCTTCTCTACAGAGAGTGGGAGATGATGCAGTTTCTATACTGCAGAGTTGGGTTTTGCCAGCAGTTTAATTTCTGTGGGGTTCTTAGGACTACTTGGGGATTTTTGCTCTTGGGTGAATGTCTTTTCATTTAGCTTTGTCCATTAACAGTGAACAAACATTATGCTCATCCCTGCGACATCTAAAAGAGAAAGTGGTGGCCAGACCTATTACATAGCCTTCTACTGGGAGAATAACCCAAAAAGGGAAAGAAGAAACTGCTCACTTTAGCTTGCAAAAAATGATGCTCAAAGAAAACATATACAGTTAGCTGACAATTTTAGAAGTAGACTACAAGAAAATATAAACATTTCATGCCTCCCATAACTAGTAAATGGTCATGTGGTGACTGTCTGACCAGTCTATACTTATTATGGTATCTTTGGCTACAATTACTGTGTTTTGTGCAGATTCATAGTAATGATTCTTAAAAAACCCAATGTTTTCAGAGCTGTGTTACAGAAATTAAGAATTAAAGCTTTTACATGCCTGGGATTAGTATTATTTTTTAGCAGCATTCAGAGCAATGACAACCAATCATTGGCTTTCCAGGTGACTATCTGAAAGGTTGGACCCAAAATACCTTTTATAAATTATCCACAAAGCTTAAGAATATATATATACTGTTTGTTCTTTTCAGGTTTGAAAATTACTGCATGCTGAAGTATTTATACAAAGATTGAACACTCCTGTGACCCAGTAAAACTTTGGATTCAGAACATCTCTCTGTTTTGCAATTCAGCAATGAATTGCTCAATTTAAATGAGGGCTTTGTTCTGACTCATTTTAATCATGTGGATAATCTCAAAAGAAATCAAAAGTGATCTGGGTTTGACCCAGATTCCATACCTTCTTTCTCCCCATATATGAGTATAGTAAGGTACAGAAAACTGAATGTATGTATAAAGTGTCTAACTGCATACTGTTTTTTTCCCTTGACTTAACCAAGAGAAAAGTAACAGGACACTTGAATTGTTCAAGATTGTTCATGCAATTCAGTCCTATAAGAAACTGTGCTTAGGAGAGGAAAAGGTTAATTAGAGGAGAGAAAACCAGTTTTGTGCAGTCATCATGGCTGGGGAAAAAACTGCATTAAATACTGCAAACATATACTATGAATTTACAAATAACATTATTGAAATCTGCATCTCAGTGTAAATCAAAAAATGGTGGTAGTAGCAGTAGTCCAGACTCCAAAAACCTGTAAACTGTTAACATAATTTTAAACAAATTTCTTCAAACTCCATGGAATTCTTGCTTTTAGTACTTTGGAACAAGTATTTCTTGAATTTATTTTCTTTTAAGCAAAGTGTTTGATATACCTTAGCTGACCACACAACTGCGCAGCAATCATTTCCTACTCCCAAATCTGCTATGCCAATGATTTTTTTTTTTTAACAACTGTTACAAAACACTGTCGGACTGTGACCATGGAAAATTACTACCAAAATACTTGTCTGTGTAATGGGATAACAGAGAAGGTCGAACTCTGTTCCCCTCTGACAACCTGTTTGAACAAAATGGAGGAGGAAAAAAGGAAGCATAATTACATGAGAGGTGGCAGCAGTGTTGGTTAAGGTGGTGCCATCTGACACAGCAGACATCTGGCTCAGGGTTGGGGAAGGTGTTTCAGAGCAGTCAGTGGTATCATAGCCACAAGTCTGCAGCTCATCTAGGATGGCAGTGGAGCACTCGCTCAGCGTGCGCGAGGAGCACTCGCTCATGGCAGAGTCTGTGCTCACAGAGGCCGCTTCGCTCCTGTTCCTGGGGGCAGCACTGGCAGCAGCCAGGAACGGGCATTTGTATGGACACTGGGACAGGGCTGGGCTCTGATCAAAGAGGGAAGGCAAAAAATCATCAAGCGTTGGTAAAGAATATGGTACTGGGTGGGTGCCACTGTCTGGTGAGAAAGAGGCTCTGTTAACTGGTACCACAGGAGAAGGAAGAGGCAGTGGAGAAGCTTCTGTTGCTGTTTGTCTGTGTGTCTGTGAAGCATTTACCTCCATCACAGGGGCAGTTACTTTCTGGTTTCCAAGCTGAGATTTGAGGGAAAAAAAAATAAGAAAAGAAACAGATTACTTAATGAATAAAGAACTTTTCCCTTCGCCTTTGCTGGGTGTAGGGGAATTACAGAAGTGTAAGGTTTTCAGCTACCCAAGGAAGTTCACATTTACAAAGATTAGGAAATAAATCAACCATGCTCTATATTAGAGTAGGACAACATGAAAGAAAGGAATGCATAAAATACTAGCGGAAGCAATGCCAGAAACCATAGTGTGCTGAGGATGAATATTCATAATGTACTGCAATATTAATGATCTCCATTGTGCATTGAGGGGGTCACACTGTTTTATTCTTCACATAAATATGAGGCTAGAGAATGTCATGTGCATGTAGTTTTCAAAGCAAAAATGTATCTGCAAGTCTGATCTTGGTAAATGTTACACTTATTTTGTCAAGGGTAGGTATGATTTTGAAATTAACTGTAATATTAAGATGAGCAGGACTGCCAGCTATACAGGAACACAATGAGTACTCACATGACCTGCAAGTAATAACTGGTAGAATTTTTTGCCTCTTGTGACTGAATACACCTTCTCCACTGCCTCTCTAATAAAAATATTTGGATGATTTTAGAATTTCCAAGCACCCTGGAAGCACCCTGTCACAACCTACTCTATAAGGTGTATGCATAGAAGTCTTTTCAACATTAGAGGACATAAGGATTGTTAGGGTAACTGGTATAAATCTGGGGAACAAAGACTGGGAACACAAGAACAGGACATACGGAAACAAAACATGCCAGTTTGGATTCAGCACAGTTCCTTAACAGTAGAAGGGAACAGTCTCATGAGAGTGCTTCTGAAAACTGCCACACAATGTATGAGCTTTATGTTCTGTCATTTCAAATCAGTCACAGGGCACTCAGTTTAAACTAGCCCTGCAACTGGCTTTTTGCATCTGCAACTTCTTTTTGAACTAAAGCATGTTGGCATCTAGTATTTGTTAAACAGCTACACAAATCCTTCTATACTGCCTATTAAGCCACAAGCTTTCCATTCATTCCTAAGTATTCAAAATACTGCCTACTTCAGCACTAAGGGTTTCACTGTTGATAGGGCTAAGGACATCTGGAATAGCTACTGGGAAAGAGTGGGGATTTTAAATTTATGTAAAACAGAGGATAGTAAGACACTACATGTAGTAAATAACACTATAAAAAGAAACATTCAGTCATCCATACCACCTTGTTATCAGTATATGGATATTTCCTATGCCTAGACAAGGCAGATGTCTTTAATCATGCAAAAAATGTTTCGAGCCATCAGATTAAAATGCCATTTTGGCATTTTAATCCAAAATCTGAAAATATCTTCTAAAGCCCTTATGGAAGACTTGGAACACAACCCAGATTATGCTACTTACAAGAGGTCACTGGGGTTCCAGTTGCATAATTCTTGTTGAGATCAACTAGAATTTACACAAATAACCTTACTGAGGTCAATGGGACCATCCCTATGAATAAGAGTTACAGAAAAGAATCTTAAGTATGTGAACAGATATCTATTACTTTTTCCAATTGATTCAAAATAAATCTTTGACATCATTGAATCTCTAGGGTACACAACAATAGGCAAAAGCTGCTGTTAAAAGCTGCACCCAAAAAAGTGAAGAAACTTAGTCAAACAGCTTAAAATCCAAATCTTATTCACAGCAATGTTTCAAATCTACAATTGAACACCCCCAACTTAATCTTTTAATGTAGAGAAGATCTGAACAGATTACCTCTTAATTTAATAATCAATAACTGAGTGCATGATTGTAAAAGGACACAGTATTTTCACAGAGAACTAATTTGCCAATTAAAACTTAAAAAGAACAATGGAATACTATTAAAAATAATGTTATGAAAAATTACGATGATCATACAGCATAATATATTTAAGATGTTAGCATTTACATACACATATAAGAAACTGTAATTTCACCTCACGGGTACATAAAAGGGAGACAGAATCATAATTCAGGATGGTTTTCATCATCTATGTCATCAGATCATCATATCAAGATCTCCAGCAAAAGACAGGAACCAGGAGATCATGCTGCAATTATGAGGCAGAGCCAAAAAGAAGCTCTGAAGTTCTTGAGACCACTTATCCTCTCAGCATCCCCAGAAGAAAAGTTACATATGACTGAGCCAAAATGTATAAATTAATCTCTATATGTTAAAATAACAGGAATCCTTGGGCAGCTGAGAACTCTAGTAAACCTTCTGGCTCTGAACTGAGGAGATTTCTTGCATTCTTGAGAAAAGAAGGGATGGACAACACAAGGACAGATATTCAGGGTGCATCCAGAGAGCTAATGAAACTGAGATTTTAAAGAATTTAATTCATTGTGATTGGCAAATAATAGTTCATTTCATCAAGCCAAATTCTTAAAAAGAATATAAAGTTATTATTCTTACAATGCAGACAGAAGGAATGCAGCAATTCTAGGGGCTGATTCCCAACATGAAGCTTCTTGGCTTTGTAGAGTAGAACTTCTATTCTGCCTGGTTCTAGAATACTTTCATATATATAATAATCTCTCTGGGAAAGAGTGGCTGAAATTGTGATTTAAAACAGCCTTGTTTTTGAAAACTGATTTACACCACTTAAAAAAACATGGAGTGTTGGTAATCTCAAACACATACAACTGGCTAGTACTGATCCATATTTTTCACTGTGCATGCAATCTCAGCTATGAATAATACTTTTTTTTGTATTTTTCACTGTGAAAAATAGGAGAAAGACAAGGCTGAAGGCATTCCAGAAAACTTTTAATACTGGTTCCATTCAGCATGCTTCAGATTAGGTTTGTAATTGATATAACAGAAGGAATGCTAGCAGAACTCGGGCAGATTAAATGCCAAACAAGTACTCAATCAATTAGATTGATGAAAAACTAGCTAGACTGTGGCTGTCTTGGGTTGTGGAGCAACACTTGAGAGACAGATAAATGTCATCAGTCTTGATGCGAATTGAAGGTCTGAAGAGCAGACTTTGCTGCAGCCATCTGCTGGTCCTTTGAAATGCTTCTCTTCCATCAAATAGGAAAATGTCAGGCATGAAGAACACATCTGGTATCCAATTCATATAAAGTAAACAGGTGACCCTAGTATGGGTCTCAAAATCAGTCATCTCTTGTTTTAATGCAAGATATGTGGGGAGTGGTGTGAGATTACTAATGACACCAGAGTCCTGGCCTTGCTTCAACAGTCAAGACACAGATAAGGAGACTCAGAGATAAGTGAATAAATTCATTGTGTTAATACATAGCAGAGTTTAGTAATCAACAATCAAATTACACCCATAGATTTGCATACATGGGTAAAAATACCTCTATTTTTAATTATTAAAAGCTGATTTCAAAATGTCCAAACTAATACTGCAAATTATATTCCAATGCCTATTTTTCTACCTAGCCCTCTTATTCTAAATTCAGTATAATGAGGTGTAGTTCTTGTCTAAAGTAATACCAGTGATGCAGAACTTAAAATGAAAACTATATGCTCAATTTTCTTTACTTCACATCTGTCCCCAGAATGCTGAAACCAGTCTTCTCTTTCTTCCATATCACTCTGCATATTGGCAATACCTAAAACTCAGAAATGTACTAGATTAATTGATTTAGATTTTTTTTTTAATTCTGTGTTTATTTTCCTTGATGCACATTTCTACAGCTATAAGGCTGTCAAAATAAACACTTTCATAAACATCTGCTATAGATGTTTTACTCCTCCAGGACATCAGGACTAAACCAAGCGTTCAACTCATCTGGGGAATTCAAATAACAGAAAAAATGCTTTGCAACCTCAGTTTCAGAGAGTGATATCTAGAACAACAGGACACTTAGGAATTCAGGAACAAAATGATAATAATAAAAAATCAGGTGATTATTTCTGAAGATGTAGTTCAGAATTCTTCATCAGTTTATAACTTCTTCTTATAAGAAACTTGGACAATAAAATCTACTGGTTTCATACTAGCAAATACCAATTTCTCTGTTGAGATAGATACAGTTATTGCTCCTGTATCTGCAGTATGGTACAAAGAAGCAGCATCTCTTGAGACTGTAATAATGTAACAATATGGAGTAACCTGAATGCTTCTATTTTCATATATGCTTTTAAGGGGTTTAACCTTTCTCTGAGTAGGAGTGTTTACAAAATGTCACTCAGTGAGTCATAGCACACTTCTGCTCGCTCCTAAAGCTTCAACAGATAAGCACTGAAATTCAGTGCAAACAGGAGCACAAACAGCAAGATACATTAACTTGGACCACACAAGTTCCCTCTGGGCTGTATATTTCCATACTTCATGACAAAATACAGTTGTACATGCTGGCTAGACACAGATAACCCACATGCACAGTATTTCTTTTTACTACCTCTTAAGAAGAGATAATTACCTGATCTTACCTCATTCTCCTTCACATACATAAACCCAGATGCAGAGGGAGAGTTGCACCATTCTAAGTGTATTTGTTTTTTGAGAGTTTCTCTGGCAACTTTAAACACTGCTGGCAGGCCTAATCTACAGCCTGAGAGCATCCTCTGAGGACACAGCTTGACATACAATCTATAAGCTGCAGGTACAAAAGTATTTTAATTCCTATACAAAGTCCCGTAGAGCTTGCAGATCTACAATAATTTAAAAAATGAAAATACTATCCTGGATAGTATACTGAAAGTTAATTTTCTGTGTGAGAGAAATTGTGACCTTTGCAAATACTATGATATATAGCACCAAAGGGATCATAATATTTGGCATTAGCTAGAACAGTTTTTAAAGGTTTTAAACTGAGATCTGAGTCAGAAAATAAATATTTTTAAACATATAGCTTCAGCCTTTATTTCCAATTTTAGTTCATAGCATCTTCATTTTGGGAACTCACCTGATGCAGAGTTTTACACCATCTCACATGCTGATTGGTACTCTAGTTTTAGGTATGTATTTTACCAAGGATCTGCAAAACCCACTGGCTCCGCCACTCAATTGTGATGCCAAATACACCCCCCTTCGTTAGAATTTATTTCAAAATTGAACACAACAGAAAATGTCAGCTGCATTTTGCAGATAAGAGATCCATAAAGGGATACAGCTTGAAAAGATGACTACATGCCTTAATGATCTCTGTGATCAAGTGAAATTTTTCTCCTTTTATTCAGGGCAATCCAGTCGCCAAATTTCTGACAGTGCTTCCCACATATTGAAACCAAGGAGAAAGCAGAAAACTAAGCACAGAATTGCCAAATAAGCCACAGATACTTTTCTGATTTTTTTCAGCTTGAAGTGAAACTAAACAAGATTCTAAATTAAAAGGAAAAGGCAAAATGTGTTTTGACTTTTAAAATTCTAAAGAAAGCAGCTGGAAGATGAATTATTATTAGGCTTTTTGATTCAGCTTTGAGTATTATTCTTGATCATAAAAAGGTATTTCCCCTAATCCTTATTAGCTATCATACTTTCTGTTTGAAAGATTTATCTGCCCATATATAATGTATCATATTCTAACAGGCTGAGCAACTATTTTTAAGTGAAAAGATAACAGATGCAAAAGTTGAATTGGCCACACCCACACACCTACACCTGTTCTGCTGTTTGACAGTATCCTTTGATGCCCATATTTAAAAGACTTGCAGTATCTTCATATCTACCAGAAAAAGCTGTTGCTTTCCTTACAGTTTCTGACACGGATTCTTTACTGTGGCTCTTGCTTGAACTGACTTGTCTTAGCTGACAAAAATCACTGAGTAGCAGACTGGTTCTTCTAAAGGGTAAAGCAATTTGTTTTTTCTCAAAATGTTCTAAATTTTATGCCGTCTAAAAGAAGGATTTAAGATGACAGTTTTGTGTCTAGTCTTGAGGAGGAAAAACGTGGTTAATGCTTCTGTGCTCCTATTTTTTAATGGAGAGAATTCAAAAGGAGCATTGCAGATTGTTGCCATATAATTTAACAGAGCTTTGTTCTGATCAAATATTTTACTTGGGATTTGAAGGGAGAGACAGACATATCCCAACTTTGAAACTACCCTGTTTTTAATGCAGATACTTATGTCTTCCAGAGTAGAGACCTGGTTGAGTGTGATGCTCTGAAAGAACCCCAGTCTGGAAAAGCAGAGGTCTTACTACTATTGACAACAGGGCTGTAAATGGACTTTTTAATTTACAAGATAGTGCTGTATTTACTTCAGAGTAGCCTCAAAGATTCCAGCAGAACTAGATGAACACAGAACTAGATGGGATTTTCCCTCAGACAAAGCTTTGAGAGAGACATGCCTAGACCTACAGCAATCTGTACACCCATTTCAAACACAGATAAGCTGTTATATTGGTAGATATACTAGCATAATTATCTTTCTAAATAGAAAAATCCTAATGTGGCTAGGTAAAGCAGAGCAGAAATTACAAAGCCTAGTATGTATTCACTGCTGCTTTCTTGTGCCCAGGCTTATTTTATTTGACTCAGGGAGTTCTGAATGGTGGCAAACCCTGCTCAGACTCCTCTGGTCCTATGCTGTGACTGATACTCCAATTTCTCCTAGGTGAGATCAGCATAGTTAAAGAATTTCCATGTCAGTAGGTGTAAGGCATAGGGGAAACAGGTGGACCTAAAAGTTCAGTGCCCCATGATGTTTCATGTGGAGGTTGTTGACTAAGAATTTACAGACTCATTTTCTTTAAAAAGCTCCATTGCACAGGACACATAGGAGACGCCAGTGCCCAGCCTTGCAGAAAGCACTGACTGACAAAATGTACTTTTTGTGGCCCTAGAAAACTGACAGAGCTGCATTTAAGCTGCCCCCAACCCAACCCAACCTAATCTAACTATCCATAAGTTGATTCTTCAAGCATCTATGGCAGCATAACCCTCTAATGCAATCCTCTCTAGGAAGAGCCACTTGAGCAGATGCATCACCTACAGTACACTAATTTCCTATGTTGCATTTGCACTCTGTAAAGTGCTCACAGAGGAACAAAGAAGTCTGCCTTCCATCTCAGCTAAGTAATTTTTTTTCCAATAGCCTTTCAAAACCTTCAGTTTTTGTTAATTTCTGTTTTGGTCCATGTGACAGGTAGTTTTACCCAGAAAACACAAGATCTAACTTTGGTAATGTAAGTATAACTAAACAGATGGTTATTAAGTGATTCATGAAGATCTAAAATAAAAGATTGAAAAATTAAATATACCACATGGCATTCTGCAGCCTGTGAAGAAGGAAGAACTGTAGACTTTTGTCCCAAATCCTTTGAAGACATCTTTGAAGTGTCTGCAGAAATACTAGGTGGATGATCTTGGATTTCAGGCTCTGCTTTATTGTCAGGGGTGGGAACTATTTGAACGGAAAGAGATGCTGTGTGTATCTCAGGCATGGGGTTACAGGCAGGTGAGACAGGCCTTTGTGAAAACATTGGCTCTTCAACAGGCTTGAGCTGTTGCTGTGAATGACAAGGAATGCTACTTGCTGGGTCACGTGTCCGGGTTAATTTCAGGGTAGATATCTTACGTTTTTGAGACTGCTGCCTTTGGCCTTGATGGAGAGTGGTGCTAATGCCAGCTACTGTGCCTGTGTCTGCACTGGAGACTGAGGGCAGGGGTTTAATGATTTTCTGTGCATAGGACACACTTGTGTCAGATATTTGAGAAGACATTGTCTCCTGAACAAATGTCTCACTAGTGTAATAGGCAGTATCTGAGAGGTGGTGCATAGCTGGGCCAGCAGTTCCTGCCTGGAGATTAATTTCGTTCTCGGGATTAGTTACTCTCGCTTTCCGAAAGCTTTCTTTTCTAGGAGGTGGCAGAGGTGCCTTATTTGCCAAAAGCATCCACACACAGCAAAATAACATTGAAGAAGAAACAGAAAGAAAGTAAATGTTAGTAGGAGATACAGTTCAGTTTTACTTTTATATTTAAACAAAGGAACTAGCAAATTAAAGGCTTCATCTCAACATTGCTAAATTCAATGGACAACTAAATTGGTCAGGTTCCCACCACCCTTTCTTGTGCAACTTCTGTTTAAAAAGCCAGATGTTCCATTTGCTCAGACCAAAGTGGGATCAGAAAGGATCAGAAGGAAGCCCACAATCATTCATTTTCTTTTAAAAAACAATTATTACACTGGAAAAGAATTATTGCTGTGAAAGCATTCAGGTATGTAAGTACTCCATGATCTTAGATAGCAAGCAATTATTCAAAGGTAACACACATATATAAAACACAGAGCCTCTTAATCTTTTGAATTAAAATAGTACCAGAGAGAGTATTAAAATTGGTATGTTGATGTTTTTTTGACAGATAAAGATGCTTCCAAGCATGGGGGTGGGTTTTTTTTGTTTCTGTTGTGTGGTTTTTTGCTGGATTTTTTTTTTGTTGTTTCTGTTTTTAGTATGCTCTAATTACATTGTTCTGCAAAACAGGCAGAAGCATTTTCTATAATATAATTAATACATCTTAATTCTCAGATATTTTGATGACTGGTGCATTTTTCCAAGTGTAAACTGTTAATAAATACTCTTTGAAGTCCGGGAACACTCCTAGAAAGCTTTTACTTGTGTATGACCTAGTTTTATTTAGCTGTCTTGCTCGCTGAAAGCAATTTCTGGTCATTACCCTGGCGGCATACAGCCTGTGTGCAGTATGCTTTATCTATACAGCAAACCAGTCTGCAGTGACCCATATGAGCAGGTGATTCACACCATCTGCAAGACATCAGACAATGTTCCATAGAGGTATCCCATCCACATGCTAACCCCCCAGCAGTGGTGTAGCATTAAGTGCAGTGTGTCCAGTTTTACCTGAGTTGGGGATTTTTTATCCTGTAGATTTGGCCGCACGCTCCTGAAGCCTTTTGCTGAAAGAGATGAGCTGCTGGCATCTCCATTCAGTGTCTCTCTGCTGCCATCATTGTAAGATCGCCAAGCTTTTGTAAATAGAAAAGAACGAAACCAATTTTTGGGTGTGATTAGTACATCTGCACTGCTCTCAACATAGCAACCCAGCTACTAAACAAACTGCACAACTGACAGTGATGCTGTTTTACCATGGAAGTTATAAGAACATGGCCAAAGCTGCCACTCTACAAAACATTAAGCTTTAAAATTTAGAGAATTCAAGCATTGGCAATAGTTCTGGTATTGGGCAGGTAGACATCTTCCCATGTTTTTCATACAGACTGTGGATTTTAACCTTGAGAGTCCTTTTGAAGTGCTGGTGCTTCAGCCCCTGTATAAATCAGGCTCAAGTTTCTTCACTTTCAGATTACATTCTTGAACTTCATGGCTGTGTTAGATTTTGAAAAACATCTCAACTCATCTAAGGTTAGCTGGTCATGGCAGTTTCAAAAAATTTCTCCACAGTACCTTAGTTGTTCCAATAGTATTCCAATCTTATTGCAAAATCTAAATTACACCTCTGTTTTCCAACCAACCAACCAACCAACCATGTTTTTTTCTCTATCCTCAGACCTGGAATGCCCTCAAAGCGTTGGCCAAACACAGAAGGAGATGTTGAATACAAGATACTGTAAGAGGCTGGGGAAAGTGACACATTATGTGAGCAGGCTGCTAAGTGAAGGTGGGCAGAACTTGCAATCCTGAGTAAGGCACTAAAAAGGAAATAGCAAGTACCACTGAATGGTGCCACAGTGATGAAGCTAAAGGTGGCAAATAAGCAGTCTGTTTTTTTCCCACACAATTCATTTTTCTGACAACATGTTCTGTGTTACATGAAAAAACTGCTTTAAAATGAGCCCTGAATTTGAGATTTTAACCATTAAAAATTAGGATTACAATTTCAGAGGTGCTTTCCTTGAAGAATGAGGAAGTATGGAGTAATGAAATCAAATAAATAGAAGATTGTTTTAATTCATCCACTTACATGGAATTACACTGATACATAAATAATACAGTGTTTTATTTACCTGAATCTGGAGACTGAGAATCAGACCCTGAAAAAGAAATATCCAATATTAATTTGTGTTAGAAATAAATTCATTTGCAAAAAACCCCACAGAAGTATTGGTAAGAAGCAATTCTGCCTGTCTAATGAATATTTATTATGTTTTAATTGTTATGAGTATTTTTATGTAAACAATTATAATAATTTATTATTCATAAATTATTTTTAAAAACTAATCTAGCTTCTGACAATCATTTTAAAACAACACTCAGATTCCTTTCCTTGAGAGGAGTTTTTAAATCAAGTTTCAGTAAAAAGTTTGTAATAAGCAAAACCTCTTTTTCATGCTTTGTTATCTTGGAAAAAATACAGGGGGTGTGAGACCCAAAACACATATCAAAGGCAAAATTAATTTACTCATTCAATTCATTACTTTACAAATATAATTAATTTTTTCCTAAGTATTCCTGATTTTTTTTCATGAATGACTACTAAACATAGGCAGAGAAGAATTAAGAACACCTTCTAAAAAGCATTGTAGAAGTAATACATCTGTCAGTGTAATAGGAAATAGTGCTACCCTTCTCCTCCCGGCAAAGTAACATGGCAGGAATGCCCAACAGTAGAAAAAAGCCATTCAGCACTTGTATCTCAGTGGTTGGAGGTGATACCTGAGGCCAATAGGTTTGGAGAACTCTGAACCCTCTTCACAGCTGTTAGTGTGACAGACATTGCAGCACGTTTGCGAGCACACCCACCGCTATCTGGAAGCACAAAACAATACAGACAGCAGCCCCAGACAAAGGGAGCAAGCACATGCAACACATCACACTGTGAGATTTGCCAAACACACATGAAAATAAGCATGCAGTTAGGGAACTGCTGCAGAAATGTGTGAATTTGCAGGTTTGGCAGATTAGCAGAATACATAAAATTTCACAGGCTTTAAATAACAATAAACCTCACAGAGAATAAGGGAAGAAAGCTGTATTTAATACTTAATCCACTAGGGAAATATATACACTCTGTTACCTGAAAGACTGCTTAATTAAAGCTAATTAGCAAAAGCAAACAAGTAATCAAGATAAAGGCTTAAGCATTCCAGAATAATATTAATCAATAATCTGCACTGTAAAATAATTTCATTGTAGGCATTCGAAAGACACCATTCATAAACTAAGCTCATGTTTGATCAGCTGACAAAGTACTTTTGTTCAGTCTTTTGGATCCTTTACGATCAAGAAACAAAATTACCAGAGAAGGCATAATTTTTTTTCATTTTGATGGAATGAACTGGCTGTCCTTCTTCCCCTTTTTTATCTAATGCAAGTTAAAAAAACCAGAAGAAATATATATATGGAACTGAATAACATTCTGAGGAAATGACTAGAAATCTAAAATAATTTTTTAAAAATGAGGTATAGAAAAAACCTTCCTTCTGGATCTTGCTCAACTCCTTTCTTTATTCTACTCCTCTCTCACTGGAGCTGCCATTACATTTTATAAATACTCTCTTATTATTAGAAGATAGCTTTCCCACAACTTAGCTTTTTAGCAACTCTAGCACAATTGTAAAAGAAAGTTAATAAATATTCTTAGCAATTATATTTATTTTTCTGCTCTTCACTAAAAAAAATATTTTAATTGTAGTATTTGATACTACTGAGATTTGATTTAATGCTTCAAGGAAGTCAAGAACTACAAGTATGAGAAATGCCTTTTTGTTTCTGTAACCTGTGACAGGGAGTTTTATAAAATTAAGGTGTGCATGAAGACCTGAAACCTATTTGCAGAAAGTATCTGCCATAATAGCAGTAATTTGAGCCACAGAATCCTTTAACCCAGGTCTGCAAGAGAAGTAAGCTCCTGGTATTTTTTTGCTCCTTCCAACATCCCCCTGTTACTTCAATCTTTCCAATACTCCCCTGGCCACAGGCCCTGTAGGAGATGCATTAAGAAGTTGTTAACACTGGCAAACATCAGAGCCACTGCCTTAGAGGAAAGTGGTACCAGAGACTCATTGCCAATTCCAAGGTGCAAGGCAAAAGGCCAAATCATTTCAGCCAGCAGTAGCTGAAAGCAATACATTACCTGCCATTAATTATTGGCATTGTACATGTGACACAAAGGCAATGGCTATCAAATCTGTACATGTGTTTTAGTTTGCTTACATAAATACAGAATGGAAATGGTAATTGAAATTACATTTTCCATTCTTGTATTCCTTTTCCTCCACCATCGACATACAACAGAGGTAATTCCAATGAGATTTGGCGATGTGTTGATACTGAGGTTCTGTTCTAATCTGAATATTGGCATACTTTGAAAGCATACTACATTTAATATCAGCTAACATGCAAAGAAATTTGTTATACTGTCACAGCTGTTATCCAAACAAAGTGACGATTTATTTGTAATTTTTCAAGAGCTACCTTCCTGAATTTCATGATAGAGAAAGTAAAGACAACCAGAAAATGACTAAAAACATTTATTTATTTTAACTTCAAGAAATTCTGCTTCAATTTCGTTTTTAATATAACTCAATTGAGTCAGAGTTTTATACTTCATGGACCCATAATCTAGCAAAGTGTTTTGGCTTCATGCAGGAGAAATGAAACAGTTTATAACTGACTACATACAATATTTACCCCTATATATATAATTTATATATATACACAAGTCTGTTCCTGCATTATTTATCAGTATCTGTAGAAAAAAATAATGAGATCTAATTAGCATCCAGTTAAGACATAACCTCACATTTATATGATGTTGAGTTGTGCAAAATTTCTAGTAGAATAGGAACGTGTGTGGCTAAACACATATTGGTGCAGGATGGGTTCCATCCTCTCATCTCTGTTCAGGCCAGGCTCCCATTAAGTGGAGTGTGGGGTATTAAGAAACAGTAATGGAGACTGAATTAATGATCTTCTGCTCATTTCACTTGCAAACTATAAGCAATTGTATAACATAGCTGTCACTTAAGGAACAAATGAGATTATATGAAACATTTTATACAAAATATTTGCATATATAAAAAATGTGGGCACAAATATGCTTACACACACTTACAATTCCTTTGACCTGAAAAATTCTTCAGGAAGGATCCTGTCTAACTCGAAATTGCTATAACACTGAAGCAAAGGAGACCCAAACCAGCTAAGGTCGGCAGGCAGTGCTAGAATATGAAGTCGGGCAAAAACTCACAATCAAAACACCTGCCTAAAATGTAATTGCAACTTCTTTTTCTCTTCCTCTCTTAATTGTTTCCACATTTAACCCTTCCCTCTGAATTCATAGCCCCAAGAGCTGCTCCCACTAGAGACAGCATCATCCTAAGTGAGCTGTATCTGTATTTGACAAATAGTCTACTGGTTGGGTCCCCCCCAAAGCCAGATGGAGACAATTCAAAACACCACCATTTCATCTGAGAGCAAGGGGTGGGTTTCTGAAAAAGACTGTTTCAGAGAGTTAGCAAAAGCAGTGGCATAAACAAAGAGGGCAAAGATGAAAGGATGCTGACCTTGTGTGAAGGGGTGAGAGAGAGCAGCCAGGGGCAAGAAATTTTCAATAAGCTCTTAAAGCTTATTAAAGAAAAGTAAAATGGCATCCAAACATTCGGTTTGCTGATTATTATTCTATTCACTGAAATTGTGAATGTTATAATTTTTCCTTTTGTCTGCACAGTGAATTCAAGTTTAGAAGTCTTTATAGCAGGGCTTCTTCCTCCTTACTTGCATTCTGACCTTTTGAGGTAAATATATAGTGCTGGGTCCAACAGTCCAGGACAAACCAAGCTGCTGCCTCTTTATGTTCCCAGATCCAACCAGGAAGGAGACTGGAAATGCCTTCTCAGCAGACAGACGTACACACCACATCCATACGTGGCTGGACACACAGCCCCAAGCACTCACACTAACATGGCACAAGGGCCTCACCACCCTCCCCTCTCGGGCTGAAGCTCCACCAGGGACAATGGCACATGTGGGCAGAGTGGATCCTTCCAGCAACTAACTGGGCTCAAACATCGAGTCTGCCACTCATTGCATGCCTGCTCTCCCTGGACAAGGGAGACCCTTTGTTCCTTGGGTCACCCTAATTTGTGTTCTTGCCTGCCCTTGTGTCCCTGTGCTCTTTCAGGCTTATGCACACAGACAGGCCTTTGATGGCTCCCATGGTGGGTCTGGGAGTATCCCGGCAGGGCGGGCTATTACTTGAGCTTCCTCTCCTTCCACTCTTTATCTGAATTCCTTTTGGCATGTGCTGACGAGTTTTTTACCGCATAATCTACACTGACAGGTAAACCAATTATTTGGTTCTTTCATGCTGCTAAAATTTAAATTTTTTGTAGAATGCCTGGAACTCAAGCCCACCTAATTTATTTCAGTGATCTAAAAGTGGCTTAACAATCTGCTCAGGAACTCTACATGGACCCAAGAAATTATGTTCTTGTCTCCCAGACAAAATGTAAGAGAACAGTCCATGTAATGACTTCCATTAATAATTTTAACAAATAGATAATATTAGCAGTCTTCCAGAACTGCATACTTTTCAGTCTTGGCTGTTCTTAATGTGCTTCATCTAATGCAAACAGCTAACTTGTTTAGTTTTAAAATTAGATGCATTTATCAAGAATAATCTGTGTGAAATTCAGCCAAAACATTTACAGATGGACACTAAGAATCTGTTTTAACTATTAACTTCTATGCATTTATTATTCCTCAATGCAATTACCTCTCCTCGACATGAGCTATGCGTGTACATATGCATAATGAACAATAAGCACATTTATCCTGTGTTTTAATCTCATGTGAGTTTCAGGGACAGGTCATGTTTTCTGTGAGTTAGTTAATCAAGCAACGAAGTTAATGATGTTCATCAGTCTGTGAAATACCTGAAGACTTATTGAAGAAACCTCCTAAATATAGCTTAAAATATGATTCTGTTGATGATTGCTTACTCTGGGTTTAAAAACCCACACACATTCTATGAGGCTACTTTAAATTCATGACAACATTTGAATTCCAAAAGGAAGCAGAAGCCAAAGTACCCTTGATACTTCTGAAAAACCTTCTCTATATCTTACCTCTGCTTCTTTGCTTTTGCAAAAAATGTTTCATTGCCTTATGCTGCTGAATATTCCTTCCTAACATGTGGAACAGAATTAACATCAAATGCTAAAAAATCCCTCCCATATATGGTAGAGTATTGCAAACCAAAGCTCTTCAAAACATTTTCTCTGTAGACAAAAATATCTTCCAGAGGGTTTGCTGAGACAGACTGCCAAGTCTGCATCCACAGGGAAGGAACTCTAGATTAGAGGAACCCAGTCTAAGGAGTAGATTTACTTTTTATTTTTAAAGCTGCATATACATTAGCTTTGCCGCTCCACCAGTTACTGGCATCAAACTAGAGAGCTCATTTATCTGCATTGACGAAATGCATATTTTAAAAACAAACTAGTGGCAAATCAATAGCATATGATAATCTACAATTGCACCATGCACAAATTTCTGTTATAAAGCAGTGAAATAAAAAAAAACACCAACCCCAAGCCAAAGCTGTAACACTCATGTTCAAAAGACAGCGTACTGTAGAAAGAACAGTAAAAAAAAAAAAAAAAAAAAAAGGAAAAAAGGAAAGAAAAAACAGAAAAAGGGAAATAGCTAGACCAGAACAGCACATAGATCTCTGAGTCACTCTCTTTCTTAATTAAGTAATGCTTTAGATAGGTGCAAGGATAGGTGTAAGACATCCATATTTACTCCCTACTCACGTTTTTAATTTTTTTTACAGTCAGAAAACAATCTACCTCAATAGACCTGATAAGAATTGCCACATTTTGTCAATACCTTCCTTTCAGTGCAGCTGATAATGTGCACATTAATATCAAGCCCATAGAAGATGAAAAAAATATTTGCACTGTCAGAATGCAGAGTAGATTAAAGTTCAACCTAAAATCATGGTATCTTTAAGTAACTGGAGAGGATTTCAGGTGTGTTCAGGTCTTTAAGGTCTGTTTTTAAGGCTCCTGTGTGATCAGAAGACTCCCAATCCCCAAGAGAAGCCATTCAGCTGCAGATTATTTAAATCTTATTTCTTCTCTCTTGAGAATTCATATCTTACATCAAAAATCTTAGTACAACATCCAACCAACCAACCATGAATCAAGTCATACTTTGGGACCACAGTAGCACAAACTGGCAATTTACCTCTTTATTCATATTTTTTGAAGTAGAAGCTATAAAATTACCTCTACCATGTGATTTTGACTCATATGATGGCAATGCACAATGTAATTATAGTATGATGATTAGGAAAGTTACGTCTGAAATTACAGTTCTGTGAAACAAGTCGTATTTTAGTACTACCTGAATTATGCAGACTGGCACGTTTAGGAAAGGCATCTCCACCAAAATTGAGAGAGGATGGGACAAATTTCAAATAGTATTTTTAGAAATAAAAAATATCCCACCTTAGTTGGGATTTGAAAAACAATTAAGAACAACCAAAGAACAATTAAGAGCAACCAATTAAGAACAACCAAAACTTCGGGGAACAAAAGTAGACACTCAAACGAGAAACTTATTATTTCCTGTTTATTCTATTAACAAACATAGTGGTTTCAAATGAATCTATATATTTTAACTTTGCATTAAAAGATATGCTCCAAAAATGGATCCTACTGAGTTGCAGTTGTCTGAGACAACAGGAAGCCATGAAAATGGATTAATACAGTGATCTAGAAAATGGCACCTTTTCCACGGAAAAGCTAATCCCTTTGACTTAGAGTATGCTGCTGAAATTCAGACTTCAAAGGTAGTTCTGGTCCTCAAGTCCCACATATCATGACATGGTGAAGAACTGTGGTTAATGATAAAGCCACTGGTTTGGAAAGGATGGATAGGTCTGTCCTTGCACCACAGTTAATCTGCAAACCAGACAGCTCACCTATGGAGTCTGAAAGAGCTGACTGCAACTGAAAATTTACACCTGAGTGAGGCCACAATTTCAGCAGTCTGCTTTCAAGAGGCAAATTCCCTCTTCCAGCACAAAGAGCAGCATGATCTTATTGGCTTCAGAAGTTCAGGAGCAAATATTACCATGTTGTCATAGCTCACAAAGATAACTTTCTATAGAGTCCTTAATTGGGTCAATACATCTGTTACAGCAACTTGAGGGAAAATACAAAGCACTGTAAGTATAACACATCCTCAAGATTATCCTCAGCTGATATGCAAGTGCACCTTACAATACAGGGATTATATGCCCCTTAATTTAGTGACAGTACTGAACGGAAATAAGGCATTTTTAAAGCATGTGCATTTTCCTAGGAAATGTAATGCTTTAATAACACTTTTCCATCACTGTTGTATCCCCATACTATGTATTTTCACATAAAACACACGCACAAAACTGATACTATTAAATTAAGCACACAAGTCTAAGCATGCACTTTTATTTTGTGTATCCATATATGTCCATACATCGAAAAACATGTATGTAAATTTTATATATGGGATACAAATGCACATAAGCAGGCATACTATTAAAACATCTTGCTTATTTTGAGTTCAGCACCAACTAAAGTACAATTTGTTTATGAAAATTCTAGTAAATTTGGGATCTTCTCTGCTCACAAAACAACACAAAAAATCTCACAGATGCAGCATACCTGTGTTCATTTTGACACTGGAGGATTTGCTATAAAAGTCTTCAGATTTCCTGCGGAAAATAAAACGATCTATTAATTTGCACAGGATAAGAATGTGTGGTACAAAATGGCAGCAGGGCTTTTTGGAGGGGTGGAGAATCACTGTGATACAAATGGCAGTCCTATTTTAACACTGCTTTAATTAAATTGGTATTGCTTGTCCTTCCAAAGTTAAAGATGAGCCGTCACTTCCATTATAAGTCACCCTACCTTCAAGTGTTTAGTAGCTTTCTTGTAAATATTTGCTGTAGGATAAAAAAACCTTGTGATTAACTTCTTGGTCTTGAAACTATAAACTAAAAATATTTTCCATACAGGAATGTGGAAATATTTTCAAAAGCTGCTTACAAGGTTTATTCACTCCTTTGCGCAAACTAAAAGATGTGAAGAGTAGATCTCTCCAAGTATTTTCTGAGCAGCCAAAGTTACCAAGTCTTTTTCAACGATTTATAAGCAGATGTGGTTGTTTTCATCCAGTGATTTAATATGTCTCCCCAGACAACACTGACATTCTTAATGTTGCTTGATGTATTTCTATGCACAGAATCAGGACATGTGTCTTGGCACTCACAGGAATCCTTATGAAAACTCCAAGTGGAGTAGTGAATCAGGTCACTTTTTAAAGATAATAACTTGCACCAAAATAATGTAAAGTGCACACGAAGGTTGAATCTATTTAGATATCCCAACTCTATACATTACTTACAAACAAACAAATAGTGAAACACGACCAGCCAAATTACAACTGCAGAAATCTCATAACATGCTATATAACAGCCAACTTTAACCCACTGACGTCATGAGACAGAGCAGACACTATTTTCCACCTACTGCCAGTTTATGTCACAGCTTTATCTCAGGATAAAGTGGCATCTGCATACTAGGCATCTGTATTGTTACATATACACTGTCCAACAGAATCTACTTTAGATGCTATGTTGGAGTAAGTTGGAACGCATGCATGAGGGGCCATTTTTATGATGGGAGATCAAGGTACTAATTAATACAAGTAAACAAAATATCAAAAAAATTCCCGTTTCAGTTCAACTCATCAGGAACATTGAATTAACTGTACCTCTGAGGTAACATGTATATTACCATGTTCCCTTGCATTCCTAACAAGGCCACACATTCCACTGTTCAAAAAAATTACTGTTTTTCAGAAACAATCTGATCTCTGCTGCTATTATTCAGTCAGTTTTGTCACAAAAAATATGTATTTTTTTGAGATTTCCTGATTTTTTGATTATTTTCTATTTCTTGAGAGCTATGGAAATAAACAATGGGCAGTGAATGAAGTTTTATAGTATTATTTTTATGCTGCAGCTATCAGTAAACTACTGCTGTAAATTTTTAAAAGCTGTTTTAAAAACTAAGACAATTTTTTTCTTTTTTTATTTATGGTCTCTTGACCGAAATTTTGCATTTCTTTATCTGCTACAGAATATTCTTACAACCTCAATTTCCCACTGCATTTTCAGACTGCTAGAGGAGACACCATTTCCATGCCTTCTTTTAGCTTGGAAACGAATTGCTGACCGTACCACATATAAGATACAAAGTGCAACATGATATTTATTTTCAGACCCAGCAAGTACAGGACTCTTGGAACACTGCAGAGCTAAAAAGATTTCTAGCAGGTGGCTTCGATATATTTACCCAAAGCATGCTTAACTCTTACTCAAGTTCTAACAGACAAAACTCAGTTTCAGCACTACAGCTCTGTACTCCTGACAACTTCTATCTGAACAGTTTAGGCCACATTGCTGACACTCACTGAGGGACCTCATACAAATCACTAATTTTTCCACATTAATCTAATTTTGCTGAACAACAACATAGTCTTGCATACCTAAAAGATATGAATGTAAATAAGGCAATCCAAATCTCACACATGCAAACAGCAGGCCTTGTATTTAATACTAAAATTATTTTGAATTCTCTGCTCCTAAAGAGCTAAAGCACCATTCAAATAATGACACTGGGGAAGAAGCCAAATGAATGCAATGAAATTAAATGCCATATGCCTGAAATAATTTGATTCAACATTGTTTCAATCAGTCTTTAAGATCCTTGTTCAAGAAGGAAGTGGTGGGGGCAGGAATAGGGAGCAAAGGGCTGGTTTTGTTTTGTACTTCTCCTCCTTCCTTATTTCCTCTTGAAAATTGTTTTTTGGGAATGGATTTGCCCCTGACGGGGCAATGAATGTTGCACTGGAAGCATCAGACACTTCAGTGCCAAGATGCACACCCGATGATCAGCTGAGATACTCAGCTCACAGCCAGCCAATGCTGTGGTGAAACAAAGGCCTGCAAGGGTCTGTGCACACAAAACACCACTGCAGTGAGTGAGATTTCAAAATCAGTCACCTGTATCAGACTCACACCTCATCTTTGATGCTGAGGTAAAAGAAGAACACCAAGTTTAAGCACAGTAGCTGGTCTAATATTTGCAGTGGGAAATCCTGGATTAATCTTCATGACATTCTTCTATACTTAGCTTCATCTGGAAGAGCTAATGCAGCAGGAAATGAATGGCTGTGCTAATGCACAAAAATGGGTCTGTTGGGTTGCATGCAACTGCAGTTACCATTGCTACATTTAGTTTCACTAAATACATGTCCTTGGTAATATTACAATGATTAACAGCTCAGAAATTCTTTGCATTGCAAGAGGTTACTGAAAAGACTTGTGGGAATCTCACATCTGCTCTATTTTCTCCAGGAGACCCTGATATCTACTTGTAATTACTTCTGTTCCTGGTAAGTTCTGAAGTGTGGGGCGCTGAAGAAAACATTCTGTTATCCCTTCTGCTCCACATTCATATGGAGCTATAAAAAGGGTTAGTGAGAAGTCAAGGAAGGTTTCCCCACCCTCAGTTTATTCATGAATCAAGATGCATGACTTGACTGTTGGGAATTAATTCCATTCTTTTTCAGATCTTCAAGCACCTACAGACATTAAGGCAGAAGAACCATTTAGACACAATTCTGTGCATTGTGCTCTCAGATGACCTTGCCTGAGCAGGGAGGTTGGACCAGGTGACCCAATGTGGTCCCTTTCAACCTTACCAATTTTGTGATTCTGTTATTTACTCTTTGCCATTTCACAAAAGATATTTTGAAAAGCAGATTCAAAATGTAATTTTCTGATAGAGTGTTTATACTAATTCTAAATCTAATTCTAATACATATGCAGTTTATATCCTTTGTATTGAATTCTACTCCAAGGACCTTTGGCGAGAGGAGAAATTGATTAAGAACACAGAGTGCAGATGGATCAACAGCAGGACAGGTATGTGTGTCTGGCTGGAAAATTACAGATTTTCATTTTCTTAGGTAGAGAGCAGTTCTCAGGTACTTGGAGAGGACAGGAGCTTTCTTGACTTGCATGAGAGGGAGTATCAGACTTTCATTAATGGTGCTTGCCAGTGTCACAGTTTGAGCTTGAGAGAGTAATCTACTCAATAAAATATCTGCAAAGTTAACAAATCTAATCAGTGGTGAGTTTACTACAAGGATTGTTTATTCAATCAGTTTAAACATTGCAGGTGATTTACAAACACACATTTATTACCAGGCAGGATCCTATTTTGCATGAGGCAGTATATTCTTTTAATGCACATCATTAAGACTCTGCAGAGCATTCCTGCTCTGCAACAAGCCAATATACCTCATATGCCAACTCATACACTCAGCGAGGGAGGGTAAATAAAGTATGAAGCATTAGTTCTGAAGGTATGGTGAAGCTATTTTATTTCTCTCCCTATTTAAAAGAAATTCTTTCATATGTTTACTGTTAGTAGGAAAATGACGGCAATGAGAGTGCAATGAAAACTTGATAAACCCCAAGTGTTTAGATTGTGATGTCCGCACTTGCACAAAGGAACAACTTTCCTGAAGCTCCCTTGTTAGAAGAGGTCTCTTGTGCTGAGCCTATAAGCAGGTAGAAAGCTTATATGCAAATATACTCTTTGTATGAGAAAATGTTTGATGGAGCACAGGCAGATGATGCCTATAATGAAAATGGCTCCCCCATGTTTCAGTTTTATTAACATGCAACAAGAAGTCCCCAGAATGGCAGGGGACCTTTACTAAGATTCAACACCGCAAGGCATATGCTGAGCATATGCTTTAGTATGTGCTTTATGAAAGCGCTACAGAACTACTTCTATGCTTTATGTTAAACACAAGCATAAATACTGTTTGCTCGAGACCACACTGCCTCAGCCTATAAGGATCTGAACACTCAGAAGCTATAAGTATAGTTCTAATTAAAGTGTTTTCAGAGAGATAATCAAAGAGAAAGACACAGGCAGACAATTCACATCATAGTTTCTGTAATTTTACCTTTAAAGTTTTTCTTAAAAGAAGAGAATCTCACGCTAAGTGCAGTGCCATTGTACATATTACACATATGCACATTATCTAGAAATGTACTGGTCAGATCATTAAACATTTGGGATGGTGAATAATTTGTACATGGCCATAAATTTCTACTGGAACACAACAGAGAAGTCACATTGTACTCAGCAGCAGTAAGTGCGTGACCACAGCAATCTCTACACACAAAAGTTCTGTTTCCTGGATCATCTGCAGTACTACAAACAAACTATCTTAGGCTGCTATCTAACTTACAGCAGATCAGATATTTGAGCCTATTTCCTCAGCAAATACAATACTAACATTGTTATTCAGTGTACTGAAGACTTTGTGTTGGACAATGGCAGTTGGTTCTAATTCCCGTGTACAAATGTTCAAAGAGTATCAGATACAGGAAAATCCACCACAGGAGTCTATGGCTGATCATTCTCTATAAGCACATCAAGGGACTGGATGCAAGTGGAGGAAATAAAAGCACCATTAACCATTTCATGTATCTTAAATGTGAGTTGAAAATCATAAGGTAATTTCTATTCATGAGAATCATTAAAGCTAGAAGTACTTGTCAGGAGTGCTCTGGTCAGACTTAAGACTCTGAACTTGTCGAGTGTATGTGAAAAATGTGGCAGTCTGAATGCAGGGGAATAAATCTGATGACACAGGAACTTCTTTCCAGACACTTTTCCTAATGTAATTTCTATGAGAATGCTACAAATGCAAGATTAAGAGAAACTGGTATCATCTTTTCCCATGTTTCTTCATGAAACATAGAAACATGTCAATTTATTAATTGTCTGATAGGAAAAGCAAAGACTACATGTTTCTAAACTGCAGGTTTCTAACAGCAATCTTTGTGCTCATAGCATCAGTAGAAGAAGTTCAAACACTTGCATTTAAATTGGTATCAACGTCTCTCTCTCTAGAGAAAACATATGAAACTTAAATATTGCCTGTTTGTAGCATGATTTTTACTAGATACTTATTTTGACTTGGTATGTAATGAAAAACAAACAAAATTTCTGCACTTGGTTCTAAATAGGCACTTGTTGGCATGTCAAAATACTTCTCAGATACTTCAGTAGCAAAACATTTTCCTAAAATGACACTGCAACTATATGAGGATACCAAGAAAGCTATTCAAGCTGACAACATTCTGTACATTTTACTGGTTATTTTTACAGCTGAAAAAGGAACGAGGAGGACAAACTCCTGCTCTTACATTCTGCATCTCCTCCTCTACCACTACAGTAAATTTAATTAATAATTCCAGTCATGCTTGTGGTGTTTGTGATTTTTTTCCATTATTTTTACTACTTCAATATAAATAAAAAAGGAGAAAGATTCCATTAACTGAATAAAGTTTAAAAGAAAAGTTCCATTAACTTGCTGACTCCAATTCACATTTCTTACCCTTTTATCCAGGCACCTACTACTGTTTTTAATACTACCAAATTTTAAATTTTTATCTTTTCGTGGTGGTTATTTTTGTACCCTGCTTTTGTCTTCCACATCTGCTGTTGTTTTACGGGAACTGTATTTGATCAAATGGACTCATTCCATCGGCTGGAAATTCTTTAGGATTTCTGTATGGGAGCATGTCACTGAAGTAAATATGCAGTGGATTGGTGTGCACAGATGTAATTACAAAAAACTCCACTGTAAGACAGATGCCTTAAAGGCATTCTGCTTGCTCTTAGTATTTCTGAAAGTTTTCATTTTATCATGATTAAGTATTTGTCTTTTAGGAAATACAATTTTTAAACAATGGAACCCAGAATTCACCTGTCAAATCTTTTAGACAGCCTTTAAAATTTTATTTAAAGTTTAATTTCCCAGAAAATACAAATATTCCCAGAATATCCAACTATTTCTCCATCTTTTTCAAGACAAATATCACTAGAACTATGTTCCTGTCAAAAACTCATCACTGAAGGGTTAAATCTGGATTCTTTAGATCACAGTAAGTACCAAAGTCATCAGGAACATAAGACAGTTTTTGTTTCATTTCCTGAACTTTTCAAATTACTGGTCATTTGAATACTCAAGTATTGTCTAATTTTCTGTTTCTATACAGTATGACAAACAATGCATTCTTGCTCTTGTCTATTTGGTATGTAATATGTATCAATTTCAGACTAAACATGCATAAATCTCTACCTGAATTAGAACTCCTTCAAATAGGGCTTTTTTCCCCCCATGAGTCAATACCACTCCCTATAGAATCAGTGGAAATAGTGTCAATTCAAAAAAGAAAAGCCCATTTCTGTTTGCTTCTGTTGGTTTTGTCTTAAATATAAAAATATGCTTCCCTGAACTACTGGATAATGTCACATATAGCTAAGAGAGCTGGACCAGTGGGGTGAGGTGATACAAAACTCCTTAATATATTCCTTTAAGTATGCTGAAGGAGCAGCATTTTGCTTTAATCTTTTTGTAACACACACATAAAACCAGAATGAATAACTGTAACTTAAAAGAGTAACTAAGAAGATACCAAGCGAAAGATTTTAATCCTTATTATTTTCTAAGATATTAATTTGAAGGGATTGTACAGGAAAATTTTCAGTACACCTCTATTGAGTGCTTAAAACTTGTGACCAATTTTGGCTAAGCTTGACAGAGATGCAGAGGTCTTGGGAACATTGAAGGCTTACAAGTTCCATGAGGAATTCTCATAGAGAATACAGACCTTACTAGAGCCAAGTGGGCAATATACTACAGCATGTTAGACAAAGGTGAATTCATACAGGAAGGAAGACTTAGGAGGTGTATATGAATAAATGCATAGACCTTCATAAACCCAGCCACAAAACTCTCTCCCACACAGCATCCAGTTTAATTTGCCTTGTTAGGCAGGAGGAAAGACAACAAAAACAACCAAAATATTTCTGCTGTCTAAAAAGGTGAAGAGTTGAACCCAAGCTTTTTCCATTACATTCATTCCAAGCTCCGCATGGATTGATGACTCACACAGTTGGAACTCTGAACTGCCTCGGTGTGATTCAGTTCCAAAGGGTGTTTCAGCCTTTGCAAGCAGAAGGAACTTTCTCCAGCAAAAGGGTGTCAAAGCCCGACATCCACACAGGGGCTTGACTTCAGGTCAGCTCTACTCTGGCCCTGCAGACCAGAATCAGAACTACAGACACACCTACTTTAGTGACCTCCTGGCACAGGAAACATGTGAGGCTCCTTCCTTGAGCCACATCTCCCAGTTTAGATTTGTTGGTACATCTGCAGATCTACCCTGTGAACCCAAAATGACAAATACTAAAGAGCAATAAAATGGGGGAAAGAAAGATCATAAGATTTTAGTTTAGAGTAAGGAGCTGTGAAGCAAAACCTAGAATAGATTTATTCACTGTTGATCTGAACAGACATATGGCTTCTTCAGTTCTGCAGCACACACAAGAAATACTTCTGGTCTTCCAGTCTTCATGCTGACTTACAATGCCTCAATCCCTAAATGACTTAGTGACAGCGAGTCAAATGCTATAAACTTCTATCTTCTATCCCTGCTATAAAGCCTGCCTTATACCATGCAGTGTATCTCATTAACTCCTAGCACATTTTGCCATTTCTCAAGAATCATAGCACTGCTTTGCATAGCTATAGTCCCATTGGAGACTTAACTGTTTAGAGGAAAGATATTTAACAGTAGCAATACTATTGTTCTCTCAAAACTAAGGAAAACTCCTTATGTGCAACACACAAAAACCAGAATAATCAGCCTTGCAAGCTTGAATTTGAATGTTTTGCTGATACTGCATTTTCCCCTGGGGCAGGGGAAAATGCAGTATCAATTTTCATTTCTTAGAGTTTCACTCCTCCAGATAACAGACATCAAAATAATGCCACTGCTACTGTTTACAACATGAGTATGTGCACTGTACTGTCGGCTGATTTCAGACCTCAGGAAATCCAACATGCCTCAATGCTATATAGAACAACAACAAAAAGCTACAATTCTTCCTAATATAAATAGCCAAAGAAAGAACTACCAACCATTATGGTTGGGAGCATAGTTAACTCATGTAAATAAGGAGTGTTAATACTAACTACCTGTACCTGCTAGCTGAATTTCAAAAGTTCTAGACATTTGGTAAATTTCAGATTGTATGCTTAGCCTTCTCTCTCCCTCTCAATACCTTATTCTTCACCAACACATTTAAGATTTCTGCTACTGAGCACATCCTTTACTGATTCTAGAGCAAATCAGAAACGGTCAAAAACGAAAACTCACAAAGATTAAGCAGAATGTTATTGGAACAATTGTGAGATGGCACACAAAAGAGGTTCATTCTTCACAGAAATGTTGTAAGAAAACATCAGAGGTTTGTGCCAGGCTTGCAGCAAACACGGGACAAGGTTAGGGATCACCTGAGAGGTGACTGGTGCCTGTACAGCACTGCCAGGTGTGGCTGTGCAGAGCATGGAGCTGCCTGCCAGCCACCCACACGTCAGAGCTTTCTGTGCTCTTCCACAGTAATGTACAAGACCCACTACCACAGAAATGACATGGGAGGGGCACAAATCAGGATGAGTTTTCACTCTCTTAGTTCCCTATTACCAAAGCAAACTGTGCCAGCAAATGAAGAAGCACCCTAAATAGTCCACTACTGACTCCATTCCTTACCCCAACCTTCTCTCACATCCCATGAGGAGATCCAGTTTGTATTCTGGAGGAGGCCACAGATTTGCAGAAACAAGTGTTTATAAAACAATTGCAATAACTACATCCACACAGAGGGAACAAGCTGAAGCAGTACAGGTAGCATTATCTGGCATTTCCTACCTCAGCCTTCACAATGCTAAGGTAATTCCTTTGCCCATCACCCTCAAGATTTTCTTTCCTTGTGAAAGTAAGGGGAAATACTGAAGTCTCATTATCTGGCACCACAGGGACACCCAAATCACTTTTCTAGAGCCATTAGACAAACATCTGCCTTCTCAGCTCTCAGCCCTAGATCCCTTCCTATCCAGTCTTATCTCTCTTAACTCAATTCCCAGCTTGTTGCCACTACTCTCCAAACCAAACTCCTCCTTCCCCTGCCAAAGGCAATTTGTCACAGTCTGCTGCTCTTATTCCCTCAGTCTTCAAGCCAGGCAGCCTTGTCTCTGCAAAGACTGGTCTATAGTGGGTCTGAAAGAACAGCAAACACCAGCACCTCATTTTCAGATTGCTCTAGCATTCATTGCAGTACCAACTACATGAATAGTCCCACTCATTCCCTATACTAGCCCTGGCACTTAGAAGCATTCAAGTACTCAATTCTAATTTTCCATTCATGCGCAATGGGAATAGGTTTTCAGATTCTGCTTTTGCCAAATCTCTGCTGAGCACCTGCAAACAGACTTTTTTGGTGAATTTTTGCAATGAGAGGGAAAAGTCACATTCCTGTCAAAGCTGTTAAAGTTTTTCACTGTATTCCAGCCAGTGAGTCCAAATTTAGCTAAACCATAGGTGACCGGAATTTTTAATGTAAACAAAACCATTATATTGTAGAATCATGATCTCTAGCTTTTGACAAGGAACTTGAAGCAGAATCTTAAACGAGCAAACTATAATAATATTAAACAGACAATGGATCTGCTGCAACTAGTTAACAGAGGCTACCAGTGCCGTTCTAAACAAAATGACTGAATATTTTAGTTTTGAGACATGGTTTGTTTCATTACTACAATGATACATGACAGTACATACACAAAGCCTTTTCTGCTTTCTAAACCACCTAGTGACATTTTGCCAAGGGTATATTCCCAGGAGCACTGATGGCAACAGGATTGAGAGGTTTTAGCACTGGTTCCAGATGCAGTGTGTTACATCAGATTAGTTGAAATGTACCTGCAGCAGCCCCAGCTCTGACACCACCACAAATGCTATTCAGGGCTCATTGTTCTGCTTGGTAAGTGTCACTCAGCTAACTCAGGGAGTGCCTGCACATGGGGTGGTATCTGTTTCAGGCAAACACATAGATCAGTTACATGCCTTGCTGTAATACCAGCTGTTCAACCTCATCAACTGCGGTATGAATAACAAAAAGGGGGATAGATGACATAATGCAGCATGACAGAGTATCTTCCTTCACATACTACCCCCCAGATTACTCAATATAATTATTAAAATAATGGTCTCATCTTAATCTGGTGTACCCAGTATCTTAATGTCTATTTTACAGCACTAGGCATTTTTATGTGTTTATTTATTTTAAATTGGCAACAGTAAGTGCCATTCCCTTAGCAGATGTTCTCAGTTCCCACACTCTTAATTATAGTTTTATAACCACAGCCACCTACCATCCAGTGCACTGAAGCAGTGTGTCATTTTGAAAGCCACTGTCACTTGCTCATTAAATTCCCCTGCTTTGTAGAGCACAACTGATTTCAGCTGTATGCCAACCCACATGCACCTAACAGGGACCAGGCTTCAACCCCAGCACATGTATTTCACGTGAATGTGCACAAGTGAACACGGAGGCATGCTAATTTTGTTTAGGAGTGTTCTGAAGAAGAAAATATCATTAAGGTAAATGTATTTTATGATTTTAATTAATACACTACACTGATAGTTAAGTGGTAGAACAAGTTACAGTAATTTTTTCACTGAAGAGGAAATTTATTTAAAATAGCTTGAAAAATGGAAATTTAACTGTAAACAAATCTTACTATCAACAAACTAGACAGAGAAACATGGATAACACTGTTACCTTTCTATTGCTTTCATGAAAATCTAGACCTTTAACCAGGATTCAGACCTCACACTGAACAGTGATGGGAACAGTGTATGTTCCAAAACTGTCATGGCAGTCCGTAACCTCCTCCTTTCAGCTTAGCCACATGAAAACCCACAAGGTTTTTGTCAGGAAGAAGTGTCAGGGTGCTCTGTCAGTTCTTGGTTTTCTCAGCAGCTTTCTGGGATGTTTTTCAGCACTCATAAGTTACTTACAAGCTACCGGGCAGCAGCCCAGCAATCCTCACAATGGAACACAGTATCTTTAAAGTTACCATTTCCAGATTTTTCTGCAGACCGAAGATTCTGCAGAGGCAATTGCTAAATTTTAATTATCTTACAAATTCTGGTCCTACATAGTAGATTGGTAAAATTTTTAAATCTTTAAAAATCATGGGGCTATAGGCCTGAAAATATACTAACTATGGAATTCATCAATATCTGCTTTGTAAGGATTTTTATATTTAATAGTCTGGCTTATAGCAATATTATTTAGAACTTGTTATTTCACAATCATTCAGATCCAAAAAAGTGTGACTAGTCACATGAAACAGTAAGAGAGGACTGTATGGCAGATGGGTATAGAAGTAACTGTCTCCTTTTTTAAAGGATTCAACATTTAAAGGACCAACATTACATCAGATTTAAGAAATTTAGAGTGACTCCAATTATTGATATTTCACCTGAACGTTCTGAATGAAAAGGAAGAAGGTTTAAACTCGTCCTGCATTTTTAAACATGCATCTTTCTCATCCAATAAAGAAATTATGCTAATTACTCTTGAAATTTCCTGAAGTCATGAAATAGCTATCTGTGAAAGGCTGTCAAATTCATGAAGTTAATGAACTGAAAACACAATTGCTTTTTCATTCATACAGCAGTTACTGGTGCTGCTTACAAAACACAGTGCACAAGAAACCAGAAGCCTAAAAAAAGGAATAATTTTTAAAATGTAAAAAAAAGCCATCACCTTAAATTGGCGCCAGGAGATGTAAATACCTTCCCTGAAGATTAGTAACATTTGAAGTAGTAAGATGTTCTTTCTCCCATCTAAATGAAATGGTACCAGAGTACTTCTAATCAAAAGATGAGATAATTCTGGAGGTCCATACATAAACAAAGGAATGTATGTAGGAATCAAGTTGCCTTTAAAAGGAAATTTTTGACCAAGACAGATTAGTGTTCTGATTTCTATTTCAAATAATTAAAAATTATATACTTCTTGAGAAACTAACAGATTTAGAGAATAAATGGCCTGCATTATTGCTGTTGCACATCAATTTTTTCTTTCTATTCTACTGTCTTACTGAAATTCTCTACTTCCCTTTTTCAGTACTAAAATTCTTTTCAGACTCATTAGTCACCTGTTGTGGGAATGCTAATTATTAGAAGCTGGAAAAGTACTGTGTTTAGCCTTCTGATCTGAGTTCTTGCACCTGCGAAAACACTGTGTCCTTGGACATCTCTAAATGTGATAACAAGGAGTCAGAGAGGCGTGAGAAAGTAAAATGCAAGACTGAAAGAATGAAGAAGAGTTGATGTTCAGCTTAACGAATAGAATGCTTAAGTTACAGAATATGTATGAGCTTATTAACACTATTATAAAAGTGTGTAACCTAATCAATAAATTAGAGACCAATGATCATCACCCCTAAGATGTGCACGTCTCTCCTTCATCCTCCTCAAATGGTGACTTTTCTTTTAACAATTGGTGACCCCCGATCGTGATACTGCGACGCACCACGGAGGAGGTGAAGAACCGGGTCGGGTCCTGAGAGCAGCCAGGACGGCAGAAAGCGCGGAGAAAGGAAAAAAAAAAAAAAAAAAAAAAAAAAGACAAGGGGGACAAACAGACAAGTTGGACGCGCCGTGCCCCAGGTGTCGTAGAGGCGAACCTGGCCGAAACGTGTTGCCGAAGACCTTGATGAGCTGCAAACAGCGCTGGCGATTTTGGTATGGAAAGGCAAGCAACATATTATTTATTTACTGTCTTTTTACAAAAACGGCAGGTTAGGGGAATGGAGAATCTACAAGGGTTTTTGACCTATGGATATGCTAAGGGAGCTTTTATTAAGCCCCATACGGTTTACGAGTTAACGGGATGGCGTGAATTTGGTGATTTATTATGGGAGGCCACTTTGGATGACAGTAAAACTGCCAAGAAGTTAAGTAAATTATGGAGGGTAGCTCACAATGAGCTGATCCCTGAGGCAGAAAACAACCTAGCAGAAGCTATTGCAAGGGAACGCCATACAGCTTGGGCTGAGCTGGCCAGAAAAGCCATAGAGAAAGAAAATGATGAGGTTATCAACAAGCGGCGTAGAAAAGCAGACTATAGATTATAAACCTGGGGAAAAGGCTTCCGCAGTTTTCCGGAGCGCACGGTTCCCGCTGTTGTTTTCGGAGTGCTGTAGCACCCGGTGGCCAGCAAAGGCCTTGGTTTGAGCCTGGCATCCTCAATAGATTGTGCTTTAAAGGGACTACAAGATGCAGCGTGTCCAGGGGAAAGTTTAAGAGTGCTGCAGCCGGCAGAAAAAGTTTGTATCGGACACTGAACTGCTAGCATGTTTAGAACTTGTTGTTGTTTTAGACTAAGTGGCAGCAATTTACATCGAGCCTTTGAAATGCACATAGAGTTACAGATCAGCGGCGGTGTTCGGATGGAAAGTGCAGCAGCGGCTTGGCTGTCGGCGGCTCGCAACAAATACAAACAGCCACGGAGCCCGAGCGGGGCAGGCAGCGCTGTGCCCGCGGTGCGGTGCGCGCCGGCGGGGCTGGGTGCGCGGGGCGCAGCAGCGAGCGAGTCCCGCGGCGGGGCCCGGGGTCCCCTGCGAGCGCCTGAGGCGGCGGCGGCAGCAGAGCCAGGAGGGAGCGGCGCGGCGCGGGGGGGGGCTCCCCCGCAAGGGCCGCGACTCACGCCGCCGGAGTGCTGCGGCAGAGCTGAGTTAACCCATTGCACCACAGCAGGTCAAGCGGCGGCCCCGAAAACCGTCCCAGAGTGACTACTTCACCCCCTCTGCCCCGCGGCCGGCGAAAGCTTCAGTTTTAGACCTAATAGCCGTAATAAATGTGACTCTTTTCCACAAAGAACCACAAAAGGATCCCTACTGCAGTTAAAACACCAGTGATAATAAATAAACAACACCAAGGAGCATTGCTATCAGGACATTCCTCATCTAAATTAAAAGATCTTTTGTTCTTCCTGACAGAGACTGTAAAAGAAAGATCAGCATAGACTCTGAACATTAAAAACCCGGATGGCTCAGTCGGTGGAACACCAGACTCTCAAGTTGTATTTTGAAAAGTTTAAAAATGTTAGAAATGTATTGAAACAGTTGTATAAGTGAGATGCAATAAGTATGTTTTCGTATTCCTTAAGCCTTACTTAAATGTGGTAGATGTAACAAGCAAACACTGAATTCAGAGAGATTTTTTCCACAGGTATACCTTGAACAAATTCCTTATGTTTGTATGCATGCAAGTGTAAAAATATTGAAGCAAACACATGAAGAGAGTTGTTTTAGATTAATATTTTAGAGTCAGGCCTGTAAGTAAGTTATAGTAAATTTTATATTTTATTTCTATAGTAAATTTTATCTGTTGCTAAATAGTTTAAGTTAAATTGTCTATTAAGTGCCATTAAATGTTAAATACTGGTAAAGTTAAGTGTTTTTAAATTTATGTTTTGATAGGTTTAAGTGCTGTTAAGTTTCATTTTTGTTAATTTAAGTGTTATTAAGTTTAAGTAAAGTTACATTTTGTTATGTTTAATTTATATTAAGTTTAAGTTATGTAAAATTTAAAGTCAATTGAGTTCTGTTAAGTTCTGTTAGATTTAAGTGATGTTACATATGAGTTTTGTTGATTTGAAAATCTGTTAAGTTTAAGTTCTGTTAAGTTTAAGTTCTGTTAAGTTTAAGTATTTTAAGTGTTTAAAGTTTAAGTGTTTTAAGTTTAAGTGTTTTAAGTTTAAATGCTATTAGGTTTAAGTGATGTTAGATAGATTTATGTTAAATGTTTATTTTATAACTTGTGTGCAAGGTGTCACCACGAACATCAGAGAAACTTTAATTATAAAAGATAATTGGAAGCATTTGTAAATGAAGCCATTTTTGTTTAAAAGATATTTGTTGTTTAAAAATGGGAAACAAGCTTATCAAACAATCAATGCAGATGAAACTTGCACACATGTTCTTTTAGCCTATTTTTGTAAGTTGTATTAGTACACCTAAGTTTTGTTTAAGCCTTGTAACAGCGTAAAATATTTTTGTGTTTATTTCATAGCATATACTATAGATTGTAATAAGTTTTGTCAGTTTGTTTTCCTAGCTTAAATTCCTTATAATAGAAAACTTTATTAGTTAAGAAATATTGTTTATAATAGTTATTAGAATTGCTTATTTTTATATTTTAGAGAATGTAGTGTAATTAACTAATGAAGCTTTGCTTATTTAAAAGAAAACAGGGGATATGTGGGAATGCTAATTATTAGAAGCTGGAAAAGTACTGTGTTTAGCCTTCTGATCTGAGTTCTTGCACCTGCGAAAACACTGTGTCCTTGGACATCTCTAAATGTGATAACAAGGAGTCAGAGAGGCGTGAGAAAGTAAAATGCAAGACTGAAAGAATGAAGAAGAGTTGATGTTCAGCTTAACGAATAGAATGCTTAAGTTACAGAATATGTATGAGCTTATTAACACTATTATAAAAGTGTGTAACCTAATCAATAAATTAGAGACCAATGATCATCACCCCTAAGATGTGCACGTCTCTCCTTCATCCTCCTCAAATGGTGACTTTTCTTTTAACAACCTGTGTGTGCAACCCCACAATGTCTCATTTTCCTGGCATCCTATCCTCATTTCTGAAGGTGATCCAAGATAATTTTTCTCCTCTCCACTTGCTCTAAGTATTATCAATGTCATAGGTTCAGAAGTTCCTAAACTAACTCCTTTAATTTCAAAGGTGTGGCTGTGAACACCTCTCTGCTTTCTGGTATTTTGGCTGTAATTTCATCCCATTCTGTTTTACCTCTTGGAAGCCTCCCTCTCAAAATGCCATTCTGAAGCATTGCCCCTGGTGCTGACAAATGTGCACTTCTTTATAGGGTTATTGTAATGAACACTATGTATGAACACTCCCTTGTAAACTTGATGAGGTCGAAATTACCACCCAAACACAGCATTTTGTAGGAAAAGACGTTTTCAAAGAAAAATGTTCATAGGAAAGAGAAGCGATAATGGAAAATGGTGCATAAGTTGCAAAATTGTTAAGAGGTCCTGTTTTGCTTTATTTACTTGTTAGCTTTTTTCCAAATTACATGTCTGATTTTTTGGCTAGTCTAAGCTTTTATTTAAATATAAGTTAGTTCACTGTAAATTGGCTCTGAAGAGCAACACAAATTAAATGTTTCCAAAAATTATCTTAATCTGAATTTCCACTCGCAGTAATTTGACATTGATGTTCAGGTTTTGATTTGCTTAGAAAGTCTGGAATACTTTCTGTAATTTCAAAACAATTTCTGTAAAGCAAAGTAAGTTTCCCATACACCTCCACTCAGTTCTTTAGCTCTGCCCTATGATTCACCTCAATTTAGCTACTGACACAGCAACAGCGCCTTGCCCTCAAGCATATTTTAATGTAGTATTAGTTACCTTAAAGAAACCACAAGGCAAACACCAGATTTAAGGGAAGATAAGATTCATATTTTTCTCCTACTCCCTTCTGCTATATAGCTATAATATATAAATTCTGCTCTTATTTAGAATAATTTATACCTCCTTCAAACCAGCCACCTCATGATATCATGTTCATACATCCTCTTTAAAAACCTTCTATACTACTCCTACCTGTGATACATTGTTTAGAATTAATTTCATTGATATAACACAGCATTTCATTTTGATATAGCAGAAATTCATTTTGATACAGTGATCTAATATAACTTGTTATTTGTTTAGGTAAGAGATGTCTGCTTATATGTACTTTCCAACTCATTTCTAAGCGTCTGTCACACTGTTTTTCGGTATAATTATTTTATTATTTCTCACTATTTACAAAAGTGGCAGTTTCAACACAACCACTACAATGAAAGACTGTACAACAGATAAATCACTCTTGATAGAAATTTTTACATCACACGGCAAGCCAATGCTAATACCCAAAAACATTGAGCATTTTGAAAATCCACACTGTCACTCAGTGGTTCTGTGATTCTGTCTTTCCAAGTCACTGTTACACATGAAGGGTCCCTGCTCTCCTGGGGATGGCTGAACACCTGCCTGCCCATGGGAAGCAGTGAATTCATTCCTTGCTTTGCTTTGCTTGAGTGTGCAGCTTTTGCCTTCTCTATTAAATTGCCTTTATCTCAACCCACGAGTTTTCTATCTTTTACCATTCCAATTCTCTCCCCAGTCCTGCTGGTGGGGGAGTGAGGGAGCAGCTGTGTGGGGCTTGGCTGCTCTCTGGGGTAAACCACAACATGCATTTTTAGTTTGCTTTGACAACAGCCAGCAAATTTGATCCATTAATAAAAGCAATCAACACTGCTGAATAAAATTATTCATGTGGTGGGAAGCCTTTTTATTGTAAAGCATCAAAGCCAGTAGAATATGAACCAAATAAAAAGAAACAAACACTTTGCAATTGTTCAGTAAGTTACTATGATGGTAAAGAAGTATACTGTACAACCAGTACAGTCAGTGTCTAGCAACTGAGGGTTCTTGAATATGACTTTGGTTTGAGAATTGCAGACTATCTTAATGGGAGAAGAACTACATCAAAAACTGCATTACTAGACATGGTAACAGATGTGATTACAGGCTTTGTGGATGACTAAAGAAAGATAAGCTGCATCTGTTCTCTAGTGCAGGACCATGCTGCATTGTCTTCAGCTGAGGGACATCAGCATGAACAAAACTTAGAGTGGAAGATAAGGCCCTATGAATGTATCAGCAGTGAATTAGTAACCAAGGCCATGCCATCCACCAACCACTGAATTTTTATGAAGTGCAGAAACTCTGAAACAGCAAATGCTTCTGAATATTAAGTGAACCAGAACTGTAGGTTTCAAAATTATTAACTGTTCCCTCCTGCCCTTGGTACTCTTATTTTATATTGAATGTCCCATTGTGTCTCAGGGCCTCTGTGCTAGCTGGCAAAAATCATCCATCACTTTACCCAGCATTTTAAGAAACTGGATAACTTGCTTCAGTTTAGTAGATTTTAGAAATAATGATAGCAGATGAAGCTATGGCCTGAGCTAAAGAGCAAGAAAGACATGAATCCATACCTGTCACATCTACTGCAATTCAGTGACTGCAGACAGCTGCTCTAATGTACCCCATTTCCAGTGGGTATCAGGCACAAGTCTTCCAAACACCTGAACTTGTACAAAAGCTGCCCATGCATGCATAAAGCCTCTTCATTTCCACAAGCATACAGAAACTAAATGCACTTATATAAGCACGAATTCCTCTACCTCTCTGCTAAAAGCAAGCAAACTGTGCTTAAACTTGATGACCACTGAAGTTTTGCATGAGTAGGCTATCAGCTTCATTTAAATGATACCAAACCACTACTTAAATTAACTGAAAGCAAAAAGTGAGTCATTAGAGTTAATACATATTTGCTTAACATTAGCAACAAAAGTCCTACTCCAAACTAAAATGTACCATTTTCTGTAACACTTCATAACTTTTTCTGTTTGCCCTCTGGTCAGCTCTTTTCTCTATCCTCCAGTCTTAGAAATAGCGAAGAATGCAAATACTTCCTGCTATTTCCTCTGCTGTTATAAACCAGTGAAGTTCAACTGAGGTCAACGGTGCCCTTTTACTCTGGTTTAGGACCCAACCTCTTAATTATTTCATATATTCTAAAACCCGTTTCATAAAAGGAAGTTCTATGTAAACAGACCTTACAGACTATGGAATTTCTTCCACCACTTAAAACATCAAACACAATACAGGCTTTCTTGGTTTGTTGTTTTTAATTTAGAGACTATGTAAATACAAACTACTGCTATGCATTAATAAGTCACACACAAGTAACCACTACATTGCTACACTTAATGTGCAATAAATCACAATTTGTAGTGGCCTGTACACATTAATGGTCAACAATATACACTGTTGTATTACCATACAGCAAATAGAAGGGGACAGGAGAACTACTACAAAAGTTTTACATTTTGCCTCTAGAAAGCAGACACAGAATGTGCATGTGATAGTTGGAATGCTGCCATATGAGGACTTGCTTGCAGAAGCACAACAAAGCAAATCTGTTCAGTGGCTGTAAAATAATTTTTGGGCTTTTTCATTTCACAATTTTTCTGATAGATACACTTACAAGGGACCAGCATTTGTCTTAAATTCTCATAAAACAATTTGTGCTCAGTGTTTTAATATGAGTTCTATAGTAACTTCTATGCAAGAGTCTCCAAAGTAACACCTAATGAAATTCAAATGACCAATGTCAAAAATGGTGTAACTATCAGCAACTATCAAAAAGCAATTCTGTCAGTTTTTCTTCCCTATGCATCATTTCAGTTTTTAGTATTGTACAGAAGAGTAAAATTCCTTGCACATATTAATGATTATGAAATCAATGAAAATTTCTTATGTTGGTTTTATCTTTTTCCATCACAGAAGTCCTATTTCCATACCACCAAGGACATGTAATGGCTTCCTGACTTTACAGCATTAAGACAGCCTGATTCAGGGGCAAAACATTTTTGTTTGTCCTTTGTTATCTCAAAGGAACAAAACCTGCCACTCCTTTTGCCCCATGAAATATATAATTACACAACCAAACATTTATATTCTAAAAGAGCACCCACAGTGAACACTGTTGTAGAAATAGGTACTTGAAGCAAATGAGTAAGATTCCTGTGTTGCTGTACTCCATCAGCTTCTGTACTTTGAAAACCTGACTGCAGCAGCTTATGTTAAGAACTTCATCTTAATGTTTAAAATACAAATGATTTCCTTTTAAGAGTTAAGCATTACCAGCATATTTGAACCAGGTCTTGAGGACTTCACCATTACAAACACTATTTTATTGAAGTAACCAAGATCAGTGTTGTCACCTGCTACATAAATACCACCACACACACAAGTAAAAAGCACTTGTTTTTTTCAAGCCTTGTTTCCAAGACGTGGGAGGATGAAGAGCCCTCCTCTCCAGTGATGTCAGTTTTTCATCTGAGAATATTTGTACTATATATGAGCTGATATGTTATTCAAGAAAGTTGCTGTCAAAAAGCCACACACTATCTACCAAGCTAGATACTAGAGATGTTGAGATTCACAGAAAAGCAGGTGTGCCTTTACTAAAATGATACTTTTGAAATTCGTCTTATAAGAAATTATTCAGCACAGGACTTTAGTTTGTAGTTCATCGACAGTCTGTCCAGAAGGTTATCAAATCATTCACTTCTTTCTTCAAGAATGCTAGGCTGAGTGAATAAAAACCTAAATTACAGTGAACTGCCACACTCCAACACACCTCAGCTAATTATGTTTAGCAGCTATTTTATTCCACAGAGTTTTGCATGTATGGCTCACACATGAAGATGATGGGCATTAACACCAGTAAGTTGTGTTGTTTTCAGCCGCTACAGTTCAGCTGCTGCAGAGCATTCTACACACCCCTGTCCCACACAGACTTCCTTGAGGTATGACAGCAGGAAACAAATGTGGGTGTAGCTGGACAGGCTGTAATTGTTTTTAGCTTCCAGTGTAGAGTTAGCAAGTCACTCAGAGGTCAGAGCTGTCACAGCGTCCCACCAGCTGAGCAGCGCTGCTCTCTTTGGAGCTCTTGTAGCTGCTGCCAGGCAAACAGACTTGGGAAGAGTTTAATAACAGAGAAAGCAGGCAGTGGTTTTGTAAGAGCAATTTTCTCTGCACTGCTTTTGACAAGTCTTTTTAAAAGGAATTTGAGAGGAGCCTGGAGAATTCTTCCCGGGAGCAAAAAGTGCAATTTTGAGAAGTGAACTAACTCACAGTTGCCACAATGGACACTGCGGAGACCATGCTAATGAACTTTCTGCTATATTAACTTAGACTGCTAAGGCTTCCTTTAAACAAATAACCTGTAAATGATCTCAGAGTAAATTAACCATATGGTTTTAGGTACTGGACTGCACCTCAGGGCACCTGGACTCATTTCTCAATGTGAGAACAAAGAATCAATATGAACTCTGGCAGTATCATTCTGTTAAATAAATGAAAATATTCTGTGAAGGAGCAAGAAAAAATGCCTGCCAGGAATTTTTGCATTGAACTTTCTGAATTTCGTGTACATTTGGCACAAAAAGACAGGTTACCAGACTTACAAGTTTGGCTCCTTATTAAAAAAGTAAACATTCATTGAAACAGAGCATTTATGGGTCATTAGTACCAAGCAAATTCAAATGCATGGAGATCACCAGCCTTGGGAAGTTCCTGTTACAATGGAGGGATCCCTCAAGTGCTGAAGGAACAGGCTGATAGGAAACTCATGCACTAGGGATGAAGTAACTCCAGACAGCACAAGTCCAAGGAGCAGCTCTGCAAAACAGGACCTGAGAACCTCCCCAGAGGAACAGAAGTGGATTGCATGCCTTTAGAGCAATGACAGCCCCCTGCACAGGAGCTGCACTAGCAAGAGTATCACAGGTATGTCAGGGGTAGTTACAGGTTGGCTCTGCAGCCCCATTTTAACTTTTCCACACATTCCATTCTTGTGCTTTGGAAATAGCAGTGGACAGCCTGTGTAAACTCGGGCAGTTCCAGAGTTTCCACTTTGAATGCCATTACTTTGCATATCAAGAAAAAACATGCAGTGGGGAAAAGCGGCTCTTTTGCCTTTTATATATATATTTTAAAAAAAACAAAACAAAGAAAAAATAAATCAACCAAAAGACCCAACAGATTTGGGTTGGGTACAGGAGGAAATGACATAGAATGACCTTGATGAGCTCACCAAGAAAATGATGGTCAGAAATAAACAAGCCTGGGAAGAAGAATGGGTTTAGCTGTTCTCTGGAGTGCATCTGAACAAGCAGCATTGTGTATCATCAGTAAAGTGACTGAACATTGCAGAGGTAAGGGAGAATTGCATTTTCTGTAGCTCAGCTTTAGAATAAAAAAAATGTACCTGTTTAATCTACAATAAAATGTACTGGGTTCTTTTTATAGTGTATTGACACAATTTTATTATGCACAACCTCATTTTTGGCACAAGCTTAAGCTTACTGTAGGTAAAATGTTGATTGTTTTTTAGAGCTGTTTTTGTATTAGCCAACAAAAGTTCCTAAAGAGGTGTCCACGAAAAATGATTACACAAGTAAACACTCGAGATCTGTAATCACAGGCTAACTTTTTGATAAATTATTTCTGGCCTCTGCCACCTGGACCAGCCTAAGCATTATAGGAATTTCATATTTTAGCAGAAAGCTTGTACAGATGTATACACATAATGTATCCATTATTCAGAGTAAATTCAAAAATATTCTCATTTTACCCCATAAAGAAAAATAAACGCCTTAGCCACGCTAACACATTGGCAAATATCTTTTGAGACTCATGTTCCACACCTATAGCTAATTTACTAACTGCCAAATCTATCCCATAATGTAAACAACTCCCAACGCAAGTAGTAACACAGAGAGGCAAATGGCCAAAGATATGACAAGTGTCTTAGCTACCTTTTCACTACACATTTTTACTAGGCATTTGTGATGAAAGAAGTTTGGTTGATTGCTTGTAGTGACTATTTTATTATTTTTTTAAAATAATACCCCACCACCTAACCACAAACTGGTAGCTGAAAACGGATACAAGGCTTGATTCAAGGCAAAACATGGCTAAAGCACAGGTCTGAATCGGTCCTTATCATTTCCATAAGCACATCTAAAGCACTTATTAATTATGAAGCAAATTTTCCTGCTTTTTATGGCAGATGTGTTGCATAAATTTTTTCCAAACTTTTAAAACAACATTCCTAAAAACACTATGGGACAACCCATCAGAGGTTATCGCATATATCTGAAAGCATCAAAGACAAAAATAGGTACTTCACCTATTTTTACTTTCCCTCAGTAGAATTGTCCAATGCTTTAACTCACAGTTACGCACCCTGCCCAGCTGGGATCAGTTTTTGTATCAATATTTGACCTAATTTGGAGTTTTTATGGGACCTATTTGCTGCTGCGAGTTCAGTCTTTACATTTGTGTTCTTCTATTGCGACTGTCACTTTTCTGAGAGAAAAATTAGCATCCAAAGGCCATCCCGAATCTTCGTGACACCTTTATTTTTACAACTATATTTTGCTATGGAAAAATTGGTGGAAGAGCCAAAAATTGCAAAGACCTGCATTCCAAGAAGTAAAACTTATACATACGTATATTAATTTGCTTCTTGTGGTGTATAGGTTACACAAATACCCTCCCAGGATTTTCTAAGGCTCATGAAAATTAACATGAATGGCAGCTAGAAGGACAGGCACCCTTAGGACCTCCCACTGTGTGGCTATATGACTCTTTAGCTAATTACAGATCTTGAAATAGCAGTCCCTGTGCATTTATAACATTTCAGAATAAACCTTTGTGAAATTGCAAACATGGTACAGACAACTATCAGTAATTCTCAAAATTTTTATTCTGTTCTTGTTTTGTCTCCTCAACTGATCTTCCTAAGAAGCACAAAATCATACTTGACATCAGTGCACTGACCTTTGTGCAAGAATGTGCATGTGGCAGGAATCTTCAGCTGTCAGCTATTCCCTGTGAAAGGACCAGGAGTTCTCAGGTCCAAACTCTGTCCTTGTGATTCCCAAGCCCAGCCCAAGCAGTTCAGTACTAGGTCTGTAACTTGCCATTCCTGTACTGGCCAGAGATGTGAGAATCATGTATCTTTGATAGGTCCAACCTGCAATAACCATTTGACTGAGAACTTCTACAAACAACCAGACATGCATTTTGTTTTTCTCTTCCAGCCCTTGCTAAGGCCTTGAGAAGCAGATTTAGTTTCCATTCTACAATTTTGCTGAATATACTTTGAGATCCATTTGTCATTCCTCAATCTAGAGATGCCCATTAAAAATTATTTCACTAAGCATGCTGCACACTAAGCAGAAAGACAAAGTAAAGAGCTCAAACACATTTAACAATATCCTTTAAAATTTCTTTCTTCTTCATGGTATTATTATGTGTTGCAAGTATCATCTCACAACATGGAAGGTTTGTAACCAGACACTTTCATCTGTGCATGATATCTTTCTCTCATTCCCTTCATAACTAGGCTACAGCTAAGACTTTACATCTCTTCCTTCTTCATGCTGACCAAGAATAACAGATTATTTCAATGTAGCCTATAGCCCCTACACTGAGCCCCTCTGACATAGCTGAAATTCACCATACTTCTTTTAGGTTCCATCTAAATTGTAGAAGTACCCCAGTAAACACTATGTCACTTGCTCACCAATTCTGACTGAAAATGGGCAAACGCCTCTTTACCTATTTATCCAGTTTTAATTACTCACACTGATGTTACCAGTGAAAACAACTTTTTAATTAATTCAACAACATTTTTCACAGTAACTGGTGGCTACTCTGTGCTGGGTTTTTTACACATTTTTTGGTTTTTTTTTTTTTAATTTTATTTTTAAAGAAAGCACATTACTCCCACCTAACACACAAACCAGGCATTTTTTGGATCAGTTCCTGTTAAGGGGCATACCAGAGTGGCCTGGTGTTCTTTGCCTTCATCAGCTTTTCACACAGTTGAATCCAATAGGGTGATGGTAGAGAATAAAAATTCCTAGAAATCTCATCTTATGAAAAAAGAACATTTGGACACTCCTGGTAGTGGTAGCACACACCTAGGTACTCTAGTTATTAACTAACCAGATGTAATCTGTCATAATGCATGCAAAATATGAAATAATTTATCTGTGTATACACCAAACCCTTAATTCTACCAGGATGATCAGATCATAAAACTGTAACAAAACACTCTGTTTTGAATCTTTCACAATTCCACAGTCACTGCTGGCATGATTAATTCTACTACCTACGTAAGTAAATCCTTTTTCTATTTTCAGTCTATTTAGATCTAGATCTCAGAACCTAATTAAAAACAGGAAAAAATTTAAGCAAGGTTTTTAGAAAGACCTTGTGCAATGCAATTATCTTTTTAATGGAAATTTTCAGCAGGGATCCCTTGTCCTTGTCCTGTGAGCGCTACAAATGCCTACTAACACCATGCATGTCTAATTAGATGACTGTGGGTCCTATATAGAAACATTCCCAGCCCATATACATGAAAATAGCTTTTTGTATATAAACAATTGTTTCATGAGATTCATTAAACCTGTTCATTAATAGCTTTTTGTATATAAACAATTGTTTCACGAGACTCATAAAACCCGTTTCATTGTGCTTGCATTAAGAGGAAATGTTCAGTTCATTCTCAAGAAAGGTGCATCAGAAAGCATGAGTCCTACACAATATTAAAAGATCATTTAAAATAACAAGCACAGAAGCATCTTTTTACTTTCTCATTAAAGAAGAAAATAAATCAATGTAGGGGAAGGGCACAAGGCACCAGAAGCAAAATTAGTAGCCATGATGAGGTATGTAGTCGTATTTTATAACTTGCTTTCCTTCCTAAAGTAAATTCTGAATCACAGAAAAGGTATTAAATTCCAAGTCCGACAGAAACTATGCAGTAACACCTGACCTTGCTTCAAATGATGGAATAATTTATAATATTATAGCAATTTCCAGACCTTTTTGTTTCATGGCATACAATGGCTTGGTCAGATATTTTCCCTAGGTGAGCACTGACCAAGCAGTGCAATGCTTTCTGACACGCTGGCCAAGGCAGGTGAGCTGAAGGGAAAGGCAGCAACACTCTGCTCCTGCCTTTCCTCCAGCCTGCATGGCTCAGGCAGCTCAGCTCCTGTCAAAGGCATGAAGTCTCAACTCATCTTAGTGCTCTGTCATCTTTGCTGAAAATCCAACCTTCCCTAATAGGATAGGTACACAAAGAGGGTACTTTGAGAGCTGGATGATGGAAAAGCCTGAAGCAAGTTTCCTCTGCTGTCTTAAGACAGATGAGGCTGTAACACATCTCATAAAACATATCTGAAGGATGCAAAAGTCCAAAAAAACCCTTGGATTTTCACAAGTTCTCAAATGAGGACACTAGCTTCAAGGCTTTGTACTAATACTGTGTCATGCTGCTAGGATAAATTATGATGCCACAACATTGCAGTATCCCTACAGCACTGAGGATGCATCTGCTGTGAAGCAAGGCAGCACAGGACTGTCTTGGGCTTTGCACATCCTCTGTTTGGTGTTTTGGTCCCGCTGCAGATGCCAATTGTTCAGGCATGGTATGTGGAATTTGCACACAGAAAAAGAAGGCCAAGGGTGAGCTCTGCTCCCAGTGTGTGAAATAGAATCAGCCGCCCAAGAACTGCCTACTTATCAATTTTAGCCTTGAATGATAGCATTATTCCATATGATACAAGAGTTTTCTGACATGAGGCAATCTGCAAGCTGAGAAATGATGGAAAAAAACTGCTGTCATAATAATTTTTTTTTCTACTGACAACAGTGTTGATCTATTCCCTGTAACAGACTTGGCTATGGTGTATTTCGTAGATGCAAATCTGTGCATACTGTGGAGAAATTAAACTTTCCGATTCGAACATCTGAAGCTGTAATTATGGTTAATACCAGGCTTATAGTAGGATTCCATTCCTAGCTTTCCCATTTAAAAATATTAGGGCTCTGAGTCAAAGTCTTTAATATATGCTCATAGAATCCAGAGTGTTCTTTGAGATCTAAAAACAGGCTTTTCTGTATAAGGACGGGATTATTCCCAAGCTACAACTAACCATGCACTGTAGAAATCTGCTGGATTAAGGCCTCAGAGAAAAAAAAAACCTCACATGAAACAGATTCTTAGCACTGATTTTGCATACTAGAAAGCATACATTTTCTACTTGCACATAGTTAACTGATCTCTGTTAGCTTATATTAAAAGCAGCCTAAACAATTTTTTTGGCTATTGTAAGAACTGGAAAAGCAGCTTTAACTCTGCAGTTTTGCAATGCAGCAACTACAGGGATATTTTTATGCTTTCTGCTTTGTCAAACTTTTTATAGACTATTTCTTTTCTTTAATTCATTCCAAAAATGTCCCCTCCAAATATTTTTTCCATATCTAGACACAAGATGTTGTTCCTTTTCTAAGAATACACAATACTTCAGTTTACAAAACTGTCAGTCAAACTCCTTGACGTGAACATATCTTTATATAGTAAAAGCATCCAAAGCCTTCTTGTGTGGTATGTGGTTACAAAGGGACAGCCCTATTAGGCGGGAACCTATAAAGTCAGATTTCCCTTCCTACCTGATTGGTCATACTTACAGAAATTTCCAGTGGAAACCACAAGATTATTTGTCTTTTGCTTCTTTGCTCTGTTTTTTCTGTTTGCATTAAATAAGAAGTCATGTACATCTTTTGGCCTCTAACATACTGAATATTTTTGCTCATGTAAAAGAATCCTGATCATACCTGGTTGAATTTGTGTTTCCAGCTCTGGAGGCAGAAGATTCATCCATACTAAAAGTTACAGCATCACATGTAGTGGAGGAGGGGATTTGCAAATTAGCTGTCAAGTTGAATACCAATATGAAAAATTTAAGAAGCTGACAGTTACCATTTGACACTGCATTACTGATCATGCCTTACGGTAAAGATTAAATTATGTTAATATTGAAAAAACTGCAGCTACTGCAAAATTGAGCAACTAGAAAACCTAAATCAAATCTATTCACGTCTGAATTCAGAAGGTTACAAGTCTTTCTCTCAGAATAATAAAAATGTTAGGAATTAAAAAATTATTGATATATTTTTAATGCTATCAAACATTTGACACAAGGAACAGCCTCATAAAGGGTTTCTAAAGCTAGATTATTTTTGTGTTCATAGCATTCTCTACTGATGAACAAACTACTACTAGTAGTTTTATAAATTAATAATTTAACATACACAGTGAAATAAAGAAAAATTATACTAAATTTTGTGTAGACGCTTTTATTAGTCCCAGCACTTCTCAAACACAAAGCCCTTTGTTACTGGTTTGCATGGTTTTGCCTCACTTCTGCATTAGAGTATATGAAAGGTTGTATTTATGGTAATAGGAAAAGAAGACAGCAAGTCTAGATAAGGGTGCCTCGCTCACGTGAAGAGCTGACAATAAAAATCCCAATCATTTTCTTCAGAACCTGCCCCCACCCTATTTCACACAAAGTATCTGCAATACCAAGAAGCTCACTTCAGTGACAAGGTGACAAAACCTTAGGGCTGAAAAGGCATGGCTTGCTAAGATTTAATATTCTCTGCCTTTGATAAATTCCAAATGCCAGATTTTGTTGATACAATCACTTTAATCCAGCCTCTTAATTTGTCCTTCCTATCCTACATGTAGGAATTGCTCATTGTACATTTAAATGCCATTAACTGTATGTTGACTGCTATTTCGAATTACAAAATGTTAGCAGTAAACATTTCAGGAGAGGAGAAAGCATCTTGATGGCTACAAGAACAGACACCTTCCCATCCCCCTCTTTACCCTCTGCAATGGGTTAAGTAACAACACTAATAAAATATAGATGATGGAAAACTCAGCCCTTGAGAGAACAAGATGAAGGCATCGTATTTGTGGGAAGAATGCACATAAACAAAGCTCATTCTATATATTTAGTATTTTTATATTGCAAACAAGTATTTTACTAGCTGCTCAAAGAAGAGAAACAAAACTGAAAATTATTATTAATTTTAAAAAGGAAAAAATGCCTATAAAGGTAAGAAATAAACATTTTCTTGTGTATCAGCTTTTAGAAAAATGGGATGTGTGACTTGAGCTTTTATATATCTTTTGGTGCTGCATTCTGTAACTGATGAATGTTGTGAATAGCAGATATGCTTGGGAGAGAAACCAAGGGGAACAAATACACAGACCACTGCAAATCTCTTGCTGAGTATAATCAAAATCAGAACATAACTGCCAACACAAATAAATATACAAATATTTCACTAAACTTTTACTAATAGTAACAGAGGTATGGTGATATCTGTTAATGAGACAGAGCATGCAGAAGTAAATTCTCCTTAACAAGAGATGTATGTGTGAATGCCAACACCTGCTATCCAATTTCTTGCAGAATTCCCAGGGAGGCCATGCATGTAAATACAGAAACACAGAATTTGGATACAATCTTTAGACTGGGATACCAAGCCAACTGAAGAACTCAGACATATAATAATCATACTGCTGAGTTTAGTATGTCCAGCCTTCTAAGTGTATGTTTATAAAATTCAACTGCCATTGCTTCAAGATCCCAAGCTGGCATCATTCCAAACTTCCAGGTTTCTAAAGCATAGCACAGCACAAAAGATAATTTAATCCTAAGAGTAGCAAGGGTCTCACATTTTCCCACACAAACCTTACAAGCTCAGGTATGGTGCCATGTTTACATGTCTGTTCTAGCACTAGCACAATTCTGCACTGCTTATTTGGGTTACCTGAATCCTCATTGCACATACACTTGTCTTCCACAGGCCCTGAAGGAATTCCAGAGATTTTAAGCTCACTGTCCTATCTAGGTTCCCTATAGAATAGAGAAGAGTCTGAATTTCTAAACTGAAGTAAACTCTAACTTGGACCTTGGCTGTATGATGTTTTAGAAGCAGTTTGTCCTACGTCATTCAAGGAAGCTTGCCTTTTGCAGTTTCCCCAAAGCCCTCTGATTTTATAAATTTCCAGAGAAGAGTATCTCTGTACCCTAAACAGTCAGTGCAACCCAAGAGGAGAAAGCATGCAAATGCGTCACAGCTAAATTGTAGAGCTCCTTTTTCTCTTCATTTACATTTTTTGTTAAGGCTAATGATGCAGATGTTCAACATCTAGCCAAATTCTCTATTAAGCTTGTAGCATCAAAGGCAAAGCTATGAACTTGGACAAGTGTTTCTAAAACAATCTAAATCTGCAGCTCATTCATTTTCTCACACTGCATGACTTCTTGAAGCAAGCAACAATTACGCATCTCCCTGCATACGGCAGAAACACCAAAATGTGTGACGATGTAAACAAACTCTGTTGGATGATTACATGGATTTGTAACAGCAAGATCTCATCTCAGATTTTTTAATTTTGACTTCTTTGAAAGTATAAATGTGTTTAACTATATGCAATATCCACTCTAGTTAACTGCTTCCACGTGAACCCTGCAACTACAAGTATATAAAACATTTATAAACATTTTACAAAAGAAATGTGCATATAAACAATATAATAAATTAACATACAGCATATCAACATCAGACTAGCAGGAAAGATCAGGACCAAGGTCATGGTTTACCTACTAAAATCCATCTGGTGTTCAGAAGACAAAGACACCACATATACCACAGTATTGGAGCAAAGAAACTAAACTCTCCAGTTTCTTTCAGGAAATCTCTGGATACAATTATGAACTCCAAATTACCTTTTAACATGTTTACAGGACAGAATTAATTGACACGTTTCATATCTTCCAGAACAGGAACAACACACAATTGCTAGCACCTGATGGTTTCCACTTAAACAACAGCATCCAAATCCCCTGGTATAGTTAAACCTGGGACCAACCTCACTTTGCCCCTAAAATGCTGAGAGTGATGAATAATGTGGTGAATAATGTGAAAGTAACAGATCATCTAATGAACTGGTGAAACAAGTAAGAGTCAGTTTCTACTGCTTTTTCCAGAAAACGTGATCTCAGAAAGACAAATAGGAGTAGGACTAAAAAGTTTGCTAAAGAATAAAAGAAATCAGCAACTGGAAAAGACAGATAGTTAGAAAAAGGCAATGAAGCCCTAAAAAAAAAGATGACTGGGCAAAGAGCTGACAAAGAGGCCAGGCCTGCAGATATTTTGGCCTGATTGGTGTATTTTTGGGCTACCCTTGCACCCTACTGAGATCAGGAAACATTGAAAAACTTTGCATTACAGGATGTAAAAAGAGCAGTATAATAAAAGCCTTGGTAGAGCTGTGTTGCAGTAGCACTCTCTGGGAAAGCAACAGAAGCCTGAATATGCTCAACAGTCATCCCTGGGCACTCCTCATGTGCATCCAGCTAAGCAGAAGAGTTAAAGCCAAGATCTGCCAAGAAAAAGTACAAACCTAAAGCTTATACCCAGAAGGCAGTGAGAAATAAAAAATAAGTAAAATAATAATTGTAATAATAAAATACAGCAGCAAAACCAACAGACATTACCTATTACTGTAACAAGCTCCACGATCTCAACAGCACAGCTAAGGTCAAAGTACACATCCAATTCTGAAAATGGGAACAAGAAACACAAAGAAAAATAATGGCTGGATTTTTTTTTGACTGATCTAGATTGAAAAGGAGATAAGAATCAAAGTCATTGACACAAAGTGAAGTGAGGCATTTAAATTGAGGCAAGGTTTTTTAAAAAAAAATTGTTGTTTGTAACTTCTTGAACTATGTAATTTTTGACTGTTAAGAATTTCATGTTATTTCAACTATAAACTGTAGTGTGGTGTCAAGAATTTTATTTAAAATGACATATTTCCACTACAATTAATGTATCAAACCCTTGTCATTCTAGGAACAGAGACATACTTCAGAGGTTAAATACATTTTATTTTAAAACTATCCATATAATTTGTAAACTATCCAAGAGTATCTTGGAACTGAACTTAGAAAAAAGATAATTTCAGATTTAAAGTTTTACAATGAGTCAGCAATTTCTCATGAAAAACAGAAATGAAAAGTTAATGGACTACTCTAGAGCTGCTCCCATTGTTTTCTGTAGTTATGAACATTAGCACATATGTTACATATATAGGCCTCAATTTTTAACATCAAAGTTACTTTTTCCCCCAAATTTGAAGCAACCTTCTTTGAGATGGCCAGGAAATTATCCCACAAAGACAAAAGGCATTTCAATGAGCTGTATCTTTGTCAGAATCATGTCTTACTAGAATACCTAGCATATTATTGCATCTGTTCCACTAATCACTTAAAAGAGTGTCCAATCACCTAAATGTAAACATAGCTTGTCAAAAAAGGATATTTTGTACAATAGGAAATGGAAATGTACAGCTTACTTGGATGTATTAAGAGTGGTAAGTCACTTTCCTCTTCAGCTTTTACTTTTCTTTGTGTTCAGGAACATAATGTGCATTTACTCTGTGACTATATGGGATAACAAACTGCAGTCATTTCCTATTGACCACTTCATTGTGCAGCTCAAAGAATGTCAAGGTCATATTTTTATTCCAAGCCATAGTTAGAGCCCTGAAGGTAGCATGCAGTGCTTCATTAGCCACATTGAATTGTACAGAGCATTACTAATACCTAGATGAGCAATCTGCTTTAAATCAATGCAGCATCTGACATACTTTTTCTGGAATACAGAAGAGCTGAGAAAACACAATTTAGTGTGACTTGGTCACACTAAATATTTTGCCCAATAATTTCTTTCATAACCAAAACACATATTCTTTCCAGACTAGAAGTTTTTGGTATGATTTTGGGACAGCCTTGACTCAGCCCACAGATGAGTACACCCTGGTGCAATACAGCAGTGTGTCCTCATCTTTTCAGATGATTGCATGTGAAAATATGTGAAAAAAAATTGCATATGCACAAAGAAAAGTCACATGTAAATTCCATAGTTGGGTAAACATAAGGACCAGCATGCCAGAAATTATGTATGCAATTAGTATCACACACATGAAATGGTGCGGATAATTACGGACCGAATTTGAAAATGCATCCTGTGTCATCTGCACCCTGCCATGCTCCCTCTACTCACCAGGATCTCAAGTGCTGGGCTTTGCACAACACTAGGCATGAGTGTCTGTATTAACTGCTCCAGCTGTCATGAGTGTTGCCTTCCAGCTATCATTCTCAGATGCTCATCAGACATGCTTATTCCAAACCAGTCTACAAAAGTGAGTGGTTCAGCTGCTGTCTGCAGAGTGGAGTTTTTAAACAGCAGCTGTTGGGTCATGATATTAAGTCGATATTTCTAATGGACAAGACATTCTTGCAGAAAAAATTGACATATCTGCTTTTGGTTTTACAGAGGTCTTAGTTCTCACATTTTTCTGGTACTAGAGCTGCAATTCCAGAAACTGTAATGCACACACTTCCCACAAAGAAGGCAGAAGGGTATGTTCACAAATGTAGAAAATACTATTTCCTCTTAATTTTAAACAAGGCACATAGTATTTGTTTGACAGACTGTGCAGTTCCCTCATGTAATTTATATTATTTTGACAGTTTAAAATACTTATTACTATTATCTACTAAAGGGCACTTTCACCATAATAACAGGCTCAATGTTATCTACCTGTATATAATTCTACTTAAAAGTACTCAAGTACTCTTCTGACACTATTTTGTGATTTTTTTTTCTCCTTGGTTAAAACTGCAGATTACTCACATTATCTTTAAAGGTCAATACAATTAAATCTAATTACAGGATGCCATATAGTAAGTATATTAGTCTGTAACTAAACTTCAGAAGGAAGTTTAGTTACAGACTTATATACTTACTATATGGCATCCTTACTTATCTCTACTGCCCTAGAGATCATCTCTCTGATCACAGCAATTGGAATTCTGCTACAAAGATAGTAAATGTCAACTGAAAGCTTAATTAGAAATAAACTGTTTCCAAAACCATTAACTAGAGAATTGGAGGCCTCATAACCAAGTGTTCACTTGAAGAAATTAGAAAACTGCTAACTAACATAATTGACACAGAAAAACTCTTATTAGACTCACTCTGGTAAACATGAAACAGAAGGTAAATCTGGCTGTAGACAGCACTGGGCAGCCAACAACCGCAATAGGAGATTCCAGATGCAAAAAATTCTAAGATTTGAGGCATAACTTTCATCCCAAAATCAAAGATGATAGACAGGAAACTTTAAATTTCTATGTTTCTGTTGCCAAGTCCAGAATAGCCCAGTAAATGGAATTCTTGCCATTACCAGTAAAAGTAACAGGCCAGTTAACCAGTAACAGTACTGATCTGTTTTGACTGAATTCATAACATTGACAGATTAACAATAAATTCCTGTTTCTGCACACATACATGCTTTTTGGCTGTTAAAGTAAATCCTGAGTTTGACACCAGGAGCTGTGAAATATTTGCCTAGGCTTGGAGGAGGTGGCAAGCTTCAGAGTAACTGCAGGTTTGTATTACCCAAATGCTATCCCCAAACACAAATATCTGCCCTTATTACCAGAACCCATGCAGCTCCTGAATTTTCTTATTTTGTCTCCCAGAGAAATTCACAAACCCTGTTTTGAGTGGCATCGCTGCTAAGTTACAAAGTATACTTCTGCTGTTATCTCAGGTAGAGTTTGCCAAGTAGAATAATATTTGTATAAAACTTAATAAAAATATATAAATATTTGTATAAAACTTAATAAAAACGTTTCCATCCTGTGACAGAACACTTTATGGAAATACCTTTTCTTCAACAGCCACCAAAAAATTGCCCTTTTTTTTTTTAGGAATTACCTTATTTGACCAGGTTTAGTTCTGAGGACATCTTCATTACACCAACAGAAGTTTACAGAATATTCTGAGTTAGAAAAGACCCAGAAGAATCATTGACTCCAGCTCCTAAATGAATGCCCCATATGGGCATTGAACCCACAACCTTGGTGTTCTCTAACCAACTGTGCTCATCTCAGTAGGAGAAAGTTAATACAATTAACTGGAAAGCCCTCAGGAATCGGGCACAACGGGACAAAAGGCACTATGCAAAAACTTGGGTTGGGGTTTCTTGACCATTTTGGAACATCCAATTAAAAAAGAATCCTCAGTGGTTAACACTGCCAAGCCCTTTTGTTGCGGCTTGTTTACAATCACCTTCAGCAGGCAGTATGCCTGTCCCTGTGCTGAATCAGTTGCCAGGCCCCGTGCATTTGAGGGATGTGAGTGCAAAGAGCTTGGCTGCTGTGACAGACTGCATAAAACATTTCCCCAGTCAGAATGATCTCAGGGTTTGTGTGCATTGGTGCATCCAGAGACAGCAATTACAGTGCCCTTGCTAAACCAGAGAAACTGCGGTCTCTTCTCGTTGCTTGAACAATGAAGAAGGCTGGCTACTGCTGGGGCCACCACTGTCCAGTATGGGCTGCTGACAAACAAAGATGTTACCCAGAGATCTTAGCCCAGCACTTCATGTGTGGATCCCCCCATTTTCAAACTCCTCACTTCATTAGCAGGAATAAAACTACTCCATCACATTTTTTAATGACAACTAAGAGAAGGGAACTGAAATGCCATCAACATGCTGCACTCAAAGCCATGAGGTCACTCTCAAACAACCTGTTCCTTCCACTGCTCCTTGACAATTTTAGAGAGCCAGAAACTACTGCTTTCTACAGTTACAGTAGTACACTAAGCACTATTATAAAAATATATCCAGAAAATGGCTGACCTAATTCCAACCCTTACATTTACATTTAAAGCTTTGAAGAAGGTGCTACAGGCTACAATGCTTAATTTTATCTTCATTAGTTTGCAAAGATAATTTCTTTGGGGTTTAGAGACTAAGTGCAGAAATGAACTCCCTTTGAGCAGTGCTTCTTGGTTTTTGGGAAAAGGCCAGGCCTAATTTCAAAATTTTTTCTAAAAACAAGTTAGATTACCCTATCAGTATGAATCTTGATAAACTATTCTAGGATTGAAACTCAAAAAAAAATAAATTGTCATTCTTCCTTCTGAAATTCTGTAACATAGGTAAAGCTTTTGCATCCACCTAGAGGTGACACAGCTGATAAGTAAGTCCAGACCACTGCTAGTTGAATTATTTCCTCCATTCAACTTCTCCATACCATCTTGTGCCTTTACACTTGGTTTTACCTGTTTGTCTCTACTAAAGAAAAAATAAAGCACTGTAGCTTCAAAATGAGACAACACTGAATCTGAATCATAAAAAGGTCCCTAGTTAGAATGTTGTAAACATTCAAGGTTGCACCTTGAAGCTACAGAATTGTTTTTTGTTCTCAATAGTGCCTGATTTCCAGTAAATAGAGAAGAAATATGTCTCATTGACAGGCCCAGAATTTAGCCAAAAGGCTGTAATGCAAAAAGCCTAGGTTGTAATTCATATTCAGTTTTCTTAACCAGGTTCTTGTTTGTTACATTATCACAGAAAAGTATACTCAGACACTAAAAATGTATTGCACAAACTCTTCATGGGTTTCTCATCATGCCACTTACCAATTTCTGCATACTTGCATTTGCTACAAGTGAAAAATGATACCTAAGAATGTATGAGGAGATATAATACCTTTAGGAACCTTAAGCTACCAATTTAACAAGTGAGGCTTCAAAATAAATTTTCATTCAGATATCTAAGAATGATGGAAAAATCATATATATGTAAATAAAACTGCTACTCTACAGAAAAACAGCTCCCTATAAAAAAGATCTCTGTGCAGATTTATTCAATCATGCATGCCTCATGTGTTACTACTACAGCAAATTACCCAAAAACAATTTCTCTGTTACTGAATAGACTCAATTCATCTACCAGCGCTTAACAAATATTTGATCCTAATTAAACTTAATGGTTTTCTCTGCTTCTGAGATGGTGCTGCAGATCAACTCTTTTTTTAGCACAATACTTGATTTAAAAGCAAAATTCTGACAACCTGGTGTGAATTCTGTTCAAAGATGAGTTAACATGGAAAAACTGTGTCTTCTCTATCAAGAGATTCTAAAAGTGGAAAGTTGGTTATTCAAACTGTGTTGCTTCTCAGATAACTAAATTAGATACATTCTTGTCACCAAAAAAAGTGCTGATAATGAAAAGCCACTCAGGACTCCAAAGCCACTGGAAATCTATTCATACATAAAATAAATCATCAACATATTCCATACTTGATTACACATTTACAACTGAAGAGATAGCTTGTTATTTTAAGGTGTTTTTTTAATTTGTTTCCTTTAAATAAGGAAGAAAAGTTAGAGTCTGCATGCTTATTTTTGTGTTCACTTGGAATTTCAGTGTTCTGTTCTATCAGGGTATGAGGGAGGTCATCTTCTGAAAGATTTCTACCACTGCATAAAAAGAATTTTTGAATTTTCTTTAAAACTAGTACATTCAGCAATTTTGTTTGTTTGCTTGTTTGTTTTTTAAATTAAAAACCTTGTTCCAACTTTGTGAAAATTCACCTGTTACCCCTTAGGTGTAGGAAGGTTACCATTAGGAAGACAAAGCTCATTCAGCCAAGCCATGCACACAGGATTTAGGGTGGCCAGCACTGCTTGTTAGAGACAGCAGTGGGGAAGAGAATTCCAAGGTCTTTCTTCTGTCAAAAGAAATCTCAAGTTTTGAGCATCTCCCATGGATGGCACTGACACCCCAAAGTCAAATATATTCCAAATAAAGTATTCTGTCATGTACTAAGCTAATTTCACAATACTTCCTTTGTTGTCATTTTACACCTCCCACTCAGGTTAAGAACTTCTCATTTTAAACAACTACTGTTACCTCCCTCACTTAGAACTACTCATAATTTTTCAGAGTGTGGAATGGATTTGCCTGTGCATCGCTTATTTACTAGTTATCAGAAAAACAGAATTGCCGCCTTATTTGGCACTAACTGGTGGCCTCAGCACAGAAGGGATTTTCATGCTTGCCTAGACAAAAAGTCTCCCCTGAGACATGCTCCATAGCTGTGTCATGCCAAGGGAAACAGAGCATGTGCTTCTGTGAATTCTGGTGCTGCCCAAGAAAACTTTTCTGGGGACTCAGTCTCTTCCAAGAACATCTATTTCACAGGTTTTCCTCCAGCCATGCAAGGAAGAATAGCAGAGGAAAACATTCTTCCCTCAAGCTGAGCCTATAAATTAAAATTAGAATTGAAATCACTTACATAAAGTAACACTGGCAGGAGTGGGTGCTTAGAACTAGTTTAAACTAAACATTCTAAATTGTTTCATCAGACACCGGCAGGAATCCTAATTTATTTTAATGCATGCAATTTAGCAGTTGCAGGAACACTACATTTCAGCAGTATTGACAGTACCAGCTATTCAGGCCAAGGCAGTTAAAAACTTCAAAATAGAAATGTATAAGGAATTAAAATGAAATACTGTATCCTCTGTACCTGGAGCTAACCTACTTTCTGATTTGGGGACGACTAGAATACCTTTTCAAGCTTTGGGTAGATATTTCAAATTTAGGCAAAGTTGAAATTTTTAGGAGATACAGAAGTGAGACTTCATGACACACAAACACTTGTGCATAAAGTGAGAAGAGGTGGCAAGAGAGACTAAAGGTCTAGAATCACTGCATTTACTTAAAGATGAATAATTTCTTTTGGAAGTCCTATTTACATGAGCAAAGCATATGAGTATTTTCAAGGAGTGATTAAACCTATTCCAGATCAAATTTCCTTCTGACTGAGCTGCTGTTAACTCCATATGGAATCCCAATTCTGGCACATTAGTGAAGGGCCTAAAGTTCAGTGGGTTCAACCCAAGTCGTGAAGAAATGCTGAATTTCAGGTGTATTATTTTTAAAATGTTACTTCACAGGACTCTTAATCCCTTTCTAAGGAGCATCTTTGCTCATTGTAATGCTTTGAGTTATAGGTTTAGCGCTTTTGAAGCTCTACTGTACATCTACCCCGAGCCTGAAAGCATATTATCATTATGACCTGATTTGTGAAGAGTTTACATTTCTGTGAAGAGTTAATACAACAGGTTTCAAGTGCCCACACTTGAGTACTGCCAGGTTTCCAGCAGAATTTGAAGTCTTCACCTTCGTTCTCTCCAGGAACACCTGTACCTTTCTAACTGACAGTAAAAAAATATTTAATGGCACCATCTACCTCACTATTTCATTTTCCTAGACAGACTTTTTTTATAACAATCTAAACAAGTGAATTGTTGGTTTTGCTGATAATCTTCTGACAGAAATGCTGGACATGGATAAATGTTAGGCTAGCTTGCATAGCATAGGAGAATCCAGATCCATTTGCCTCCTTGTGCACAGGGAATAAGGTTGTTTTGTGCCTAAGGAGCTTGACTGCAACATGTACACATGTAAGCTGTAGCTTTCAGAATTGTGAATTCTGTTAAGAACAAGAGCTCAGAACAACAACATAACCACCGAAATCCACACAGGAAGGTATTTTGCTAATAAATGGAAACAATCTGAAAATGTATTCTCAAATAAAAAGGAATTAATAAGGTAGAAGCCATTACAACATCAGTAGCGCTACTGTTGACACATGAAATGAGGTATTGAAATTAAAAAATAATGACTAATTATTTCTACTTACAAAACCAATATGAAGAAGGGAGGCATGTAATTAATTTTTAGCCTTTAAAACACAGGAACTATCAAAAGATTAATCTAATTTTGAGAGACTTCTTTTAAGACAATGGCTGAGACCATCTCTTGAACAATAATCTAAGTGTTTAGAGGCCAAAAAAGAGGTCTTGCTCCTAGTATATTCACAAGGTGTCTATGCAACAGAGTTCCAATTTTTCTTTTTTTTTCCCAAAATTGAAAATTAAAGCTAGTTTTCACTACACAAAAACCCCTCCAAAACAACTACTAATGTGCAGATTGTACAATGAAATCCTAGTCTATTCCCTCTTGCCAGATACAGCTGAGATCCTGATGGGATACAAATCATAATGGATACTGTTCTATGGAGAATTCAAGGAACAAGCTAGAACAACCTTGTAGGAATTCCCTTATCTTAGAATCCTTATGATCACAGAACCGCTGTGTTTGGAAAAGACCTCTGAGATTGTTGAGCCCAACCATTAACCTTGCACCACTGTGTTCATCACTACACCATGACTGCAAGGGACACATTGACACATTTTCTGAATACTTCCAGGGATGATGATTCTAACACTTCCCTGGGTAGCCTGTTCCAATGCCTGCCCATTCTTTCTGTAAAGAATTTTTTCCTATTGACCAATCTTTAGTACTGCATTATGATTAAACATTATCAACACTGCCATCATGTTAAGTCTTTCACCTGCTTGCAGGACCTGACAGATTCCCTACTTACTGCACCCAAAGTTTCTATACTCTCCAGGATTTAAGGCTGCAGCAACTATGATAGATATCAATAAGCAAATTCCACATGCACAGTACAAGTTTTAGAAGATCTGATTATCAGTATCTGACATTAAAGATGATGTATGAAGTCAATATATGGAGATACTTTAATGTTTAATGAACAAGGCAAAGTACAGAAAAACTTGAGATGCACCCAATGTAAGGGGTTATGAAAATTCCATATAAGCTATGAATATTTTATATTCTGGGAACACTCTTGATTTTAAAATTCCAGCACAAAATTATCAAAACAGTAATTTGCATTTGTTTGTTCTCCAGTTTTTGCCGTATAGTAAAATTTAATTTGGGATTTGAAATGCACTGCTATCTCTGTAGCTTTAAGCTCATATTTAACTGATTCTGCTTTCTAGGGTAGAAGGCATGAGGATGATTTTTTTTGTAAGAAAGTAATGGCTAACCTTCTGTCAAGTTAGTGAGCTATACCTCAAGAAACTATACAGCTAAAGACTGTTGTTGCCTAAGTATTTCAGGATTTTATCCAAAATCCAGATAAAATCTTGTTGTTAAGGAGGAGCATAGGAACAGTCACATTTATGATTAAACAGAAGCCTTTTAAATAATCTAGTATATGGGGGAGTATGTGGTTGCCTAGACAGAAGCAGAAGTGGATACTTATCTCTGCTCAGGGGACTGGGAAAGCTGACAATCATCTGCTACCTGCTGTGATGAACACCCCATTGCTCACCACATGCCTACTAATTTTCCAAGTGCACTGATGTAAGATGACTGTCTAGACCAGGTTTTCTTCCATCATATTAGTTCACTCAGAGTTCACCCGAGCAGCTCACAAAGGGCACTTCATATTAATCACTTTAATAACTCCTAATTTACAATTCGAGAATTTAAAAAAGGGCACCTCAAGAGTATGGGAAGATATGGTTTATTTAAGAGATTTCTCTACTTCAGTGTGCTTTTATTTGCTTTCTGTAATCCTGTACCTCATGACTGCTTGGATGCTGCTTGTACTTAGACAGAAAAAAAATGGTGCGTGTGGGCCATGCAGTGGTATGAAGGTAAAGTAAATCAGGCTAACTTTTAGTGCTGACAGCTTATTTCCCCATATTTCACCCCTGTCTATTGAAGGAGACCAACAAAGCTTTCTTCAGAAGGCAATGACAGGCAAATATCTGAACCTGCCTGGCCCTTTGACAACACTGATCTGTCACACATTAAAGCAGTCACAGGGAATGGCCCAAGAAGGCAGAGTTATCATTTGTTAACACCACCCTTATCTTCTGCTCTAAAAGTTAATGGCATGACTTGTTTAAAAATCCTATTGGAATCTAACTTCTATTACGCAAAAAGCAGATTCTGTAAAACTGTACATCTCAGAGGAATCTTAAAATAAACACTTATCTATACTCAATGTTACATTCAAAGGTAAGACCACTGGTCTGGAAATACTAGGGTATATTACATTTGAAGGTTGTGTACAAACCAGTTATTTTTCTCCATTTCCTACAAGGGCTACCAAAGCCAAGTTACACAGTTCTTAAGTTGGTTCAGATCAATCTGGGATCCTGCCTTCACCAGGACAGTGCAACTCCTTTCCCTGTCATTTCTGCTATCCCTGTGTTAGGTCTACTGATCACTTAACATGGGATAAATAAGAACTAATCCTGCAACTAGGACCAAAAACTAATGCCTGTTTTTGCATATATATTTTCAGTTAGGTAAGTTATATTGATTTAAACATTATTTTGAAAATGTGAGCATAGTTGGCCTGCAGTTCACGTGGGCTTCATGTGCAAGGTGGTTCAGACTAACAGTTCACTGCCTAATGTCCTTAACCACACCACTGAAAACAAGCAACTAGTCAGACAAGCTTCTCTGAGACCTGGTATCAGCTGCAAAGCTAGTACCTCTGTCTAGGCCAGAAGGACTTCATCATTCCAAAGAGTGACCACACAAAGGAAGCTAAGGAATGACAACTGATTAACCACATTAGCTGCATTACACAGCGATCTAGCACTGAATAATTCTGAAAGACAGTTTGTCTTAGTATTTCTACTTATACCATTTCCTGCCAGAACATTCTGTATTTTTTTAATACTATAATGTTTTGCAACTTGTAGCTTCAAACAAACAGTAAAAAAAGATTTTGCTCTTAGCTATATAACCTTTACATTGCTCTAGACAGTAATAACAATAATATTCCTACTACTATACTATTTTGTAACAGCAAAGGGAGAATATTAAGAAATGACCACAAAGGTGAATGACAGTATTTAAATAAATTATGACATTAGAAATAGGGACAAAATAAATTACTCATTCTCAGAAGAAAATGTCATTTCCAAAGAATGGTCTGTCCATTTGTAACAAACACTATGCTTTGTATCACAAGGGCAAAGTCAAAAGAGTAACAACTGTTAAAATTATCTTTTTCAAAGTTAGTATTGATTTTAAATGTGTCATTGCTGCATTAAAGCTACTCCCAATCTCTAAAATACAGTAACAGAAAATATAATAAGTTACCATATAAGATCCAATTTAAAAGGTAATTTGAAATTTACTTGCAGTGTTAGCAGTACAGAATGAGTTCATGTACACTGCCTGGTCTAAACAGAACTAATTCCTCACAAGGACTATTTTAATTCCCAGTATTAAGCATCTGTCAATGTGAAAGAGAATACTGTTGAAAAAAAATAATTTGTAATAGAGGGCCAGGCAGAAAAGGGGGATGTTGCACCTGCAAGAATTTACACTGACAAAATCTACTTTGCAACAGCATCTTAATTCACCCAAGCTTCCCTGAGGCATATGAAAAATTTCTTCAGAAAAATAAATTCAGTCAAGACTGAAGCTGGCTTAGGGTTTGTGTTCATATAGAGTTAAATGCCCATTTGACAATCACTGAACTATTTGCAACATTAAAAAAAATGAGACAACTTCCTGCTTCCTTCCTTTCCTTCAATTAGGCTTTCCTCACACATAACAAACTTTACCCTTTACACCTACTGATGGATTTATAGGAATGGCTATTGGTATTGCCATAAGGTGATGTGTGAGGATACACCTGCATCCTGAGCACAGCAGCAGCTGCCCCACCACAGCCACTGAGGGAGCTGCCCTTCCCTCACCTTTGCAGAGCAGCTTGTAGTGTCCCAGGGTTCTCCAAGATACAGCTCTGGAAAGCCACTCTGAAGCTTTCAAGCTCACAGGCAGAAAACATCAGCAGAGAAAAACAGATGACTGTACCAAAGGTCTTAATGAACCTTTAGAATTTCTCCACCCTTTCAAGCATTGATTGTATCCTGGCAAGTAATGAACAGAATGTTTGACTGTAGCATGACCTTGGTCTACCACATTTTTAAAAAGCTAGCGGTAACATTTCTGGTAAAATTCTTTATTAAAGCAGTATATTTTTCTTGGTTCCAAGAAAACGTTTTACTGGAACCTTAGTAGGCAGGACGAGCAATAACCACGTCCTCACTTGCAGCTGAACTGCAAAAAGCAATGTACTTGCAATCCAAAGTCTGAAATTGTCACTGAACATTCTGCAATAGTGCTGAGAGAATATGACAAAGTCATCACTAAACTCAGGGCACTCTAGACTGGAAATTTTATAGATCTAGTCTGACCTATCACAGCCCCTCAGCATGATCACAGACTAACTATAGAAGTTCCAATGTGCATCTCCAATATAGATAAGAAAACACAAAATGATTTGAGTAGGAATATTTTAATAGTGAAAAAATTGCTCAAGTTAATAATTAGTTACAAAAACAATTTAGGAAAGTTTTTTAAAGTTTTATATTTCACCCTCATCACTGATACTCTATTTCCTCTATTTCTTTAGCTAGCCTATCTGTGGAATGATAAATGTCATGCAAACAGCTGAGCCTTTACCACATGCACTCACAAAGTTGTGCCTTGTTATGGCTCCAGCTAGTCAAGTTATTTTCAGCAAAGGTCATCAAGTTCTGAAATCCATTTGAAAGCAAGAAAAACAAAAGAATTAAGTTTTATATTTATCACAGCCATCAAGGCAGAATTATTCCAAAAGAAAAAATTTGGTAAGCAGCGAATTAAGTTTTAAGGTAACACTTTCCCAGATTAAGTCTTAACACTGAATTAAGTGTTAAGGTAAGTCCACTACAGAGGGAAAAGATTTTTGTTGTTGTTACAGCTTTTTATTCTTTCTCTTTCCATCAATTCATATCCATAGCTAAGTGTCTATGATATAATTCAGAAATCAGGTAATTCTCATTCAGGTCATTATGGTCTCAAATAAGCCTATTTAAAAAAGCCAACAACATCTGGTTCAAAAGGAGGTCTTTTGTACCACAGATTTTGAAGTATGACACATCAACTTAATTCTTTATACTCTATCATTAACTGAGCATCTTCCAATTGACTGCTAATCTGGTGTGAAGTTTTACCTAGTCACAATTAGTCAAACACCTTTCTTGCAAATATGCACTTGAATTCTGAAATATAATTACGCCTCATATATTGCCTAGGAAAAAAAGGAAAAGGTGAACCAACCAGTAAGTACTTATTCCATAAAAAATGTTTGGAATGAAGTGCAAAACCAAAATCATCCTAGCATCAATTGTAGTGTAGTGACAGAGAGAGAGAGCAGGGTAAAGGTCTTGCTCATTCCAGACATAGAAGGATCCAGGCCAGACTGGAACACACAAGGTCTCAACTCAGAAGATACTGCTTTGCCAGCAGAGAGCTGCCTGTGTCAAATGGACTAAAGCATTTCACTGACTTCACATAGACAAATTTCTGTGACTGAAAGCCATGTGTGAATACACCCTGCACAGAAGATAGTCACAGTGACATTTACTGATGCTAGTGTGAAAGGCAATGATACTCTGCCAATAAAATGAAGTAGCTGTCAGAGAAGTGACTGAAAGCCCAAGGTTTGACATGTCACAGCTCATGTCAGTAGCACAGCTGTATCTGAAGGGCCAAACCAACTACCTTTGTCTTAACTCAGTGGTCTTACACTGAACTTTGAGGTTTTTTTCTTTATTTCACTTGCCCATGGCAGGACAGTGATTTGCATGGTTACACTAACAATCTTGGCATGGAGTTTTAGCACAGATAGGTTCACTGAACTTGTAGCAGTGAACAGACAAGTATTCTGCAAGTTCAGAGCTGTTTCTGACAGTTCAAAGGCTCAGACACATACGCAAATCTTTTAAAGCCTTAAGAATATGAACAACCGTTGTACAGGCCACTCTGGTTTGTCAGATAATTGACAGACAAGTTAGTAAACTCAATGAAAAAACATTTTGTAATAAGTAGTTCAACCAGCTGACTCAAAGGTCTTTCAAACTTGTTCTGTTGTGTTTGCTGGCCTGTAAACAACTTCCTCAAAGAAGCCCAGATTTCAACTGGAAACAGCTCTTCAACTCTAAACAAACATTCTGGTCAGCACTTAAATATTACTGCTAAGAGTAGAACAGACTGCAAGTATTAGAACATTACTGTCACACTATTATTTTTCATTCTACCTGTCCCCAAAGAGTACAAAGACCTGAAAATTTAACAAAAGCATGCTCCTTACCTATGTCATATAATGGTATTTTCAATCTGAAGTAAGTTGAATGGTTTTGTTCAAATTAGAAGTCAGCACTCTGTTGATTTCAGCTGTTCTACCCACTCCTTATTAATAATATATGTATTTTAATACCTATCTAAAAAATGTAACTTTTCTTGATCAATCATTTGGTTTTACAACCAAACACTTGGCGCACCTGACTACAAAAATCTAAGCACTCTAAATCATTTGGATGAGATTTCCTAGATCCCAGAAAGACAGATCAACACCATGCTGACCTGCCGCCTGTCACTTAAGTGTTCTGCTAGAAAAATCACCATGCAGTCAGCTGCTACAAAGCAAGAAACTGTACAATTATTTCCATGCCACTGGATTTATGTTTATCTATTTACATAAAAGAGGGAAATCCAGATAGGGGCGGAGAGGTCAGTGTATAGCAACCTCTGCACCAGCATATACAAACTACAGAGGACTTAAAGTTCAAAATAATTCAGACAGCCCATTTGCAATACATCTTTATGCCTTTTAGGAATTCAGATGTTTGCCTAGTTATGCTTTTCAGCCTTTTAATTCCAAAGATTTGGGGGTTGTTGGGGTTTTATTAATTTGGTTAGTCTTTGGATTTATTTTTAAAAAGGGTATTTGATAACAGTACTTTTCAGAAATTTGGCCCTCAAGTCAAAACTGAATTTCAGTTCAAACAGTAGATTAAACTGTACATCTGCTCAATTTTAATAAATAATCTTTCCTTTAATGCAAAGCAATTACTGCAAAATGTTTTGTGTGAACATATTATTGAGGTATCACTAAGAAGTGGTGATACAGCTTTTAACATCCAGCTGTTGCATTACAGGTAGGCTTTTGGAAACCTGCCTGCAGATAAAGTCACAACACACTTTAAGATTTTTCAAAAACTTTCAACACTATCTTAATTCTGCTTACAGAACTTTAAAATCATTTTTAAACACTGTTTCTGTCACAGGAAAAATCTTTCAGTACATTAGAATGTCCCCAGACTTTCAGCTATATATTTCTTGGTTAATGCACATATATTTCATATCCTTGCTTTTAACCAAGTCCTACATGAGTCTTATTCTCACTTTTAAACTATTACTCTGGGCCTGAGCTGTAACATTCCTAAAATCAGCCATCAGCTTTCTTTTTCAGCACTGGAAAGCTCTGTGCAGGACTCAGATGGGAAGTAGGAACCAAAAGGTGATTTTACACTTTTGGAGATCCAACAGACCTCTAACAGCAAGGTCCAAGTGCCTTTATTTGACTAACCATCACTGTGAAAAGATTAACTCGATAAATCTGTATATCAAAGGCTATGAAAAATCTTGAAAAATTCCATCCACTGGTCAGAACTTGACTGTTCTGAAAGACTAAACCTTATCAAGACAGACAACTTGTTCTGTAAATCAACTGTCCCTTTACATGAGCAACAGAGCTTACCTTCCCATCTGTACCTCCTCTGCTTCCTTCCCTCCCAGGAATTAAATAAGACATTAAGAAATTATTAGATATAGAAACTGTTTATCTCTGTTGATCTTATTTCAGCCTCTTTTGACTTCAAAGAAGAAATCCACTTCTTTCCAGGAGGTCCAGAGGCCTCACAGAGATTCAGGGTCACACATAAAGCTCTGCTGCACTCAGCTGCACCTCATGCCTTAGCTCACTAGATCCATCAAGAAAAATCTCACAAGTGAGTGAATCCTATGCAGGTGCCCCAAGGAGCAGTTCTAAAGTCAAGAGGTTCCTCACATGGGAACTTGGTGCTCAGACCTTCAGCTTCAAAAGGCTGGAGCTGCTACTGCCTTTTTCACCTGTTCTTTTTGCACAGGCTAGTGGAGATACACATGCTAAAAGTCTCCTTTGCACCAGGACAGTTCCTTTCTAAATGCATTTGTACTAAATGAGTGTTACAGGGAACCTTTCTGGGAAACAAGTTGTTAGCAGTCTCAAGTGTGGAAGGAGCCGAGGTGCCCAAGTCATGTCCAGCACTAAAGATGACACAGCATCAAACATTCTAACAGCATTAAACACTTAGGGACACAAGTCACTAAGGAAACAGACCAATTCTTAAGACACTAATATTATGGAGACAAATGCAGTCTTACAAGTATAAACAGATAATGCCTTATGTGAGCCACCTTGAAAACAGATTAAAGCATATTTATTAGATTACTTAGGAAGAGAAAGTGCTTAAAAGTATGCTTTTCTCAATGAAGTACAAGCACACAAGTGGAGGGATTTTGGACCAGATGACCTCACTATGCTTTCTTCCAACCTTACCCATTCTGTGGTTCTGTGTTTCTGTGGCTAAAAAGGTGAATTCTCTGCCATGTATAGGCAACTTTATTCCTAAAACAGTACTTTACAAACTTATACAAAAATTAGAATCAAATGAAACTCAAGGCTTGGAGCAGAAGTGAAAATTATTCATTGTTTCGTATGTAAAAGTACCTGCTTTTCACTTGCAACTATTACCTTTTTTTTAAGATGAAAAATTAATACTTCAGAAGTTGCAGAACATGGAAAATGTTTATCTAAAATACAGTGGTTTACTTAAAAAAGTTAATCAACCAAAAGCTTAGACATTATAGTTAAAATTACTAATTCTTACAGAAGATGCTGACTGCTGTACTTGAATATTAATAAAGTGATTAATTTTACTCTCTTCCCCAAACCACAGATTAATGATGATGAGCAGAGGCTACTGTGAGAAGCTGGGAATCCTGCCAGCTCCTGTTTCATTTGGATCAATCGAAAGGTTAAGCACAGCCAAAGCTCTAACGCCAACAAAGAGGCATTGCAATTTTGCACTGCTGCAGACACGAGATAACCAGGATGCCATAAAAATTGCAGCCCTCTATAGCAGTGGGTTACATACAGAATCACATCACAAACTTTTTCCAGAGCTATGTATTGCTATCTGAAAATACCACATGGCCAGGCAGTCCAGTGCAGACACAACTCATAGGTGTCACATATGAATGTTCTCAGCATCTCCATTTTGGTATATCCCCAGCCTGCAGTTAACGTGAGGAAGAGATGGCTGCACCATGGCCTTTTACTCAGATTCATTTACTCTATCACCAGTTCTCAATTTCAACTTTTCAAAACACCTTTTTCTTCTCCAGCATTGTCACATATCAAATCCATGCAGTTTCACCACATTACTATGATCTGCTGATATGCTTAGATCATAAACGAGAATCCCATACAGAACAGTTCCCATAAAACTCCACTGTCAGTAGTAAATGAACAGAAGATCACACCATGGAAGTAACATCATGACTAAACAGCACATTAAGCTAAGCTCTTTCTCAGCACAAAGCTTTTAACAAGAAATCTAAGTTACCATGAGCCTCTGTTTCTCAAGGTAACAGTCCAGTAATATCATATTTTGTTTGGATAACACGTATGTTGGCAAAAAGAAAACATTTTCTGAGACATTTTGATAAAATAATTCCATCATAAAATGATGATAGATACATCTGCCTCCTACCCTTCTATTTGAGCTCACAAAGACACTACGGAGGGAACACAGTTGTGTAACCAAACTGCACAAACTGAGCCTTTTTTCTACATACACAAAAAGTCATAAACAATGGTGTTAAGCCATCCCAGATTTAATGTGTTCCTTGGGACCATAAAATTAAGTAAAATGAAAAATTCAAATAAGAAAGTGGTTGGCTTTTTTTTCAGTGTATTTTGACATCCCTTTTGGGAAGTGAACAAAGACACATTGTCAAAAGCAGCAACGTGCACAAAATGTTACCATTTGTTCCTCATGAATGCTGAGGTATACTTGTTCAAGGAAAGGAATTCCACTGCTCTCCTGAGATTTTCTCTCTTATGTTGAATTTTGTGCCAAGTTCACTCAGCTAAAGTTTGGGTTGTGTTAGCGTGCCAGATACAAGTTCCTCTAAGTCAGCCCTGCTATTCACTCAAAAATTGCATGCAAAATATACAGTAAATTCAAACTTGCATGAATTAAGAAATTACCATTAACAGACCATCACTGGTCCTTACTTTAAACAGTTCAAGCAGTGTTTTTAATTGAAAATAATTGGTATATATTTTTGTCTATTATCCAGCCTATTTATGTGTAATTTATCCTCCAGCTAGGTCTTCGGACATATTAAGTGATCACATATTTCTAAATTGCTCAAAGAGTATTTGCAGCATGGCCTCTGAGGTGTCTTAAGTTCCTTCAGAAGCTTCAGCTTTTTGAGAAGTAATTATCAGGTGAAAAACTCCCTTAATATGAAAACCATCAATGTAAGACAAGTAAGAAATTTTTTTATGAAATCTAGACATCCATTCCAACTTTTCTTTTTTTATCCAAAAATAAGATGCAAAGCTTCTTACTAAAACTTAAATTAATTAGAAAGCCTCCAAACAGTTTCTATACAAGAATGTTGATCTGTTTTGTTTGGGTTTTTTTCTATGAAAAGATAACTATTGCTTTACATTAAATATAACACTTATTTTAAATATGACATTGGGTTTTCAACATATTTTTTGAAATAAACTGATGTCAGGGCTATAGCAAAGCCTGCAAAATTAGCTGTGCAGAGCCAGGGCATGCAGTATGTAAGTACACAGTAATTGTGGTAAGCCAAAGCATTGCAGCATAAGTGATCAGATGGACTGGGTATATATAGGGTGCCATCTAATGCCAGCCAACTGCTTAGAAAAACCTCAGCACAGAGCAAAACATTTTCTGCTCTTCCAAGACTTTCTTCATTTTATTGCAATAAAGAATAAAAATAGGAGGTAGAGGACAAACTTGCTTTTGTTTGGGTCAAACTCAGTTAATACTTGATAATCAAAGAAAAAAATATGTTTCAAGCTGTACAATCAAAACCCAAGGAAACTATAAGACATAAATACCTTTAATAGAACTGCTACAGAATTATATGATCAATTAAAGACTGCTGATAAGTATGCTGACTGTCCCATGAAATAGGCACATCACCAAGAAAAATAAAGCATTGTATTTAATAACATCAACATACTTTATCTAGAAAAGGTGAAACCAAAAATCAATGAGACATAAATGACTGTTGGGAAAGTTTATTTTTAAACTCTGACTTGATACTGAATATACTTTGCAATACACATTCTTAAGTTACTTTATTAAATGCAGAACATTCAAACCGGTAAATCCAAGACAGAATAATCATCACTTTTGCTTTAAAACATTTAATGTCTTAATTACACCAAAATTAGAACAAAGCACTAGATAAATTATTAAACCCCATTATTATACCAAAGTAGCATACAGAATCATAGATACTATTCTGAAGTTTGTAAAAGCAGCACAGAAATGCCTTTGGAGCTTGATCTTTGTACTTCAGATACAGAATGCACCAGTACTACCAGGAAGCCAAAGCTGGTTTTCTCTGAACACTAATTAGAAACTCAGAAATGCAAGTCATAAGGGTGGGAAGAAAGACAAAACCTTAAGAAAAGTATGACTTACCAGAAAGATGAGTTTAGCTGTGTCTCAAATGCAGCAGAAGACAGAAACTTCTGTGTATGTAGACCTCGTTTATTTAGCCCTTTATGAAGGTTTCTCTCAAGAAATTAATTTAACTCACATGCAAGAGTCTGCAAAAGAAAAGAGAAAGAGAAAGAGTCTAAGCTGCTGGCTTTTTTCTCCTAAGAACATTTGAGCTATTTTCAGCAGTAATGGGTTTGCCTACTATCGAAATAAAGATGTAATACAGCGCAAGCAGCCTCCCAACCCAAGCTAAAAAAAATCAGGAAATCCATAGCAAAAAAACTTTGTTCATTGTCCAATTTCTTATTTAAAGAAACAGAAGGAGCAGGGAACAACCACTGTTGATGAAAAAAACCAAACCAAACTACTGTTAAAAGGAGATCAGGGACCTTGAAGATTATAACTTTTAACTCAGACAATGAACCACCATGGATTTTTTTTCAATGTGAAGAAAACCTTTTGAGTTTGGTTATCTCTGAAGATATTTTGCCTTCTCTACGCAGCATTTCATCTGAGATGGGAGTAATTCTATTTGCATTAAAGTCCATCCTATCTGACTGATAAACACATCCAAAGACAGGGCAAATCAGTATACCAAGATTGAAGGTAGTAGTTTGTTTCTAGTCTGCATCTCAAGTTTCCAGTTTCAGCAACAGTACTATTCTGGAAGCCTAGTGACCTGAAGCTGCTGGAATTCCATTTTTTTTGGGAATTCACTGACATGATAAATATCTTCCAGGGCATTCACTGGCATGATAAATATCTTCCTGTCCTCCTCTGTCATGTTGCAAACCAACCAACTTACCCTTCCATAATGTAAAAATAGTGGAAAACAGAAAGTATAAATACAAATTAATGACTCTAAAAAAAGACCCTGAACATCTTCACAGGTACATAAAAGCTAATTACTTTGAAGTTTAAGAAAACACAGATAAACTGAGTCAGTGAAAAATTATCACTGTTTAATTTTTGCAGCCTCTTCTGGTAGAGGAGAAAGCTTCCATCATATCCCTCTCTATAACTTCCCTCTGTATATCTCAGCAATTCTTCGTTTTGCTTCCTCAGAAAAAGTTCTCAAACATCACCACACTGTTAGGTACAGCCACTGAAAAATTTTGTTACTTTTGTTCAAGGAAAAGTTATGAGATTTACAGTTACTCTCACAGCTCAAAACCTAAAACAGGCTGGTGTGGTAAGACTGCAAAATGTTTCAATATCTGCTACGTTTTCAGTCACATCTACTTAAGCAAAATCATTTGATAACATTTTAGAACACCTTCATTTCTGATTTATTCATGAAGAGTAGCTGTTTGGAAGTTATATGGACACATGAAACAGGATGCCAGACACAAACTATTTATTAAACTGTTAAATGAGTAAAGCAATGCTCATTGTTATTAACAAACATGAAAAGCACATTTTCTCCTGAAGACCTGTATAAAAATCATTAGCTATAGAACACTTAAAAACAAAAAAGCTGCTAAATGTAAAAATATAGCACAAATTCCTTCTGTGTTAGCTCAAAAGCATTCTTTCCATTTGATCTCAGCTCTTAGTGTTACAGCAGTTAAAAGAAGCTACAACAAAATCCGCAAACTCTAAATACCAACCTGTTAAATTAATCATTATTGCTACTTCATTCCTGATGTCTAGTTTAAGACCATTATTTTACCACAAAACTAGTCCAGCAAAGATAAAAAGCTCAATTTACATTTGAGATTCATGAAGAAAGATATTAAAGGACTCCAACAGCTTAAATTTCAGATAATGTGTGAGTTATAGCCAGCTTGAGAGCTGTAATGGTCAAGTGGAACATGTAGTATAGTTTGTAAATAAATACAAGACCTGTATCTACCAGACCACTAGTGTCAGATTCTACATTACCTTGCCATCCATAATGCTTTCCTCTGGTGGTTACAAGCTAAATCAATAAATATTCGCTTGCTGAATACTAATACTACACAAGTACAAAACTAGAAGTATGTGTTAAAGTCATTATTGGCAGTATCAATTTACTACGGACACAATTTAATACACAACACTTGGCAGCTCAGCATTTCTTTTCAGAGGCATCTTCTCAGAAGACAGATTTACCATTAGCTGAGTCACCATCAGCACTTAACCTATCCTGGTACCTTGTTTCTTCACACACTCTCTGCAACAGTACTTGTGTAAATCAATGACAGTTTACCTATTAGTGTTTATAGCATTTACTAAACATGACATAAGCACTGCTCCAATATATTAGTATATATTGGAGCAGTGGATTAGCTAAGGTGGATTAGCTACTGCATACAAACCAGATCATCTTTATCCACAGGAAACATAAGATGTCAGAAATATCACATATATCAATCTAGGTCTCAAAGATAAATGTACATGTATGTTTATTAGTAAAACAGACAAATATGTCACTACTGTCAAGACTGTCATCTTATGCTTTTAAGAGACTGACAATAATCTCTTTCATTTTATGGCCATTAGCAATACTAAAATTAAGAATCTAATTTCTTTAGTGAACCACTCTAGTGTGATTTAATCAATTTTTAGTACTAAAGAATTCGAACATGACCAAGAAGTGTACAGTTCTGCTGCTGCTGCAGGTATTTGGTGCAAGTCTCCAGGACCTCTGTAGCCAAAGACTACAGGACAGACACTACAGAGATTTTCATAAACCAGAGGAAAGAAACTTGATAGGTAAGAGATCCAGAAGGCTGTTCAAAATACTGAGAGACAAAATTTGCATACCTGCCTCACTGCACAGATTCACATAAAGGGAATCTTGATTTTTCTAAGCCTAGCCTTTCAAACACAGTTGAGTCACTGAAGCTTCATATGGAAGGGCTGAAGGAGAATAATCCTTTTGAGAAGTGTCCCTGTATATGTCAAAATATGCAGGTGAACACTGCAGAGCCAGGTGTAATGACTCCTTTTCCTTGTACTATTCTATACATGATTCTATTAATCTATTTTAAGATTAGTGCAGTACCTTTGAGTAATATGATATCTAAATGAATTGCATGTTACCTGCCTCAGGAAGACAAGGAGTATGGATACGATTTCTTTCATTTGTTCATTTTTTTCCAAATAACCATATTTTTTGAATTTCATCTGAACTATGACAGGTAACATTAAATGAATTTAATATTAGAGAATGAAAGCAAAATGGATGTACTCTGTTTTCAGAAGTCCCCCTTGAGAGTGTTAATTCATAGAACTGATCATCTCAATCTCTGAAATGAGTTTTTTTAGAGTGCAGGAAAAAAAAATGTACAGAAGGAAAGCTATGGATCACGCGCTTCGTCCTGGACTTCACCTAGCCTCGTAAGTGTTATAGACATATAGGAACTGGAAGGATCTTACAAGTAAGACTTTTTTTTCAATGTCACGTGTGTTTTCAGTAGCCTCCACTGCTGAAAAGCAATGGAGCTATGAAGAAGGGTGGCCATGCTCCTGGACAGGATGGAGTACATGCTACTCATAAGTCATACACAACATTATTTGTGGTTAATCCTGCATAACGTAACATAAGTAAAAATGCACGAACATGCGTTAGCTGAACTTAGTGCCAGGGATGCCTACACTCAAACAAAGCAGCCTTCTGAATCTGTCATAGAAGTGTTCTACAGATAACTCATGCATTTGAAAGACATGGATCAAGACAGCAAGTAGAAAGAATCACACTCTCACGTTATTAGCATGAACTGGTCTGCAAAATGGCATATGGTTCATGAAGAGTTGACTCTGCTGTTGCTCTGCAGAACAGCAGACCTGCATTCTCAAGACACCAAATGTCTTTAGCTATATTGAGTTATCATTTTTGACTGTAGATTTATGTTAGACTGAACCCTACCCATTTTATGTAAGACATTTTACAGTTATAATAAGCAGCTATGTTATAATTTTAATATGTTTAATAACACCATTATATCACACTGAATCCTAAAAATTATTATTATTATTATACCTTTAAATCAGCGCCAAATAACTACATTAAAATGTAAGGATACTCTCAAGTTTAAAGTGAATTCACAGGCATTTAACATCCTCCAAATATTGAAAGCACATTATCTAAATATTTAAATGCTCTTAGTCACCTGTTAGAATCAATTCCAATGCTTTAGCCAGTTCCATATAACTGGGTGCAAACCATGTAACTCACATGTAATGATGTGAAAAATGACTACAGCCACTGCAGCTATCATTCTGAAACTGAACCAACAGGATAATATGCCTGCCTATTTTGCTAGTAAAACTAACTTCCTCTGTTCCAAGAGCAAACAGTTAAAAATGAACAGGAAAATAAATATGAGAAGGCCTTTTCAGGAAACGGGGAACAGAAGCTTATTGTTAATCTCACTCTTAATATACATTGCTAGGCCATTGTTTCAAGAACTTGGTACAAAGTTATTTGTCCTTCAGGTCTGTTTTCTGCTATACTGTGCTTAACTCTTGTGTAAAACTGTGGTTGCTTTTTGGGAGGCCGCTGAGGGCATTACAGAGTGGAGTTTTCCTAAAAGCCTAAACCTCAGAAATGTAAACAAGCTAGGACTCACAATCTGTGATTCACCAATGCAAGTAACAGGGTCTTTTGAGCCCAAATGAAAAGGGGCAATTCTTAAAATACCCATTATATATATAAATGTATATCTATATCTATATCTATAGACACCCAAGTTTCTAAGCATCTGTATATCTTTTAACAGTTAGCTAAAATTCTCCTCCTGAACCAAGCAAGCAAAGCCTTGCCTTAATGAAATGACTTTGGTGACAGCTGTCCTGTGCAACCTTGTGTTTTATCAATCTTAAATCTGAGGCACAAGTATCCAAATGACTCTCTGAAGTTTTTTTCCACTGTTTAGCAAAACCATGGAAGATGATGTTATGCCACCACTTTATTTTTAAAACCACTGTACTGATGGACATTAGAACATCTGCCACGGATATGGAAAACCTGGATTAAACTTCCAGAAGGATTTGTAGTCACATCTCCCACTTCCGTGACACAATCCCAAGCGTCATGCTATTGTCTGGTCTTCTGAGGACATTGGTCCTCTTTCACAGAGTAATCACACACTTCATGTGGCTCACACAGCAAGAACTGTGAGTCATAAGCTTAAGAAAGGAAAAACTTACCTAGGAGGAAGGAAAGTTTGAGCAACTGCCTCCAGTTACTCTGAAATATTTACAGCCAAGCAATATACTCTGAAACATTCACACCTTCCCAGAGTTATCTGTGGATAACACTGTGCTCACTTCTCAAGGGAGAACTGCCACCACCAGGCTCTGGGGCCATGATCCTGTGGGCAGCTGCTACTCTCAAGCTGCTGGTCCACGTAAGGAAAAAAGAAATCCACAGAAGTAACACAAGTCCCAAATCCTTCCTTCCTTCCGCTTCACAAAGACTTATGTTACACAGCACACACGGCCTAACACCATTCTGCTTTTTCTTAAACCACCAGATTATGGCCAGGCCAGCTTTACACCTCCACACTCTGTACTGAGCTTCTATTCCAATTACCAGGACTAAATCCACAAAGGAATTTAGGTTTCTCAATAATTAACACAATGGTTTTCTGCCAATTTGCTAAGCTGCCAGGCTAGTAATGAAGAAACAAGGGACCTATATGAAAAACAGTCCTTAGCTTTACCAATTAAGTAATTTTAATGTTTTCTGCTACTCACAGCATAGAAGGTAGGAAACAGCCGAGCTATTGCAGCAGAAGCTTTCAGGCACCGAACCCTAGGGTGAGCATTTGCCACCTCAGATGAGTACAAAACCTCTCACTACAAGGCAAACAACAGTGTAGAGAACCATCTTTCCATCAGTGGTCTTTTAGTCAGTTTATTCATTTTACTACTATGATCCACCAACTGAAAATACACACTAATGAGACAGCTCTTCAGCATTTTAGAATACAAAGTAATACTACCAGAGTCTAGTATTTTTATGATATCTCTTTCTTTTTTCCCCCATTAGTCAGATTTCAAAGGCAATATTTGGTGTTCAGCAACCCAACATTTGTATTTATGTTTCCTACCTCTAATGACAGCATACAATATTGACATAATAGAAACGGTTGAAGTCAGACAAAACTCACTAAGACACAATTGCTTTGGCAAACTCTTTGCTGCTCACAGTTTCACATACTCATGACAATTATCAGTCCTTCAGGCTGCAAAGGAGGTAGTTATTTCAAGAGCTCAGGTACATGACACCAGCAGACTGAACCTACTTGCAGCTACACTGCCTCCACCTTTGTCCACCTTCATGCTGCTTATCAGCAAGAAGAGGTGCTGCCAAAATGCCTGAGCCTAGCAAGCCTGCTCCTGCCCCCTACAAAAACATCTCCTTTCTGCAGTATGATGTAGCACACAACAGGAAGCTCCTAAAACAGAAAACTGACCCCTTCCTGTTCAAATCTCTTTGTTCCTGAAGATCATAATGTTCCCAAAGATTTCACAAGATTTCCTCATACAGTAGCTTGGAGGGAAAGGAACTCCAGGAAAGGTTTCCAGGAAGTTTTACAGCTCCCAAAAGCAAAGTTAAAGCACGATACCAACACCTGCCAGTGGAAATGGCTCAGGAAATCAGTGCTGAGCTTGTGTTTGTCTTCTTGTTAGCAGAGGCACATGATAATGTAGTCATCTATCATGTATTGCTTCAGCTAAGTGAAAATGAGAGCTCTTTCACAGTTTTTGTTTGCTGTTTGTGTTCTTTACAGGACTATTAATTGCAGAACAGGCTATTAGTTTGAAACATTTGTTTGAACTATATTAATGCTTTTCCTATCTCAGAAAAGTCAAGTTGATGTTTGCTGTACTCAAGGCAATGCAGGATGTTACAGCTGATCGGCCAGTTAACTGCTCTGTACTGAATTATCTGTAGGTCAGAACTAACTTTTCAGCTAACAGAATTTGACCCTCATTTAAGTGGCAAATAACAGACACAAGAAGAGCACAGTCACCATGGGTGACATTACTTTAAGGATTTTTAGAAATTTCACAATTCTTCTCCATCAGTAAGCTTCCACTGCCGATCAGTGAACATCAGTAATAAAGAATTCAAAACTGCAGCCATATTTTCCACCGCAAACTTTCTCCCTGAATGGAAAAATTCTTCCACAAGGAAGGGTGTCTACAGACACAACTCTGAAATAAGACTTCTTTGCTATCTCTCTTTTTAGTAGCCAGTACGACTACACATTTTATGAGATCCAGTGTATACTCCTTAGGAGAATTAGGCCATTAAAGAGACCCCAATTCATATTACAAAGGCCAGTGCCACCCAGGAAGGTGGAGAGAAAAGATCCTTAAAAATATTCTTAAACAGCAACAGACTGAGAGCTGAAACAACATGACTGTACCTATTTTGCACATTGGGTAGAGGAAGGAGCACCTGTGTCCTACCATAAATCTAAGGTGGCTGAAGTTGCACAAAACAAGGCTGGGAGAGGAGTTCTGAAGATGGGTGAGAACTGGAAGTCAAAGGTAACATAACCTGAAGTAGATGACCTATTTTGTATCCATGAAGTTTTACACCTATTAGGTAGTTTCCTCTCTTTGAAAAATAAATACTTGGAAAGGTGGATTTCCCTTCCTAGAAATTGTTTACTTCCTCAGAACTTTAACATCCTCTGTTTTTCAAATTCCTCTGCCTGTTAGTAATAGCTCAAAAGACCCTTCTTTCCCCTCAAGGCTGTTTACTGTTAATCAGCTTGATGAAATGACTGTTCAAACCAGAAAATTTTATTTTTAACCCTTAAACAATGATCACTACAAGCAACAATAGAGTTGTGCACTTTTGCCCTTAAAAAACCTGAAGGATGAAGTCAGTGACTTGTGGTATTCTCTGCTTCTAAAGTGGCTTGAAAACTTAACCTAAATGGAAAAACAAAATTGAGAAGTTGGAAGATAAATTTTCTCTACAAAATTTATACAGAATATCTAATCACAGTTTTCTATCTTACTTCCCAAAAGAGATGGTAGAGATAAAAAAGTTGTCAAATTACAGCCTTGTATATAAAGGCATCAAAACTAGACAGCAGACATATCTTAGCAGAAGCTTAATTATTATTACAAATTTAGTGTCCAAAAACACATTAAACTGTCTGTGTTCTGTTTGCCCTGCCTTCTGCTTTGAACCCACTGACTTAAAATTTAAGCTCAGGCACATTTGATTCCTGCAGCAATTAAACAAATTGCTCATAAGGAGAACACTGAATGATATTTTTTGTCAGCCTTTACATTCTGATCAGCAGGGTGAAAAAAAATTACATGTGATTGACAGTTATCTGAAGACTAGAGTTGAAACCAGAGGGCAACAACAGAGGGGGGAAATCACTAATAGTTTTACATAGTGTCTGTACAGCTTTTGGTTATTTATAACAAAATCAGCTTACGGTAGATAGGTGGCATGAGCTAGAAACATGTGAGTTAAGATCAAAGTCTAAACTGTCCAGAAGTTGAGCAGTTCAAATCATTTTAATAGTGCTTTCAAAAAGAGAAATAGCATTGAAACATAAAAAAAAAAAATCACCAAATCTCTATGCTAACTTTTATGTGATCCACACCTAAAGAAGTCAACACACAAAATCTTTTTATGATGCAGCATTGAAACATCGCTGCCTTTGAAATGACAACACAAAGACATCTCTATTTCCTGATTCCTCCTCCTCATGAAGCTAGTGACCGCTTAGCCTGGTTTTGATAGTGACATTTCAAGCTTACAGGTGTGTCTGATAGAGACAGCACAGAAAGTGTAAGATGAAAAAATATCACAATTGCACTGACCTCTGTTTGAAAATCTGCAGGATTAGCATCTGCAGGATTCCAAGTTGAAATGCACAATTTGAGCATAACTTCTGATGTTCATCAAGAGGCAGGACTATTTATGCAACAGAACATCCCCAAAATATGGTAAAATTTAGGTGTATAAACATGTGAAGCTATTTCCAGTAATAAATACGCTGTAAATAAGGTTAGCAGATTCATTCAAGATGATGCCAACCTTTTCAGCCCAGATCTTACTAATGATAGTAAGACTTGAATGCTGATGTAAGTAATGACAATCAGAAAATCATTATATCAAGGTACACAAATAAGCACAATTGCAACACTTCTTTTCATCTTTTAGATAAATCTTTCCAGTATTCTTCAAAAGAAATTTACAGGCACTTTGGGCTGAACCTAAAGTTAGAATAACAAAAATCTGGATGCTAAGGCCTTTTCAATGGTATTTTAAAAGCACACATTTACTGTAACTACTTTTAATTAATTCAGGGAGGATTCCTACCATTGCATTCAAAGAGAGAAAACATCAATAAGAGCTTTCAAAAATACCAAAGTCTATAACTATATCATTTGTAAGTGTCATTTTGCTAAATTCCTCTCTGCCCTCTTCCAGCAAACCTTTTAAATGAATTCTAAGTTCCTTGTTTTGAGTATGTCTTGGTAAAGAAAACACCCAGGTTTAAAGTAAGTCACAGAAGAAGAACAACTGCCTTGAAGTCATGCCCTTGGCCTTTAAAAATATTATTCAGACAGGATTCTTACAAAGCCAAACTTGAATCATCATTTCAGCACTTAACAGCTTAAGATACTAATTTAAGATTATGAGAAACAACAAGTCAGATTTCACAGTTTTGCAAATGTAATGGTAAAAATTCTACAATTGTTTATTGTACCCACAAAAAAGGGTAGACACCTCAGAGTATAGCTCCAAACCTATCCCTAAAAAAGTTCATTAAAAAAAATTATCTGCTTCTGGGCAAAGCAAAGCTACAAACCCTTTTAGTTCTTTAAGAAAGTGCTTAATAAAAACTATCTACATGTCCTCACCAGAGAAAGTAAGTCCAAAATTCAAAAGAAGTGGTTTCTTTTATGAAGATTTTAATTACATATATTATTAGATTGTTTTGACAATTTTAGGTATTGAATGTGAAATTTTCACAGCATTATCTGCAATTAGTTCAGAAAAACCCCCACAGTTTTAATGACTATAAAGAGAAGCTGTTCCTAAACATACTGGAAGATAAAGTCCATAGAAGTCTAAATACAATATATACAATACTGAAGATGACAGCAGAAATACATAGATTTGACAGGACTACACACAAGAAAGCTTGCAATATAATTTTTCTTTCAAGTCATGTTTGAACTCAAGCCACCTCCAAGCTCCAGCTCAGCTCATCGTTTTAAAACCAAGTAACACACTGAGAAATGGACATTTTCCATAAAGACATTTGCAGCCCTAATTCACTTGTGTATAAAGCAAAATACATGAATTACCCCACCAACATTCTAACAGACCAGTTAGAATGTTAAAACAATTTGGTGCAAAACCAAGGGACAGAAATTAGAGCTCCTTACCACCTGATCTTACCCTCAAAATTGCATTATTCCATTGCTAGGGGAGGACAGCTAGAGAGAATCCCATTTCTATAATGGGTAATCACATTGAAAATGTAGACTTCTAATGCTTCACCTAAAGCACTTGTGAAGGGATAGGACTCATCCATTTGGGTCTCCCAAAAATAAAACACAACAGAAAGAAAAAAAAAAAACACAGAAGGATATAAATTTGTTTTCAAATCTGAAAACTTCAAATGGAGTTACTATGCGTGCAGATGAAGACTAAAAATCAATTTAAAAAATGAAATCTGCAGCTTGCCTTGGCACCCTGTGTATAGGCTGGAGATTTGACTAGAATGCAAACATGACTTTTTGGGTTATTTTTTTTTAACTAAAACCCAAAAAAAACCCCTTGAATGCTCAGGTATGTGAACTCCTCAAGGAAGTGGCTCGTGTTTCTTCATACTTGTTTCCCCTTCATTCTGAGTGCGTGCTGTAGCTTTTCCTGAGAGGACTGATTTCTCCACAGCACTTTTGAAATCTGATTTCTAATTTTGTTTTGGTCCCCCCGTGAGGAATTCTATTGTTTAGGCCTCTTGTCAACACACAATTTAACCACAGTATCCGAACCCACGGTTTTAAGTAACAAGTTCTGATCTATGCAAGATGCACCCCATGAGACCAATCTAATTTTTTTTCTTTGATGCCACTGTAGCTGTCCCTGCCCCAGAACAGAGGGCACATATAGATGGCTCGTTGTCTTGTCACTGCAGCAATTATATCTATCTTTTCCCTTTCAAGCACTTTTGTAATTCTCTTCCTGTCTCCTCTTGCAACTCCCAGAAGTCTCTTCACAGTATCGGCTCAAATTTCCCCACATACATTTCATCCACTCATAAGTAGCAGGAATCTTTTATCATAAGAATACTTCCCAAGTTCATCTACAAAGCTACTATTTGCGTCTTCCTCAGACAACCTTTATATTTTCATTTCTGCTACAGGAAATCAAGAAAACCACTGGTGTTGTAGTCAAGCAGAGGTCAAAGCCCTGTGTTAATAAACCTGCTTTTCAGTTTACCTTTGCATCAAGCCTGCTCCATCTTTCATGTTCAGCACATATTGCAAAGAGAACTTGACCCTGCTCTACCTTCTATAGCTCTTACTGACATGTTTATTTTCACTTGTGTTCTTTATCTAAGCAGTGACTGATTTTAGAGAATTATGTTTAAGATAAGTGCACCACTAAATACAACAGAAAACAAATTCACACCTGAATTAATTTAGCATACCATCTCTGCAATTATTATTGCCTTGTTCATAAGAGAAGTATTTCCTCAAGCTGGAAGGGATCCTCCTACTGCTTTGTATGTATTAATTACAACAGGTGCTGGCTTTCAAACAAATTTTGTCGAGTTTCCATCCTGACAGTTAAAAGTGTCCTGAATTTGGCCTTTGCTCAAGACCATAAATCAGTCATCTGTGAATCAAATGTCAATGGCAAAAACATGGGAATGTGTAAATCTACAGCTATGCAAATAAGGAATTAAATACCTCTCTCTTGTACTTGTTTAGAAGTAGAATGATAATCTGCAAGGCTCAGATTACATGATCCGTATCTGTAAAGTGACCCTTATAGAAGAGGTCTCTTAAAAGACTTGAATTTGCCTGATTATCTGCGCGTATGTCAAAACAAAGCCTTTGGTTTGGTCTTTATTCTACTGTCAAACCTGTCACCCTTTCGTTTGCTCTCATACAGTAGCACTTCATTTGATTAGCCTCTTTCATATTTTACTTATTCAAAGTAAACCATTTGATTGCATCAGTCACACTGAAATAATTATTTCCTCCCGATTCCTAACAAATACAGATTTCTCCAAAAGAAAAACTGCAATTACCATGAATTTGATTATCTGGAGAATGTCACTGCTTAGAGTTCCCTGTTCATTAGAAATTCACTAGAAACTAAATTAAATTAAATTTGTGCTGGCAACTGCTGTCTTCTGTCAAGATTTGCTTATTAAAATGTGTAACTGCATAACTGGCTAGAAGGAGCAGTGTGACGTACCTGATCAATATACGAATTAAATGAAACATAACCAGCGTTTTGCACTGGCACCCCTTTGGGTTGCTACTGCTTGCTTTTCTTTAAAATCTTTACTGAAGTGGGAAGAAAGAAAATACAAGGTTGATGCCTAAATCAGACAATAACTGTGTAAGATTTTAACAAGTGCAAAGCACAAAATACACAAAAGTAAGTAGTGTGACCTGTATGTTCAAAAGGGAATTACTCCTTGGATACTTCACCTAGGCCAATCCCTGCAATTTAGGATTGTCTCAAAGGCTGAAGCAGTCTGAAATTCAAAACTCACATGATGTTTACAAACAGCAGTTGAAATACCAACAAACTTGGGCAATCTAATCCATTAATCCACTCCTTATGAAGATCCGTGATGGTTGCTTTATTGGAGAGACCAAAACATTCTGTGCTGGAGATTTACTAAATAACCTTCATGAAATACAGTATTTTTGTAATTCTCACCAATCAACAATTGCCTCATACCAATTATTTGCTCTTCCTTATTTATCACAGTCCAACGTACTAGAAAAGCTCTCATGTGTCAACAGATAAGAGAATCTGAAGTTCTCAAACGAACACAAAAATCAGTAAGAAACAGGCATTTAGTACCTTAAAAATGTCATTTTGCACCTGCTTCATGCCAACATGTCAGATTACATTTATGTTTATATAAATGCTTTTACATTTATGTTTAAAACATTTATGTTTAAAAAAATGAAGATTTTTTTTATTTTATAGTCATGTCTAATTTCTAAAAATGAACATTAAAAGAAAAACAACAGTCAAAGCATCCAATTTATCTAACCCATGCTTTGTTCTATTGCCTGAATCACTACTTTTCAATTGTAGTTACTTCAGGTAGTGAAAATACTGTTTATATGCACAGAGACCCTCTGTAGTAACATGCAATTTCTAGTTCATGCATTTTTCAGACATCAGAATTGATCCAGATAACTGAATCTTGGATAGCCTCTCCCACCCCACTATTTGCTAAAACTAAACTCTGACAAAGCATTAGTTTTCAGCAAGTTAATCCCAGTGAGAGATATGTGGCTTTATTAACCACTATAGCACTCAAGGTACACTGTGGTGATGAAGCTCTATGTTCAGGCTATGGTTAATTAGGAGTCCTCAGAACCCATGGCATCACGCTCTTGACATAGCCCCTACCCCTTCTAATCACAGACCACACCATCCCACCTAAGCCTCTTAGGAAGGGTTACAGTCACCTTTCAGCCTTGCTGCCTGCTTGAACTGGGATTTCACCTATTGGTGCTGCTCAGAAAAGAAAAAAAATCAACCAGAAAACCAACCAAATAAACCCCCCCCCCCCCCAAAAAAAAAAAACAACCCACCAAAAAAACCCACAAAAACAATACATTAAGGAACCAGACATGTTACTCTTTAAACTGTCTGAAAAAACACAAAGACCCTTCCACCTATTTTGACCTTCAGTCACAACTACTGATTTTTGATTAGCATAACTCATCATCCTACAAATAAATGCATTAGAAATCAATGCATTTTACTATTTTCATAAATGTCAATGAATCTGATTTTCAGCTGTGAGAACTACAGTTACGGATTCCATTTCCATTTGGTTTCATCATGCATTCCTGCATATTCTTTCGGGTCCTGAAGAAGCAAAAAAGAAAAGCTGCTATGCTTATGGACAAATTTAGTTGATAAGCCACTGCTGCCAAACTAAGGATAGCTTTAGGTATCTGACAAACAGTTCAATTGTACACTGCTTTAATACTTGTACATAAAATGCAAGATGAGTGCCCTTAAAAGAAGTAAAGCTTTCATTATTCTATCTCTCAGCATTATTTAACAGCTGTTTTTATGAAAAGGCTAATGAAAAAGCTTGGTGTATAGTTTGATCATAGTAATGATTGAGAGGAAAAATATTTGCTTTTCCTTTCAGTGTGTTTTTCCCACTATTCGCTGAGACTCAGGACCTTCAGTATCACCTCTTGAAAAGTGTACTATGTTACTCAGGTTACTTAAGAGCACAGAACCACATCTGTGCTATTCAACCCCCTGATGGTGGTTGGTGAGGTTTTTAAGGGTGGATGAGTCAGAACACTATCTGTATTCAGTACAGAAAGACCAAAAAAATCTATCTATTTAGGGAAAGAAGTTAGAAATAACAGAAGAAACAGGTCCGCCTTTGGAATTTCCTACTTCACAGCAGCATTAGCTATGATCTACCACTGTTATGGAACAATACATCTGAACAGAAAAATACATTACATGCTTCAAAAACACTGAAAGCAGGAGTAGATCTAAAATGTCGTCACCTAGCATGCCTTTACTCAAAGATACATGCTGCCCTTTTAAGTACTTACTTCTCTCCCTTTTCCCTCCCATACATGAACTTTTCCATTACATCAGTGCTTTTGAAAGTCTTTCTAGTTTTTGTTTTAGCTTTTAAATGTTAAGAAGCTTCATAATTTCTGAAAGGTCAGCTTTTGTCAAAACGCTTTCATGAAAAGACACAAGACTATTTGAATAAAAATGAACACAGAGCATCTATGGCACAGTCTTCTCTCATATAGGAAGCTACATGCTACATACAGCAGTAAAGAAAGGGAATTCAGACTGGCAACAGTAACATGCTTAATCCAATAGGAAATAATGACATGAGAAAGGACTGGTGTCAGAGCAGTAGGACACAACAACAGAGCATACATTTGTGCAATTCTAGTTTACAAACAGGTAGAAATTGACAATTTTTATTTCTATTTTTGTTCAGACAGCCTCACCGGAGCAGAAATACTGTTCCAAGGTCACATCTAATGGAGGCTGTGCACTCCAGACACAACCACATAATTGATGTATTACATTCAATACCTGATCCTTCAGGTGCAGAAGTGACATTCAGCCATTTCACAGTGTAACACCATACAACGTACCCTAACTCCATAACTGTGTCTTCCCTGGGCACATCCCTTCTGTATTGCTGCTCACAGGCTGGTCATGTCTGTAAGTACACTGAGAAGAGTCCACAGGCTGAGGACAGACAACACATTTCCATACTAGCTCTTATAAGGTTACTGTGCTCTACACACCCCATGATTGGTTGATGCTTATCACTGGTTGCTCAAACCTGATTATTTTAAACAAACAGCATACCAAATAAGCTGCCACACCACTTCATTTTACCTCCTTCGGTCATCCTGGTCTCTTATTTCTATTACTGCTTGCACCTGCTACTATGACACTGCATTTTACGATTAATCTGCCTAGTTTTGCTTTGTTGGTATTCTGTTTAAGAGCTACACATGGACCCAGAGTCACCTTCAAAGGTCATCTGTCTAAAAAATGTTTGAAGCAACTGTAATGTTAAGCTGATGTTATTTACATCTCTGCTGACCAAGAGAGAGCCTGACTTTGGATAACCTAGAGGCTTTCCAATAATGCATAAGCACCTCTTGATAAAAACCATGGCTCCACTGAAACCTGAAAAACTTCTAGACTTCAATTAGAACTCTACACTACCATTTCTAATACCAAACATTCCAATTTGTCCTACGTCATATTATTGTCAAGGTCTTCTTGTAAACCTTCTGTTTATAAATGCACTTCAAATCATCATGAGAGGTAAAATGTCCCTCTCGATGCATGCCCATTTGATTTCTACATCAGTGACCCAATTCCAGGCCTTTAAAACTTACATGATGTGGAATTAGTTTGCACTGGATACGCTCATTACTTAGTTGCTGTTTCTTACCTCTAACTCATTTAAATTCTTCCTCCACATCAGATTCTATTGCAGTACCTCCATGACCACTACTGACAGTCACCGATTTGATTTACAAATAGCTCTGACGGGATCAGATGTTGCCAAAGAGACAGTAAGGAAGCAGAGGGAAGCTGGGAATCGATATGAGAAAAATAACAAAAGAAGAAAAGCAGAATGGAAAGAGCACTGAACATTGGTTTAAATAATAATGACTAATAAGATGCATCTATCAGCACCTAATGGGTGCACACTGTTTAGTGATTAGTCATTGCTAGTCTTCGCTTGTTTTCCTCAAACCATGAATTCTTCATAGTGAGAAGAATCCACAGTGAGAATCAATTCACCTTGAACTGCAAGATCTTTTACTTTGTATACTGCTGCATCCATGTTTCTTATTGTTGTAACAAAATCTCCCTCTTTGTTAAAGACTTACCAACATCTTAAATACTAGCTCTGCTTGTTTATAATTTTCCTCATAATTACAGACTCAATCATAAATATTCATGCAGTGCCACACTGTAAAGGCACTACCACTTTCTAGATCACAGATGAAGGCACTTCTCTAAACCACTTACTGTGTGACCCCTACACAGAGGCATAAAGAAGTTGGTGTGTGTGCATTCACCAAAAAACAGAATCCTAAAATGGATCAAGTAAAATGGAGCTTTTCTCATGGAGAGAACACATAGTAGCAATTCAATTATATACTGCTGTTTCCAAATGCAATGTCTCACTTGGGGGATAGTTGCTGATCATGCTTGTTCAAATGCCTTTGCAGGATATATACAGAAACAACACTGGAATTTGGCTCATAGTTACAGAGTGCTGGTTACTAATTTAACTATAAAGATACCAGACCTCGAATTCTTGATTTCATGCCCACTCAACTGTCCAAACAAATGGCTCATCTCAGTGTGGATTTAAATCCACATAATTTTTAAAGAATGCTTAAGACCAAAATATCATCTTATCTTCTACAGATGCAAAGTGAATCAGAATATTTAGATCAGTTTTCAGAATAATTTAATGCATTTCATTATAAGAGAATTCAGAAATTGTATTAATGCATAAGAATACAGTTGGTAGTTAGGAAAATACTACTTTAAATAGAAACGTTATCTGTCCTGAGGGATTGAGGTTTTATTGACCCAGGTTTAACTACAGCAAATGTGTTGTGATTAATAACTACTCAGAACAATTCATTTTGCACTGAAAAATCTCCAGCATTAACACACAGTCCCTATCAGAAGACCTCTCCCATTTCTACTAGTTCCGGTATACGTCTCGGTGTTTTTATTGTCTGTACCTTCAGTAGATTATCTCAGAATCCCTGGGATTGTTCAATAAAGTTTAACCGTCTTGTGCTATTAATGTGCTGGTGCTCCATGTGGAGTGCTCGTTTCCTTCCTTTTATTGAACGCCAAACGGAGAGACACAATGGGTGTGTTGTGCTCTGTCTAGCACGGAACGTGCGATATCTTTAAAAAGGAGGTGTGAGCTGGCTTTAATACCACTGCTCTTAACAGCACAAGTGCCACAAACTAATCAACCACAGCACTGGGGCATGCAGTCCATTGAAAGCTGGTGAAAAAGCTGCTTTTTATTATGACCTACATACTGCACAGCAGCAGTTGGACAATTTAAATCTAACGCTGTGGCTGAGCACAATGCATGGAATCTACTAGTGATGAGCTCCGTGATGTAAGGCAAACATGCTCACTAGTTCTATAATATTGTATTTCACTCACGCTATCCCGATAATAAAAAACACAATGACAATCCAAACAAAAATATAATCCTTGCCTTTTTAGTAGACTTATCTACTAAAAAATTTATCATCTTTTGGAAGCATCCTTCTGAATCAGCAACCATATGGAACAACACTCACATTGAAAGGTTTAAGGACAACGCAGTCAGATCAATGAATTCAGCAACCATCCTAAACCAGCCACCGACCAAAGCCAAGGCACAGACACCGAGAGCAGCTCGTTTCCCGCACGAAGTTGTGCCCAGCTGTGCCACAGACCCGCACCAGCCCGTGCCCAGGTACCTCTCCCGCAGCAGCCGAGGCGCACAGCGCTCCCTTTTGTGGCCGAGTCCGGCGGCAGCAGCTCGCCCGGCGAGAGCAGCCCGGGAGCCGCAGCGGCGCCGGGCCGGGCCGGGCCGGGCCGAGCCGAGTCGCACACCTGCTCCTGGCAGCGCCGCGCCCGGCGCCAGCCGCGCTCCGAGCGGCGATTCCCCGGCCCTGGATCCCGGCTGGGCTCCGAGCGGCGGCTAGCGAGCTGCCGAGACAGCAGTGCGGAGGAGCCCTGCCTTCACAGGACAAACCCCCGCTCCGCCGCCTGACAGCAGATATGCAGCATTATCGCCCCGCATTCCGCCTCCTCCGAGCAGCGGCGGGAGCGGCAGCCGCCAGCCTGTCAAAATGGCAGCTGGCGAGCCCGCTCCGCCGCCCGCACTACTCACTAATATGCCCGCTTCTTCTGCGTCCCCCGACGGGATTGTTGTTTATTCCCCGGTATAGCACAGCATAATATGTCACATTGTTTTCCATAAGCAAAATGGCTGGTCCCCTCGGCACCGCCGCAGAGCGCTCATTGGGCTCCCCCGGCTTGCCGGAGCCATGGCAACAGCCAACAGCGGCCCGGCCCGCCCCGGCGCTCCGGCACCGCGCCCGCGGAGCGCCCGCGCCGAGCTCCGAGCGCGGACCGGGCAGCGCTCCGAGCCACCCGCGCCCCGGGGCTGCAAAGCGAACGCGGCCGGGGAAGCGCCTCTGCGCCAAGCCGAAGCGCCAAAATTGACAGGGAACTGTGTAAGCATTCAGGGTAAATAATCGTCCTTACCTAGGAAATAGACATGAGGGATAACCATTATACAGTAGTCAGCTGGTTTTTCAACAGTAAAGCCTAAGTCCCCATTCATTCACAATAACCTAACCCCTGACCTCACAATTCTTAAAGGTTAAAGGTTGCTGCTTGTTACACAACTTTCAAAGGTTGCACATTGAAATTACCATGTAAATCAATTTTATTCTATTTAGAATAACACGTTGGGTTGTTTTTTTTTTTTTTTTTTTCATTTCAGTTAGAAGCAGGAAGAAAAGGAGACATTTGTGAAGAATTTAAAACTGCTCATTAAAAATTCTGCTCTTCAAGACCTGTCATGAACATGTATCTCAACTGCCTAAAGAGTCAGGAATAGAAGATGGCACAAGCAACATCCATCAGACTAAAGTTCTCAGAAAGTCACTTAGAAGCATTAAATGTATCTAAGCAAGCATATTGCATTTCATACCCAAGAGTTCTGAGTATTGGTCAGAACTTCCCAGGTGTTAGCAGGGATTGACTTAATACATATATGAAATAATTGCATTTCCTTGTTCTGTTTTACTTTTCTAGGGCTACAGCAGATTTTTTGCCTCTGAATACAACTTGTAGACAAAGCTCTGCTGCTCCACCCCTCCAAGTGAATTTGCTGCTCTCAGGATCCAAGGGCAGTGGTGTCACTGTGGAGTCCTTGGCGGAAAACTAAGGTCCACTTGAGTGCATTTTACACATTTCTTCCTTCAGCATCTTCACCCTCTTTTCCTTGTCTCAATTTCTCTGAAAGTGAGTACTGAGCTCTGTGAAAGTGACCTGGGAGGGGCTCACAAGGAAATAAGTAAGTAAATTCTGTTTAGAATTCTGAGGTGTTGGAGCTGAACATTCCAGTATATTTATACAGGTGCTTCAACACAAATGCTAATTTAGTCTTGTTTCTTTGCCTCTTACCCTTCTTAAAAAAGATGGGTGGATGCCCACATCTCTCAAACTGCAGCTGGGGCTAAGAGTCTGTTCTAGAATGTGGTGAAAGTATTCCCTGCTCCTGTGACTCAAACACATACTTTTGGTGCCATGACTACTGTTCAACACTCATTTTTGATCAAAAAGGGATGTCTGCTGATTTGGCAACCCAATTCTGAAGCTTTTGCCTGGAAAACATTAAACTACTAAAGTAATTATTTACATACTAAGTATTAAAACAAAACCAGCCTGCATTACAAGAGCACTGTTTCGCCATGATTGGTTCACTAACTTTTTTGTTAATAAGCAACACGAGACAGACTGCACATTCATCTTTCTTTTTAATGCATTAATACAGTCACTGACTTTAAAAAAGATTAAAATTCTCTTCAGTAAGGGAAGACAGAAACAGGTTTTCTATCACTTTATTGCACTAAGTGCAGTTACTATCGCAATACACTCCACAAAAAGGCTAAAATAGCTTTTGCAAACATAGAGGCCATGAGTTTTTAAACAATATGTTACAGCTTGGAAAGGTTTCAGTATGTTTGTCCCTATCTCTGTATTTAAATATATGCAGGCACCTGAAAGTACAGTAGAAGTATATCCATTAAAATGTGTTTGATTTTTTTTTTTAATAAAAAGTTGTCTTAAGATTTCAAGTTCATAATTCAATATTAGGGATCTAGAACTCTGTCTGTAATGCAGGCACACTTTTATCCAGAAAAGGCTGCTGGAGCTTTTTCCTGCAGTGTCTCATGGGACTTAACAATATACACGTACATGCAACCTTTCCTTCTCTGCAGTTTCATAAGTGATTAGGCAGAAATTAGAAGAGGCTTAACCCAAGTGCAGATTATGGCTCCAATTCGGCAAACAATTAAAGCACAATTGTGAGAAGCTAACCTGAGTTTACCTAAAAGTTCCACAGAAGTCCTTGAAACAGTTTCTGATGCATGCTCTGTACAGTCATAAAATTTCTTCTGGCAAAACCCACTAAAACCATAACGTCAAAGGACGTGAACTGGACCCACAGTGAAGCTATGAGACTGAATAACCTCTGGTAGTCCCTTCAGGCTCAGTTACGCTGGCATATCTGTGCTTCTAGGAAAGCTACAGAACCAGGCAGCTGAAATCAGGGCTGCTAGCATGCTCCCCTTACATAAAAATGCAAGTGCAAGGCATAGAGTCAGACTGACCCTACAATGAGTATTTAAGTGCTTAAAGATAACCACTTGCCTGCTGTATTAGAACAGAGCTGAAAATAGAACACATCATTTGGTATCTTTGCTCAAATCCTACTCCCACGTTAATTCAAATGAGCTTCCTGATCTCACCTGTAGTATCTGGAGAACAGTTGTTCATACCAGAGCAATCAGAGATGAAAGAACTAGTATTCACCAATTCTTCACCAGAAAATTGCTAAGTCTTCAGTTTTGGGACAGAAGTAACATTATTCTCAGCCTTATCTCTAAATACTTGTATCAGCAGATCATTCACCACTGTAGTTTAGCCTGTCCTATTTTCCTTCACAAACTGGTTTGCAGCTGTCTCAAAACAGCTCCATACAATATAAAACATATGCCTCCATCAAGGCAACATTTAATTCTTAAATCAACTCAAGAACTGTGATTTGCATACAATTCATTAAAATGCATTGGTTTATGAATAATTAATTTGCATTCTAACACTGTTTTAAAAGCATGAACAGTAACAAATTAAAAGGCATTGTCACTCTTGGGCAGGAAATGTCAAAAGAGTAGTTCCTAAGTTAAGAAGTAATTACTATATTAAAATCAGCATTTCATTTATTGCGTGGCATCGAAATTATTCCTATGGAAAACACCTAGTGTTCAGCTATCCTGAATATGATTAACAATTACCCATCTTTCTGACCCTCATTCAATTTCTCTAATCACTTGATGGTATATTGAAATGAGAAAGACTTATAAAGGCAAATTGAACTGTTATAATTATAAAGCAATCATCATCTATCAAAATTCTTAAATTTAAAGAGACTGATTTTTGGTTTTTTTTAATATTGTTTTGTCAGCTTGTTTGAATGCAAAGCAGTAGATAAAACAATGAATACCTGTAGGTAGGTAGGCTGAAGTACAGGGCAGTTAACATTGTTTTTCCAAGGTTCCAGGTGATGGCAAGCCTATGAAAAAAAGCACTGATATCCAATTCCCAAGACATTACTATAATTAACTGCCTGAGACACAACCTGTAGATGACTAAACTGGAATTCAGACATAAGGAGTTCATTTTATCCAGGGTCAAACTTGCTCACAGCTTCTCCAGCTACTGAACACTGAGTGCAACTCCAGTTATTGGCTTTGTATTTTCAGGTTCTGACCAATAACAACTCTGATGAATTTTTCTGTACTGTGGATTCAATGATATACTTGGCAAAGATGCTGACAGAGAATTCTATCTAGATTGAATAGAGCAATGAGTTGATTTAAGTATTTAAGGTGTGTCATGCATTTAAATAAAACAATCACAAGAGCATTGTGGAAACATTTTCCTGAGTCTATTCAGGAAATTCTTATCACAGGAAATATATTCTTTAATTCACAGTTGTCCTTTAAGACACATTCCTCACCACATGAGTAGAGCCATAGAAAAAGCAGAGAAGAGAGAACTAACTTTGCTTTTCTTAAAAGCAAATATTTAAAAATTTTAAAAGGAAACCCTGAAGCCCTTTTGTAATTAATTAGAGATGAAAGAGTCTTAACCTAATAAGACTAGTTCCCTCATGTTTTATACCAGGGTTAAAAATACTAGTGAATTCCTGGAGCAATTTCCACACTATTTCCTATCCTACATTTAGTATTTTACTTTCTGATGTAATTTAGTAAAAAGGCAACAGTGAAAGTATAACTGCCTCAAATACAAAAGGTTACAAAAATTAAATTAAGGTGTTTTTTAGCTGTTTGGACATACAGTTTTGGATTAATTTCTGCTGCATTTTAAGTAAGATAAAAAGTAATCTAAAATATACTCATTTTTTTCTGTTTGCTTGGCTATGAAATTGGATTATTTATTGCATTATATAAGTTAAAAAGCTATACAAATATAATATATACACACACACTATAACACATATATAACTTTGTTTTCACTTATCCCAAGAAAACACCTAAATTTTTATGGTATTGAGCAGATTTTAAAACAGGAGAACTATAGTATGGATAAATATTCCATTTTCAGATCTTTAAGATGGTATTTGAGAGAAGAAATGTGAACCTGAGCTCAAAAAGACTTAATATTCAATGTGCTCCCAAAAACGAATGCTTAAACATGCAGTTTTAAGAGAACATAGCAAGCCTTCAAAGCAAAAATAACACACAGAAAAGAAATGTCTTAAAGTTATCCTCAGAATTTTGGAAATAGCACCAAGAGGTCAACTGTGACCTAAAGCAAAACAAAAAATGAGAAACTGCTGCTGAAATGCACTGTGCTTTCAGAAAATGCCAAGGGTATTGTCAAGACAATTAATAGTTTATCTGGTCAATTTGTACTTGAAAGATTTCAAGTCCTGATTGTGTCATGCACTAACAGTTCCATTAAATAACTACATTTATTCATAGCCCTAAGCAAGGGTTCAGATGAAGTCTTGAAGAGCACCCCAGGCCGCCTAGTTTCCAGAACCCAAAAAAGCAAGTTTTGCCTCCGTTATGAGCTGGAGAACCCTACAAGCCTGAGTTCCTGTGAACATCAAATTCCAGACTCAGTGCAGAGGCCTGAATTGCTGACAGTGCTAGAAATTTTATGCTTCCCACTCTATTGGAAAACCAAACTTGGCAGCATACATTATGAAGTCTTATGGCACATTCTACATTTGTGTAAAAAAAAAATAAACTTGAGATTGATAGCTACATAATGAAAAGGAACTGTTTTCTCATCTTTTCTCCAAGTGTAGGGCAAACAGAATTCTTAAGTGAAAATTTTATTAACTTCTCAATGATAGGGTCCTCACATATTGAATTTATAGAGGAAGCATACTGAACAAATATCCAGGACAAAGGTTGTCCCCCCTGCATAGACACCAACAGCCAACTCCTCTACACTGAAAATTTGTGAGTGTTTCTCAAACACCACTTTTAGATATTTAGGAAGATAAGCTATCAGTCTCCAAGCCTCCTCTTTCCTCCGTTTTGGTACATAAATCTGAAACTTTTACCTACCCCTTATTGTTGTCCATCACCTTCTCCTTCCCTCAAACCTGAACCCACATCCCTGGGCTATTGCCACTGTCCTCCTGAACTGCATCTTCTCTACTGGCACCACTTCCTCTTCCTTAAATCACTGCTTCAGCTTTTAACTCCTTGAGAGCAGCTTTAGGCCCTTGTATTCCCAATTTGCTGTCCATTCATTTCAAAAGCTTGCTTCATACCACTTCATGGGCTGTTCTTTCATACTCCAGCAATTAGGATATGCATTCCTCCCCTCCATTTTGAGGAACAATTCTTAGCATCTAATCTAACTACAATATCATCTGTGAGAAATGGAAAAAAAATGACGGGAAGAAGAGTTTGTCAGTGGAAAAATGGGGCAGGAACATTGATTTTCGCACGCTGCCCACAGTTCTTGAAAATGCTTTGCAAGAGGCTTTTACAACTGACCTAGACCTCCTCATGAATCCTACCTCAGGTCTGTTTGGCACAAAGACCTAAACCAACAAGAATCAATTCAAACTGTTCTATTTCTGTACAACTTGAACTATCTAGAGATAGCTGAGTCATTGTTAATAATTAGGATGGGGGTTGTTATTATTTTTTTTAAAAAAAGATTTGTTTGCTCATATCTATATTCTTTTTTTCCCTATAGTCTCAATCTCTTTCAGCCACCTGCATTTTGTTGTATTTTTCTACCCCTTCCACTACTACCCAGCAAAAAGTAAGTATTCTTCTTAATATACCTCTGACCAATCTAATTTCATTCCATCTGGCACAGGAAAAACAAAGAAGAAATTAAGTAAGAAAATCAACCCCAAATGTTCTCTTTCCAGCTCCCCCACCCATTACTTTCAACATTGCACAATGCTGAGAATCAGCTTACTAAAAATAGAGAGCACTTCCCTAGACATGACCATACTTGTGGCTCTCATCTCAACAGAGTTGCTCTTGCCTGATTAGATTGGCTTATTAAGTGATAGAGAGCATGTTGGGCTTGTCCAATCTGTCTCTGACTCTCCTCAGAGCTAACCGGAGAAAATGTAAAGATCTGCCCTTCATTTCAGTTAGACTCTACACACCCTGAATTCAGCATTTTCTTACCTTCACAGTCCCCCCTGGAAACATTACTATTTAAAACCTAAACTCAAAAGCATCAGAAAGAAATGCCAGTAGCTGCGGTATTTCAGATAATCATTTGTTACAAGCAATAAGATTTGGAAAGGCCAGCTGAATGAGAACATCAGCAGCAAATAAGTATGATAAAGGTAGCAAACCGCCATATTTTTCCAAGTTCTTTGAAGACAGGAAATTTTAAATAAACTTGGAAAGGGGACTTAAATTTTATCAATTCTGAGAACTTGGCAGCATCTCTATGCCAGATGAGGTCACAAATCAATCTCAAAACACTTCTGACAAAGTGTAAATGCCATAGCAGGGTATGTCTAAGTCACGCTAACATGTCTGGCTGGCATAACTACAATAGCAGAGTTGATAAGGTAGCAACCAGCTTATCCACTGCATTCTTTTCACAAAGAGGTCATTTCTTCTTTTGTGCTAGGAAGTGAAACAATGCCAAAGCATTCCAGGATTGCTTAAACAAATAACAGCATCTACCTCCACTTAGAGGCTAACAGTTTGTACTTTTTTGGTAGCTTATTTATTTTCTCTAGGGGATAACATAACACATTAGGAACTTTAGCAGACCACCTGCCAGATATGTGCTTTATTCTAGGAAGTGAATCAGCTTTTTTTGTTACAGTACTTCTAGATTACTATTGCCTTCTCATTTGGTGTGGCCATGGATTGGCTTCTTAAACTTAATTTAACACTCCCTTTTAGCCTGAACTGACTTTCAACTCTGTCTTAAGTTTTGGTCTTGAGCACTGTTAAAGCAATAGGTATAAAATTACAAATCATGACTATATTAAAAAGTCTGCTGCCAGTTTTCCATCAAGTACCTCACTTACATTAAGAGTTTATCAAAGAAACTTAATCTAGACTTCATACTAGAGTGGGGAAAGGTGAAATATTCCAATAGGAATGTGATCCTTCTCCTCCCCACAGTGCTGGTGAGGCCAGCCCTTCAGAGCTTCAGAACTGTGTCTGGTTCTTGGCTTCCCTGTGTAAAGAGCCTTTAACTCCAGAGTTAGAGACTACTGCATGCAGTAGTATTCAGGATCAGAGACAACAGGCACAAACTGAAACATGGAAGTTCTGTCTGATCATTAGGAAACACTTTTTTAATGTGAGGGTGAGTGAGAACTGCCACAGGTTGGCCAGTAGGTGTTGCATTTCTGTTAAAGAAGAAATTAAAAAGCCTTCTGGATTACATCCTGGACAATTAACTCTAGATGGTCTTGCTAAAGCAGGGGGGTTGGATCAGAGAATCTCCAGAGATCCCTTCCAACCTCAACCATTCTGTGATACAAGAAAAAACAATTGTCTAAATTTTTGTTTTTCAATTTCTATAGATATTTATTACTCTCTGACACAGAAATTTAGATCTTTGATTTCTTCAAATAGAATCAGACTCAGATCAGCAGAAACACAAAAAGTAGTATCAGAATCTCTGATATAAGAATGGTTGGATACTACAGACTCCCAGCATTTAACTTTAGGGAAGCAGCAGATGACAGTTTGGTCAGCATCACTTTCTGAAACAAGCTGCAGATTTAGAGTGGGAGGGAAAGAACCACTGTATATAAACAAGAGGAAAGAAAACAAGAGACTCAAATGTATTCAAGATTTAGAAGCTCACAACACTGATGTTGTTTCCATAGCAACTAATATACTTGAAAGCAGGGGAAAAAACAGGGTGAGGATTTTAAAGGACAGCACCACATACAGATTAAAAGAAGATACTGTCCACCCACTGATAATCTGAGGTTTGGATTGATGAAATTACGCATTTTATAAGAAGAAGTCTCACTTTTAAAGGGAGTCAAGATCCAATAAAACTACCCTACTGACAAAATAAGAGTGAAAGAATAAAAACAGCACAGTGAAACACCCCTATCTTCCAACTCTTTAGCAGGCTCAAATCAAGATGAACAATACACTCCCAGTTAATGCCGTTGTGCCTTGGGCACTCACCACTCACTGTCAAAGGTGGTGTCCAGTGTTATTTCCCTCATTAGTCAGAATAAATGACCTATGTTACTCCAAGAAAAGACAGGATAAAGTAGATAAGGAGAAGCATGCATTACACTAAGCTGAATCAGATGACTCAATTAGTTTGCAATGTTTATGTTTTTATAGCTTCTTACCCATACAGTTGATGGCATTGATATAATTACCCTTCTCATAAAAAATACAAGCAAAGAAGAGAATTTATACTTTTTGAGCTTAGGGAAGACAAAGGAAGACAATGTCAGTTCTAGAAATAATATGTAGTAGTGGAAAAATGCTTGGTAATAAAGGTGCTATAATTTTGATGGATCAAGGCCTTTACTGGTCTCTTTTGCAGCAAATACTAACAAAAGGCATAAAACCCCTGAAAGAGTAACCCCCTGTATACAATTCTTCCATTTATCACCACTTCTGAGAAATGCAATAGCATAAACTTGTAATTTAAGTGCTGCCTATGCTCAATAAATGGCTTTTGCATCAGTGGCAGAAAAGCCTTATGAACTGTATATTTCTATACTACATCAGGCTACATCTGATATATAGCACAGCTTCAGAATTTTCAGCCACATAAAAGTTACTTGGAAAGCAAAATCCAATTACAAGCTAATTAGCCACATAGCATAGCTGTGAACAGTTTCATCATCACACATGTCCAGGGACATGCACCAAAAGAATTCCGAGTCCCAAGTGCCAGGTTCCTACCCTTTGTAACTGACTTTTCAGGAGCAGGATCACAAAGGCATTCTTGCTTATCAGAAACAGGGAACGTCATGGAAAGATCAGTCTGAGCAAAGTTTCAGAAGGGTGCTAACAGCACTCTTGGGATCTTCAGAGCTACGCAGTTAATGTCTATGAAATGAAATGAGTTCAGTGTACTATTTTCAAGTACTTGCTTTGGTGTAATAATAATTTTCAAGTGTTCTGCCAATAATCAACAGGTAAAGTCAACATCTACCCAGGACCCCTTCAGTTGATTTGTTCCTCACCTGGAATTTCTTTCAAGTACCTTATCTTTTTAGAAATCAGTATCCTAACATCCATACAAGAGGTAGAATACATAACCAAACAAAATCTACAGTAGTTTCCCAGATTGATATATTTCAATATTCAAATTATGCAGAAAATTCCGGCACTGGATTGCTAAAATTTACTTTTGTTATTAGAACAAAAAAAGGAAAAAGCCTGATTTTTTTTCCACCGCAGAGGTGAAAAGGATGTAGGTGGGGACTATAATTGACACTAATTATTTGTAGGAAAGGTCAGGGTTACCTTTTACCGACACTGTAAGGCAGCTGATTATCTGTCACATCTCTGGAACATAGTCACGAATTTGTCAGTGACTAAAGGACAAACAGGCTCTGGCTAGCAATCAAACCTGGCAACGTTCAACAACACAGCACAGCAGATGTCTTTTTAAAATAGGTAAATGGTAAGGCACTAGATAGTGTAACACTAGATAGCTGTAATGCCGAAAAAACCTTGATAAAAGCTACTGTTTAAGCACTTAATAGGTGATTTGGCAGTATGAGCTTCTCAGCATTTGAAGAGCTAAGAGGAACAACTATATCACAAAATTCCAACTCAGTCTTGAACTCCCTCAGAAAGTCTTCAGTTTCTACAGGACATGTAATTTAATTTATTTGATACATTGACACCATTTTGAACAAAAACTGCACATAAAAGTTGTAAGGCAGACAGCTATGTCAAGACATCTGAAAAATAAAAACTAGATTGGATCGTTTAAAAATATATAGTACCTCAAAAATTAGGGAATTTTGTCTCAGAGTCTCAGGAAATATACCTTTAAAAGTTGAAAATTATCATACCATATTACAATTATTATTGTTGCTGAAAAATCCAACCAGAGACTTGATACATACTATTTGATAACTGATTTGGTGACAGCATACTCAGTGCTCCAAGACAAATGTTGTTTGTTATTTAATATGTCCCTGGAGAAGTTTACTGTGCATTAAATGAAATTAAAGTTCCACCACTGAGATCCTCTCACTGGCTTTTGAGAGAGTGGAGTTTACAGGGATGAGGCAGCTCATTTCCAGGAAGCATTGCCTCAAATTTTAGTCTCAGAACCATGAGAATGGAACAAATACATATGCCCACGCACTCCTACTTAACAAGTTAGCTTTTCCCAACAAAATCCCTAAATGAAACTGTGTAACAAATTCAGTGAGACTTCACTGTATATAATTTTGGCTGTATACATTGTAATAGCAAAAAGCCCTTACTTTTTGGTGATTACCAGTCCATAATTAAGGTTATGTACAAACTTAATTTTTTTTGGAGTAGAAAGAGTTCATTTACATTTATGCTATGCAGTTCTGCAGCAGCCAGTTTAAATGACATCAGCTCCAGCTTTTGCGTACAGGTACATACATTCAGCAGTCAAACAGTGCCAAGAGACTGCAGTGGAGAATCCTGACACCTCCACTCTTCTTGATGCTGAGGAATGCTGTGTCCAGGGGATCATAACACCCATCTGGGCATTTCCATTCTCTGAAATTCTTTAAGAAATACCACAAAATTTCATGCCAAAGCAGCAGTTCTGGGGAAAATTTCTGATTTCCTCAAATGTTTCAGGGTCATGTTTCTAAAAATGAATTTTGATAGGGAAAGAAATCGATCACTTGGGCTCTCCAGATAATGGTAGTTTTGATTAGTAAGAATGTAGACTAGCGAAACAGGGAGAAAGATAGTTTTGCAGACTGGTAGTCCTGGTGCATAGCAGTTGTCAGCTTTCCTTCCTTTCTTTCCCAAGAACACTGCAGAATTGTGCTGTTCAAGCTTCACAAAGCACACCAAACCCTGGCTCCTGGTTTTGCACAAGCTAGTAAGCAGTAGTTTGCAACATGATACTTCCCAAGGGAAACACCGTAACTTTTCTTAGTTCTCCTCAGCAGAGACAGAACGATATTTGTGAATCAATGCAAAAGCATTTTGAAGCACAAGTGTCAATAACTGCAAGAAGCAAGCTGAAAAAACCTATTCTGCTTTTAATTTATAACTGACCACCTCTAGCTGACAGTGATTTGCTCAGGGCAAGCCACAGGTCTCTCATGCTTATCAGGTAGAGTAACTACTTTTAATTCCAACGCAACAGCACTAAAGCTTAAAAGCAGAAGGGTTAACAAATCCTTCTGACTGACCACAGAGCAATGGCCCAGCATGACACTACTGTTTTGTGACAGGCCTGTAATTACCCATAGTCACTGTAAGTGTCATGTTTTCATCTGGTTTTGCTGATTGTATCTGAACAACAAGGATGTTATTACATCTTCTCTCCTTAAGGAGTGAAAAAACAGGACAAGAAATATGAAAATTCTGGTATCCTTTCTGAAGGATAATCTTTTATTTAGGAATAAAATATGTCTCAGTGCCAAAAATTATTAGAAAAACCTGACTTAAAATTCAGAAACGGCAACCAGGATGAAGGTGCAAGGTTTCTAAAACATCTCTGGAATTATAAAGCCAGCTGTTTTTCATGCAATTCACCAGAGTCAGACTAATCTTAGTAATACTCAAGTTACCAATCCTATGTAAGGGTTTCACTAGATGTGCAAATGTATGTACCTATAACATACTTATAGCTGTCAGTGTCTGGAACTCAACATTCATTCAACTTTTTTGTATTTACCTAGCTAATATTAAAACATCTCAACTTTTTGAGAGCTAAAGATTTTCAATGACTTCAAAATGCCTGAAGCTGAAGAAAATCTGAACAATGTTAGAACACTGAAGAAGCTCTTCACAGATAAAAATACTGCCACTTTTGAGGTAGGTAAGCAAGCATAGACAAGCAACTTGCCCCAAATCATCTAATGGGCAAATGGCTACAACATCAAGAAATTTTACCTTCCTGTTTTTTTCACCATTTTTCTCTCCCAGACATATCCTGTGGTCTGACATCACACCAGTGCCAACCTCAGGTTCCTCCATCACTCCACATGGTGAGATACATGATTTTCACTGTCACTGCCTTTAGTCCTGGTCAAGGCCTTAATCAATTGGCCCAGTTGCTTTCCTCTAAAGCCATCATTGCTTCCAGTGGCAGCTCTTTGAATTTTAACTTCCCACTTGGAAACTTTGATATACGGTCAATAAACTTGACTTTAGATACCACATGACTAAAGAAAATAGTCAGGAACAGACAGGAAAATCTTACTGCATTTGTGTGAAGAAGAATTCCAAATACATTCCTCCTTTTTAATGAGATATCAGCAAACTTAATAACTTATCACTTTCTCCTTCCCCAGTGGCATATATTTTTAAATAGAGAAACTCTGAATACACTATTACATTTACGAGTACCAAGCTGGGTTTTTTTTCATTGGCCAAGGTCAAACTTGAGGAAACGTTCAAGCTTCTAAGTGAAACAAGAGCCCAGAGTTTTGAAAATGTATGAGGAGACAGAACTGGTATTTCTAGTGTACCAGTCCAAAATGAAACAGAATTCCATTTCCCAGTTAGAAGCACATAACCAACTTGCATTTGCTCAGCTGACTGTAAGGTGCAATCCTAGCTCCAATTCCTCTGTGCAAACACTCACACTACTAGGTTCTGGCTCTAAATTAAGAGATACATAAGAAAAAGACAGGGCATGCTCTCTGTCCACCTCTAGCTTGTGTAAGTCCTTTATCCACAGAAAACACAAAACATTTATTTTGTCCACCTTTTGTCAGCATTCCAGAAGGGGGAAGAAGAGAGGCATCATACAGTAACTGCTCATCCCAAATTTGGCAGCCAGGTCCAATCCCAAATACTGATTCTTCTATCAATGGCAGCAACAAATCACACGACAGCACTCTGTCACACTGCCCCTTTTTCCCTGCAAAGGCACAGTAATTACCAAGTTAGCAGTACCTTTGCTATGTCACAACTTTAGGTCCTGAACCACAGCTTTACAGTTCCAGACCATTTACTGTTGGGCCAGGAAAGCCCCAAAGGCTGAGGACCACAGCCAGAGCCACTCTTGAAGAAAGCAGTCTAGAATTCAGGATGCACATTTCTTACCCAGATTTATTATTCTCTTCCCACTTATTAAATTCTAATCTACTAAATTGCTCCAGGCCAGACTAGATCATCTGGTTAATGTGCTTTTACAGAACAGCCATGCTGACATGTAGGCTTACGTTATTTGTCTGAGTTCATCCAGAATTTATTTACAAATGTAAAGATCTAGTTACAACCATGAAAAACAAGCTACAAGAATTCAGAAAAAGTTAAAAAATCTCCTGCTTTTAAAAAACATCAAGTAATCTTTTTGGGGCAGATTGGCCATGGCTCTGTCAGAATAAAGAGATGGTGGTGAAAGTTGAACTGTTCTTCAACACCTAGTGCTCCTGCTAAGAACAACTCAATACACAACTGGAAAAATAAGACTTAATAATTAATACTATGAATTATGAAGGATGCAAATATATTAGAAAATTAAATTCAAAAACAATGAAAATTTTATTCCTTATGGAATGAGTCCCAGGATTTGAATAAGGACAAATCTCAGTTTTCAGTTTACACACTTTGTGGTCAGACAATCCCTTTTAGGACCTGTAGTATCAAGAAAAGAAGTGGCAGTGAGTCAGTCTTACAACACACACAAAAAAAAACCACAACAAAATTCAGTTTCATCCATTTGGTATAGTTTTGTAGATTGCAATGAAAAACATCTTTCAGAGCCAGTTGTTTTCAGTGCTTCTGCTCTGGAATTTTACTTACATCTAATTACTAACAGAGATTTTTTTTGTAACAAGTATTTGAGGTATACCTTGAGGTACACTTGAGGTTTCTGTTCTGACAGTAATCACGGAGTCCCCAAAGAAAATGTAGGTGGAATTAATTATTTTTATTGAAAGAAAGAGAATTCCATGTTACTAAAAGGATCTGCAAAGTGTGATTCACAGCAGAGAGAATATTCAAATTTATTGTATGGTGACTTATTTCACAATAAGAAAAGCAATTTCCAAGAGCCTGAGGGAGGTAGAGGTTCACTGTATAAAGGTGAAGACTTCCTTCTTTCAGATTTAGAATTTAGGCAGTGATTTGAGGGGAAAACAATAATAAAAAAAATTCCAAAGCTGCGCATGGTTATCAGGTCCTTAATGTAACTAAGTTTTCCTACTATAATAAAAATTTCCAGCTCCAAAATCTTTAAAGGGTACACCTTGGTAAATAATCAGACAGGCGTGGCTTGGACTCTTTTTGTTTTGGTTTCTTCTTCCTTTCCTAAATTTTTCATTGCATTTCTTAAGCTCTAGCAATTTGATTTCCTGAACAGTAATAAAATTATTTTTTAAAAAGTTCCAAGAAAATCTAGTAGAGCATTCAGAAATCACATTGGTAAATTTTAAGCAGTAAACTCCTTTACTTCTTCACAGACATTTATTTTCCAATGTACCTACTGTTGATAAATGAACAGGTGAACCTACATATGTCACTGTAAGGTAGCATGTGATAACAAAATTATGTGGAACAAGTCATGATTTTCAGGATTCTTCTCTCAGTTTTTGTATTTGCCTTTACATTTTATATACCTTTATTAATCAGAGACAGCAGCAGAAATAAGTGAAGTGTTAGAATTTACACTGATTTACAATGTTTGTCATATCTGATGAAGGAATAAAAAATAAATATTAAGATTGACATATTTTCATAAAGGACATATTTATGATTGATTGAGATATTTTCTCAAGGATTTGTGTTCCTTGAGTAATAGAAGTGTGAACTCTGTTCAACAAGAGTAGTTGTGTGAACTTTCATAGTTCTTGATAAAAACTGTTAGTCGTAATTAGGAGCTACCATGGAATTACTGATAACAACTCTGAACTGAGCAGTTATTCTAATTCTGCACAGCTAACACCTTTCAAGGGAGCACTGAGTGGGTGTATGTGTATTCCCAGGCTTCAAATAAAACTCAGCCTACTGTTCCATACTGATGCAAGACAATTTTCAAAAAACAGGGAACTTTCAGTCTCTCCTGTGCAGCATTTGAAAACAAATTTACGAGAGTGAACTGCCTTTGCCAGGGAATGGTCTACACAGTTGCACCACAGTGAATTATCAGGGAGCTTTCATGGCTACCCTGAAGCATGTAAATTGTTTTAGATAAAGTCACATCAAAATGGTTTGTTGTCTATGGATTAGCCATATCCTATCCCTTAGGACAGATAAATGACAGGAGAAAGACCTCACACCAAACAAAGTAAATCATGCTGGAAAGTGATAATCTTTTCACTGGGAGGCACTCATAGGAAGGCCAGGGAAGTCACTGTATTTCCTAACATGAGCTCTTTGCTCCTTATTTCCTGAGGAGAAACAGCTAGCATCACACCCTGCCCAAAATGTATGTGGTGTGGATTCAGACATCCCATCCCTCTCTTTCATATTCTACCAATAACGCAATTGTGCCCTTGGTGCCACCAGCAGGGCCCCAGTGGCCAAGCCTGCCTACAAGCTTCTGCTTTGTGAAATTGAAGATTTACACTGCACTAATGTATGCTTTGAGAACCCTGCTAAGAGCCAAAAACCTGTGGGAGCACAGCACGTAGCTGCCCTTCCAATACTTCCACTGGAAGCTGGAAAATATTCAGAGCTAGTTTCTTGTCTTTAGGACTACAAGAGGCATTCTACAATGAGGAAATAAAATCAGATTGGCACTGTATGCCTTCTTTGTAAAGAGCTCTAAATCTTTTACTGTGGTCTGATCAAATGCAAAGCTCTAGTGTTTTAATGACAGTAGCATTAAATCTAGTGATAAACATAAGGAATTTCGAGGGAAGCCAAAGGAAGTCTAAAGTAAAATTCTGATCTTCTAAAGGGCTAATTTAACTAAAAAATTTATTTTCTTATCACTTGCTGTAGCTTGATGTTATTTTAGAAGACTAGCTACTTATGAGAAACATCCATTCATTACTGGCCACATCCTGAGGAATATGCATCCATTACATCAGCTGAGCTAAAACATGTCCCTGCTTTCAAGCACTCGGACTCTAGGGAATAGCAACTTCTTTCCTGCATTTCCCCCTCCTGAAAGTCCAGCACAGTCAGAACTTAGTTTAAAAACTTTATAGTATTTTGAGTTGGCAGAATCAGACATATTCAAAAACATTAAAGCAGTTTTTGTTTATAATTCTACCCAAAAATTGCTAAGCCAAATAGTTATTCTCATCTTTGATATTTATGATATTACAAATAGAAATCACAGTCAGAAGTATAGTCTTTTTGATTGGTCATCAGTGATGTCACCAGTTCAGGAAGTTATATAATCACATACTGTACATTCCAAAGGCATGAGCTGACACCTAGTCTTTTTAGCTGAAAAGTTACACTTTCACACTTTGTCAATGAATTAGCATCCATTGAAAGTCTATAAACAGAGTGATATGTACATTTCTGAGACTCATCAGTGATATATACATTTCTGAGGCTCATCAGCTTAATTTATATATAGTCTGTTGAAAGACTGGCTTGCTAAGAGCATACTTTAAAAGAGAACAGAAAAACAGCTCAGCCTCTTCTACTGCCTGGGCTCCCACCTACAGGAGATGCCAGAATTAGCACTAACATTTGGTTAAGTGGTAGGTTGGAGCCCTAACTCTGTAAGTAGCTAGCTCAGTGTGTAGAAAACTGTATGATGAGAAGTCAGTGTTTGATATGCTGAACTCAAAGGAACCTATTCTGAATTTCTGCAAGTCTTGCACTAGTTTTAGTAGCCTCAAGTTCCATGCACTTCAGAATTGTATTAACTCATGTTTATCATTAAGATCTCACAAATTTCCTCTTTCATCAGGAGTAATCAGTGTCTCCTTTTACACTTTCTTGCAAGTTTTCCAGATACTTAAGAGAGTACCATCATATTTGTCTTTCATAATGTCATGATGATTTACATATCACTATAAGGATACTTCTACTGAGTTAAACATCTGATGATGCAGTTAAGATTCATTCTGCTAGTTACTAGAAGCTATTAAGAGTCTGCACTTCTTAGTGGCATTGTCCTGCAGTGAACCAACAGTAAAAGGGAAACTCAGGTGCAGAAAGGCATTATAAAAAGATTAGCCATAACAATACCTTCTCATAGTGTCTTGTTTATTTTAATGAGAATTTGGTTCCACAATAATAAACTGCATAAATTTACATTCACACACATTTCCAGCATTTCAAAGCTTGCAGCAAATACAGAAACATAAGCAGGTATCTTACCAAACTGACAAGTCTTGCCTGTTTTTTTGGGTTGGGGCTTGAAACAGAAGGGAACAGATGTCAGAGCAAGCAGTCGACCTGAAGAACTGGTAAGAGCACACTAACATTTGCCCACCTATGGCAAACTGAGCTAAAGGCAGCCAAAGAGAACGGACCTCTAAGAACTCTAAAGCTATTTATCTATTTTAAAGGAGTTATCCTCTTCTCAGTCTACTAATTTTAAAATTTGCCATTACAGAAAAAATTTTCCAGTCTTTTACCTCTCAGGGGAGTTCTGATATCCTTGAAAGCAGCAACACCTCTCCTGCCTGCACTATATATGGTCTGTAAAGAGATGTGAAAATACTGATGGTATTTTTGGCCACGCTCTCTGTATTGGATTGGTCTCACTTATTTATAAGTGTTATGAACAACAAAGAAGGCTGTCTTTTTTCTACAGAAATTATACACAGCCCTATTATGACACTCTCCGATTAATTTTTTTGTTTGTTTGTTTTTAATCAGTCCATCATCTTATTCTAGTTATTTGGTTGTATAAGGTAAGACAAAGCACAGGGTGGCAACTTGTTGCACTGTGGTTAATTATAACCACCATATCAATATGAGCTGCCATTCAAGTTAATCAAGGTATTCCATTATTTTTATTATCAGGTTAAGAGAATGAGATCATTAGCACTAGTCAAGCTATAAAAAGCTGTGGCATAACTGAAAGCTGATGCAATCCTAAAATAAACTTAGAAAAAAGTTTGTCTTTTCCCAAATAGATAATTTAATTCTCTTAAATATCATTAAATGCACACTTAAAACAGTTACAGTTTTATTTAAAAATATCTGGATTGTTAATACAACGAAAAACATTCATTGGATATCCAGCCTTCACAAGGGAACGAGTTATTAAAGTGCTTGTAAAAGTAACATTGTAAAGTTTCTTTTTTTTTTTCTGTATGACATTCAGCACATTTTACCAGTAAATTTCTTTTCTAAAATGCTAGCTCTCATTTTACAATGAGATTTGAAACTACAATTATGATCACACAGATTCACATGATCATAATAAACATCCTACATGCCCAATACCATCCCAGGTCCCATCTGTGCAAAATCACTGCCCTTAGCCAATGCATTTACTCTTCTTTTTTTCAACTGTGTGTAATAAGAGGTACAATTTTAAGTAGTGAGGTTGGTCTAGGTATTACTGAATTCAAATGAATCAATTGATCTAAGATACAGAAAAAAATTCACTCCCTCACAACACTCATAGTTCAACAACAATTGTAAAATGGGGAGAGTGTTTAATCTGTAAAACAATTGCATGCTAAGTATTTATTGTACAAAAATAGAGTATGACTATATTAGATCAGAAAAGAATAAATCTAAATGTATGAATAAAGCAATGATGACATTTACTGAACCAGCACAAAACCAGATAAATTAATCACTTTAAATGAGTGAGTGAATTTAAATTTGTATTTTTAATCTCTGACCTGCTGCATAAAGCATCAATGCTTCATTTTTGGGAGAGCTTGCACACTCAGAATGAGATGAAAATAAACATTAAACTTCAGCTCTGAATTTATTTAAAACAATAAACTAATTTTCTTGCTTCCCTGATCTTCTCCAGAGGAGAAATCCCAGCCCTTAAGAGAAGAAAAATACATTTAGCTCTATGAAGTTCCTGAGAATTTGAACTATAATTCTTATATTTTTTTTCACGTAGCACATCAGCTGTTAAGGGTCAGAAAACTAAGATATCACAAACATTTTACTATGATGATTTCTAGCACAGTGAATAGGTTACCAACCAACATTAATATATAGCATTTCTTTTGTATGCACTCTACTGCTCCCTGCTTCAGGGGACATGATATGTCTGGGAAAGACTAGCAAAAAACCTCTCTTCTCTTTGAAAAACTTTAAGCTTAAAGGCAATTCACCCCCTCACCTATTATTTCAACCTAGTTAGTCTTGAATCTAAGCTCAAAAAATACATGTAAAACATCACTAGAGCACCCCTCAAGTGCACAACTACACATAGTCCTGCTAAAAAGGAACTCTCCAGAGTTCTGTCTTTCCAGTGTAAAGAAACGAAGCAACAACATGTCCCCTTCCATGAGAAGAAGACTCCATCTTCTACTGACTTGAGGCCTTACTATAGGATTCCCAGTATTATGATTACAGATACAGCCATGCTGGTACAATCCATCACAAAGCTGTTTACTTAGGATTTTTCATGAATAATTTTTCCTGGTATTAAAAAAAACAAAAAACAAAAAAACAAAAAAAAAAAACAAACAAAAAACCCCTATAAAAATTGAAATTCCTATGCTGGAAACTGCCCTGACCATGGATTCTTATCTTCACTCATGTAATTGGATTACTGAAGGCATAATTTCTGGCAGGTAGCTCTAGCCAGTGATTATCATAAATCGTGGCCAAGAGTCCCTTGTTTATGGCTTAGCATCATAAACTGGAATCCTGGCATAGCAGATGTTTGGCAGTTTCCTTATTCAAGATGCATGCTTGTAGTCCTCCTCCACTCCTGCTGATATTTTAAAAAATTATTTAAAAAGCAATGCTTTAAGAAGCATTTTCTAGTAAACCATAGCTGCTATTTGTAAGCTAATCTCATTGACCAACATTTACACTCACTAACCAGCCTCAGCAAACTTCCAGTGGTGAGTGACGCACACGGAAATAAGGCAGACCTGAAGGCTTTCAGTAATCACTGCTGCACAATGACATTATACCATTCAAAACATACTTTTAAAAGAATATGGACATTTCAGAACACTGAAATACAAATGGTAAGTGGACTAAAATCTGTTGGCTTATGCTCAAGCAATCACATATATGAATACAGAGAGTACCAATTTTGTCTTGAGTAGAGCCAGGCTATTTGAATATTCGAGGTAAGATAAATATCCTTTATACCTAGTGAAGTTACAATGAATGGAGGGAAGAGAGCACATACAGAGAAAGACACAGTAACTCTGTAGGACTGAAATTTAAATGTGTACAATACAAAGGTCCATAATTTTATCCAGCCTTTTGACAGAGCATCTACTTTACACTGTTTCATTTTGACTATTCTAAGCATGTTGCATTTTCACGTGATAAATATTTAAGTAACTGACAACTGGTATTAGAAGCTTACTAAAAATTCTTATCTGTGTTAATCTGCATTGCTTAAACACAAAAGAAGCTTTCCTTGGGAGTATATCACTATGCTGGGCAAATCAGCATTCCTGGCTGAGCAGCTCATTCTAACCATTCTTAGAAGCACAGCTCTTACAGAAGCAGTTCCATGGATGAAGCCAAATGCATGCCAGATTTCACAGCAGGTAGTCAGTGGCATGGCAGCAACTCCAAATCTCTACTCCCCGTCTTGAAAACACCACCCATATCTGAAATGGCCCGGGTGTACTTTTATGCGCAATTGCCTCAGTGATAGTGTGAGAAATTGAACAAAGGCAGTTTGAATAACAGAAGATGCAGTGGACTGCATTTCTCAAAAAGTAAGAATACTTTGTTGTTTTGGCATACTAAATCCTAATTCTTCTTAGTTATTGGATGTGACAGCATTCACTTGCACCAAAACATTAAGTTAGATTGCAGGGACAAAATACATGAATACACCTGCACACCCATTTTGTGATCTGCTAGGTCCATCTCTGAGGTTTTTGCAGTGATACAAGTTTTCTGTTTGTTTTTAGGATTTGGCTGTAATTTTTATACAGTGTGTAATCTCCAAAAGTATTGTACCATAGCACTTTGGACATGAGCATTGCAATCTTGCAAACTATAAAGGACTCACAATTCAGGACCATACCATGAGAACTGACATTCGTGACATGCAAAAGTATCTCCCTCCTGAAGCCAGTATTAAAAAAGGCAGTAATGGTCTTCATTATGACAGTGGATGAAAACCTCAGTCTGCATTACAGCACAGACACTGCTCTCACAAAAACTCAAAAGCATTAACAGATTAGAGGTATTGCATCATAAAGACAAGGACTGTGTCACTGATATAAAATGGTCAGCTGAGCCTACAAGACAGAAAGCACTGCACTGGAAGTATTTATTCTGTAAGAGACCATTAAAATGCATACATGCAACATGTGTCATTTTGAAAAACAACAAGTTTAACCTTGCTAAATATATGGTTGCAGTGTTCCTTTCTCTTGTTTTAGAGTCATCCAGTGACAGAACAATAAAGCAAAAAGAAAACAAATTGAAACAAGAAATTCCATTTTAAAACTTTACTGTGATTGAACACTGGAGGAAGTTGCCCAGAGAGGTTGTTGAATCTCCAGTCTCGGAGATGCTCAGAATCTGTCTGGACACGGTTCTGAGCAACTTGCTGCAGCTTATCCAGATTTGAGCAGAGTGGATTGGACTAGACAGTCTCCTAAATCTTTTTAAACACCAGTTGTGTTGCAATCCTGGAATTCATCAGGTTAGGCAACTGGAGCACAGAAAGAAAACACACCAAAGGTGTGTTCCACACCCTGGAAAGCCCTGAATCACTGGTGTCCCCACAACAGCCCCACAGGACTGCCTTATTTTCTGGGCCAGTGAGAGGCCACACAAGGCCTGACAAAAAGCAGAAGGTCTATACAGTTTTGACCCTTCAGGCTAATGGATACCCACTATAATTACAAAAACCACTGGAATTTACTCAGTAGAGGATTCTTCATTATAGGAATGTATTGCAGTTCATAGATAAACAGTTAATTAGGTCTTGTAATTTCTGAGCACAACCTTAATAAATGCTTTAAATGTGAAAATATTAATTTACTCATACTCATAGGGTACACTCAAATTATTCTGGAAACTTATAAAACGTTCATTACTACTTGTCAGGAATCCACATTAATAGCAGTGTCCCCATGGTAAGTGACTCCTGAGTGGAGGATTAGGGCTCTTGGAGTACTTTCATAATTTATACCCTTCCTGTACTGTCATGATAGAAATAATCTCAACAGAAGATTGGGTATGGATACCTTAACCCAATTAAGGAAGAAAAAGCAGAGAGTAAAACAAGATGTCTAAATCCTAGAAACCAGACACAGGAGGGGTTTTGTTTTCTCCTAAAGGAGCTTGTATGGTTTGCTTCCACTATGTTGAGTTTCCATAGAACTTTAGAATATGACTCAAATGTAAAAAGATTTTGATTTTGAACTTCAGATTTATTTTTCTTGCTTTTTTCCCTCCTGATTGCTTAGATTCAAGCAAACAGTAGGAAATTTCAAAAGGGTCCTAATGGTCTACAATCAGTTTGCTGTTCATACATCTTATATGCAGGCTAAATAAGGCACTGTAAAACAGGGTAGTCAGACACCAGAGATATCACATAGAATCACTAAATCAAGTTTGGAAGAAACCTTTAAAATTATCTGGTCGAATTGTTGACCCATACCAATATAATCAAAACCATACCCTTGAGAAAAATTCTGACCTTCTTTGTGGCTCCCAGTTGCCCCTGGTCCTCAGTCAGTAGAGAAAATATGTTTAGACGGCATGCTGCAAACCAGCATGGTTCAAACTTATGAAAAAAGTGCCTTGATACTAGCATGGTTTGAACCTAAGTTCACCAGGCTCAGTTTCAGTAAGTTTTACTTGGTCAGGCTAGAGATTAATCTGCTTATCTCACTGATCCTACAAGACATCCCTTAGCTTGTACTGCACATCCATCAATCGTCAAGAGCACAGTTTTGGATTCATCACAAAGTTTGTGAAAAAATGCTATATTGAGCTGAAATACAAGACATTGGATTACTAGATGGCTTCAGTCAACAGCTGAATAATGTAAAACTGCACATAAACTCAGTCCCTCTGGTAAGTACATTGCAGTGACAGCCAGACTGGAAATAGAAGTTCTCTAAGGAATCTCTACTAGAAGCAGCACAAAGTTCCTTCCAGCCTGTGATCTATGTATCAGAGGGAATGAGCAGATTCACTTAAGACCAAGCAACTGTCAACTCTCCACAGAGAATAGGCAAACTTTAAAGCATTTAAAAGGCTTCAGTACATATCTGGTATCTTTTACTGTAAAGTTCCTTTTAATTAAAACAAAATACAGCAAAAAGGAAATATAACCTTGGAATTAATTATATTACCAATAACTCTAGCTGAGGAGCTCAAAACTCAGTTTTAAAGTGGCTTGTTTCTTAGGATTTTGTCAGATTTTCTAGGTCTCATTTAAGATTCACCACAAAATGCAGAAATTAAAAAAACAACTTCTTTCTACAAAAGTGTTATTAGAGTACAATTCACTACAGAAGCTTTGGGGCTTTTGAGTTCAAAACTGAAAATATTAAATTGACATAATGATTTTTTTTAATGAAAAATAAGCTCAAGTCACTAACACTAATTTCAATTAGCTGCACTAATCAGCATGAACAGTAGCAATGAAAGATTCTCTGAATTCTCTGAACTGTGGAAATAAAGCTGCTACTTCAGACAAGTAAATGTAAAGAAGCACCTCAGGGGAAGTACTGGGTTTGAGCAAACACCTGCATACTCCCAGGCTATGGAGAGTAGAGTACATGCAGCCAATATTCTCACTTGAGTGTGCAAGAGTGTGCAAGAGCCTGTACGCAATCTCTGCAGGTATATGAGCAAACACAATAGAAGTAGCTGCCTCACAGGGGAACCATTTCAGCCATTCTCAAACAGAAACTACATTTGATAGTTTAATTTTCAAAGCCTATTATATCCTTCCTTGCTAAGCATTTAGGATTCATGAACTAGAAGTATAGCTTTCCTAGAAGGAACACACATAGTACTACTGAATTTTTCAGTCTATAACTATACTTGTTCAGATGACAAGTACAGAAAATCCCACTTCTGCTAAATCCTAAAAAGAACTGTTTTTATCTCATTAGGAGCAGGAATGTAGATGGCATGTAGTATATTTCTATTTTAATTTAAAGTTTTGGAAAATTATCACAGTTAAACCAGATTTAGTTTTTATACATTTAAAGTTGTCACAGCCAAGCAATATAATCAGGCCTCATACATTAGGAGATGCCAGCCCAAGAGAAAAAAGTGATGACAGAAAAAACCTGGAAGGCATGAGGATACTTATGTCCCTCCATTTTTCACACATCACTATTTCCTTCCTAGCTGTTACAGAAACCTAAGAGTCCACACAGGAATTACTGCCAGTATGTAAGCTGTTACACTTCATCTTCTGGGAGCTGAGAAATGCTATTCTTTGAAGGATAGACTAGGCAAGAAAAACAGTTGGGAGTTAAAGTAATTATGCATAATCACTCAGTGGCAGAAATGAGAAATCTAGACTATATTTCCAGGAGAAAGCATTTCCTAAGTATAGCAGCAGGGCCACCTTAGAGACATCTATACCCAACTAAGTTTGTTAACATATAAATACCTTTAAAATTGTATGTTGTAAAATTAGGAGCTATTTAAAGAGTGCAGTTGTTGTGCTGAGCATGTTTGCTGTACAGAAGGTAAATTCAAATTATTTATTTCTATCCTCACAAGTGCTCTAAAATAATTCAAGCTTGAACATAATTTTCTTGCCGGTTGTTCTATACATGAATCCTTAAAGATTATTTAACTTTTGGTTTATTCAGATTACCAGGTATTAAGAACATGCTTGTTATTGTACAAAACAAATTATTTGTGCCTTCCTGAAGAAGCACACAGTACTGCTTGGAAGTACTAACATAATATATCAGACACGTTGTCAAAAATACATATTACATTTTAAAATTTGTTGCACAAATTCCATAATTGGCTTTGGAAATTGGAGACAACACAGACAGCATTTGCTTGACACTCATATGCACTGAAATAGCTAGAAAAAGCTAGACAAGATGATTTGAAAACATGAGTTCGAAGGACTAGAATGCCGAAGAGTAGTTTAATATAGTTTTCTGTTCAATAGCAACAGTTCTGCTATTGAATATTCCTTCAGTAAGCCCACAACTTGTCTGAGCTGAAAAAAACTTTAGCCAGGAGCATACTTTCCTGTTACAATTCATTCCCTATTGTTTTAAGGATTGACTTCGATATATTTAAGTTGCAAAATTCCAACATAATATGAAAAGTTGTAGAAATTTTCCTGCAATGGCTTGAAGTATTGTAGATACAGTGATGTTTTGTGGTTACAAGTGTCAAATATTACCAGGTAGTACATACCCAGATGAAGATACTGGAGTATTTTATTTATTCTCACATCAGCTGCAGTAATTTTGTTTCTACCACTACTAAGATTTTGAGCAAAAGCAACTACAGGAGCAACAAGCTGAAAGAACTGCACTTCTTTAATGCATTACATTATTTTTTAGTTGTTTTGCACTTCTTCAACCTCAAAGACATATTCAGATAATCACAACAACAGTGAGGTTGGAAGGGACTTCAGGAGCTTATCCAGAGCAGCAGCCTGCTCAGGTGGGATCAGCTAGAGCAGGTTTTTCTGGTCTGTGCCTGTTGGGTCTAACAGTTACAAGGATGGAGATGATGGAGATTTTCAGCCTCTATAGGCAGTCTTTTGCAGTGTTTAATAACTCTCATTACATATGTTTCCTTGTGTTCAGACAGAATTACATGCATATCAGCTCGGGGCTAGGGACAGTTGGCTTGCTCTGATATACACAGATACCCAAGTCCCAAAGTGCAGCATGGTAGCACTGCCTCCTGAGGTGCCAGCCCATACAGAACAGCTCAGACACAGGCTCTGGGACACTCCTGCTTAGTGTGTGCATTCTCTCAGGTGTTCAAGGCACAATATACACGCAGCCAGCCCTTCAACCAGATTGAGACCTGGGACTGACCCTTCCAGGCAGGGTCCTTGCTCTTGATCCTTCACTGGCCTGTGCAAACATGAAAGGAGACCTCCCTGAACACAGAAGGGAGAACTTGTCTTGCAGAAGTCAAAACACAACAATAAGACTTGTCTTGCAGAAGTCAAAACACAACAATAAGAGTATTCTGTAAGACAAACCAGGGAACTAAAACTGAAGGCAAGGGGAGACTGAGTCAAGTTCTTCAATTTGCTGATATTTTATCATGCTGCGATACAAGAAGGAAAAGTTCTATTATTCAACTTACATGAGTTAAATGACGAATACCAGAAAAACTCATGTTACAAACATGGAACATTTTCCTGATCAGAAGTGCAGGGAATCAAGTATGGTCCTGCTCTCAGTGTTGCCCCTTGGGTAGCTCTTCATCATGGAAGAAAACCACACGATTCTTTGGCTAATAAGTATCTATTCCAGCACATGCTGCAGAATTGACTTCAGTATGTGCTTAGAAAGAATTAAGTCTTACTGTCTGCTTGGCTTTTAAGGTCTGTCTTATTTTGCTGACCCTCCCAATGCACCTCATTTGTGTTACAAGCTAAGGAAAGGCTGGCTTTCCTCAGGCCTAGATAGAACAAGAACACAGCAAATGCTTCTATTATTGGTTCTGTTGAGTAAAAACCTGACTTAGAAAGGCTGTTCTCCTTCCTTAGATGATCATATTGATTTGTATACAGAAGACAGAACTTGCCTTAATAAAATCCATTTTATCCCAGAAATTAAGAATTGCTATGTCTGTGACCAAAGGGTTTGGCAAGCGATTCTTTGTAGCAGAGTAGAAAAATCAGTGCTTCATTAAAGAAATGACGGCTTCAAGAAAAAAACTGATTTACATCCTTTTTTAGGATATAGTCTTACATATTCAGTATTCTTGAACAGGCATTGAACTAGCAAAGTTGTAATAAAATTTGAAGAATGGGTGTAACATTGGTGGGATTTCTGAAATTACAGTATTGAAAAGAGAAAGAAAACTTTTGTGTTTATAATTTACTCCATATTATTCCATAATAGTATGAAGAACAAATAAAAACCTCAAGATCAAGTTTGATTGATTAAATCAAGTATGTCTAATTGACTGATCAAACAGGCAAAATTTAGCTGACCTTGTCAATTACAAGCCGTTTAAAAAATTCTAAGGTCATGTATTTTAGTATCACAGGACCACAATTCTAAACTGCTACGTGCTAGAAGAAGCAGTATGGAGATGCCAAGGTATTTACAAAAGTCTCATGAAACATGAGACTTATGACTATGTACATTTTTTATTACTTTCTTATTTTAATATTTAAAATCTAAAGCACAATAAAAATAATTTTCTCTTCTGATCTGCCCATGTGAAAGATATCTGAAGGACTGTTCTATCTTGATGTAAACTTTCTCAATTATGGAATACCTTATGTCCAGTAGGTGGTACGTGTAGAAAAGTATAGAAAAGCAGTCCAATATATGCATGTTTGTGCCTGGTTTTATCTAATAAAATTCATTAGATAATACTTCTATAAACAGCTATCATCTTTTTCTTTTCGGTATCAATTGCAAACAAAAGCAAATGGAAGCCTAATTTTGCAAATTATAGCCACCTTCAAGTTTCATTATGTTTGACACTAAAGTTATATTTCTAATAACTGCAAAGGAAGGATTAAGACATCCCACAGTTCTGCTGACTGTTTCACTTAAAATTTTATGTCAGAAGAAAAGAAGCAGAGGTGCTTGCTGCCAAAATATTTAAAAAGAGGAATTTAACCTTAAATTCATTGAATTTTTGCATCATCTCATTATACATGTGATATAAAACAGGAATTGTTGCTATGACAAAAGCTTCTATGTTTTTAAATAAATCATAATTTAGTCTTAAGTTTTTTCTTGCCAGCAGCATAAGCAACTGGTCCACAGCTACTAACAAAGACATTTAAACATGACTTAACACTTTCTTCATGATAGAAAGTTTGATATCTGCATTTTTGGTGAGGCCACTATCAGGTATTTTCGTATTATTTTGGTATGTATATAGGTTCAGAGCCAATATATGTATACAAATTCTTTGAGCCTAAATATTATATACAGGCTCTGGATAAGACAGAGCTTTATCATATCCCAGTTTAGCAGTAGACTTAAAAAACATCTTGGAGGAAAATCTTTGTTTATAAAGCCTATTAGTTACCTCTTCACATCCAGATGTTTCAGAAAATGTAGTCTTTGCAGCACATAGAAGTAAACCCCTCGGCTACTATCAGAACCAAAAAGGAGATGAAGCTTTTAAGCACAACATTATCCAGGGAGTTCATGTTCTGGTCATTATTCATCAGTTATTCATTAAAAGCCCTGATCCACTTTCTAGTCAACCTGTCAAGTGAATATTTTTCTTGATTTTTTTTACAAATTTTCCTCTTCATCTGAGTTTGTGATTTGACTGCATTAAAACATGATTGAATTTGCCCTCATTTTATGAGAGAAGCACTCTCATCATGAGTAATATCAGGATGAGATTCAAATTAACTGAATTCTGACATTTAATATACAGAAGGTTTTCTGTTTCTCCCTGTATAACTAAAAGCACAGTGCTGTGATACCAGTAAATACATGTAATCTGGATATATTTAATGTTTGTATTTCAGGCAAGTAATTGTTAATTTTACAAAAACCACAGCAAACAACACACAAATACCTTGTAACATATGATACAGCCAAACAAAACAATTTTATGTAATAACAGGCAATATGATCATCAAAAGTGTAAATAAAATTATGTATAGAATCATAGAATCATTTAGGTTGGAATAGATCTCCAAGATCTTTGAGTCCAACCTTGGAACAATCACCAGCTTGTCTACTAGGCCATAGCACTAAGTGCAGCACCCAGGTGTTTCTTGAGCAATTCCAGGGAAGGTGACTCCAGCACCTTCCTAGGTTGTCAGTTCCAATGCTTTACAACCATTAATGTGAAGGAATTCTTCCTGATGCCTAATCCGAACCTCCCGAAGTACAGCTGGGGGCCGTGTCCTCTTGTCCCTTGCTGTCTGGGAGAAGAGGCTGACTTCTACCTGGCTACAACCTCCTTTCAGGTATTTGTGGTGAGCAATAACATCCTCTTCTCTCCAGGCTAAAATCCCCCAGCTCCCTCAGCCCCTTCTCATATGACTCACTCTCTACACTCTTCACCAGCTTCATTCCCCTTGCCTGGATTCACTCCATTACCTCAGTGTCTTTCTCGTAGTGAGAGGCCCAGAGCTGGACACAGCCCTCGAGGTGCGGCCTCATTGGTGCTGAGCACAGAGGGACAACCCCTGCCCTGGTCCTGCTGGCCACACTATTTTTGATACAATCCAGGATGCCATTGGCCCTCTTGGCTACCTGGGCACAGCTGGCTCCCGTTCAGCTGCTGTCAACCAGCACCTTCAGGTCCTGGCTCTGATGCGCCACTTTCCATCCACTCTGCCCTCAGCCTGTAGAGTTGCAGGGAGCTCTTGCTGTTGTGATCCAAACGCAGGACCTGGCACTTGGCCTTACCCAACCTCATACCTTTGGCCTCAGCCCATGGGTCCAGCCTGCCCTTCACACCTTCCAGCAGATCAACATTCCCACACAACTTAAATGTTGTTGGCAAACTGACTGAGGGTGCGCTTGATCCCCTTGTCCAGATCATCCATGTAGTTGCATTTTGGAGGCATTAGAGTTAAAATTCCAAGACATGGAACAATGTAAGTACACAGGACTGTAAAGAAGTGGGATATCCTGCCAAATATCTAAGAAAAATGACTGAAAAACCCCTAAACAAGACAAAGAGCAGGCAAGATCCTCCTTTTTTTGCAAGAAATATAAAACTAAGAATGAAGAGAAAAAGAAATACACTCTATTTCTGAATTCTCTCAGAATTAAAGCCTGATTGGCTTGACTGCCTCGATTAAGAGCATCAAGGACAATTTTCACCAGTTCTAAGTACGTAGCTCATCAATTCTCAGATATTGTATACTTGCAGCTAGCATAAGACATGCTTAAAGGCCAGTTTGGTGCATAGAGTAATTGCATTATCATTACAGGCAAAAAATTACTCTTTTTTTAATGCTTGAATTCAATAAAGTTTTGCTCTAAAGTTTAAAGCTGGGCTCATTTAGTAGTTTCTAAACTCCCCAACTACAAAAATCTCTAGTTCACACACTGTTTAAAGGTTTCTGTTCTAAAACTAAAATTCATACTGCCCTAAATAAGAATAGGCTCTCTCCAGTGTCCAATTGAATCCACAGAAAGGATTGTCTGAAAAGAGAGATGTAAGTACTTAGTTTCCTGTCAGCATCATAAGTACAGGGATCTGAGTTGGTTAAATGCTGCATGTATGTAGGTTGCTATCAAGGCCAGGGTCTTTGTCTTTCCATCACAAAACTGCAGTCTACATGAGAGTGGACTATTGAGAATCAGTCTACCCTATTGGCTTATTTAAATCTGTCAAAAAGAAGTTCACTGGTATGTTAAGAAAACTCTACCCTTCTTGATACTTATGGAGAAGCTACAAAAGCTGGTATTTTGTAATTGTAGGTGGGATAAAGAGACCAGTGTTTTCCATATTTGTGGGCTTAGATTATTTTGTTTTGAAGGTCTTTTTAATAAAAAGTACTGGGTTAATAAATGCAAGTCTTCTGCTGTGACTTTTGGCTATCTTTGTCGTATATTTGGTATACTTGGCAGAGTACATCCAAATCAATTTGTCAACAGTGCTCTGGTTCCCATTGTTCTCCAGGATTATTTTAAGAGCTGAGCCACTAACAAGAATCAGCCTTATCAAGAAAGAGTAATTCTCCATGCAGAATGTGACCTCTGGTCTTGGGTACTATCATCTCCATGTCTGAGGCAAAAGAGTTTTGCTGCTACCCTCTCTGTCTTTCCTAGGATCTGTCCATTCTAGGATCTGTCCATTCTAGCTAAGAACCATCTGAAATAGTTTGTGACCGCCCTTGGAAAATCACCTCCACTATGATTAGACAAGAATATCTCAGCCCATGTGTTCACACACTTAAAATAGCTGCAGATCAAAGTCCGTCTCCTTAGTTTTTCAGAACCTAGACTCATTTTGATATTATGAATTATTCCACTACTCTGCTATGTGAACTCTCATAATTTTGTTCCACTATAGGCATGTGTTGTATTTCATATAAAGCTGCTTGAACGTCCAGGTAAAGAAGCAGAAGAGACTTTTGCACAATGTCCATAGATGTTTAATTCAGCCGCGGCATAGGTGTTGTCCCTCCATCCCGACCTCCTCCAAGGTCAGACAGCCTCCCCCCCGGGGCTTCCCAGCAGTCCCCACACAGCACCCAGGTAAGGCCCAATCAGAGAAAAGGGCCTGAGGGCCCCAGGAGCCCATGTACAGGAACAGGGGAAGAAGCCAGTGGGGCACAGGGACAAGGGAAGAAACCAGTGGGGCACAGGGGCCCTTTAGGGCCCCCACAACCATGCATATTATGCAAGGCATAGGCATGCCATAGTTGGAGATTATTACACCTGTAAGTGTTACTGGCTTTTCTTGGAGAGTAACTCAGATTTTTCAGAAGCTATAGATAAAATTTTGCATGGATGGAAGTTTCAAAAGCCTTCACCACTATAGAAGTCATCAGCAAGTGAAGCTTCCATGGTGACCACCTATACTAGCTTTAAAAAACTGTTGACATGAACTGTAAAATCTATAAAACTGAAATCAGTGCTAAGAAAAAGGACACTGAGCAAATATTCTACTCAAATACCAGTAGTGCAGCTCTCATACTGCTTTCCCAGAGATTTTCGGGCAAATAAGGAAAAAAAAACGTGATAGCCAGAGAACTGGTAGATAAAAGTTTAGCCTTCTGAAGTTAATTAAAAAAAGCCAAAGGGAATTTTATAGTAGTGTAGAAACCACAGATGAAAAGAAAGCACTCCCATTTATTTCAACAAATGGGAGGAGAGAGCACACAGACCATTCAGGCTGGAATAAAAGAGCTACACAGTGCCAGAAGCAGAGATGTTTGACTTACGATAAAGAACAAAGTGTAACTTTGCAAAGTTTAGTAAACACACAGAATTAGTTCTTCAGAAAGAAAATTGGGACAAACTATGAACTTAAAGCTTGTAATGCAACCAGCTAATTGAAATTCAGGGTAGTCAAGCACGTGGCATGATAAAAAGGACAAGTGTCATGCTTAATATAACAATTTATGAGGAATTAATATGAGAATACTTTAATCCACATTCTACATTCCAGTACATTTTCCAGTTGTTGATGCATATAATCTCCTTCTCTTTGTTATATCAACCAATTATGCTTCACCATGCATATTAGCCCAACCAGTACTGTCCCATCCCTCAAAGCTTTATTCACAAAGATCAGTGAAAGGATATTTTGGATCAAGACAGCAACAACATCCAAAATTTATCTCCATAAAATGTCCTTTCAAAAGACTTTCCCCCAGCTGAGAATGAGCTCAGTGTTTATTACTCAGCCACAGATACTCATCTTGAAGAATGCAGTTAAGTGTAATGGTATTTCACTTTTTAATCTTCCAGCCACTTAATCAATTCACCTGACTTTTAGGTAAATCCTCAGCTAGTAAACCCTCCTACCCAACCCTTCCAGGGCAGGATCTACAGCTTCACATTTCCTACATTTGTATTTTTCTTCAGCCAAAGAAGGTTATCTAAATCTCCAGTACTAATTCCTTGCTGGGCAAAGAGAACACATTAGTCTGACCTGAATAGTTATGACATTACAACACAGAGTTAACTGAAAGGTTCAAAGTCCACAGTAGCTGAAATATTTTCCTGCAAAAGGTAATATTGCAGAAAACCAGCAGATTTTTTGGTTGTGGAATAGCAATTTCAGATGATGCTATGAAGCAATTCTAGTTGAAAGAAAGATCCATTTCTTTATAATGCTGCTCATAATGAGCTTAAGTTACTTACTGCATGTTCAGAGTGCTGCACTGTAGAATTTTATACTGCAATTCAAGTGACCATAGCATTGTGGTGCTAAAGAAAACACATTTATACTGTTAAGCACCAATTATCAGGATAATATTACTAGTTCTTTAATATACCCTCAACACAAAGTCTGCTTAGAAACATGAGTGTACTTTGCAAAAAGAAAAAAAGTGAATTTTTTGCTTTAGGTCACTCATCTTTTGAATAATAAACCTTGAGAATACATTTCAGGGAAACTCAAGTGCTACAAGTTTTTAGGGGTAATTTTAATTTCCTTCTCATTGCATCTCATGAACTTTAAAATTCAAGTACTGTTTTCACAGAATGGCTTTTGGGGTTCACCCTAAACACACATAATTTATTATGACACTGTTCTGAGAAAGACTACACATGTGTATCCCCATATCAGGGTGGTAGAATGGACTAACTTACACCTACACTTAAACTACCTACAGCACTGAACTACACGCACAGTGGTGGCAATTTTTTGGTGAAATCATCTTGTCCCCTGAAGGTTTTGATGAGGCAAGAGTTCTCCCTGTGCATCTTGTGCATCCATATTTCTCAGAAGTACTTGGGCTCAATAAAAGTGTCTTTTCCAATTAAAAACACCACAATGACCTTAAACAAAACTAGGAAAACTAGAACCATGCAGCAGGAATACAATGCAGTAGTAATGGTGTTCAGGCCATATCTATATAGTGACAGATTTGATGCAATATTTGCGTGTAAAATTTTTGAATAGTTGCTTGAATAAAATCTCTGTGAGAGTCTTATTTTGCAACAAGAACAATATATATTTCCTCAATTATTTAATTTGCATTAATAGCCACTTCCTTTTAATAATTTCTTGTATCTAAAGTAGAATCTTGAGTGCTCTGCTCTATTTTCTTGCTAAAAAACTGCTGATGGACAAACAGTAACATGAGCAGTGGTGCCTAGATATGCATCATTAGATTTTTCCTTATATGTAGCAGTTGAAAAGTTCATTTTTTTTTGCATTGAAAAAGTCAATGTGCAACAGGAAAAAATGGAAAGGACTAAAATTAAAAATTTAAATGAAATTACTGCTGGGAATTTTCTTAGATTTTGAACTTGATTAAACATAGGTAGATTTCCATTCTGCAAAGGGTTTACCTTCAGTACAAGTGTCATATGCTTTCCAGCTTTCAACATATATGCAAATAAACAAAACTTAACATGGAGAGTGAGCAGAACCCCTTAAGATTTACAAAAGGGTGATATTTTATGAGCCTGAAATCATGCAATATCTTCCACCTCACACATAAAACACTCAGGACAAACAACTAACTGAAGTACAGCAGAAGTCTTCAGTATTAAAAGAACCAAGACTGAAGCTTTCTGTATTTTTATCTGCAGGACCAGTGTTCAAGCTCATCATCAAAGTTTTGCTTGAAGAGCAACAACTTTTAAGCCAAGTGCTCTAGAAGAATCTAATACAGAATCCCACTGAACTATGTCATAAGATACAGTCCTGAATATTTTGTGCACTGGACATCGGTCCTTATCTGCCTGTGTAATCCAAAATTTACTACATCATCTATTTTATCCTATCCAGAAATGGGAAAGGTAAAGGCAAAGGAAGGATGGCAGTTTTCATGGTGCTGCTGGGTAGTGACAAGATACATTTTGTAGTTCTGTTTCACTGTTAAATATCTCTGTGATCCATTGTTTTTCTTAAAGATAAAATACAAAGCAAGGAAGTCTTGATACATTACTTTCAATCTTACAAAGTTACTATGATTAAGATTCCTCTCAGGACACACTTTCTTGGATTTTTAAGTCAGATACAGCTTGCAGACTTCACTGCATGAGAATAAAAACTAAAACAAGAAAACACTGTAAAGCTGGTTATAGATACTGCAGAAAGGATTCCTCACTATTGAATTAGAATATGAAGTAACCCTACTATCATGTCACAGAGCTGTTTTATGGATCTGTCCTCACTTGGTGTAGTGCTCAAACACAGGAAAGGCAAATGTATCAAACTTCCAGTCTGGTCAATCAGTCAGTGTTCTACATGAAACTTGTTGCCTACCTGGCATTTTTCTTACTAGCCTTAGTGATCCTTTCTTGCTCCTAGACTCCCAAAGGCTCTTTGTACCAAATCCCCAGTGAAACACTTGGTGAAGAGGCCTATATTGGTGTAACTGGTTCCTCTACATGTTTTTATTTAGAAGTTACTTTCGTTAACCAAATCACTACTCCTAAGTGAGCAAAGCTTTTTCTTCATTCATTAAGCAAAAAAAAAAAAAAAAAAAAAAAAAAAATCCTCAAGTATACTGAAAATCAAACCACTCACCATATGCTTCACAAACATCTAATTGCTCAGAAGAAAAATTCAGGCCATTGGCTGTGGTAGTAAACAGAGGACACCTCTGCCCCTCAGCAGTAGTTTCCCTTTTTTAAGGGCTGTTCCTTCTACCCATAATGAGAACTCTGATCTACATTGTAACGACTTGTGCATTTGCAATTTAGTTGTCTTGCTTGAAATGAACTGTTTCCATAAGATATTTGATAGGATTATTTTCTTCCTTCCAATTTCCACACAAGCTGTAACAGTGCACAGCTGGGTCAACAAAGCCAAGAACATACTTTGACCTACTGATTATAAGAACAGCTGCCAAGTTTAGTGCATAGGAAGAAAACAAACAATTTAACTGAAGCTGGAAAATTGTCCTTTCAGCTTCACGCTTTAGGTTAAAGTAATTGTGCCCTAAATCCACAGCTATTGAAAGTGTCTACTATTTCTACTCTGGATTACAATTCTACAGTAACAGATCTAGAAATCTGTGTCAAAACTTTTCTATTTGTTAATATTTAATTTTCAATGATGAAAAATAAAATAAGTCCATGATTTCATAAAAGCATTTTCAAAGATTCTACAAAAAATGCTGAACTGTTCCATCGATGCAAGAGTTATAGTTAAGTGTCTCAGAAGCTTACCTACACCAATAAATATAGTGGTCACTTGGTGGTGCTGGAGGAGACTAAAAAACAACAAAAAACCAAAAATCAAGTGGACTAGCTGCTCTAACAATTGCTTTGGTTTAGACCCTTTTGACTGTCAAACCTGCCTTTTACATGCTATGAACTCTGAACTGTCATGTAGCTTTCATAATCTAGAATGTAACCATATATTATATTTCTATTCAAGGATAATAAATGAAGACATGGAATAATGCAAGCAGAAATACCTTCTTATAGTGAGACTTTATTTCACCTATAAAGCCATCAAGACCTTACGATTAACAGACCTCTGTTCCTAGAGCAACACAGGGGAAATATTAAGTCTTTTTTTTCAACATAGAACTGAGTTCTAATTTCAGATGCATCCAGCTGTGCTGAAATGAAACTCATTTTAATAAGTGGTCAAAATTACAGCAGAAAGTCATAAGCTGATTTTTTGCAAAGAAGCAAATGGAGTTACATTAAAAATTCTACATAATTATCCACACGAGATTAAGTTCTGGACAAATTACAAAAAGCTAATAGTCCTTGCAGGAGATGTGCTATAAAGAAATAATGAGAAAAATACTTGTTTTAAGTCCACTGTTTTATATAGGGGAATTAATTTACAAAGATGAGTAACCAGCAGTTGTCCAACAGTTATCCAACTCAGGACAATGTTTCCAGAGTAAAGCAACCAATAAAGTCCCAGAAATAAAAATGTCAGTACATAAATGCAACACACGGCACCCAAGGATCCCTTCAAATAACTGTTTATAAACAGGTTTTATGAAAGTAGAGTGGCTCAAAGTTTTCCAACGTTGTTCCTCACTCAAAAATAGTAGATGCCTCAATATCTGGCACTAATATTTTGATTTTGATGAACTTTCTCAGATCAAAGAAATCTGCCTATGTCCTTACCAGCAGCTGTGGGATGTAGATTTCTATTCACTCCAGCCAGCATCAGAACTTGCATTCTGCTCATCTGGAAGAAGAGCCTCCTGATGAACCTTTAAGTTCTTAACCACACATAGCTGAGAACCTGGTAACTTGGGAGCTTAGTTTTTAGGGCTTCTAGTTTATCATTCTTTAGGACTTCTTTTTATGCTGTTTTGGGAATCCCAATATAGTTCAATGCTCTTCTGGGAAAGAAGAGCTTTGTTTTCTCTCGTGTAAAGTATTAAAAAAATAAAATGAAATATTTTCCTTTTTGAGGACAATGTGAATTCAGCCCTTTTGTTTTTGAACTGGGAATACTTAAAATACTTTATTCAAGTGGAAACAGGCCTCAATCCAGCTTAGGACAATTAGATAATAAGCCAAGAAACTTCATTTCAGGAAAGGTAAGTCACACTAGAGGCAGGACAGATTTTTGTCCTAAAGGCACATTGATGCAGCCACAAAAAGCTGCAGATGATTAGCAATAGCAGAACCAACTGAAGCTGCTTTATTAGAGTTGTGCAAAAATACAGCAGAAAAATCTTTCAGGCATTACTAAGATGTGGTCAAAGAAAACTGACAGACATAAAGGACATGCTCCCTGTTAAGCAAGATGGGGTCATAAACATTCAGATCATCCATGGATAAACAGGGTCACAGAAGACAGATAGCAAAGATGAAATGCAGTAATGAAAATAATAAAAACCAACAGAAAACATGAGATTGAGGTTGGTGATAAATTGGAAGATTCAAGAGAAGGACATGTGCTTAGTTATGATTATCAGTTAGTTAATACCTGAAATAATGTACCGTTGATGAGACATTTTATTTTACAAATATTTACAGATCCCATTTTGCTTACTGCTATGTAAGATACAAAAGAAATCATAAATTTGTTGAAAGCATGCAAGTTATACAAGAAAATAAAGCCCCTTCCCTCTCTTTCTCAACAGTTCCATGTTCTCAACTTCCCCAAACTTTGTGCTCTGGGATTTGCTAACACTAGAAAAATGGGGAACATTTCAACTATTTCATAAGCATTTGAACTAGGGAACAGACTTTCAACCTTTTGCCTGACAACTTGAATACTTTTAACTAGGAATTTACCTTATATTGAAATCACTGCATGAAAATTTACTGAGAGGGGAAAGGCCATGCAGGTGGCTGCCACTGTCTCTATTTGTTTTCACAGATTCTGCTGTATTTTCATTACTGCCAATGTCAGCAGCTGACAGAATCCTGATCCTGAAATAAGTTACAAATAACATTAAAACTCACTCTAACTTTAATAGTTACATTTTTCAAGAAGGGCACTTTAAAGATCATCATCACAATCAAGTAACCATTTGGGAGAGTGTGCCTAGGGGGAATAAATCTCATGACTCCATTGATCCCAGCTTTCTTTAAAGCCTATTCTCCCTAATTAGTGCTGAAGAATGCTGAATTGACTTCCACTAGATTCATCTTTTGCATGCAATTATGAAGGTACACATGTCCTTGAAATAGAAAAGTAGAAAAACTAGAAAAAAATGAGAGTTTTTTGTGTAGACTAACTTATAAATCACAGCTTTCTTGGTGGCACATCTGATGTTGAAATTCTGTAATGATTTACAGTATTGCAACTTATATCAACATATGTTTTATTCCTTTGTGCTCTGGAGATAAACAACTGTAGAGATGCCACTTCTGTTACAAATGTTACAGCTTATGTAAGACTTAATTATATAAGAAATTGGGGTGTGCTGTATTTTGGTACTGAGGTGTGATACTGCACTTAAATCAGCACAGTGATATTATTAAAAAATGTTGAAACAAGTGGATGCTGCCATGTGCAGCTAATTAGTATTGTTATAATTAAGCTAAGAAAAAGCTACTAAACAGCTTTGCCAGGTGTATTACATATCAAATTACAAAACAGTCAACATTCCTAGCACATGACTTGCACCAATAAATATGGTAAATGCAGCCTTCCTACAGTGATACCCTAATTCTAATAAAAAGTTCCTGACACAAGCACCTTTACAGCTAGAGTAAAATTTTTAAATAGTGATGTTGATAGAGTGAGAGCAAAATGCTCAATTTCTCTATCCAAAGACAGTTTTGAAGATTTCTCCCTTGCGGAGAAATCTGACTCATCAAAACAAATCCATCACATGTAAACAAAGGTCTCCTGGAGACAGCAGACTGAGCATTATACTCTTTGGTTTTTTACACATAGGTAATTTTACTTGTTGGTTTAAATAATTTAAATGAATTCATACAAGTAGGCTTGGAAAAATTATTTATAAAGCTTTCTTTAAAAAAAAATGGCTCACTTCCTAAAGTATTTGAAAGTTGGTCATGCTCCAAATTTCAAGACTATTAGTCAGCTACAATGACTACTTCTAGTAGTCATCAGCAAGTAAAACCTCAAATTATTTCCCACTGTAAATAGGGGGAAAATAGTTGGGTTTGATCTGATTAGCATTGGATCTTAAAGAAAAGCAGTGAATAACTCAAAATTAGTATCTCCAAAGTTATTCACCTGATTCTAAGAGATACTCCTCTTTGAGTAAGGGACACTTGATATCTTTAACCCTCCAATACACATCCAAGGCAGCATATTAAGCTAAAACTGTCTTGAAGCCTGCCATGCTTCTGGAACAGATGGGCATAAAAATCATCTTCTGCAGTTTCCTTGTGTTTTTTATTGAAGACATAAATGTCAGACTTAAGCAGACTGATTCATTATGAAGACTACCAAGTTTTTCAAATAACAGCAAAGACAAGTAGCACAGTTGGGCAGGCTACCTTCAGGTCTCTGCAAGCTCTCTCCTTTTAAGAAGCACATCAGGCAGGTAGGATTTTCTCAGGCATGTACACATTTAAGTTCCAGGTTCTACAGACTTGGATAATGGCTAGAGCAGCAGGTGCAGAGAGTCCTTCATAGGCTCAGTGTCACACAAGAAGAACCTTCTCATGCAGTCCAATTCACACTACTCTTGTATAACAGTGGCATCACCAGTTTATGTCAGTCCATATATTACAGAGAAAATTTAGCTGCTCAGATGGCACATACAGTGCTCTGCAAAAGCTACATTTCAAAGTACTGTTCAGTCTCAATTTAATCTTTAAACCCTTCCTGCTCTTCAGACAGATCTCTGTCTAAAGCAACTCCACATCCACGTTCATGACACTATTTCAGATTATACAGGCTGACTAAAAAATATCATTTTACACACATCTTTTTACAGCTCAGTGAATATGATACTCAAACTGAAGAGATATTGATATGACTGTTTCTGCAATGCTTCTGACTTACTTTAATCATGGAGTGACATACAGAACTCCTGGCTCACCTGACTGGATACCTGTACTAAATGATGAAGTTATTGTGTATAAAAACTTTCTATGTACAACTTCAGCAGGCCAGGATTAGACAGAGCTATTACATACCATCTAATATTATAACCTGAATCCTGAAAAGTAGTTATTTCCATGAGAAGTATCTTGCTTATCCAGCTCCATGAATAGTCTAGCAGTCAGGCCAAGCTATGCAGTGTTTAAATTAGTTTCTATGACTTCGATATATAACTGATCTGGTGCTTCTGTCAAGCCCTCTGCACAGAGGACCATGCTTGAAGAGATATTACTGCACTGCAACTCTTTACCTATGGGACACAGTCCTGAAAAATTCTGCAGGCTCCAATAACAACTGTATTTCTACATGTAGTTATACATGAAAAAGTTGGTACAATTGGAATACAGTATCATTAAAGACCCCTTTTAAAATTCTGCTGGCCACACTATTGTTGATACAGGCCAGGATGTCATTGGCCTTACTGTAAGTGAATTATTCTCTGGATTGAAATAGTTTCATGTCTTGTCTTAAAGAATGCTGCATAAAAAAGGGCCATGCAGAAAAATATCATTAGAAATGCCCAAAGCATAATAAACTTGTTCTCAGAGGTCAGATGTTCAGGACTAGAGTACAGTGGAATAACATCTATAAGACTTCATTTGTCTAGCAAAAATGCAGCATAAATTCTGTTTAAGTGGTTCTAGTTCTGGTGTTAGCTTGTGTGAAGTTAAGTCACTTCTCTGACTGTATCTGAATGCTAACATCAGGCTAGAAGAAGCTTGTGACCATCAGTCTCAAAAGTATGTGTATTTTCATTCATCATCTCAATTCAAAAAATCTTTATTCATGTTTTCATACCTTCTGAGTAAGCCATTAGACCGCATATAAAAGTGTTTTTTCCCAATCCACCCCTTATCACAAAATATGAATAGGCAAAACAGATCCTGAATGCAAGCCAGTTCCACAATTTCTCATGTTAGCTCAGGTCTGTTCAGGGGAATAGTTTAATAGAAGCTCAAGAATATCAGTTTACTTCAGCACACAGTGATCTTCTATTCTGGGATCTGTGTATTCACTAGCTTTCCACCTTTGCAACATATTACATAGCTACTTAAAGTAATCTGAATCCACAATTCACAACGAATTGAAAGCAGCAAATTCTTTTCAGCCTCAGCTTTCCAATATGATCTTTCTCATTTTACAGGAAACTGCAAAATATTATTTCTGTTGTGTCTTAAGGTAAAATACCATGGAAAATTAAAATAGTTAACAACCACTCCAATTTAAAAAGGCAAGTGTAAAATTTTCAGGTGTTCAAAAAATTTCAGAGCAACAGCTAAATTTTAAACCTAATCAGTTTACAGGACTTTAGGGTGTGTTTACATGTTTACATCAATTCATTTACAGGATGCAAAAAGTCATTTATTATAGGTAACACCATTTCTATTAGGCCTTCAGAAGAGGTTTCTCCCTGTTTATTAGAATACTTCAGAAAAGCATTTTGCATTAATTTGACAATTGCAAACCAGTTTTTTGGGGCATACCTTAGTTCATGGGTCAAGATACCCTCCTATCATCCTAGGAAACACTTAACTAATAGTTTCCAGGTACCAGCTCAAGGTGTTTTCTAATTTTAGTTCTAAGGGCCCAAATTCTCCTTTATACTCTGTGAGTTAAGACCAAGCATAGTGTACTAAATGTAATAGCATTAGAGCAAAGACTAGGGTGCCCAGTTCTAAGTAACAAAAGCCATTGTAAAATTTTAATCCTAAATGGTTTTAGGTCCAAAATTCTGTGGTGGAGGTAGAGCTGAGCTCTCTGTTCTTTACAGCATTATTCTAATCAAATCTGTCATCTAATGTGATCTCACAGGATCCTTTAGTAGGTAGTTTAGAGTAACTGGCTGACATGCATTTCTTCTTCCAATAGAAAAACTGAGCATTACATCTATATTGTTTTAAATTAAATTTTCTAAGCAAAACTAGCAAATTCCAATTAAATCATTGTACATCTACAAAGTATAGTCTACTTACTTTATTTTCTGATCTAGTATCTCAGTCAAATTCTTCCCTGAAGACATGCAATCCTTATCCTGAATGCATCAAACAAGAGCTACAACTGCAAAAACACTCTATACCAAAAGCCATGCTGACATTATGAAAGGGCAAGAACTTAAAATTCTAGTGCCTGTGCACAGCCTGCATGCAGCTATGGCACTCTGCATAAAATGTATATGTATGATCTCCACATTTATGAATACCACCTGCATCACTCTGATGTTATATGTAACAATATGGCTGAGAAGACAGGACATTGCTACTCAATTTTGTCAGCCTGTAGCCTGTACTTCACAGCAACTGGTAGGTAGTAGCCTTCAGACACAGATGATTTTTATATCTTTTTGAACATACCATAAGGAAAAAAAAAGTCTTCTGAGAAATGAATAATAAACAATGTCTTCTGGGAAAACATAAAATAAATTATAAAAAATCTGGTTAGTAGAATACTTCAGAAAAGCATTTTCCATTAATTTGACAAGATGTGATTATATTCAATGTTTGGAAAATATGATGCCTTAGGTTTTTTGCTTTTATATTTTTCAAATTCTGTGCTGCTTTAGTGTGTAGTTCTGAGCTTCATATTAAGGGATTGTAAGCTCTCTTCACAGAGTAGCTAGGCAAAACAATTCCTTTCCTAGCTGGGGACCGAGGAAAACCAATCCAAATTTGATGCCCAAGAGCATAAAAAATGTTGCACATAAATAACTGAAGAGAGAAAACAAGAAGGATGGGACTTCATAACCTAAAGTTATAATTGAGCAATTAACTCCAATATGCAAATGGACTAGAACTCACAAATGTGAGAGAACTCATGACTGGTCTCCCATCTTGGCCGGGCTCCTGTACTGTCCAAGGTGTGTCCATTGAGGCCTTTTAATAACTACCTACTTTATTCTTTAACTACATCTAGCCTCTGTTCTAGGTCAGCCTTGACAAGGCATCACATGAACTATAAAAAGTATTATATGGTACAGGTTCAGTCTGTTTTACCTTTTCTCAGCAATACTGCAAGGATTGTGGCTATTTCAGTGAAACATATTTCAGCTCTATCCAGAGTGTGAGCTAATAAAGCAAGCTAAATCAAATGACATTTTCTCATTTTAGTGGAGATTGGCAGAATTCTCTTGTTGCAGAGCAGTGAGGTGTATATAGAGGGACTACACACCCTCTTCTCTGTCACCCCTTCCCCCTCAGCTGTTGAAATCCACTATAAGCAGCAGTTTTCTTTTTCACCACGTTATGGCATTTCACACTTGAGTCATTCCCCACACCGCTTATAGCTCAGAATAAACTCATCAATTTTCACATGGGAAAATTGAACGCACAGCTACACCATTCATCAGGAACACCATTCATTCACTGGTTCTCCCAAATAGACTTTTACCTAACTACTCCAACTGAGCAAAGTGATCCAACAATTGAGAAAAAAAATTTAAAATCCCTAGACGCAGATAATATTCCGATCCATACTGGCAAGATTCCTCATAGTTTTACCTCAAGTAGAACACAGCAATTGCATGGATTACTAAAGCAGTTTTGATTTTCTAGATTTCAGATTATTGTCATGATGCATCGAAATTTTCATCTGTACAGTGGATAGCGATATTAACATTTCTACATTATTCCTAATAGTTATTCTAGAAACTAATATTGAAGACTAATTCCTTGATATTTAAATGCTCTTTTGATACCTACTGCACTACAGAGTTACTACTGCTAAATGCAAACAGGATTTTATGAAAGGACTCCCTGAAGCACTAGAATTCTAAGTCTATATAAATATTATTCAAATAGTTTTATGAAGTATTTGGTGTGTTTCACAGACTTTCTGGCAAGGGCTTCAAGCCTCTGCTTCCCCATGTCTGTTGCTGAGAAACACAGAGCCCAGTTTTCAAGCTTTTATAGCACAGTTGCAAGCACTACCTTTATATAAAACCAGCTTGGCATATCCTGTATGCCATACCCATCAGGCTTGCAAGAAAGCACATTTCTCTTTCTACAGAAAGAGAACATGTGTTCAATATCCAAATTAGTATACACAAAATGCATATATGTCTGTAAAAAACACTGCCTGTTTTTAAGTCTAGCAAGCAAAAGAAATTAAAATGTAAATTTTATAAGTCTGGCTTTACTTTATCTGAGGAAGCACATTTCTGTGATAGCCCTGAGGCATTGATGATTATGTCAATTTATTCTTCACTCCTCCATATAAAGATTGACCTTTCCCTCCTAACCAGTAAGAGTTAAATTACATAAAGACCATATATTTTCAAGGAAAGCATTTAATGGAAATAGTCTGTCCAATAGCAGCCTACCCAAACAGCTGAAATCCAGTAAATATTAGGAGAACAAAATATCTGGTAGTCCTTAATTAGCTATTTTAAATTTGATTACACAGAGACTTTCTAGTATTTCTTTTAGATCATATTCTAGCTTGTTAAATTTAAGTAATTGATATTATAAACTGACTTTACTCTCTGATACATCAGCTTAGATGTGTATATATCAATACATGAGTAATAATAAATTTGAAGGCCTACACAAGTGAAAAACATATGGAAATCTAAAAAATCTAACTTTACAGAACTCTCATCACTTATTGTGTGATGTGCTTGGAAGTCTGACTTTTATCTTTTATTATCAATATTATCTTATACTGACAAATATCCCTCAAGAACACAAATTATGTGGGGGTTTTGTGGTAGATATACCATCTTGGTTCACTCAGTCTGGGCTAGCTCTAGCATGATCCTGTGAAGCATTTCTACCCTAAGTGCAGTGTGGATAACAGATCCATGGCATCACATATTTTACAGATCCATCTTGTCTAACTATATTATTTGTTAATGGAAACACCTGAAGGGCCTCCATATATGATTTTTTATGTGCCATTAATAGAGGGACCTTACATTTGCATTGATATTAACTAGAACTATAAAGAAACATTGTTGGTCCTCCTATTTACACATGAAATAGGAACAGCTACCTTGACTTTCTTTTCTAAAGCAGTCTCTTAATAAGGCTTTAATAAAGATATTCCCATGCTTCCTGCCTCCCAGTCTGTGGCTGCAGTATTATAGCTCTCTGTCTCCTGGGAGATCTATAGAAAAGGAGTCCCTTTTGGTGCCCAGCCATCACACCAAAACAGCCTATGAGCCGAAATAGCTGTATCAAGAAAGACACACTCGTAAGATGAGTGTGAAATAATCACTTACTATGGAGTCTCCTCCATAAAACTAGTAAAAATTAGTGCTTAGGGTCACCTCTAGTCCATTAGTCTTTGCAATTTTTCTGGAACTAAATTCTCATGAACCTTGTCCCCTTGGAAAGAAAAAATGTTTGAAGATAAATGCAACCACAAAAATTGAGTGCATCAACTTTTGTAAGTGGTACCGGTACTTTTGGTTTTTTTCTCCCGTTTGTTCTTTTGAAAAAGTCGTCTTCACCTTTACCCATTTACCCTAGGAAATCAGTTTTCAGGCTCATGCACACCTTTTCTTAATGTTTATTTAAGATCAGGTTTTCCCTTTTGCACTGCCAAAGGCACGTGATCCTCAGAAAAAGTTGAACACTAAAAAAAATTTTTAAATTTATTTAAAGTAAGTGCTTTTCTTCCACATAAATATGCAGTTCAAAGTTACTTAACCACAAGAAATTTTCCTCCAAGCACTGCTTTTATGAAGTGTACATAATTGATAACTTTTTAAAATTTTGCACATAAATAAGCACTGAGTACTTGCTCAATTCTCCTGTTATCTGAGTATATATCTACTCATATATATAGTTATATTCATATACATGAAACAGAAATACTCCAAACTGCCCCAGAACAAACAGGAAAAACACTGACTTGTTTTCCTTCTTTACACTTAAAGATGTCTGAAGGAAAGCAATTGAACATCCCGGTTTCACTATCTATATAATCTATTTGAGGTCCTGTCAATATCTAACTCCTCATACCTTTTAATTACTATAATGACAGGTTGTTGTTTTTAATTTTTTTTCTGTAGAGAATCCACAAATCAAAATATGTGCAAAGCACAAGGTATGAGGAAATGGATAAGCAGGTAAAGTAAAGCAGGGTAACAAAACTGTGTGGTCACAGTATTGACAGAGAAATAAATAAAATTGTCTGTATTTAGCAGTTCATCTGAGAACACATTATCTGCACACTGTACAGCTGTATTAAATGTTAATTTGGAAGCCTTTGAAAGCAAGCATGGCATCTGAAGCTGAAAATCTATCATCATGGTTGGTGAGCTTTTCACCTATAAGGTTTTTGACCAATAACACAAGATATAACCTGCATCCACTGAACTTCAGATAAGCCAGTGCTTTGGTAAGAATATGAACTAGTTCAAGTTGAGAAAATTACAGACACAAGCAGTTAACCAATTTGTTCCTGCATATCATATCAGGATACAAACTTAAATGAGCTTTGAAGATGCAATCCTGGCAAGTCAACAAAGACCAGAACTATGATATGTTCCTATAATTTCAGAAAATGCCATAATTTCTCTATTACCCCCATTTCAGAAATGCCATCATTTCTCTATTACTTATGCACGCTACCCCCACGTGGCACACATGGACTGACTTGATGCAATTACCATGTGTCACATTTTATTTGTAAACCCTTACTTAAATACAATTGTTGCTACTTTCCAGTATTGCAACAACAGAACTATCAGAACAAGAAATTCCAGCCTCAGTTTAGAAGTACAATATTTATTCAAATACACTACACCTATCTGTGCTGATAGACAGATGCTATAGACAGAAGACAAAAGATGGCATTCAGTGAGAGAAAAAAAACACCCTGCAGAGGTTCTGGTCAATTAAATTTCTCTAGATCTTTAGCTTCAGCTTATTGAATTGTCCTTTAAGTTATCCTCAGACCAACAAAAATATTCAACATACTAATACCTGCTTTTTATTATAACTCTTAACAGCATTAATATGATAGCATCATGTTACTACTCAGTGTTATCACTGAGCACAATTCAAGCAGTCCACTTCTGCCAAAATTCCATCTCCACTACTGTAATCCACTGCATAGCCATGGTCTCTGGCCAGTTCTTGGTCTGCAGGTTACAGTCTCCTTTCACCTTTCCTTAACTACGCTCATGTAAATCATCAATAAGCTATGTCTTGTCACCCCAGCAGCAGCTTCTTTCCAGTTCTGACTAAATATTTAAGTGCCACTTGTTTCATAGCAATATCAAGTTATAGAAGCAGAAAAAGGCTTCTGTAATAAGCTATCTTGTCCAGCTTATTTGAAATTTCAAGATATAAAATATTCAATGGACACCAATTACCAGTACATGCAATTTAATCACTTAAAAAAATGACAATCTACATTACAAAAGTGCTTTCTTGAAATACATCCTTTAACCTAATGCATCAATAGCCTAGCAATCCCAATAAATATTCTATTTTGAAGGAAATATTCAATTATAATGAAAATATTAGTACCTTAAAATGAGGACACTCCAAATAGGGTTGCAGCCAGCTTGCCACAGAGCGTGCAGGGTTATAATACAGCATTTGCCTGTACCCTTGCAGTGTTGCCCTGTCTCTGTCCTGCATGGCAGCCTTTACTACCCCATGAGGCATTTACAACATACATGTTGCATTCACACACAGACAAGAGCAATCAAACCTGTTACTTGTTAGGAAGCATCAAACCTTTACCTCCTTGCCCATCTGACAGGATGGCTGCTGAGCTCACTACTCACACCTTAACCTTCAGCTGGGCTCATTTATTTCCCAGGAGACACATTCAGAAAACTGAGAGTTACAGGAACAGTAGCAGGTTAGCAGAGCTTGCCTGGGGGAGGGGAAATTCCAAACCAAGAAAAGCTTCTCAAAAAAGGTTTATAGCTTTCCAAGCTTACATGTAGACTAAACAAGGACAAGCCTAATAAAATTAATTGCTTCACAATAGCAAGCTTTGTGTTTACATTCTGAAAATACTGTAAGCTGTATCTGCTTAAAACAATATTGAATGGTCAGGTGGTTTGCAGTTTTAAAGCATGTTAGCATAATCAGCCTTAAATTAAAACAGATGGGAACGACAGATATGTTAAGGTTATTAAAGACCTCTAAAGGATAGAGTTAAATAAGGTTACCTAATCCATCTTAGAAGGGTATTATGAATTGCATCACTTAAGCAAGAATAGCATTCTTGTATCTATTTTTGATTTTACAAGACTAAATGAAATTTAGCCAATGGCATGCACATAATACATGTCTACTTGTCTCAGTTTTTGAGTGAAAAAACAGGATATTTCCTGATAAGGAAAGGCAGATCTTTTAACAATGAAGATGATAATTCTCCTTATGTTGCAGTTCCTAGTGAATGCTCACCAATGAGCACAATATATCAGCAAATCAAAAATCAGCATATAGTATCTATTTAGGGAGAATGAGAATTCTACCACTAAACCCCTTAAATATTGTGGTACAGACTTCTCAGATGTTATTTTAAACAGAACCCAAAAACCCCCGAGCCCTTCAAAGCTTACAGCACATTGCTATTTTTTCCTGTGTAAAGTGTGTAATACAAATATAAGTTAACAATCTTGTCTTCATACATGCAACAGCTATTAACTTGCCTTTTAAGGGCTTGTTCTTGCTACCACAGCTATGATAAAAATACCTCATTTTCTGGTATACACAACTGGAGTGGGAACCTCGCCTATTCTGTACCAATACCATGTTTTCTTCCTGTGAAACTTGTTTCCGCTCAGTAAAGAGTTTTCAACAAGCAGCTAAACTAGCTTAAATCTTTCTAGTCATATACAAATGAGGTGGAAACCATGGTTAAGAGCCTGCTTACATCAGAGGGAGAAAAACCTCAACCCACATGAGGTAAATTCCTAGCAGCAGGCCATCGTGTAAAGGCAGCTTCTGCACCTTCTCTGTGGAAGACAACAGGCTGCTCAGAAACCCAGCCAGGAACCAGTGTTAAACACGAGGAGAGGTGCCAGAACCAGCTTCCAGGCAGAGAAAGGGTTTATGCATCCTGTTTGGGTTTTGGTATTAATATTCTGAGACTTGGTGTTAATATGATGAGACTTGTCAAAGCTACAATGCTATCTCAGTATGTAAAAAAGCCATATAATATCCTTTTTTTAACCTTCCCTGCCCCCATCTCTACAAATCCCAAACTAACAAATGCCAGTTTCCAAGGTTAACTGGAGACTGGGTAACAGCACTGGTTCCCAGAATCACTTTTCTGAATTTAGATGCCTATATTGAAGAAAATCCCATTTTGCAAACAGCTTAGAAATTATTTTCATGATTTCCAACATCAAGGTCAAAGGTACATGGACAGTTTAATCAAGCTGGAGCACCTAACATCTAAAGTTCTGTTACTGTAAACTAAATTTTGAAAGTGTGACTGAGGCTTTTCAAAATCTTTCAATGTCTCTATTTTTGAAAGTAAATGACCTAACACCTATTTTTAATATACAATTTGCTAATAATTTTGACATCTTTATTACTTTTGCTGCACCAGAAAATACAAAGTGATCAGGAATCAACTGGTCTACTTCATGGCCTTTGTAAGATTAAACTCAGCATTTTTTTCAGCTGCAAATTACATTCAACTATTTAAAGAGAGCTACATCATTGAAGTTTTCCTTGTGCATTTATGTATAATAACAGAGCTGCGCTAGGTCAACCTTCTCCTACTGAAATGTTCTGCTAGATTTTTCCAGCTGCAAGGCTCGCAATATCTGGGCACATTCTAACCATCCACCAGGATTTAAACTAACTGAACTGAAATCTAACAGCAGTATAATTCACTAAGACTAAATTCAATCAACACCCAGAAGGAAAGGGGATTAGAATTAGCATTCTAAATCTGGTAGAACACATATACACTTTCATTTCTATTCAGTAGAGAAAGTTGCAGCGGAGAATACAAAGTAGAATCTTTGCTAGTGACAAAACACATAATTCCAAGGCAAATATATTATGTGAAATTAAAATGCATAGCTCAGATAAATCAGCATCTATAGAACCAGAAGAAAATTTAGACTCATTAGTCTCATTAAAGCGATCAAACGTCAAGACAAAAGAAGAGCTTTATCTATAAAAGCCCTCCAATATATCTTAATATAGAGAAAGCTAGTATATTAATCTCACTACACTGCTATTTTTCACTATTCTACTTAAAGGTGTTTTTCAAGCAGTTTCATATATGGTAGGTGTTTTGGCACAGGTATTTTTTAGGCATGACAGATATATATCTGTTTGTATGTACCTTAAACTGACTTCTAAGTGACTTCTGGCAAGTTATACCAGAGTTCCTCATGGAGTTTCCTTAAACAAGAACAGTGTCTTTTCTAAAATGTGTCTTTAGAAAATGAATCTAAATGGTTTCATGTAAAGTGGCCTTATTTATTATTTTTTAAGAAATATTTTGGAGTACAGCATGAAGAAGTGAAGACAATGTTGTAATCATAAGAGATCTTGGAAGAACACAGGAAATATGTCTCAAGTCACAAGAAAAGCATTACAGAAACAAAAAAAACCCCATGTGCCACAATTTAATTTTCTTGCATTATTAAATAAAAATCTCAACATTAAAAAAAAAAGATCAGCTACTTACCTTTGCCAAACAGGTCAAGTTAATAATGAGTGTGCAATAACCCCAGTCTTCGCACCACCTTTACAGTGCATTTTTGTTTGTTTTCATGAACTGAAAATTCTTTTTTAAGATAGAAAGCAAGACTGTCAAGTGTCATATGATTCTAGAAGCTCTGACTGTTACAAAGCCAATTGCTTCCAGTGAAAGCAAGAGTAATCAAAATTAGCAGGTTACCGAGTTGAAACAATCACTGATAAGTAAATGTTTCAAATATTCAATGTAGTCAATATTCCACTATTTTCCTTGAAAAATGTTATGTTCTACTGGAAGGACACTTGAAAAATACCTGTTAGTGTGTTAACAGGCTAAAAGCTACTGACATTGACATGCTGCTGTTATCTGAGGCATTAGTCCTACAGCAAACTCAATTCTGCATAGAACAAGCCCTGATTGCAGATCTGGGGCACTCCCAGAGCTAGGAGGGACAGAGGCAGTGGGGCTTCAAGAAAGCACAGTCAGATTTATCTGCAACTAATGGAGAATTAGTTGCCTCCTTTCTCTGCATAGCCATCACTTTCAAACTCATTCCCACAAAGAAATTTATCTCCTGTACCCTAAGGCTACCAAATACTGAGTTCTTAGTAGTGTAGTTCTTAAATGGCGAGTTCTTCTCAATAATCCTCATTTATTTTCATAGCACCTACTATTCAAACAGGTAAATAACTAGTGGAACTAGCATCCTGCTACTAAATACAGTTTTTCTGTATATTATTCATGGAACCCAACCTCAAAGCACATGATGTACTAGCAGTCAGATTTCAACACTGCTGGAATGCAAAGCCTTGACCAGAAGTCAGTGTTAGTATCCTATGTGTCGAAATGACAAATGTCAGAAAAAAACAGCAGCTGCTTAAAGAATGAATAAAAAGTACAGCTATGAGATTAAAGAAAAACCCTCGGAGGTGCTCACATCCTCAGGGGATTGGTATTTTCTCCAATCTCAGTGAGATCTTTAGTACATTCAAGTAAAACATACGGGCCTATGAAAGGCCACACTATAGAAAGCAAAACTGACAAAGATTTTAATCTCCATTAGAAAAGCTTAAGAGCACAACATCCGTTTATTTAATAACATATCCCACAGTTTTACAAAGTCTCAATAAAGACGGCTTTCAGAGTCTACCAGGCAATTTGGAAGGCTGCTAGGACATTATGATAGCATTCAATATTTTAGTTCATATTGACAATGGCACACACAGCTTTGAATAATATTATCGTGCCAGTTTCCAGTTGTTCATTATTTCCCCCTGCTATTAGTCACAGCTGAGTACTGTAAGGCAGAAGGCAAGCAGCTGTCTAGGGGAGAAGTAACATCAGTCTTCACTGCCTACTTCAAACTTGACAGAGTCTTGGAAGCAATTGCAAACTTGTCTCTGAGAGAAAAAGGAGAAAAGAGTCTGGAAAAGAATGTTACACAATAGTAAAACTGTGTAAATAGAAAATCAGAAGCATCTTTACCTCTCGATTCACAACTCATGAAAGTGGCAGAAGTGCCAGACCTGACACTTCCTCTCCTCCCAGCCTTGCTTCTGCTGTATGAGTTTTCCCTTACCACTGAGAAGCCTTGGGTCAATCTAGATAAAAATGCCCTGGAGTTAACAAGGAATGTAACAGCAGAATGGGCAACTACAGGAACAGCAGATAAGACTACTTACAGCACTTTGCCCTGGTTAAGAATACATTGGCAGAAAAGTAGTTGAGGTTTGTGGCCAGTTGTGTTGAAATACCATTTATACTACAGTAGACACTTGGCATTTCTTTCACCCAGAACTGTATTTCCTTCTCAGCAATGTCTTAAACTGGGAGTTCCTAGGAGACAGGTGATGTTCAAAAGGGATAAATGAAAGCAGTATATAATATGCAATGATTTCTTCTATTTATTTCTATTGTTAAACTGAAGTGGACTACCTGAGGCAAACAGGATTGCAAACTGTGCTTCTCTGCAGATGCTACAGCAGATTCCAAGACTTAAAGGTAATTTTTTATCCTATCACATCTAATGAGAAAATATTTTACCCTGTCATTTGAAACCTTGTTGCCTCCAACCTCATTGTTGATTGTACCCTGACAATGTAACTCCAAGACCCTACTCCCAAGTGCAAAGCAGACTAACTTGGTTACAGCAGAATGACTGTAACAGAAATTTCAGTGAAGAGTTGGAGAATCTCCAGTTAAGCCGCACGCATGCAGAAAAATCTGAAAATACCTACTCTGAGTGCTATTACAGAGTCTTTTCACTCATCAGTTGGTTTTCGAAAGGTCACTTTTACATTTCTTGTAGTAAATGTAGCTATAACTATAATTTATTTTGGCATCTAGCTGGTATTTGGTGGGCTTGATATTTTTACACATACTGTATACTTCAAAAACTTCACTGAAACAGTTCACTGTTTCCTTAAAAATGAAAATATTAAAGATGTAAGACTCTCTGAAGAAATACAAGTTCTGTTCCTCTGCCAAAGTTGATAGAGTTTCCATGAAAAGCAAACTCCCCTCCAGCCTTGCACTAATAAAACTGTGCAAATAACTCCAGCTCATATTCCACTCCACAAGGATTCAGCTGCTTCATAATAAATGGGTTACACTCTAATTCTTGTGCCCTGCCCAACAGCACTAGGTAGGGGGGTTACATTGAGATCAATTTTGTGGCCAGCTTCTATCTTAATTTATGAGCCAAGCAGAGTTTGAATTTTCACTAACTTGACACAGCAAAACAGGTTAGTATTCTGCTAATTTTCTCTCACTTCTCTCAAAAGCTCAGGAGCCACAGGCACCAAAAAATCACTACCATCATTAATCAGCTAGTTCTTAAAGCACACTTGCCAGAGAAAATACAACTAGTTCATAGTAGCAAAATGAAACTCCATCTTTATCCAGGGTGAAGACAATCTAGGTCTTATTCTAACTTCCATTATTTCTTGACATATTACAGCAATTTTGTCAATACTAAGTTTTTATTAATGCGAAGATTGGTCATGTTCTGTGCAAGATGGTTTTTATATTTGAATTACTGCATTTTGGTAAGCATACAATTAGTGTTATTTTAGTTGACTCTGCTTTCCTTAATCCAATATTACGAAAGCAATAAAAGACTTGGAAAAAGACTAGGAGAGACACTGAAGCTGTTCTTCTCCTCAGTAGTAAGCATGAAACACTCATTTGTTTTGTTGGTTTTTCAAAGAAAAGACATCTTGACCATGTTCTCAACCCAACTCAAGTCTTCTATCACTAATTCTATTCAGTACTGAAATGAAAACTCACAGAAATAGTTTCTCAATGAGTAACTTAAATAAAATATATGAAAGTTGAGTAGGTGATAATCTACCAGGGCCAGCAAACTAAAAGCTTAGTATAGAATAAATTTAAATTTCATGCATAAAAATCTTCTCCTTTTAAGAAAAAATAAGACTCTATTCAATGTCATAAGCAATGTAATTAGGGAGGTGTGCTAAAAAGGAATAAGGTAAAAATCACACATCCACATAATTTGAAAAATCTTGAAACAGGAGGAACTGGGCAGAAACAAGCCTGCCTTATTCACACTACAGAATTAACTTTTAGGAGGAACAAGATTTTTAATCATGCCTACAATTCAGCCCCAAGGTCCAGAGCTTCTGTGGCTTGAAAACAAGATTTCACAGCTATTGGTGCTCCAAAGCTTGTGTTTTATTGGGTAGATATTACAGCAAACAGTTGGATCATTTCCATGAGGAAAAAATATTGCCAAGTTAAATGCTCTGCTTTATGGTAGAGTATAACAGGTGTTTTATTCTAACACTATAGCAACATTCACTAAGTTCTCACTGAGAAATTCAATTTCTCTAGGGCTTAAGGTATTCAACTGTTGCTTAAAAATACCAAAAGTCACTTCCCTCACCTTGCAGAAAGTAAAGGATACAGTTAGATTATAGAAATTGGTGTGGCTCTTTATCTCAAAAGATATCTGTATGCTGTATTTCTCCATATTTAAATCTCTCACAATCTTAGCCCCCCCCCCCCCCCCCCCCCACTGAACTACTAGATTAAAATGCTTAAAAAATAGAACATTATTGCTTTCTAACAGAAACCAATTCTTTAGTTTTGGCACATTACTGCAAAAGAAACTGTCAAAAGGTTGACAAGAGAAAAAAGGATGTAAAACAAAGCAGTATTGGAACTTTTCTAGGAATTAAGTTAAAATACTCTTCAAAACAAGCCTTGATTGTTTTTTATAGCTATTATCATACCTAGTAATAGTCATCAACCCCTTCCACTCTAGTTATGAGGCCTGTATTAAAATTTTTAAGGGGGAAGTGTGAAACATTAAGAATTAATCATTAGCACCCCAAGAAAAGCCAAGAATAAACGTTTTTGTATCTTCTCATGCTTTTGATAATAACAAACTTTTTGCAACTGCACACACAGAAACAATCCTATGTTGATCAGCATTTTGTTCACAATTGAAGTAAATTGTGGGGTTAGAGAAGTAAGACTATGGAATGGAGAAAGAAGGCCTTGTGCAGGAGAGGGGGTACGTCCTGCAGGGGTGGGCAGGAACCTTCTTAAGGACTGGCAGAGGATTGTGTGGGTGTTGCAGGTGGGAAGAGGCCATGGTGGGATTCCTAAAGTGAGGAGATGGCTTTTGGGCAGGCTTGCTGTCCTGTGAGATGTGAACTGCCAGTGAACAGTGCAACCTCCTCCCAGGGTGACACATGCTTGTGAGCAGCTTCTGCTTGCTGTGGAACCAGTGAGGCTGCAGTAGTGCTCAGAGGCTGAGGGTCTCCTCTGAAGCAGAATTTTGGGCCTGTGGAGAAAGTACTCACTGCATGGTGTAAGGAAAGGTTTCCACAGGAAAGGTGCAGAGCACTTAAATGCCTTCCACAGGAAGGGTGCTCACCAGATGGTGTTTGCCAGCAAAGTGCCTTGTATAAACATTTGGGTGGGCTTGCAGTCTATGGACAAGGGATCAGGGGTAGGGGGCTGGCAGGGAACAGATGAATGGATTTGTCCAGAAGGAGAAGATGCCTTTGAAGGTGACAGGGTCACCTTCACAGGAAGTGTGCTGTGGCAGCATGGGTCCATGGGCTAAGGGATTGAGGAAAGCTTGTGGGCTTGTGAGCAGTGAGTTGCTGGGGGAAGGACAGCCTTGTGAAAGACTTGCACATGCGTGTGTGCAGCTGCCATATGGTGTGAAGGTGGTGGGGGTGGCAGGAGAGCGCACTGATGCTATTCATGGACTGAGTGCCTCATGTTTTGGTGGGCTTGTCTTCCAAGAGAGGACCTGTTATGTGGGGGAGCCCTTACCCATGAGTGGAGCGCCTCGTGTTTGGAGCAGGCTTCCAGTCTTGGGAAATGTGGTTGTTTGGAAAGCAGAAGCCACCACTGAGTGGGAGAGAAAGTCATGAGAAAGGACTGGGGATATGTAGGGAGGAGCCTTGTCTAGGGGTGACGGGGGATTGTGAGGCAAGACATGGTGGGCAAAAGCTTGCTGTGGTGATTGTGAGCAAAGTGCATCCTTTAGGGCAAGCTTGTAGCTGTGCAAAAAGGCACATTCTGTGGGACAAGGAGGAAGCCTTATTCTGGAGTGACCACCCCTTTTGGGCAACTTCCATTTGCAGTGTGGGCCTTGTAGGCAACAACAGTGTGATGAGTGCAGTGATTTATGTTTTAGGGAGTCTCATCTTGAAAAAAGGCCATTCCAGCAAGTGGGCATGGGTGCCTGCGAGTGGCAGACGCCTGCAACAACGAGTTGCATGAGGGATGACTTGAACTTCTGCACATGACCTTCTTAGTTTACTACCCACCTCCCTTCCCCACATTTTAGGTTCATTTACAGGGACAAAAAACCAAACTTAGATAAAGTTAAAATCATGTGTTATCTTACCATCTATAGACTTTTTTGGTGCTATTTTTCTTAGCTGGCTCCTTAACGCTTAAACTGACCACCTTTCTTTGGAAATACTTGATACCCACTTTAAAACAAATTCACAGAAGACTGCTGTAGCCCAGTTCAGATTTCAGCTTCTACTCTGACTATTCTCTTCCAGCTCCCTGCTTTAGAGCACATGCTTTTTGGACTATTACACTTTAACATGTAATTTCTCTTTCCCATCCTTCTCTATTATTGTCTAGCAGAGACACAAGCTATCCAATGCCCAGCCAGCTCATATCCCCTCTCAACACCTACCTGTTTCCAGTCACCTCAGTTCAGCAGGGTTTTTTGTTTGCTGTTGTCTTAATGCCCAATCCAGATGGAAGTAGAAGGATCAAGCAGTGCAGTTAGGTTTTGCAGGGTGATTCTATGAAGCTGCAAGTGCTTGGGATGCCTGGAAGGCTCTACTGGTGTTCTGTAGCTGGCTACAGTTCCCAGGTTAGGAATCCCTGACGTTTTTCTGTCTAACGCTGGTGTTCTTTTTAGAATTTGGACTGAGGCTAGTATGGGTTATAATTTAACTTGATTGGTATGAAGCTACTTTCATTCCAAATACTGCTGGCTGCACCAAGCATACTGTTATACTTGGGGAGCTCAGAGACAGGGTAAAGGTGACTGATAGTGTCCAAATTTTTTTGTTTGCTGTAGAGGAAATAGATGGTGAGCAAAAGTTGAAATGAAGAGACGGAGGAAAATCTGAGAAGTGAGTATGGTACTCTAACACCTAAATAGTGTATACTTGAGATGTAGGTTATAGACTCAACCTTCTGAAAACCTACCAAGAGTAATAGCACTAGAGGAATTATTATGAAGTGTCTTCATGCTGAATGTTGCAATTCATAACTGTATGGATTGATTGGTTTTGAGAGATACTGTGTGTGCTGTCATTGCAGTAAAATATAATATTGTTTCAAATTAATTTATTTCTTATGGCTATTTGGGATTTTCTTAGGCATAATTAAGATGTTGGTGCTTGGCTGCAGCAGCAGGTAAAGATGGGATTCGTCACCTGTTGCAATCACTGATTTTTAAGTTTCAGTGAGCACTATTTGAAAGACTTCTCTTTGCTGGGCTATTACTCAGCTATGCTGTGTTTGTAGACCTAAATCCTGAAATGCAGATACTGGCCCAGTTTATTGAACAAGAAAAGTGCCCTGTGAGGTGTTAAACTTGATTCTGCCTGGTGTGGTGCACTCTGGACTGCTGTGATTTTGGCGCTGCTAAATTTTTATTCCATCGAAACCAGGTTTGTCTTTAAATACCTCAAGGTAGTGCTTCTGGGAGCTGTGATTGCTATGGTAATCCTGCTCATGCAGTAGGCTTGTGAATACACCTACACTTGGGCAACTTCAGTGGCTGCAGATATAGTTGGTGACACAGCAGTCAGTAGGAAGAGTTGCAATTGTTTTGTTTAGCATGGATTTTTAAAAACTGGAACAGATTGCTTTCACCATCCAGAGATTTTTATCTGAAAAGGAGCTGAGTGAACAATCTGTTGCCTACATTATACCCTAAAGTTTTCACTGGGGGAGGTAGAAAGTTGTAAGCCAGCCTTAGAGGTCTGATCTTACCTGCTGTGAATGACTCATTTGGGAACCATGGCAAAGTGGAGCTTATGTAAAGGAGATATTGCTGCCATCAGCCATCCTGTCTTGGGTGAATGGTTCAGAAGTGAGGTCACTGTGTAGTGCTTCACACACAAGATGCCTTCCTACAGCCATCAATGATTTGCAACAAATACCCCTTCTTTGTGGCCCAGCATAAAAATACAGAAACAACATAATCTTTCCTGGAGCTAGGATGAAGCATAAATTACAGAGGGCACCTTATAAACATGTTTGAGGCAATTTAGACATTTCTGCAATCTTTTAAGTGTCTCTTCTTCTCAAAGCAGAACGTTTTTGTAATTCTGTTTTGCTACAATTTTTACTTTACTTTTGGTAAGAAAATAGCCTCTCTCAGTAGCTGTTTTGGTTTTGGTGATACTGAACAAATTTAAGAATTTTAAATTGTTACCAAAGAAGTTTAAAATAATCCCTTCTGAGTTGGGTAATGTACATTTAGATATCTTTACTTTGCAGTAGTATAGCTTCCATAGAAAGCTGCATTTGGGCATCTCCTGTTTTAACTGAAGGGTCTATTGTGTTCTGTCCTGCCTAATCTTTTAGTAATAGTTGGATGAAAAGGATGATTACCCTCAAATGTATACTTTCATCTTGACAAATGTACTTTCAGCTTGACTTTTTCATACCACCAGTAGTGACTCTTCTAAAGAGCAATAACTCTTTAGAGTTAGCAAAGCACTGTAACAAAGTTTTTGCCAGCCTGACCTTTCAGCATGTAAAAGATTGCAGGAGCCAACAGAAAACCAAATGAGGGACAAAATTTGGTGTTCATAGTTACAATTGTTTGTGCTTGATTAAAGGTATTTACACTGCAATTAAATAATATTTTGGTATAAATTTCATAACAGAAAGGAAAGATTCAGCGATGTGTTATAATTACAGATCAAATCTCTGGAATGTGTTTAGTTGCCTGCTTAGAAAGCAATGGACTCTGCCTATGTCTCCAGATTACTTCTCTTGCCTTTGCTAGTAGCTATTACAAGTAGCTGTAACGTGAACAGTAACAGCAGAGACAGTAAGAGTGTAAATGCGTGTAAAGCACACACCAATTTTACCTTTATGTTGTTGTCCCACTTTACCAGAATTCCTTTTGCTGTACATTGCTTTTGAAGAACTCTAAATCAGACATAATATTTGTTTAACAGCTGGAGTGCTATGTTTGCTGAGGTGTACCTAAAAATGGTGCAACAAGGTTCAGAGATATTTTGACTAACAACAGTGACTGGTGGCCACATATTTGAAGACAATTGGCCTTCTCACTATGAAAGATAAAGGTGACTTTGCTAGAAGCGCTTCTCTGCATAAAACTTTTCTATGGATGATGGATTAATCTTAAATGGTGTGTTGAAAATGTCCCATGAAAGAATGATAGGAGAATTTTTTGTGAATAATTACATTATAATTTTTCCATTTGTCCATCTTGATTCCATTTATCAGCTCCATTTTCTTTTTTTAGAAAACCAAGTGAGAATTCCATATTCAATTCTGTAAAGCATGTCCTGTAAAGCATAACTCACAATATAATTTGAGAACAGTGTCCTAAATTACTGTCTAATTCACAGCTGGCCTTATTATCCTCCAAATATTTTCCAGAGTGATTGTTGGCACAGAGCAAAACAAGATTAAGTGTTGTTCACAATGGGTTGCCTCAAAGTTGTTTTGATTTTTTCAGTGTGTTGTGTATTGTTTTCAAAGCCAAGCCCTGTGGTTTAGCCTCAGTTAGCAAGCCAGTGTAGGCACCTGCTCACCTGAAAGGTGGAGCTGAACCACTCTGTCACCCATAAAACAAAACAGTTTGTAGGACTTCTGGATGTAGTTTAATACCCCGAAACTCAGAGCAAGCAAAATTCTGGTAGGCTGAGATACTCTGTAATGTACATATTTATGCATGAGCAATTTGTTTCCATGAAACTCTTCCTGGGCAAGATTTTATCTGACATCAAGAAGCCTGAATGAAATTTTGAATGAAATGCAGTCATGTTCAAGGACAGAAATAGCAGGTGAAATATGGTAATGAAGTAAATGCATCTTCGTATGTTTTGGTTAGGAAAGTGTTTTTGATTTGAGTGTTTTATCCAGCACAACACTTAATTTAATAGATTCTCTTTAAAAGAAAACATTAAAGTTCCCTACGAGTAATGGAAAAGAAAAAAAAATTCATAACCTGTAGTACTAAAATTTGGAATATTTTATATAATTTGGACAATGAAAAAATATCAAAGCTTTGAGTCCAGCAAAAAGGGAAAGATCTTGTTAGCCTTTAGCAGGCTTTATCTATGCCCAGGTGTTTGCTTGTACTCCCTGCATAACTTTACACTTAGATAAATATAGTGATGTAATAGTTTATGGACCATATCTCAGACTGCCAAGGTAATTCACCTGGCTTGCACCCTGCTTTTGACCATCCAAGAATTTCTTGTCCTGGCAAAGGATGAACCACAGAAGATGAACCACAAGCCAAATCCATATTCTGATGGCAGCTGCTTATTTGACAGTCTTGACCTTCTCTCCCTGCCAAAGACCAAAATGAAGTAGTGAAGAGTTTTGCAATCTGTGCAGTAAGCATATCTCTTATGAAAATGTTCTGTAAATGTTCTGTACTGTACATACATAGCAGTTTGTGACATGATAGGAGAAAAACTGAGGTGCATTATTCTTATCTCCATAACTGACAATTTTAGCAGGAAGGTGGATTCCTTTTTATTACATTAAAGATGTTTTCACAATAAGGGAAGCTACCTACACAAAACTCTTGAGGTGGAGAGCCTGTAGGGAAGTTATGCACATCTGACAGTGGGATAACTAACATTAAAAACTTTCTGTTTAGACTAGAGTGTTATTCTGAAGCAGATTTTCAATTTGCTTCTAACCCAACAGAAATCCGTGTGACTATCAGTGTCTGAATTACACCATAAAATTGAAGCATTATTTTTAATCAGGATTATAATTAGATAGATTTCAGGGAAAGGGAAGTTGTGTTAATGAAGATGAGAAGAAGCTGGCCAAGGAAGTTGCTGCTGCTTTTCACCTAAGTCCATGCACTAATAATAATGGCTGATGAGGATATAAATCTAATTTCAAGCTGTGTCCAGGGATCTGGGATGTTCAGGATCAAGAATTTCTGCTGGAAACGTTTAGTAACTTTCCAGAGGGAAAAACAGTTCTAGGACAAAACATGGGGACAAACCTTAATCAAATGAGGTGCATAGGATAATCCCACTTTGTGGAAGGCACAGGTTGCTGTCCTAGGTGATGCAAAAATTGAAGGCAGGCAGCTTCTCTGTCTGTCTCGTCTTCTTTAGACCTCCTTTCCCTTAAAGACAGAAAGTCTGATTTATGCTTGAGCTTAGTGAGAAATTTTGGAATATAAAATACAAGACATGGCCTTGAAAGTTAATGTTTGACAGCATACCCAATTGCTTTGAGGATTATCATGAAAAATGACTTCTACTGAAATTCTTTGTAGCATTGTTTTTAAGCAGGAGTTTGTTAACTTTCCAGACATACTTTTCATATCCATCTGGCTTGTAATATTTTACTTGATAACACATACTGAAATGTTTGTCAGGCTTATTAGGATCTTGGTTGGTTAGTTTCAAACAACTACAACTAAATATTTATAAAGCTTGTTGCTGATAAAAAGGAAATGGTGCAATATACACACCACAATACTGCAGCTGCCTTGTTGGTCATCAGTTCCTTCTGTGCTTGGAAGTGAGCATTTCTTGAACATGCTGTAACTCATCGCTATTCTATATTGGTGCAAATTCCTGAAAGTCAAGCAAGCATGCTTTTCAAACAGAATCCTTGGCAACAAGAAGAAAGGGGAAAAAAAATCCAAAGGGCTTGTTTTTCTAAAGACTGACAGAGGCTACAAGTTGAGGGGTGAATCAAGTAAGCTGGATAATGTCCAGAAAGTGAGATTAAGAAGAAAGGAAAGAATCCTAGGCTCAGGCAGTAGAATGATAGAGTAATTTTCTAAGACTTAATAGTGTGACATCAGTGGGCCTTTTAGTTCTGTCTGCCAGTGTATTTATTTCCTTTCTAACTTAAGTTCAGTTTGTTTTACTTTTAATTCTGTTCCTAGCAAAAGCATGAGTCACCTCTTGCAAATAGATCCATGTTCCTGAACACAGTGCAAGTTTTTATACATGAACTGAACGGTTTTCAAAGTCGAGAGAATGCAAAACAAACAAGTTCTTTAGAATACACTTGAGCTGCTGTTGATCACTAAATAGTTGCAGACAGATCCTTTGCTGATGCAAATGGGTATGACTTCCATTGATTCCAAGAGGGCTGTGTTGAGCCTTTACAATACAATAAGGTACTGGGTAGAGAGCTGTTACCATTCCACAATCAGGTTTTGTTGAATAGAAGTCTTGCAAAGTTTTCTCCTGAGGCCCTATAGAACTGCTTGTAGCAGGCTTCAATAAATGCTGCTGAATGAAGGAAATAGTTTTAATTTTCCTCTGCTCAGTAAGAATTTTCAGCCTGGTCAGTACTACCAGTCACTTGAAATGAGGTTCTTCATTTACTGGAGCATCCCTGAAGTTCTAGAGCACCAGAACCCTAAAAAAAGCTCTATTTCCTGAACTTTTACTCCCAGGTCCAGCATGAAGAGTCAATAGCTAGTATCAGCTCAGAAGAGTTGGAACAGGAGACATCCAGCTCTAGGACTGAAGACAAAACAAGTATTAGATTCTTTATGCATGTGTTGGCAGCTAACTGCTTTGTGGTAGAATGGTCAGAGTTAAAAATTTGCTGTTGATAAAGAAGACATCATATTACTGTTGCCTGGGATGGAGATGCGTTGTCAGTTTCTTAAGAAGGAATAAAAGGATGTAAAGAAAACTTTATAGTAAATATATTTCCTTCTATTGAAAAATCAGGTGTTTAAAGCTCAATAATTTTTTTGGCTTGGCCAATATACAGAATTTTATTCTATTACATGATCATGTTTTTCCCATATGTGCATCATTTGGGATATATGGTACGTATATTTGGAAGAGTGTCAAACTTAAACATGTCATTCATTATTTATTTTAATATATTTTGCTTTCACCTACATATAAGTAATAAAAATCCAACAGTCTTCTAATGCTATAATATTGATTTACATATACTAATTTTAGGGTTTACTATATAGTATCAGTTTCCCTGTATTTTAGTTGAAAACTAAAATGATGAGTAAAATGACAGTGGAGGAAACCTTCTTGCTCCCTCACCTTTCTCTTGTGCACAGGTATTTACAGCAAGAAAATGACAGATATTTTCTTTTACTGATGTTAACTTTCATGCTCTTAAATATTTAATTTACTTTCTTGAATGATGACTCTGAAATCAAAACCTGTGGGTAAGTACAGATGTAAAGTGAGTTTACATAGACAGTCATTTTATCCTAATTCACTATTTATTTCCCTAATACTTCCTAGAAAATGCAAATTTGCAAGTGAGGGCTGGTAGTTTTGTACAAAGTGCTTCTTCCAAATTTAATTTTCTAAAACTATTTGTGCAGTGCTGCAAGTGGGTGGCACTGGTGGTATGTACTGCTGGTATTTTGCCTTGACCCTGCCAAAATTCATTCAAGCAATGATCTTTGAATACTCCTTTTCAAACCACATGACGGGCTTTGGCTTCTGCAAAGGTTGTGTTTATCCAAAACCACTCTTAAAATTGAGTCTAAAAAACCCCAAATGTTCTGTTTAGGATATCTAAAATCACCTTCTTGTGATTGTTTTGTTTTCTCATGCAGCCATTGGTGTGAGCTCAGGCTATGCTTCCAGTCTGAGTGATTAGTTGTAATGTCACTGTTCTCCTATCCTTGCTGACCACGTGTGTACATGCATCTATAAAGATATTTTTCCTTTTACTAATGCTTGATCCAGTGTAGTAATATAGTGAAAACTTTCTTTTAATAAGTGAAAGCTTCCTTTGCTGTATTTCATTGCAAGAGCATTTCAAGCACCAAAATGAAAATCAAAGTACTTAAAATCCAGCTGGGTTGCACTTGCCACAAGATATGTATTATTTGTTGTGATGACAGATTTGCAACAGAGATCTTGTGTAGCTGGGGAAGACTTAATAGGGCTTCATTGCTATCAAGAAATGAGATAAGTGTTCTTATCTTAGGGATTAATTCATTTCAATGTATTTACACATTGACAAAAGTATGATAAGTTTGGTTAAGCAGCAAAGCTGTGGAAAAACTTGCTGATCAATTAAAAATGCAGTAAAATAATAAAATACTGTGTCGCAAACATCTTTTTACTAAAAATCCTTCTTGGGATTTTTTCTCCCTTCTGAGGAGCTGAAGCCTCAGAAGCAAAAAGTAAACAACAGTTATCTGCTGCTGTGGAATGTAACAGGTAGATCCCTGATTAGTCTGGTGTAGATGTTTAGATTGACTGACCACTCATAGCAAGGCTGGCTTTCGCTCTCTGCCTGAGACAGATCTTTGTTGTTCATTCTTTTCTATTCTTAGCCAGCTGTCTGAAAAACCTTCTCCTTCTATTTCTTTTTAGTATAGTTTTAATATAACATATATCATAAAATAATAAATCAAGACTTCTGATCATGGAGTCAACATTCTCGTCTCTCCCTCACCCTGGAAACCCTTGTGACCGCGGTCACAATACTGTACTAGCTGCAAAGAATTTGATTGTTATATTGCTCTGTCTTCTGCAGACAAATGTGGTATCAAACCTCTGTGAAAGCATCTTTTTGAGACATTCTAAAGTTAAAAATAACAATTAAAATTATGGGTCTGTAACTCCACGCCCTTACTGGACTGTGGTTGTAGGAGGGCTCTTCACAGTACAACAAGGTTGATAGGGAAAAGAGGTGGTGACAGGTTATCTTTTATCATCTCAGGGATGACTGAATGCATTCCCCACCACACTCAGCATTAGAAAGGTTCCTTCTCCTGATGCTTGGCAGGTCAATGCAGTGAGGCAGCACTAAGTGACACTCTGCAGTGTGCTGAACCTTCTTTCCATTGGGCATGCTCACTTGTCCTTCAGAACAGGAACCTCAGCTCATCTTCCACTCTCTTTCCAAAGGATTCTGCTTCAGTCTGCGTAGGAGATACAAACACAACAGCTCACATAAGAAGTAAAGTATGTCAAAAGCAAAACATCCTGGTAAAATGTCAAACCCCGGAAGAAGATACATCTGTGTGTGTAGGTTGAAGTAAACAAAAAAAGACTTATATCCAACTGTGCCTTTAGTGCCTAGCTTGCTTGCCTCTTTCTTTTACTGAAACTGAATATCCACTGCAGTGCATTAGCTTTCCCGTTCAATGCAATTTGACTGGAGCTATGTCAACACTTGTGCCATAATTTTTTGTCCATTCTTTAAAGAAGCATTTGAAAGTAATTTCATAGGGATGAGCGACTTAAGTTGGTAGTTCAACATCTTCCCATGAATAAATTAGTGAATTTATTATGCAGTGAAATAAGGACCATAACGTGAATACTGAGGTGTCACAGTTAAATTCTACTTTTGCTCAGTTCCAGTTACAGGAGCAGGCTTTGTAGAAGAGTACTGAATAATGAGTTTGTGCTGGGGAATGCCCACAGCTGCCCAGCATTTGATGCACCGTCATATCTATTTCCTATTTCCCAGCTATAAGACTGCCTTTTATCTTGGCACATAAATATTTGGCAGACTTTCATTATTTATGTTTATCACAGCCCTTATGCTTTTGCATAAATCATTACGATTGGTTTTTAATGTGACCTAGATAAATAGAACCTCACTGTACGTTGTAAGAAATTTTAAGTTAGAATCCTGTTTCATGAATACCTGTATTCATAAGCTACACGAGTATAACATTGATGCTTGTCACACTCATTGCTTTCATGTTTCCAAAGACAAGTTTGGAAAGGTATGCATGAGAAACCTACTGCTGAGACCTGGGGTAGCAAGTTTCCCATAGCATTCCTAGAATAACAGAGGAAGAAATATGCAAATCACTTCAAACCCAGACATTTTGGACACAGCTTACAAATTAGTCTTTTTGGCATAAATCCTAGTTCAATAGCTTGATTATTCAACTGTAGTTTTGCACTCCTGCTACAAAAGGAAGGAATTTCAAGCACGTTGTTTGTGAGCTGCTTACAAGCCCTCCCCTATGAACCCTGGACCCTTTTCTTAACTGCAGCAAAGCAGGCTGAGAACATACCACAGAGCAGTGTGCTGGAATAGTTTTTAAATGTTAATGAATAATATGATTACTTTATTAGAGGACCCTTCTGTGATGTGTTTCCAGGCACTGTTCAGGAATGTATTTATGCACACAATGTTTTATTTGCTTAAGAGAACTAGTAATTTTTTTGATATCCTTTGACCTTCCCCTCACTCCCCCTTTTCAACTTTTCAAGTTGTTGATGTAAAACTTCTGTGAAACAAAGCAGGGTAACTGGCAGAGAACAGTGTTCTAATGTCTGCTATAAGTATTTCTGAAGAGTCACAATCTATTCTGTACCCAAATGATTAAGGAGATCGTGTCTATGCAACAGCATTAATCACTCCTTCAATTATGTCCCTGAACTGCTTCCAGAGTTCTGATATCTTATTTCTTCATCTCATATTACATGTGACAGGAATGAAAAGAGGCTGTAAAAAAGAAGTGGGCACTACTTCCTATTCTAGTTCCTGGTATACATAAAACCGCAGTCCTACTTCTATCTGGCATTAAAAATCTGGACAACATTCTACTTGTGCAGAGAATACTAAAACAGTGACAGGAATAATTCAGGCATTTTTCTTTAAGCAGGTTGTCAACTTGAAAAACTGTTCTGTAAATTAAAACAGCTCATCCAAGCAGCTGTAAATTGCATGACTAGCACTTACTCAGCAAATGACTTCCTGTGGACCTCACTGACCTTGTCAATATTGTGAGGGACATGGCTTCAGATTGAGAGAAATTGCTTTTGAATAGTTACTCTGAGAATGTACAAAAAATTAGCTCTGTAACAAAGAGGCATGAGATAACTTAAAAACACATGAGAATTTTTAAAGCATAGAAAGAACATACAAAATTTTCTATATATTCGGTGTTCCTGATCCAGAGCTTTCTTGCTTGTCTCACTATTTTTCGTTAAACTTGTAATTTTAATAATAGTTCTTTAAAAAAAACCAAAATTAAAAACAAAATAATCTCAGCTTGTTTGGAGGGAAGGTTATTCATTAGCTGTCATATTTATGTAAGAGCTTCCAGCTGTCAACTTAATTGGACTAACATGCAAAACAAAGCATTCTTAGCCCAAAGTTTTACTCCTGATGTCAGGTCAATTTCAAGCCAAGCTGAGTTTTTCTCAGAATCTAAATTATGTGTGTGTCATGGTTCCAGTTGGTAATATTGGTGAGATTTGCTGGTCTGCACTAGATTCCTTTGTGTACTTGTTTAACTTTAAGTAAATATTGCCTATTGAAAAGACATTTTTTCAAGGCATAACACTCATTTTTAGCTTTAAGATCCTGGATTCCGTGAAATTTATTCTTTCTTTTTTTTTTTTTTTTCTCCTAATAACTGTTTGTAGACAAAAATTTATCCAGGTAACTCAATAGACAATTAAAATAAGATTTGAACCCCTTTATTTTAAAACTTGTAAATATTTTTTCTCCCTTCATAATTTTTAATTTTTTTTTGCAATTCACCTCTACAAATTTCAGAACTGTGCTGTGAACTGTCTTGCTTCTTGACAGAAGTGATTTTATTTGCAATTTGAAAGATTTGCTGTCTCTTACCTATTGTTTCCTGAATATCTGCTGCAATGGCCTTGGTAGCAGGAATTATTTGGAAGTTGAACAGTACAGCTCAAGGAAGCACCGTTTGACTCAAGCAGTTTTGCTGTGTGCTATGTCCAGCTGTTGTGACTTGGGTAAGACAGCTCAATGCTGTTGCACACCCTGAAGTGTTCCTGGACTACAGAACTTGCAAGGAGTGTAGAACTTGCATTGTGGATCTTTTGCAGATTTTTTGACATTTCAAAATGAGATCTTTCAACCAGCACTTCCACTATGGTAATGTCCAGAATTTAAGGCTGTCAGGTGCTCTATAAATTCATATACTCTCTGTGCTAAAGGACTTAAAACTTAATTCACAAAATACCCAATTGCCTGTAAGAATCATTTCAATGGAACAAGAGAGAATGGAGAAAATAGCAATACAATAATCTTCTTAAGGAAACTATTAAGGCCTTGGATTTCATGGTCAGTTCACTTTCAATACAGGTGGGAAAAATCTCATGGAAGGAACTGATTTGGAAAACCAGTTCAATTCTAGGCTGTTCATTCCTGGCTGCACACACAAATACAGCTGATAACGTGCAGTATATTCTATCTGCAGGTAGCCATGTTTGCACTAAAAATTGAAACCTAATTTAATCTCCACCTCTAAAATAGAGAAATTGATAAAAGGGTAGTTAAACAGCCAGCCTAGGCTTATACTGCAGGGGAACATCAAAGGACAGAATTTCTTATGATCTGCATACGATTTGCAACACATTTTGCCCTTACCCTTATCTGAAACAAAACTAATAACATGACTTCCTACTGACTTCCTACATGACATTGTTTGGAAGAAAAGTATTAAATCAAAATTATTCATCACATCCGCCTTTAATTCATGTCTTCTTAGATACAGTAACCTGTATTGAAATTTAAGTAGAAAAATGTTCCACTACCTATGCTGCCAATTTAAAACAACTTATTATTACTGTGTAAGAATTGATTTCATAGCTGGCTTTGATGAGCAGTGCAAAAGTCTAGATTCCAATACCAAGTGTTCCTACATTGTGAATTTTCACACTTTGTGTTCAGATCTGCTTGCTTCTACAAATTAGCACAAGAATGGAGAAAGAAAAGCTGTGTCAAAGGCATTTTACTAAGGCATGTATCCTCATGGCAGGAAGTAAAGCAAGCTGATAGAAGAGACACTTAGCTGAATCAGAAGAGAAATTCTCAGGTGCCTTGTCTGTTGCAAAAACAAAAACAAAAACAAAAACAAAAACAAAAACAAAAACAAAAACAAAAACAAAACCAAAAACCTTCCAAGTGCTTTCATCTTTCTGGTTTGGTATTTTGTTGTTTGTTTGTTTGTTTGTTTGACAATTGTCATTAATCCACCACCAGAAAATCATATGAATAGTTTGTGGGCAGACTTGGGAAAGGTTAAGGCTTGTATCTTAGGAATAATAAGCCATGTATTTTAGGTATCTCAGCACTGTCATAATGCCACACCTCTGAATTTTACAAGACGTAGTCTGTTATAAAACTGTTAAAGTGCAGTTCTGTCCATATGTTACTCCTTATGTTATTTGGATAAAATTCTGGTAAATTCAGTAGCAGCAGCAGGCAGCTTATGAGTAGTGATTGCAGTACATATACCAGATTCCATAGGCTGTGGTCCTGGCTATTTTTTTTTTTTAAGCTGAATAAAATAATTCATTCTATGTATATTAAATGTTCAGTTACTTGGGATAAGACTGTGGAATTTCTTGCAATTCTAAATTTAATTCAACAAATGGAATCGTGCCAGTCATATAGCCCTGATTTCTGAAGCAGTTTAAGGATCTGTTTTCCGTGATGAACTTTGGACTTCATGAGCTACTTTTAGGGTTTGTGCCTATTTCTAAATAGAAACCAACCGTTTGTTGGCACTTTACAGAAAGTTACTGCTGACATCTAGTGGTGTTCTTCGAGAGTACTAAACCCTGACAGATAAGACACCAGGAGTAAGTGAAACTGCTAACCTGATACTTCGATGCTGCCTTTTCAAAATAATACAATGAGACACTTCCTGTTATAAGCAGCTTTCTTTGGTAGGGGTGGTGTGGAATATGCCAACAGCACCAGTTGCAGCTCTATGCTTTTGAAATTATCTTACTCTCTTTTACAGAAAATGTGATTCAATGCATTTCTCCTAACTTTCTTATAATAAAAGTACCTAAAATATTTCTTATAGTTCCATTATTAGGTCAGTTACTAAATAATGCACTACAAAAAAAAAAGTATTCTGGATCCATTATTTTTGCATCAATCTATTTGTATTTCAACTATTAGCCATAGTAAAGCAGTGACTAATATTTTCAGGTCTAAAAATCTCAAGGAATTTCAAGAAACCTAATTAGTAATTGCAAATACTATGCATTTTGCCAGATAGTACAATATGGGATCAAATCTGCTGTCTTTACTATCACCTATAGTTTCTCCAAATTAAAAACACTTTTTTATTTCAGTGCTTTTAATTTAAGGTTTTGGTTTGTTTGGATTTCCCCCCCCCCCCCAATACTGATAACACAAGGAATTCAAATCAGAAGAGATGCACTGTCTGTTTACAAAGTACAGTAAAGGAGATCACTTCCAAACTAGATTCTCAGCAGTTAGAGAATCTTCAATTATATAGTTTGGAGGATACAAATAACAGTTTTGAGACACTCTGGTTGATGATATATACACATGCATTTGTTTTCACTACAGGCACAGATATTAGGAATATAGATTTAAGATGCTGAACTTCAATTGAAGAGAAATTAATTCGGTTTATGTTCATGTTTGTGTAGATATATGACCCTGATTTTACAAAGCATTTCCCAGTGTGCTCAGGAGCTGGGATGAAGAACATAAAACCATACCTTGCTTGTGTGGTGTAATTAAAAGGAATCACTGATGTGAAGTCACTTTTAGACAACACAGCCTTGTGTACTTTATTTCCCCAATATGGGTTCTACTTTTTGCTTGATATAGCCATGCATCCTGAACTGAAGTAGTTTACTTAGGTATACTGAGACTTTATTCCTCACCTAAATTTCAGGATGTCTAAAACACTGGAATTATTAACTAGACAGACACATACAATGATATAATTATAATTGTGGACTTAATCTTTGGACAGTTAATACAAAATTCCCGATGAGTTGTGTTTATTAATTTGGGTAGTATTAGGGCAAGGATGCAAGAGGCTCCTACTGCTTAATAGATGACCTTCAGAAGGTCAGCCTCCATTGTAAATTTAAATTGTCAATGATCTTTGTGTGCAAGTCTTATTTTCACGTGTACATGATCAGAAACAGTATAAACATGGGAGAACAACATTGTAAAGAAATTGCACTAAGGTTAAAGCAATCAAAAAAGGCAGTATTCCAAAGGGAAGGGCTCCAGGGAAGCTGGAACATAAACATGGTGTTTTGGCTAAATACATGTTCTGGGTTTACTTTCCTCATCTTCAGTAGTGATGTCAGGGCAATGAGCTTCAGGCAGGTGAAACCCACCAAACCTTTCTCAAATCTTTCAAGATTCATGCAAGACACATGCAGAAACTGCTGCTTCAGAAGGCTTCTAGACAGTCCAGAAAGCACTGCTTGGCAAGTTTCTCCTTTTTTTCCTCACTGTGTATTGCTTCTACAGACTGTAATGCTACAAAATTAATGTAACAGTTTTTCACAGAACTTTTTAATGCTCTTCTCATAATTTCCTCTTGCTGTCTGTCTCTTTACAGTTGCTTTCTCCTTAAGCAACTTCCAAACAAGTAGTCCTGCTTTCATCATCCAATAAGCAGAAGACAAGAATTGAAACCTTAACAAAAAATAATAAACTAAATCTGTGAATGGAGATTTTTTTTCAGGCTATCTTCACACACAGAAAAACATCAAAGTGCTAGTTTTTATTTGTTTTCTATTGATTAAATGACAAGAAGCCTATAAACTCATCTTTAAAAGACAGTTTCCAACCATGCATAATGTCAATGACATGACTGCAACCAATAGATCAATATGTTACATGTTTGCATTTTCCTTGTTTGAGAAACAGAATCCAGGGATTCTAAAATCTCCCATTCTTCTACTAAAAATATGTTTATTTTCCTGAAAAAGTAATGCCTCAATCTCTGTATTGCTGAGCAACCCAGCAATTCAGATAAGTGTGTAGTATAATATCTGTAAACCACAAGCAAGCTATCAGTTGACAGGGTGCAATGTCTTTCTTCATGTGACAATTTTTCTTATAATTTTTTGCCCTGTAGATATTATAGACAGGTCTATAACAAATTTTCTCATTGTGGGATGCTGCCATTGTCAATGTATGTTCTCACTCCTGCACTTTTCCTGTGCAATATTCTCTTTGCTTTTCAATTTGTACTGCAGGTTTGGGGCTCCTTACATTGTAGGTAGTGTTTTGTGCTCTGTGACAGTGGCCTGTGCAGAGGTTTGATAGATCCTTCTTATCTACACTGTCTGCAGAAGCAGGAAGCAGATCCCAATGACATGGATTGTCGTCACCTACAGGTTTTATTTGGCTGTGTTGCTTGGCAAGATTTTCCGCAGAACGTAAAATCATCTCTTGAAGAATATTTCTAACTCTCAGTACATTTTTTAAATTAACAATGATCAGTGAATGGTTGCATAATACAAGGTTTCAAATGGATATTAAAAACTAATTAGATTTAAGTAGTTTCTCTGGTGACCTTCAATCATCAGGTCATCTTGCATATTTCCTGTGTTATTAACAGTGAGTGATAAATCCTCACTTCTGGTAAATTAGGTCAGAATTCACCCAATGTAACCTAGATTGCTGTGGTGCAAGCTGCCAGTCTCAGATGGAATTTTTCTATATGGTCTGTTCTGAACCCTGGTCCTCAGGCTTCTTATGTTTCTGTGCCTGGGGTGGTCTCATTGCTGCAGAAAGGATCCATATTTTAAGGATTCTTTTATTTTTAAACTCTGTATCTCACTTTCTGTTGTTTGCATAAATGCACAACACACTGCAGGATTTCTTCTTGTCTTTACTGCCCATTTATATTATCCTCAAGCACCCCCTGATACTTTAGAAAATAGAAACCCTACAGATAACCAGTTTCCAATGTTACAGGCATGCTGCTTTAGTTGTGCTAAACAGAGTGGTGACTCACACTTCCTTAACATTGTTCTGCAGTTTTACTTTCCCTAATGCAAATTAGTCTGAACGTTATGCTGTTATTCCATTAAATTCTCCACTGGGTCAAAATTGCAGCCAAGTTACTGGCACATTAGGTAATTAAATCCACTTATCAGGATGATTAATGGAGAACAGCAGAGCTATTACCATGCAGGGCAACATATTTATATGCAAATACCTATTTGTATTTACAAACGTTTCCAAATTTATTTTGTATGCTCAAAGCAATAAGCTGTAGGCGAGAAGAAACTGACCTCAAGGAATGCATTTTGTGCAATACAGTAAAAAAATTGTAATAGTCTCTAGCTTCAACACACTGAATCAGGCCCAGTGACTCACAATTTGTTTTTAAAATATTTTCTTGAATTTCACAAATTTTAATAGATAAACTTCTGTCCATAATAGCAATATTTCCACTACTTGCATAAAGCTTGGTATAATAATTTAATGAAATTCTAAATGTGTATCAACTGTTAACCCTAGTACTTTATTTAGCCAGTTACAATAAGACTCACTTCTCTATTTTTTGTGCCCTTGTTCTGGCTAGGAGAAGGAATTGAAAGATATTGTTCCATGATTTATTTATAGATAAGAATTTTCACATTCTTAACTTAGAAAAACAACAGATGTTTAAGGTCTGCAGGTGAATTTGGCAATAATCTAACACACAGGACCTCATATCTCAATCTAGCAATATGATAGTTAAAGCCTGATATTTTTGCCAGCAGTTATGGTTGACCTTTCTTTTTTTTTTTCTTCTCTGTGAATGATTTTCTAACTCTGTTTGTCTTGCAAAGAGAAGGCTACAATGGCACTGTAGACAATGGACCTAAAAAAGTTGTTGACTGGATTGAAATAGCTTTTGTATTCACGTGGATTCAGAATGAAAAATAGAAATTTTAAACACCTGTAGAATCAAAGTTTTGTTCTAAGAACATTGAATCACGTTACTTCATCCTATACTTTAACTGAATTCATAATTTTTGAGTTACTTTTGTTACACTTAAGATTACACAGGTCACATTTACCACTACTAAAATAAAATCTAACATGAATGAGGAAGTTGAAATTATTTGATATTCTTCAAAAACTTTGTCCAAGTAGTCCTTCGCCAGATACTGGAATCTGATTTTATAAGGACTGTTACAATTTCTTTGGCTATCGTGCTTATCAACCTGGTAATTAAAATTGTATTATGTTGATTTTAGTAGTTAATAGAGGGCAAATTAAACAAAGTTTTTTGGGAGAAATGTGTGAATATCCTTGAATTCTTCACAATAAAACAGAGCATTGCCAAAATACCACACAGTTAGGTAGAATAGACAGAAGTAGGATCATCCCTGTGGAGTCCATGTAAACAATGATATTTCCAGAAGGCTCACCATCAATATTCACTGCATTTAAAAGCAAGCTCATGATTTGATGACTACCTTGTAAGGGAAGTTAGATGTGGCAACTTGTGTCTATGGCTGCTGTGATACACTTCAGAAACGTTTAATACCTGGCAGCTGAGAGTGTCTCCTTTCATTGGGCTGAAATTTGATAGGGTTTAAAATATACTTATTTTCATGATGAAAAAACAACCTAAAGAATAACTCATTGCCACTGTTTCCATATTTTCATGAGAGACATTAGAAAATAAGTGTGGACAAGACACGTGCTTGAGCCATTGGAAAAAACAATTTTGGATTTGAAGTCCGCTGTCAACACAGCCAAATTCCATCCTTGGAAATGAGGAATTGCAAAGTGTGGACTATCTGCTGGTTTCAAAGTTTTTCCTTTTGTGCATCTTACCTTCTGTGAGCTCAAAGGGAATCTGAACATTTAGGTCTTTGAAGCCACAGTGATTCCTCAGGAAATAAAAAAAAAAAAAAATCAATGAAAAAATATATTGGATAGAGATTTCAGTAAATGGAAAGTTGAAATACACATGTGGGTCTTTTAAATACAGGTTACCTTCAGATTCCAGAGATTACATTGCCTTAAAAACATAGTGGGAGAATATTTCTAAAAGTGGTAGGCTTGTCCTAATGTTTGCTCTTTGTGCTGCAAGCACGACTGTAAATCAAATGATAGAATTTCTACTTTATTATTAAAGTTTGCTGTATTCACAGTGAAACCACTTGGCATGGGAGCCACTGTACATGACCTGAACTGGGATATAGATTTCCTGTTGGAAATATACTGCAAAAACATGCATGGCAATGTGCCAGAAAAAGGGGGAACAACAAAAAAGGAAGGGATTCTGAAACCAGACAATTAAATACTGTGGGGAGAGGCTGATCAATAGAAACTATTGTAAATAAAAATATTTAATATGCATGCTTAATTGAGAAATCTGGATAAGAATAAGATTTCAGGAAGGCTGTCACCTTTTGGGGAGAATTCTTGGAGGTACAAAAATATTTCCACAACACAAGAACATCTAAGTCCCAAATTCTAGCTTCTTTACTACTTTCTTATGAAAAAAGGCTAAAATATTTAAGAGCAATAGTTATATATGCATTAATCCAGTGCTGCAAACATGAAGCATTGAGGGACCTCTTTCATAAAATAGTGGCATAATGAAGTGAAACATTTTGACCTTCTCTAACCCTGTCTAAAAGGTTAGCTTCAAAGTTAGTGACTTCTCCTTTGTCCGGCTCCAGGGTCCTCTTTTTGGGGTTGGAATTCCCTGGATAAAAAGTAAAGGCATTGACATAATATATGTGCTAGTATTGATCCATCCTTACTGGAGCCGTGGAAGATGCAGTTCCAAAACCTTTGAAACTGTCCCAATAAAGAGAGGAGAGGGAGTCTCCCCGAGCCCTGGATATTTTTGTAAGGCTAGAGTGTTGAAAAAGCCTTAGTGAAAATATTAACAGTTTCACCAGCATTAGATAGTTTTCCCCCATTGTGCCTGGGACAACTGTAGCTTCCTAATAGTCTCTTATGTGTATAGGGAAGAGAGGTTTGAGAAGCAATAAATTGTGAAGTAAGATCAAAGACCACATTTTAGCTGTAGTTATGAGTATGATGTAGGGAGAGATAAAATACCAGAGAGTATTGCTGTGCTGGAATAGTGATCTACAAAGGTTGTTAATTACTATGTTTCTTACCATCAGTGTGATCATCTATGTTCTAAAGCAGCAGAATTACAACACACAAAGCAAAAATCCTCTTCAGATTAACTTAATGTGACTTCAGCTGGCTGTCCTTCTGATCAAATGACCTTATCCTGACATAAGCACACTGGACAGCATGGAACAGAAATTTACTCTTCCCACACCAAGAAGAAAGGGAGGATCAAGGTTTAACTGTAAAATGGGAATGAAAGGCTTTAGACCCTTTCAACTCCAAAGCATCTTGGTTCTGGTCTCAGTCTGTGTCCCAACTCCAAGAATAAACATTAATTTATATCCATCAATTGCTGAAAGAATTCAGAGAACAGAAGTAGGAAGTAAGGGCCTAAACCTCATTGTTATCTAGCCCATCTCCCAGCCAGCGTCCTCCACAGCAAAAATGTTGCTAGTCCCAGATTTAGGATAGAAACCAGCACAAGCTCCCACCCTCCCCAGAGCTCCTGATGGGCAGGCAGTTAACACATTGCTGCAGGTTAGAATTTCAAACACCTCTAACTACAAATTAAAGCCCAACTTTATTCTTTTCTGGGTTAGTCTGCAGCTACCCACTCTTCACTTAAGAGGGGACAGCACAATTACTTAGAAGTGTCAGGTGACCTCAGCAGCTGAGGTGTCCTACATATAGCTGGATCAGTTCTGCAGAATATTCATGAATGCCAAAGTAGTTGAAACAATAGCATCCTGTCATGTCCAGAAAGTGGTACTGAGAAAGTCTCCTCCAGGAAACTGATGGTCACGTCCTTTGGAAAGTAGGGGCACGCAGATTCACAAACAGTATGAAGAGGACACACATCTGAAAGCTGTACCTGAAACTTTAACTTGGACTTTTAAAAACAATTTGTTGGTTTTGTTTTGTTTTTTTTTTTAAATATAAAATATTTTATTTTCTCTTTTAGGAATTAAATATATTATTATCTCACATAATCAAACTCCCTTTTAAAGGGAGTACTGTACATGGCCCTGTAGGAAACAGAGTTGCTGTTTCTACTTTAAAAACTGATATTCCTATGTCAGTCATCTGTTGGTCAGGATATTAGCTTTCGGGATATGCCCTTGAGGATTTTCAGACACTGGAAACAGCCAGGAATAAATTATATCCGAGTTTTAAATAGGATGGTGTGATCTGTGATAAATCTGAGCGTTACAATCGGTTTACTTGTGGTCAGCATCCACAAGCAGCAGCCCGACTGTGAGGTTAGGAGCTATTCCCAACCCTCAGCACCTCTGAAACCTTTCATCTCGGGAGGTTCGCTGCGGATGGGGGACCCGCGGCTGCCGCTGCCCGGGATGCTCATCCCGCCGGCCGCCGGAGCCGCCCCGCCGCTGCCCGCTTCCCTCGGAGCGCCTGGCCGCGCTTTCGCTTTCACTTCTGCCGGCTCTGGGCAGGGAGCTTCCTCACGCTTTTCGTGTGCAGAGGTGGGATGCTTCCAGACCCAAGGGGATAAAGCCCGCAGAGGTAAGTCGGTAAAATTCTTCACTTCATAATAATAAATGTGAATATTGAGGTGCAAAGGTAAAGCGCTGCTCAGGAGTTCGGGTGATTTCCTTGATCCTGGATTTTTCTTCACTTGCAAGTTAGCCAAGTCAGTGCCAGTTTTTAAAGTTCTTGCACATAATGTTAAAATTGTATTTCTTTCTTTTGCCCATCTGAAATGCTGTCCCTGAAGTTTGATAATGAGTGTGTGCTTTCTTCACTGGACCCCCAGACAAAGCTAAAACATCTAAAGCTGATTCCAGACTTCTTACAATGAAAAATCCAGGAAAAGGCAGCCCATTGGGCCTCGCTGGAAGTCAGCTAAAGAACCTGGCTTGTGATTGCGCAGTACATTTCTTCCGCCTCTTAAACTTAAAGGTGAGCCTAGCAACAATTGCTGCAGAACTCAGCAGCTGGCTGATCACCCTAAAACAAGCCCTGAGAATGATGCAGACAAGGATGCAAGCTTCTGTCACAGATAAACTTCCCTTTTGTTTTCCTTAGTGTTTCCAGCAGTCGGGGTGTAGAGGAAAGAGGTAGGACAAGTGGTCCTTTATTTTCTCAGCCACAAGGACATGGGTGCTGTGCTTGGCAGCAGCTGTAGCAGGCCAGGCTGTCTGAAGGACCAGGAATTGTTGTCCCCTCCTCCTCCCCATTAACCAGTGGCAGATGAGTGGAGAGCCCAGCTATAAGAGCTGCAGGATGTGGGTTAGCCTGACATGCAGTACCCAGCAGGGAACTGTTTTTTCATTAAGGTTTATTTTAAACCATCTTTTGTAGTCCTTTATGTGTGCCTTTGCAATGTTTTATGTCCCTCTATCCCTTGCTTGTACCCCCACTTCCACTGGATTACACAACTGTCTCCCCTTAGATGGCCAGGTCGCTCCCAAAAAGGCAGCCATGAGATTCCCCTGTGGCCACTATAATGTGACTTTTTGCCACTGGAGCAGTCCTAATGCATGCCCTCTGAAAAGGCGGGTCAGCTTGGAGACAAACTCTCCTGGAGTCTGACCTGCTAAGCTCCTGTTTGGCTGCAGGTTGCAGTGTCAACTCCTTAGAGTGTTCTGTTATGCCAGTGGAAATTTGTCTCCTTAGAACATATCAGTTATGAAGAATTCTTCCTTTTTTCTATACAACTGTGCAGGTTTAATTTCTCTTCTCATTTCTTGTTTCATTTTTTGCTAAAGCGTGATACTCTATGTGCTCAAAGCTCAATCATATTAATTAAACACAGCTTCCTAGCAAAGGAAAATGGGAGCTGTAGAAGAAAGAAAGCTCACACTTCCCATGAATTAGTCTTTGGAGAAGCTCTTCTAGCTTCCTGCTAAGTCTAGGCAGGTTTATTCCCATTTATAGCCTGTTCTGTACTGGGGCACTAATAGTCTTCTCTGCCTGGGAGTCCATCCTGCTGAGGCTGAAGTAATTGGTAAATTGAGGTTGGCAGGTAGGTTCCAAGTTTGTTGGCAGAAGGCCATACAGATAAATGTGTATCAAGACTGTGGAGACACTGTCACATATCAGGGTTGAAAGTATAAGCTTTCTATTTTTTAAAAAAGAAAAATATTGAAGACAGGAACCTAAGCTTATTGTCCTGTGCTACAGCATGGAAAAAATGTTTTGGCAAGCACTCACAAAGTATGTTCTCCCTCTACTAAAGATTAATTCTGTAGAGAATAATATGGAAGATACAGAGGACTCTTCTTTTGGTTAGAAGAAATGCCATTTAATTAGACAAGCTCTATGACTCAGAATGCTAGTCAAACTCTTGTGAGCTCACACAGCTCTGTTCTGATCAGATTTTTTATGGAATCAATTTTATTTCTTTGGGCAGTAAAGTTTCATTACAAGATCACCAGTGAATTTAAATCTAATGGATACTAAATGGAAAATGAACAAAATATGAAAAAGCCTAAGATTCATTAGAAATGTAATGACAAAACAGGTATAGCCATTGAAAATTAGAGTTCCAATGTTGATATCCTAATTTAAATGAACAAAAGATATGGGGTGGAATATATAAATTCTTAAATGTAGAAGTTTTCCTAAAAGTATTTGGATAAATATACTGAATCTAGGAGCAGTGTCTCCTATACATTATGGCTATTATCTATTTCTTTCTCTGATTAAGTTGAAACTGATTTATTTTGTGTGTTCTTACATTCTCATATATGTTTCTATAGCCTGGTATTCCTTCTTTCTCTATAAGATGGAAAGACAGATAGAATTTTGTGTGATTGACTTGTAAAATAACTGGCAAGAACGGTAAAAGAAAGGAGTGGTATATTATGTACTTTTACTGCATATAACTGTAAATATTTTAGATGTAATTAAGCTGAGAGATCAGTTACTAACATTGAGAAGCTTATGTCCAATTTGTCATATTTATTGTATTTTATGAATGTTAAAGCAATGCAAAATTAATCAGAAAAGAGAAAGCAATTGGAAATTTTCATCAATAATAGATAAAGTTGGTAGCTTTTTGAACAAACATATCTATTTTTGTGCAAGACAATATTATTGCTTTTAAATAAAAGTATTTATTTTGAGCGATTATTAGACATAACTCTTCTGCAGAAGTAAATGCAGAAAAAAATTCATGGATTAAAACCACTGACTGCTTGCTCACTATGAAATCACATATTTTTTAAGCTTTGCTTGCTTAACCTTCAGTTAAAGATGCAAGTCATGTCAAAATGATTGTAATTTGCAGTGTTCTTTTTGCCTTTGCAGATAGAATGATGCGAAACGCTATTCTTTGGTGGAGCAGCTTATGTGTCAGACTGATGTTTGTCTTCTGGCCGTGTGCATCAGCTGGAAAGCAATGTCATATCCAAAATGAAATGGCTGACTGCAGTCACCTAAAGCTGACTCAAATTCCCTCTGATCTTCCAAACAATATAACAAGTTTGGACATTTCTCATAATCAGCTAAAACAGCTAGGTCCTGCAAATTTGACCAAGTACAGCCAGCTGGTTTACTTGAATGCCGGCTACAACAGCATCTCTAAACTGCAACCAGAATTGTGCCAAAATGTGCCCCTGTTGCAGATTCTGAAGTTAGAACATAATGAATTGTATAAGCTCCCTGACAGAGTCTTTGCTTCCTGCACCAACCTGACTGAGCTCAATCTAGGATACAACAGACTAAATATAAAAAATCATCCTTTCAAAACCCTGAAGGTAAGAGTTAGAAATGCACCTTTTCATGTAAATAAAGTATAAATGGAGAATTTACTGTATTTTCCAGTGTTATATAGAACTCCTTCGCTGGTATCTCAAAATACCCAACATATAATCTTTCACTGATTTTTGCTGAAGAAGAGGCCTTGTGGCTTCCTCTATTATAGCATGTTGGAGTCTCAATCACCTTTGTGAGTGAATGCTCTCCATTCCTTTTTCTGTATTGCATCCCTTTGAAGCACCTCTCCCATGCAGGATGTGTGCTGAGACAATAGCAGCCGCAGATGATGAGAATAGCAAAGTGGATGTTGTGGAATCTGAGCTGCCTGGGTAGCTGGTAGCCTCAATTCTCAAGGCTGAGGTTTAAGTATCCAAACCAGGAAGACCAGTGCTTAGGCTGAATGTAGTGTCTCTCAGGACTTTAAGAACTGAGAAAGAGTAAAAATGTTTTTCTTGTACCTTTACCTTCTCTGGTAGTTTACATGTGGTTAAATATCCTTGTCTGCAGCAGAGACTGGGGGACCACCACAGAAAGCAGGAAAGGACTATTTCACTGTCTTTGCACCAAGCAGGACTCATGCAAAAGGAAGAGCCTAAAAACAAAAAAAAAAGTAAAGTAAGGACAATATGTAGGTACTAATTGTCACTCAGTGTTCCAATGAGTACGCTTATGGTTTTGAGTAGGTCTGAACTTTCCTGCTAAACTGGCACAACTAAATACAAGTGAGTGCAACCATCTTCCATGTTGGGAACTTCACCTTCCTCATTCCATTTACGGGGCTGGACCACGCTGAAAAAGCATGGAATGTAATGTCTAATACTGCAATAGCTGTAGCTGCAGCCACCTGTAGGCTTTTGCATTTATCACTTTATCTAAGGCAGGAGGGCCTTCAGTGAATCAAGGAACTTTAACTAAGTTAATCTACATTGGTTTGCAGTAGGTACTTTAGCAGGTTAATACCATTAATACCATCAAAGTTACTGGGGTAAAAAATACAGAATACTTCTTTCAGCAGGAGCTTGAAAGCTGCCATTTCTGTATTACAAATTTATTTCTATATTTCTATTTTTTTTTTGTGTTACATAAAATAAAAATTAAAAAATAACTTTATACCTTTTTTTCTTGCCTCTTCTCTCCAGAACTTGAATATTTTGGACCTATCTCATAATTCTTTGAAGTCAGCCAATTTAGGATCAGAGCAACAGTTGGAGAAACTCCATAAGCTTATGTTGGGGAGCAACCAAATCACTGAGCTGAAAAAAGAAGACTTCAGTTTTCTTAGCAACACCTCATTAAATAGTCTTGATTTGTCATCAAATCCACTGAAAGAGGTAGGAAGCATTTCAATAGAAATTTAACAGGTGTAAGTATAAAATGGAACTGTCCTGATTTACCCTTTATGGTTGTATGGCATTTACATTACAATTTTGATCCAGTGAGGTCCAAAACCCATTCTGTTTCTACAGCATTCCTCCTGACCTCTAGCAGTGATTTACAGAATTACTGTTTTGCTACTGAAATCGGCACAGGCTGGTTTCATATGGGCTGGCTCCATGTAGATCAGAGGTCTCAAGCAAGACCTAAATTGAGATGCTCTTAGAATCCTGACCAGGTATTTTCTGTGCAGAACTATTTTTGCATGTGCTGAAGGTGAAGGGCTGATACACTTCTAAGTGCGTATTAAGTGTGGTACTATGCAAGTCTGGTTATACAATCTAGGTTTCACTTCTCAGTTAATCAAAGAGAGTGTTCAACTTGTGGCTATGGGAACATCAGAGAAATAATCATTCCAGAAACATATACCCACTCCTTTAAAAAAACCCCACATGGGTGTTTTGTCTTCCATCTATGCTCTTGACCTGCTCCTCAGTGTTTTGGTTCTTTAAAGAGTGATGATTAAGTGTGGCAATTCTAAACTGGCTGACTCTCAGCATATGAATACTGAATATGCATTGATTTTCCTCGGTTTGTTTGGTTTTTGTTTGTTTCTTTTGCTTTGTTTCCCAGTTGATTGATCTCTAAAAAATATGTGTATTGAACCTACAAGAATATTTTAAGGTGGTATAAGTTTGTATCCATGCTAAGAGTGAATCCCACTATCCTCTTTTGCTTGGCCTCTTCATCCCTCCCTCTTTCTGATACCAGCTTTTATGAGGCTCTGTGCTGGATCACTGAGGAAACTCTACAGGTATTTTGGCTGGGTTAGCTTGTAGTCAGACTGGTTCCCTACCTGCTTCACTGTGTGACTGCAAGTGGGGCTATTCTGGCACAAGGGTACAGGGTGTGGATGAATAAATGGCACTACTCCTTTCTTGGGCACTGCTACCTTGTGCCACTTTCAGCTGCTCTGGTTTTACAGTACTGCTATCTAAAAAGCAGCCTTATGCATTTGAATAATTCTGAAAAATGGGGTATTTAATCCCTCAGCTGATATGTTAATCAAGATGAGGGGCCAGCACTATGATAAAAGCTTGTGATCCATATTGTGAAAGCAAGTGTGTAGTATTAGGTTTCATATTAGCTTCAGTTTGCACATAGAAACTGGGTTTCTTTTTGTCTGTCTGCAGACCTAATAACTAGTAGATTAGTATACCTAGCAGATACCAATAAAAGAAAGCTGAAAAAAAATATAAAAAATTTTAAGATACTTCTAGAGATGGAGTTTTGGTTGTTGGATACAAACTTGCATCTCACTAAGCCACTTTCTGTCTTCTTTTAAAATAATACTACTCATTTATGATAATCGTGTTATAAGTGATAGAACTATTGTCACAAGTGTAAACTCCAAAAGGTGTTTGTCTGAACTTGGATGTGAAGCAATCTGAGTGTAGGAGTTCTATTCTTCTTGGAAATCACATTTGAAAGCCTTTCCAAGTTTTCATTTTATTGGTCAACTTTCTTACAACTTTCTTGTTTAGCTCAAGACCTTTTTTCTTGTCCTTTCAGTTTCATACAGGATGCTTCCATACAATTGGAAATTTGAGTGGCCTCATACTGAACCATGTTGAACTTGGTGAAAATCGCACAAAGAAACTTTGTACAGAATTATCAAACACAGTGATTCGAAACCTCTCACTGAGCCATGTGAAACTTTCCTACATTGGCAAGTCAACTTTCCAGGGACTGCAAGGAACAAATCTTACAATTTTAAACCTTTCCCAAAATTCCCTCTCTGTCGTAGAAAATGACTCATTTCAGTGGCTTTCAAGTTTACAATACTTAAACCTGAAGATTAATAATATTCATGTAACTTCACGTTTATTTTATGGATTATCCAGCCTTAAATATTTGAATCTCATAAACTCACTTGCTGGGAAAATTGAAGATTTTTCTTTTCATTGGCTATACCACCTGGAGTACCTTATAATGGATAATAACAATTTTCCAGGAATTACTGCTAACATGTTCACAGGTATGAACAACCTGAAATATCTGAGCCTCTGCAACTGCAACATAAACTTACAAAGAATAACTAATAAAACATTTTCATCACTAGCTAATTCTAGCTTAGAGGTTCTCAACCTCACAAAAACCAGAATCTCTACAATAGAAAGCGGGGCATTTTCTTCCCTGGGACACCTGAAAATTCTTGATCTTGGTCTCAATGAAATTAGTCAACAGCTTACAGGTCATGAGTTTAAAGGTCTCAATAATATACAAGATATTTATCTTTCCTATAATAAAAACTTGACTTTGCAAAGTGAATCATTCATTTTTGTCCCAGGCCTTAGAAAACTGATGCTCAGGAAGGTAGGCTGCAGTAATCTGGCACTTTCTCCTTCACCTTTTCATCCTCTACGAAACCTGACTGTCCTGGACATCAGCAATAACAACATAGCAAACATAAAAGAAGACTTGTTTGATGGACTTGACAAACTTTACATCCTGGATTTGCAGCACAATAATTTAGCCCGGCTTTGGAAACATGCAAATCCGGGTGGTCCTGTTCTTTTTTTAAAGGGTCTTCCCAATTTGCAAATTCTTAATTTAAAATCAAATGGGCTTGATGAAATTCCAGTTCAGGTTTTCAAGGGTCTGTTTCAATTAAAACACTTGGATTTAGGCTCAAATAATTTGAATTTGCTTCCAGCAGCTCTGTTTGATGACCAAGCCTCTCTGAATTCATTGAACCTTCAGAAAAATCTGATAACCTCAGTTGAAGAAAAAGTATTTGGCCCACCTTTCAGGAGCTTGAGAAGACTAGAGATGGATTCCAATCCCTTTGACTGTACCTGTGAAAGCATTGCTTGGTTTGCTGATTGGCTTAATGAGACCAAAGCAGATATACCTGGATTGAGGTCCCAGTACATTTGCAACACCCCACCTAAATATCATGGTAGTCTGGTTTTGTATTTTGATAGTTCAGCCTGCAAAGACAGTGCTCCATTTAAACTTCTTTTTGTAATCTCTACCACTATTGTAACGCTATTCATTTTTATTGTCCTTACCATCCATTTTGAAGGGTGGAGAATAGCTTTCTACTGGAATATTTTAGTCAATCGAATGCTTGGTTTTAAAGAATTTGAGAGACAACAGGAACAGTATGATTATGATGCCTATGTTATTCATGCAAGAGAGGACAAGAATTGGGTGTTGAAAAGTTTCATGTTTCTGGAAAAAAATAACCACTTTGAAATTAAGTTTTGTTTAGAAGAACGGGATTTTGAAGCAGGTGTATCTGTATTTGAAGCCACAATTAACAGCATAAAAATGAGCCGGAAGATTATTTTTGTGGTGACTGAACAACTTTTACAGGATCCCTGGTGTAAAAAGTGAGTAGGATCTGAAATTTTATCTGTAAGAGGAAAAATTTCTTAAGAGATATTTTACCAAGATAATTTTTTAGTTGTAATTTAATAAAAAATACCATTTAATGAAAAATACCCACCCAAAATTTACTTCAATATATTTACCTAATATATTGTAACTTCAAAATAATTCCTAAGTTAATAAAGTTAATTGTTTCACACATACGGTAGTGTACATTTGAATATCTAAGTCAATGTTTTAGGCATTTTCCTGAGTGTTTTTTGTGGGTTTTTTTGTTTGATTTATTTGTTTGGGTTTTTAGGTTTGTTTGTTGTGAGTTTTGGGGTTTTTTTTTGTTTGTTTTGTTGATTTGTTGGTTTTTCTTTTTGCTTTCAGGATTTTTTCTTGGGGTGGGGGGGGGGTTTGTTTTGTTTTGTTTTGTTTGGTTGGGTTTTTTTCCCAAAAGTCAGGTTAACATCTTTGCAGATTGGTTTCCTTAAAAATCACACATTTGAAGAACAGCAACAATGAGTGAGACCACTAGCATTGAAAGATGATTTTTGTTTCTCTTTAAGTTAGTCTTTTCACTATTCTTATATAGTGGTCTCATAAAGAAAGAGATTTTGCTAAACAAGGCTATCTATCAAGACAGTACACTTAGTTTATATTTTTAGAGCATTCTTTTATTTTTTTAGTTAGAGGCAACTAATTTAAGAAAAGTAATACCCATTGTACATCACAAAATAGACATTAAGATCCCGTTAATATTTTTCTTCTCTTTCACATAAAAGAAAACACTGATTTTTGTCTTATTTTTGCTTCAGTTTCAAGGTGTATCATGCTCTCCAGCAAGCTATTGAACAAAGTCGGGACTCCATCATACTGATCTTTCTTGATGATATCCAAGATTACAAGTTGTATCATGCACTTCACCTGAGAAGAGGAATGTTCAGATCTCGCTGCATCTTGAACTGGCCAGCTCAGAAAGAACGAGTCAGTGCATTTCATCAGCAATTAGTGATGGCACTTAAATGTGAAAGTAAAGTACACTGATTTTTGAACTACAGATTTGAATTATGGGGTCATTTTATTGTCTATTTTCTACCACTGGAAAACTAGCAAGCCTTCATAAAGGTCTGAAAAAGTTTGTCATCCTGTAAATATATGTAAGGGGCACTATTGTTTAAATTTATTTGTTTATATTCATATTTTTGCTGATATTTTAATTCAGCTGCACTGAAGTGATGTTAAAAGGGATCATGGTGGATAGTCATTTCAATCAGTGTACTGAAAATGTGGTAGAAATTCCAAAAAGCAGTGAGAATCACTGATGTTGTATGAAATGATGTAGAGTAGAAAAGTCAGACTCTCTAAGGGGATATACAAAAGAAAATGCATTAATGATAAAACAGCAAAATCTTTGTAGAAGGTAAAGTGGACACTAGTTCTTGCTTTTGAAACATGGGGGATTCAGTGGCTCCAGCTGGAAAGCTTTCCTTGTGAAACACATTAAGTAACACAGAAAATTACTTCTGTAATTCAAAACAAGAATTTGCAGTTCAAAAGTGAGTTTCAAAGTGAGCAGCTTCAAAGTGAGTTTTAATACCTTTGTGATTATGCTTTCTGGGGGGGGGCTAATACTGGTTGCTATCAAAAAGTGACTTTCAGGCTGATGAGTCAACTAATTTAATAAATTTGGTATCAGGAAAAAAATTTTTGCTCTTCTCTGGTGAAATTCAGAGAGCTGGCAGGACATTAACACTGAGAGATGTCACCTTGATTCTTAGAATGCACACAAAACTCTATGCAGGCCTGTACACAGAACTTGAAATCAATGTGAAGCATGGCCAAGGCACAGCTGCTGCACCTATATGAAATGAATGAAGGCACAGATGTTTGTATAATATAACCAGAAGACAGCTTTGTGGAGAAAGTGGTGCTACTGCAATTTCATTACCAAAAATTTTGTTACTGGTAAAGCAACAACAACAAAACCAAATCGTTTTAAATAGCATCAGAAACATTATTGTGACCACAGTTAGAGGTGGAGTGGGAAAAAAATTTAAACACTAGATTAATTTCAATTTTTTTCTTTACCTTTATACACAGTTTTGCCTTTGATAGCTAAAAATAAAACTGTAAAAAATCAGATAGAATTCTGTAGTTTATTTCTTTCATATTAAGCTAGTTTGATTTCTTCCTGAACATATTTTACATAAATGTGGGCTAGTGGCAATTGCCAGGGCATTAAGCTTCAAACATATGGGCTAGCAGCTTGATCTGGAGAGAGAGCTGAGGTTAAGCAAAATGTGCTTTCAAGAGTGTTTATAATGTTTAACACTGGCTAAAATTTTATGGTGAATCTGAGCACAAGTTATTGTAAATTAGACACAAGGCAATCATTTGTATAGTTTTGTTAATATTTAATTGCTGCTGCAAGGACCTTTTAAAACTTTGTCAGCTTTTAGTAGGTCTGTGATCCTTCAATAGCTCAGGAATATTTTAAATTGCCTTTTCCCCCTAGCATTTCCCTCATCAACTTCAATACCACTGTTGCTACAAGAATGCTCTTTTACTGCTTTAGAAAACAGTCCTATACTTCACATTTAAAACAGCTTTTCTCATTATTTGCTATATATGTAGATGAAAAATTGGGTTTTAATAGGTTTCCTATTGTCCCATGATGATAAAAACCTAAACAAGACAAATAATTAGTGAAATATAATTTTTTCATGCGCTGGAATAAGGAAGGGGGTGCAGATGTCTTCACTTGCCTGGGAAGTCCTGAGTGAAAACAAAACAGGCTTTGTTTACAGCTGAAGTGATAGATGATGATTCCCTAATTACAGTAATAGGATTATCCCCATTGTGATGCTTTCATCTCATCTTTCTCACCTTTTCAGGTGAAGTGACAAATTCTTTCTTCATGCTTAGGCCGTGAAAGTTGAGGAGGCAAGTTGTTAATTATGGTGTGCCAGGTATGCACCATATCAACTGTTCTTTCCCTTATTTAAAGACTAACATGTGACAGGGTTCCTATCCTAAATCTGCAATGACACACAGCAGCAGAATTTCTCTTTCCACATTAACATAAATTGTTTAGAAAATGCTAGTAGTTCACATGGATATTATTAGTATTCACATGGATATTAAAAATGACATAAAGATGAAGAGAACGCATGAAGAAATGCTGCAGTGAAATGTGATACAAGAGGTCAGTCTAGATTACCTAATGGTCTTTTCTGACCCTTAGAGCCTGACAAATGACAGCATGTCTAAATTCTTAAAGATTTTTCTAGTTACTACAAAATCCCCAAAATTGGTTTCAGAACAGTGAAAAAAAAAATCTTATAAATGCTTAGTTTTGTAATACAGCCAGGAATATAAATAAGTACTTGGTGATGAAAAATGAAAATCCCTTTAAATCATAAAAAAAATGAAAAATGAAAAATCCCTTTAAATCATAAAAATATGATGAATACATTCTAAACAGTTATCTTAGTACATAGATTCAGTTTAAAATAATCTACCACAGTAATAGACATAATAAAGGTTCACAATGTATAAAATAAAAAAAAGGTTCATAATATAGAAAAAAAAAGGCACAAAAATAATAATCACAGGGCCAGTGGTAATCATCAGTAACACCAGACCTAAAATTTTCCTATAAATTTTCCCTATTTTTCTGAAAGTTACTTCTGGTCTGCTCCTCTAGATTTGTTTGACAATTTTACTGAGAGTAAATAAATGGGCTTACCATGGCTAAGACTTGTAAGTGCTTTCAGGATTCACAGTCTATGTCTGAGCTGGGCAGTCTCATTGAAATGGGCAGCATGAGATATTATATTATGATGATTTGCTGATGAGTTAAACACCAAATAAATGAAAAGTAGTTCCAAACTTGTAATATCAAAGATGTTACGTAGGACTAAAGAGGAGCCATTTGTATTAAAAGCAGAATATATAAAGGACTTGAGTGAGGCAGAATGCTCAAGTCTGGAGATTTGGAGTGGAGCCTGACTGTTTCTGCAGATCTTGAATGACAGGGTGTCATGGATTAGGAATACTGCTCCCCCACTTGGTGTTTTAAACTGTGTGCTGCTTGCTCACTCCTCCCTCCCCCTGGCAGGCTGGAGAGCAGAACTGGAGACACAAAAGGTAAAGATCGTGGGTTGAGATAAGAACAATTTACTTGAAAAAGCAATGAAATAAAAACCAAACAGTAACATGAACAATATTAATAACAAGAGTGTACAAGAGAGGTGATCGATTCACATGTGGGTTCTTACCGAATGGAACACAAAGCCCCTTGTGCTTGATGTGAGGTGACACAGAATTACCTCAGGGTCCTAGCCGTGCCCCTCCTTGCTATTGCAAACATTAACCCAGTCCTGGCCAGAACCAGGACACAGGGAGTAATGAACAAGTTACAGGTAGTGATGTTCATATACATAGCTGAGATAAATGTGCTACCCACCAATGAGCTCAGTTATGCTACTTTCACTGTGGCTTAGTCAGGGCTTTTTACCATGGTAGGAATAAATTCAGATTGTGTTGCTGTTAGATTTAAGTGCACCTATTCCGTAAGTTTTTGTCAGAACATATCCTGGTTTGTAAGAAAAAGACCAGGAATACTCCAGTTTCAAATCTCAGTCCTCTACTTGGTGTTTTGTGTGCTCTCTCTGCCAGCTCATTGCACTCCTTGATGTGGTAGGAAGACAAGGCAGACATAAAATTCCTCACTTTGTACTCTTGGTTGTTGTGGACCAGCAGCTGCCAACTTAACATCAATAGTACAACTAGTTGCTTGATGTATGATCCTGGGGCTCACACGTATAAAGCAACTGGTCTAACTTTCAGCCTGTGCTGTTCTCTTGGGCACTCCAAGGGCCACGTGACCTGTCATGTTCTAGGCTGCCACAATATTTGCCTCGTCCATAATACTAAGCATTACAGTGTTCCCAAACTGCTGCTGCTGCTGTGTTCGTATTTCTCTTCAGTCAGGCAGACAACCCAGTGTTGGAAAGCTAGGGCAAAGTTAATGATTCCCCACTGTGTGCCCTCAGCTGTCTGGCTTGTGCCACTGTCACCCTCTACTGCTCTCCAAACTGCCTAGGTTGGCTGGGAGCACCTTTAAAAGCACACGAGCTGTTGCTTCCCCACAGCTCCTTTCTGTGTCTGCCGGGCACGGTGATAAAGATGCGCTGGCTTGGGTGGCTGTCACTCCCCACTTCTGGTTAAGCCCTTCCTACGCACAGATATGTGAAGAGGGCCCTGCTGCCCTGGCAGGTGGGCTTCGGTTTTGCCCCGTAATATTAGATGGGATTCCAGCTGGAGAGGAAATCTCACGCTTGGCCGCTGCCCGGCGCCCCGCAGGTGCGCAGGCCGGTCGGGGCTGCTCCCGGGCCTTCCGCCGGCGCGGTGCTCCCCGCCCAGGGCGGTGCGTGCCCGGCGGGGTTTGTTTCGCTTAGCAACGCCTGCCGGGCCGCAGGCAGCGGGCAGCTCCCGCCGGAGGCCGCCGGCCCCTCGACAGGGCTTGCGGCGCCGGGAAGGGGCTCCCGTCCCAGCCTGCCATGAAGGTGGCGGCCCTGAGGGCGGGCGCCCTTCTCTCCAGGCTGCGCCGCTCCCCGCCGGCCCCCAGCCCGGGACCCCCGTCCGGCGGGGGCCGCGCCGAGGGCAGGGGCGGCCGCACCCCGCGCCCGGCCCCCGGCGAGACGGACAAGGAGCCCGGGGGGCAGGCGGCGCCCAAGGGGCTGCTCATCACCCTGCCCGACATCGAGGAGGCGGCGGCGGCCGAGGGCGACGAGGCGGCCGGCAGCCCACAGCTTCCCGTGTGAGTGAGCGCCCCGCAAACTGGGGTACGGGGGAGGTGTGCGCCCCTCACTCCTGGGGCTTCCTTCCTCCTGGCTTTTTCTGCCTCTGGGTGTCCTGAGAGGTACCGGACATCTCCGTGGGCAGGGTTTTCCCTCCCCCGGCAGTATGCCAGAGGCAGGGAAGCGCATCGCATCTTTCACGGGCAGGAGCGGTGGCTCGCACGGGCTGCGTGTGTGCGGCGCCGTGAGGAGCGAAGGGCTGGAAAACGCTCGCGGTTCCGCGTGGAAGGGACCGGAGTCAAGAGCCCGGCCCTGCACGGAAAATTGTCCCGTGCCCACCTCGGGATGCGCAGGGAGAGAGGCCGAGGTGCAGAGGGCGCGCAGGGGGTGGTGAGCTTGAGTAGGTATCGTAAAGATCCCTCGCGCAGGTGTGCGAGTTGTATCGAGTTCTGTCCCGAGGCTGCTACTGCGCATCAAAGCAGATATTTCAGTCGCTGCCTAGTGAGGTTCTAAAGAGTCAATTACAGATGTGAAACTTGGTTTGGATGCTTCTGTGTTTAATTTTCAAGTCCCACCTTGAAACGTTTAAGGTTTGCTGCATATTAAAGAAGCCTGTTTAATACCTTTGCTGTAGCAAAATATCACAAAATGTGCTTCCATTTGGTGATATTTTGCTACAGCAAAGGTATACTGAAGTGGTTTCTTAGTGTATTTAAACCAGAGGAATTTATAAAAGTGAGCAACAGTTGCATTACTGTATAGGTGAAATTTTTCATACTATTACAAGAAAAAAAAAAAGGTACTGTATATATTTCATGGACATCTATAAATGCTGTTTCTGTAGTACTAAACTGTACTAACCTTTACAACTGACAATCAAAAGAACTGAGCTTTTTATTTTGTTTCAGAAAATATTGTAAGCTCTTTCAGGCTTAAAACTTTTACTGTATTTGTGTAAAATAGTAGCCTTTTATGAATAGGGAGGTTAATCTGGTTTTATGTGTAGTAATAGAGCTCTGTTTCTAAGATGTTTGGTGCTTTATATAAACAATGCCAGAACAAATCAGTGTTATGTCCCTGTAATTAACCCCTAGCTACTTATTTTTTCAGTACCATAAATAAAGCCAAGTAAAATGTCTATGACTTTTATCATTAAAAAAAAATTGAAGAATGGAGTCCACTCTTAAAACAAACTGATTGTATTGGGATGAAGAATAAACCCTATTATTTTAAAACTGATTGTGTCCAGCAAAATACTAATTTTGACTTGCTATTGAACCACTTCTAATTGATATCACTTAATTATCCCCTATCTTAAACTTTTGTATGCATGGTGGCATGTCAAATATTTTATTAATAGCAATAAAGGTTATACTGATAAGGTATTGTCTGTCTTCAAAAAACAAAACCAAACCAGAAAGAGGTAGAAGAAGGAAAAAAATACATCACTGACAAGGAAAGTCTATACCTCCACATTAGCATTTTTTTAATTAGATGGTTTCACTTAAGCTTTTAGAAGAAGCATCTTAATTAAATATTGAAAACCTTAGCATTCCTTGCTTAGAGTTGAGATGAGAATTTGTGAGTTACAGAATATGATAATGCATTATTGATAGTTATACACAGGAAGCTTTTGCTTACGTAAGTAAAATCCCCTAATTTCAAGTTTTATTGCTGTTTAAAATGATTTAGAAGACCTCAATGGCCAGTGTATTTTCATTGATAGCAATCTATGATGAGTAATTGGTTCATGAAGGAAAGGAACCATTTTATATCTTAGTTAAGTACATACAAGTTGATAGCAATGACAGTACATGGATAGTGCAAAATCGTGAAAATCCAGCACTGATTGCTTTCTATCTTTCTCAGATAGGCTAAATTTTCTGATTTCCACAACTACCAACTACTTGTCCTAGTAGTGTATAGGACTAAACTATGGCAGTACTTTGTGAGATTTAACATTTACTATTTATTTACATAGCAATTTCCTGTTCTTTTAACCATATTGAAGGAGGATTTATAATGAATAAATCTTTTTCTTCATAATGGAGAAAGAAATTCACAGTTTTTTAGTCTTATTTGAAAGACAATATATTCTGCTAAAAAAGACCATGATATTTCTTGAGAGAACATGAAGATGCCTTATGCTACACTTGCAGCAATATGTTAATGTACCAAGACACAGATTCTTTTTTAAAGAAACATTATTATTGCTATCCTAACATGTTGCAATAGGTAGGTGAGATAACAACCCCTACCTAATCTAAAGATAAACTGGGAAAAGCTTAAGTTATGTTGTTTAGGGGTGGGTAATATTTTGTAGAAACTAATTTTGCTGCTCCCTATTTTCAGAATGGTTCTGACACATGGAAAAAAATGTTTGTGAACTAGGTATGAGAAGTGTAGCTTTTTCTGTGATGTACCAATATCATTATCTTTTGTCAATTTTTATTTCTTGAGGCTCAAGCTTTGGGTTTCAAAATTACTAATTATTAACTTTGAAAATGTGGATATAAGTAACCTGATGAGCTGCAGAAGAGGGTGGGAACTCTGATTCCCTGTCTCCTGTTTTACCCACTAAAAGCACTAGATCTCTTTCACACTGTAGTGCACACTAACCTAGATGGGGCATTGTAGTGTTACCAAGCTGTCACTTCCCTTATTGGATTGATCTAACAATAGTAAATATAGTAATGTGGTGGTTTGCTATGGTCTATCTTTTCATTGCAATTAAGTGTACAAGAACTCAGAAGTAAATTTTAATTTCACATGGTGCTACATATTCATCTACACTCTCTAGATGGATGCAACTAAAAATAATTACTAGCATTTAGTAATATTGTATATAAACCTCAGTTTTTGGAAAATGTTAATGGACTTCCAACAATGGTTTGGGTTGCAAGGGACCTTAAAGATGATCTAGTTCCAATCCCACTGTAATGAGCAGGGGCACCTTCTACTGGACCAGATTGTTCAAACCCCTGTCCAATCTGGTCTTGAACACTTTCAGGGATGGGTCATCCACAACTTGTCTGGGCAACCTGCTCCAGTGCCTCACCACCATCAGAGTAAAGAATTTCTTCCCAGTATCTATTCCAAACCTTCCCTCTTTCAGTTTAAAGCCTTTCTCCCTTGTCCTACCACTTTGTCGAAAAAGTCCACCTCCAGCTGTCCTGCGGGCCCCCTTTAGGTAGTAGAAGCCTTCTCTAAGGTCTCCCCTTTTCCTCTCCAGGCTGAACAATCCCTGCACTCTCAGCCTGTCCTCATAGGAGAGGTGTTCTGGATCTCTGATCATCTTCATGGCCTTCCTCTGGGATTGCTCCAAGGGGCTGATATGCTTCTTATGCTGGGGGTCCAAGAGCTAGATGCAATACAAGCTAATCAACTAGAGAATAAATGTGAAAAAAAAAGGGCAACCACAAAGCCCTAAAACCCAATTAATCTCATTTTAGCTTTAAGTCCTTTAATTGTTCTTAGATGCAGAACACTTGTGTTGTTTGTTGGAAACTAAGATGATATGTTTACAACCAGGCATTTTATTTCTGATCCAGTGCTCAATAAACAGGATTATTAAGTCAGCTATGAAAAGAAGAGGAAGAACCTTCAGTCTTCGTTGTTACCTTCAGTCTTCATTGTTACTCTTGACTGTTGTGAACTCCTCTAAAATTTTGTGAGTTAGGGGACTATTTATTTTTAATTGTATTAATGTGGAATTCAGCATGCATTGTTCATGGGAGTCATGCTTTTAGTTGAGGTTTGGGCTCATGATGGGCTTTTTTTTTCATCAATATTTTTGGTAAGGAAGAAGATTCTTGGATAATGCAGTAGTTTGGTGAAAATTTGTGGTCTTTTCAGTGGTGAGATTATTTCTGTCAGTTTTGTCAAATGCTAAAGGAATTAGAGATTTCTTGTCTCACAAAATACATGACTGACTGAATCAGTCAGTCTTTTCTCACTGTTGCTACAGTTCTGTTGGAAAAGTTTGGATGTGGTGTGAATGTGTACTTGTGCATGTATGTACACTATATGGATAACAGTGCAGGGATTTCTGTGCTTTTTGGAGTCCTTCACTTGAAAACATATGTTCATAATGTTCACAGGTTGGCATGTTATAGTTTTTACATCCTTACTCTGATGACTTCTGTCTCCTGAGTAGATGCTGTGTTTTTAATTCAGTATGAGAATGATGCTGATAACACACTGATGTTTGGTTGTTGCCAAGCCGTGCTTAGCCCAAGTCAGGCACTTTCAGTGTCCCAGGCTCTGCCAGTGAGGAAGCGCACAAGGAGCTGTGAGGGAGCATGGCCAGGACAGCTGGCCTGAACTGGCCAAAGGGATATTCCACACAGGTGGTGAGCAATGCTATTGTGCAATTGTTTGGTTTTTATTTGCATTTTATTGCTTTGTCTCTCTCTGTTTTTTAGGAAAGGAGTTGTGGTTGTGGGATGAATAAAGAATCATTACTTTGTTTTTCAGCAGTGCTTTTCTTCTAGTTCACCACCATGGAAGTCACACTATAGCAAGAATAGAGGAAAACTTTCAGGTCCTCAAATCTGTTTGGCTACATAAGGATTTAGCAATATGATTGCACAACTTGACATCTCAAACCAGGGGTGTTGGTGGTTAGTATGCTGGAGCATGGGCAGACTAAGGTGTCCCCACAATTGCAATGATTCAGTCTGTGCCATAGAACTGCCACATTTTGGATTATTTTCAGTTTTTGTTTTTTTAAATTCTGAAAGGATAAAGTTCTGCGCCTGTTCCCAGTGATCCATTGTACGTGCAATTTTCTTCAGAGATCAATGAACAGAAGGAACTGTTCCAATCTCTATGATGTTATGCTGCTCAAAGAAGTCTGATTAAAAAAAAATTACTGGATTTCCAAATTTACATAAAAAGAATACACAGGGAAAGTCTTGTGGATCACTTCCAAGTGTTTTGTTAGGGTGCTACTCTGTCCCTGTCTGTTCAGACACTTGATACTGCAGCAGTAAATGCCTTCTATCAGATCCAAAGAAATAAAACACCTTCTCTAAGACACTAATTAGCATTCTTTATTATTGCAGTTAATTAAGATGATAGTATTTTTCTCAATGTTGTTTCATAATTTATATTAAAAAGTCAGATTTACTTCTATAGTATCTTGCATTCAGAAATTGTTTATATTTCCTATAACCAAGAATTATACTTGCAGTTACATTTTTACAGTGAATCAAAATTACAAATAGATTTAAAATTATATATATAATACCTTGCAAGCTCATGCCATCTTGAATGCATTTCAAAATTACAAAGCCTTTAAAATTTGCAGAAGAATAAAATTACTATACACAAAAAAGCCTCTCTTAAAAATTTGAGCAGTTTATTCTTACTTGGTTTTATAAAGATAGGAACAGAACTCCGCACAAATCATGGTTGGAAAAGCTTTAAATTTGTTTCAGAATTCAATATGAAAATGTCTAATAGAGGCACTGCACTTGATGGAAATGATGGCCTGCTTTCAGTGTTGCCAGTGATTTAAGAAAATAATTACATTCACTTCTTTATTATTTTTCTTCAGTCCAGATGAAGTAACAAGTGAAAACTTTGACCCTAAGGGGAAGCAGGTCTTGGGTAGAAGAGGTGATTTGGAGTGCACCTAGTGAGCACTCTGTGCAGGAGGTAGCCGGAGGACTGATGAACTGTAGATGTTGATGCAGACAAGCACAGAGAAACTTTCATGCTTTTGTTCCAATGCTACCTACTTTTTGAACCAAGTGAGGCTTTTATATTTATTTACAAATAGAATTTTAGCAACATATGAAGAAAATTTGCATTGTGGCAAATTAGGGTGATTTTGTCAGATCAAAAAGGTAGACACAGGAAAAACTCACCAAGAGTTCAACTGTACAAATGTTCCCAAGGTAGTTTGATCATCAACTCATCAGTAACCCATACATGGTTTCAAAGACAGTAAGTGACATTTTTGTAAGAGGAAAGGGCCAATCAGGTGGTATGTATCAATGGAAAGACTCTGATAAAGATTTTTATTTTCATGCTTCAGATATAGTCAGTACTTCATTCATTGATCAACAACCAGATGACTGAAAGCATTGAAATGCTTCTGGCAGTGCTCATTAATAAAGATGAGAACAAAAAGAAAATTATCTCCAAGTCTGGAGTGACACTCTCAAATGGAGACATGCTATAATTTTTGGAATGTATTTTTGCTAGCTGTCAAGCCTCTGGCATGTTCAGTAAGAGTAATGACAAAGATGTGTTGCTAGAAGCTAAGAAGGTCAACATTTACTGTATTACCTTTCAAGGCAGGTTTTCTTTTTCCTTCTCCTTAATAAGCCATGTCATTTCTAAACAAACTAGCCAAACATATTATAGCTGCCTTAAAATAATTTACTGCAGAAGTCTAGATGAATGTTCTATTAAATTTCTCATAATTCTGTTTAATTTACATGCACCTACTGGAGTTGCGTCAGCTAAACTATTCCCGGGATGCTTTTTCAAGATATGCCACAATGAGCCTGATTTTGAGAAAGCTGAGGCACAGGGATTGTAAGCAGGGACAGGCATTGTTGCATTGTTGTCATCTACCTGGATTTTCTTTGTATTGCTGCAGTAAATGATTAAATGCTGAGCCAAACCGACTGCTTTCATGAGCTATAAAAGTCACTGGATATGTCTCATAAAAGGTCCAGACTGCTGAAGGTAGAACTTGGTGCTGCTGTATTAACCAAGTGTAAGCCCTGGCACAGTTGTTACCGCAGTCTTCAGATAGGAGTACCTCCTCTGGGGTCTGCCAATGACATTCAATCCTGTCTGTTATACCTGGAAGTTTGTGGTCACAAGAGAGTGAAAGTGCTTTTCCTAAAGATCCTCTCAATCTTAAAAAAGATGTGTTTTGTCAAGCAATGGAGGGAGAGCTTACCATGGCTGACTGCAACCAAGTTGGATAGATGACTACCTGACCTAGAAGGAAAATAATGTGCGTATTTCTTATGAATTTTGTATTTTCTGTGGTATAAATATTCAACTACAATACTGCAGTGCATGCCTGGAATGTTGTACATTATCAATGTGGAAAGTAGTCATGTCATGTCTGTTTCTTGCTTGCTCTGAAGATGGAGCAGCATTAGCTGGTGAATGTGTGAAAGGATCATTTTGTGCAGTGACAGTTTTTCAGTGTTGTTTGCAACAAAGTGTGTATGTTCTGCTCAGTGAACATGATACTGACCAGGAGTGTCTATTCACTTCCAAGAAAATGCCCCTGACAGGTGGGTACTGTGTTGAGTGAGCCTTTAAAGAGGAATATTTGAGCAGGCTGGATTTGTGGCGTTACACTTCTGTTTGCTATATCACTTCAAAGAAGAATGAGAAATAGACTTCCATGGTAATTGTCCCAGACCAGTTTAAGAAAGATTGGTGTGATTTCAAAATCTATTTTTCCTGCAGATGTATTTCCACATTTATGCTAGAGACAGCTTATAGTTTAATTTTTTTATATACTCTCACATCAAAGTTTTATAGAAATCTGGCATACAAGTAGTAATGTCTTGGTTTTACAAACCAAGAATAGGATAGACAAACAAGCAGAAAGTGAGAATATGAGTGAAATTAATAAAGAGACTCATTAAGGTTGGAAAAGAGCCCTAAATCATTAAGTCCAAGCATTAACCCAGCACTGATGTGTTCTCTATTAAACTGTGTCCCCATTGTCACACCTGCACTTCCAGGGTTGGTGATTCCACTACTTTCCTGAGCAGCCTACTGGAAGGCTTGACCACCCTGTCAGTGAAGAATTTTTTTCTAATATCCAATCTAAACCTCCTCTGGCACAACTTGAGGCTACGTCTGCTCATCCTGCCACTTGCTGCTTGGGAGGAGAGAACAGCGCCTAGCTGGTTACAAACTCCTTTCAGGTAGTTGTAGAGAGTGATAAGGTCCCCCTGAACCCTCTTTTTCCCCAGGTTTAAGTGCCCCAGCTGTAAATGGGAGGTTAAAAGATAAAGCATGTCCTGTTATGAGAGCATGATATAGTTAGTATGTTTACATTTGTTACAAATCATGCTTCCAAAATAGTAAAGAACATGTAAAGATGTGAAATCTAAGAAAATTAATTATTTCAGAAAACAAGGCAGCAGCTTAATTAGAAATTAGATATTATACCTTGTTGGCAAGGGAGCAATGCATAATATTTTCTATTGGGGCTGTGGCTACAAAACAGACTTTGGATCATCTGTTAAAGAGGTCTCATAGCACGTGTGACAGATAATAAAGTTAGCATTTTTCTCTATTACTTGACTTTTCTAAACTCCTTTGGTTGAATGTCTTTTGGCATGTCCTTTATTAGTTCCCTCCAGTTCCAGATTAGAATGATGGAAGTAGTGTTAATACTAATAATATACTCCTTCACAATTATTTATCCATATAATTATCACAGTGTTGATTGGAAAGGAAGAAGGGCTTGGTTTAGAGAAATGCAAATGATATTGTGGGGTTTTGTAATGGTAAGGTGTGGAGGTGACCACTGGCTGAATCTTGTTGCTGCAATGACAAAAAAGCCTTCCCAAACAGTTGCACAAAATTTAACTCTTGCTCTCCACTGTGGAAATATAGGAGAAGGTGGAAGGTTAAAATTGCATTTTCTTAACTGGGACATAATTTTCTATTCTAGATTTCATCTGCTTGGGTAAGTTTTTCTTAACAAAAGACTCTATTTTTGTGTGTGTGTGCATGTGTCTGAAGCGTTGGGCAAACCTGCTCCTATAGAAGAATGATTGCTAAGGACAAGGAAAGTTGTAATTATGCATGCAGTTTCTTAATGATTTACTGACATAGAAGAATGGGCCTTTGAAGAATCTGTAACTTTCCTTACTGAACAGGTTTAAAAAAATATTTTTTCATCAGGGAAAAAATGCTAGGCATTTTCTATATGCCTTTCTTAGTGAGCAATATTTTGTTTGGTTATGAAACTTTAAATGTCATTTAAATGCGCTGTTTGATTACCTGTAAGGTGAGGCTTCATATGTCTTGCTTTTTCAGTCTTAATTTTCAGCATATTTAATGCTGCCTTTATTTTTATTTTCTCTTTCTTGTGTTTTCTTTTTGCTTATAAGTATATCTGCTTTCTCCTTTAAGAGATGCTTTCTGAGAAATACGTAGACACCAGGGCTTTTATGTCCTGGAGATGAATGGAGCTAGTGGATTAGTGGAGCTAGTGTAAATCTGCAGCTGACAGTCTATGCTCTGCCTTGACACCCGTGCTAAAGAAGATCGGTGACGTGCACAGAGGTAGTTCGGAGGAGAACTCAATTGACAAGGGAAAATCTTTACGTAGCTGGCCAGCACCGCATAACCATTGTTCATCTACGAAGGCGAGGGAAACCTCCTCTGGTCAGAAAGACCAAGCTCGGCGTTCTTTGGCTGCGTGTTGCGAGGCGAGAGATGGGGAGATTGCACCGCTCCCGCCCAAGCTGAGGCTTTAGCTTTTCGTGGGGAGGCCCGGAGGGGTGCGAGGCCTTGCGGCGGGGCGTGGCGTGGCGCGGCGAGCCGCGGGCGGTGCGGGTGGGCGCCGGCAGCGGGCGGTGCGGGTGGGCGCTGGCAGCGGGCGGTGCGAGGGGCGCCCGCCGCGCCCCCATGCGCAGGGCGCGGGGCGCCGGCCCGCGGGGCGGCTGCGGCGGGGGGCTGCTCGTCCTGGGGTGAGTGTGCCGGCGGGGCCGGGGGCTGCTCGTCCTGGGGTGAGTGTGGCGGCGGGGCCGGGGGCTGCTCGTCCCGGGGTGAGTGTGGAGGCGGGCCCGGGGGCTGCTCGTCCCGGGGTGAGTGTGCCGGCGGGGCCGGGGGCTGCTCGTCCCGGGTGAGTGTGCCGGCGGGGCCGGGGGCTGCGACCCGTGGCGGGGCTGTGTCCGCGGCCCGCCTGCCGTCCTGCCGGGGCGGCGGGAGCGCTGCCGCCGTATTGTTGTCCCCGTGTAATGCCCGTCGCTGCGGAGCTTTTGGTGAGCAGCCGGGAGCTGCTCCAGCTTCTGGTGTTCGCTTGCCAGCGCAGGGGAAGTGATGCTATAGATGTGCTGGGAGGGGTTTTCCTATAGTTTTATTTTATTGCAATAATTTTCCGGCGCATCTAACGACATGTGATCCAAGGAGTCAGGAGACGTAGGACAACAACATGCAGTGGAAAAATGTGGCAGAAACACTGCTTTGCTGCAGCTCACATCAAGAGAAGAGGACACAGCCTGAAGTTGTGCCAGGGGAGGTTTAGCTTGGATAGCTTGTAAGCAGAAGGTAACAGTAAGTGGTTTCCTTCTCCATTGATGTTTCATGGGAATCCGACTTGGGCAGTTTGAGCAGGTAAAGAGCAGTGAGGTATTAAACCTTGGTGGTGCTATTAAGTTGTGTAAAAATACTGAGAGCAAAGGTCATCTATGAAAAAAAAATTGAAAGACCTTGTAAGGCTCCCTGAGCAATAAATAACATGACAAATGTTAGACAGAGAGGGATGTATGGGAACAGAAGGAAACAGCATTCCATGTAGAAGATAGACTGTGAGCTCACTGTTACTTCCTGAGAGATAGATTTTGGTGTTAGGACCAAATGAGACTCAAGTCATGGGCCTGGACTTTATGAATATTCATAGGGCCTCCTGGTGCTTACTGGCCAAAAGCAGATGCCTAGGGAAGAGATAAGATATGAAGTGCAAACACATGGAAATGCTTTCCACTGCTGTTTAACCAGCCTCGAAGAATTTTAAATTTAAGGTCTTCCCTGATGCAAGTTCAAGCTGATGGTAGGTTTTGCTGTTTTCTTAACCAAGACATAGCAGTAGGATGTGTGATGTGGTCCATTTGAGTGGGGAGTTAGATTTTGACATATGTGTCTTTGCAATGCGTGTAATGGAAAGATAAATATCAAAAAGAATAGAAAGAAGACAGAGCAATCCTACCTGCTGCAGGGCCAACCTACAGTTCTTGTCTAAAGAAATGAAGAAAATTCTTGGAACTGTGAGCTATTTTCGTATAGTTACTCATTCACAAATGTACTTCGATGCAGTCATGCTGCTGTGAGGGTTTTCTGGCATGAAAACAGGTGAAGCAATCAGTTGTTCTAAGTGCTTCCAAGGAGCACTTTGACACATCTGTGTATGTTCTGAAGGGCTGAGTTTAGCATATTAATGACCCAACTTCATGCATAGAATGTAGTATGTAATTATGAACAGTTGTGTAATTATAAACCATTTCCATCTAAAAAAACAAACAAACCCCCCCTCAACAAAAAGCCTCGCCCTCCCAAACAAAGGGAAAAACATTCCTTCATTAAACTGTTCTATGGGCAATTACTGGTTGGTGCCTTTGCTCTGTTGTTGCAGTAGTGAGGTGCTGATTCATTTGTGTGTGCTTCTTGCGACGTTTGAAGTGCAAAATCCAAGGAGGATGGCAATGGAGTAAAGCAAGTCTCAAAGTAAAAGTACATCTTTTTTAAACATACTTTTGTAAGTAAGGCAAATAAAAGCTATTTGTTTGCTTCAGGCAAATGTTTGTCTTGATGGATAGGACTGAAAATTTGAAAAATTCAACAGAGTACTTGTCTTCCTCCTCTTCTCCTTTACCCTGCCCTCCTCACCCCCCGGCCTTCCAGTGGAGATGTGAATTAACTTTATTTAAAATTATGGAATGTTATGTTTGTATGTTTATAGGAAGGGACTGTCCAGAGGTTCCCCAAATCGGTGTCTCTCTGGAAAAAGTGGAGTGTCTCTTCCATCAGTTTTTGCAAGAAATGTTCAAGAAGCCATTGACAATTATACCTGGTATATATGTACTTCTGAAATAATACTTAACTTACTTTTGACTTAGATATTTCCAGATTGGAGTTAATTTTCACTAATCATTCTTCCAATCATTCTCATGGATAATAGCTGTTGCACAATATAATGCAGGATACAAATTGACCTAACCTGCTGTTTAAAGGGTTTGAACTTTATTCCTGGTTTGTGATATGGATTTAAGTATTTTAAGACCGTAGTAGAGGTCACTGATTAGGTCTGGAAGGGAAATCAGACTTCATGATTGAATTGAAATCATGCTCGCCAATGTTGCAGGTTAGTTAACTTTCAAGAAATTTCATTCCAGATGACATTGGTTAGGATTTGCCTGCACATCCAATCACCACTGCTTTCCCTGCATCCTGGGGTGGGTGGTAGCTGGCAGGGACCAGCTAGAACTCTGGGGACTTGAGTTACTGTGGCTCAAATTTTCAAGTGCACCAGATTTAGCAACATAGAAAGTGCTGCATAGAGACATGTAACTCAGTGCTGTTTGAAACATCTGTAGAGATCTTGTGCTTAGTTTTGCAAAAGTTTTCTTGTGGAAGCTTCTAATGTGAAAGAGTTAAAGAAACCTTATGTTTCCATCTGTTTTTCATGTGATCACTAGCTGATGTGGAGAAACCAAAATAATTGTTTGAGCTGGAAACATAGATACATGCATATAATTATATTCAAATACATACACACGTTCATATGCATATTTTAGAGTGCCATACAGTTGCAATGGTCTATATGCATGCAAAAACTTAATAGTGAAGAAGGAATTGCCTTTGAGGCAGTAAATAGTACTAAGAGGAGCATGTATTCACTCTACTTTAAACTATCCGCTTGCACCATTTACTTGATTAGTTGCTTTATTTAAAAGATGCTTATGCAGAAAATACATGTGTTCTTCATTTTAATTTGTCTTCTTTTCAGTGAGACACTTTCATCCCTTTCACCTAGTGATTGCACAACACCCACGGAGCTGAATAATTCTTGGTCTGGAATAAGCAGCTATACTACTAGTTTGTCTACTGAAAGAAGTTCGATTTACTCCTGGAGGGACGATGTATGTCACAGAAGCTTTCATATTACCCTTTCTCTAAATATTGTAGATATACTAGTTTTTTACTGTTGTTGGACATGCAGCGCCTGATCCATAATAGCCTAATGAATAAGTGTATTAATTGAATATTTAAAAAATAGTTTTGCTTGCATGTTGGTATTGGTGCAGCTACTGTGTAACAAAGGAAAATGGAATAAAATGATAAATGCTGAAGGTTGGGGGAAACAAAACTGTTTTACTGAAGAAGGTAGGCTTAGGTTTGTGAGTCCAAGTGAATGATAAAACATGCCTTTTCAAACACCATATAGTGCAGGCAATGTCTAAATTGAACTTTTCTCAATGTTTTCAGTTATGAATTACATTCATTAACATGCAGATAAATTCCCCGGTCTTGGTAAATATTTAGCTCTTACATGAACTCAGTTATTTTTTGTAGATGATGCAAAGAGAGGTCCTACTATTACAAAGGCTGACCTCTGAGGCATACCTGGTGCAGGCTGGAAGTTGCAGCATTGCAGTTGCTGCCACTTTCATTTCAGAAAACCTTCTGTGGCTGGTAGTGGTAGTTCTGCCATTCTTTTTGCATAATGCCCTAACCTTTAGGGTACTGACCCGACCTGTCGCTGCCAGCCCTTCAGGAGAAAGCCTGACTCTGGATATTACAGTAACTTGTGTGAGAGTTATTTTCTCATTCAGTGTGATCCCTTCTGTGGCCTGAAGTGCTTTGAGGCATTCAGCTGGAAGTGAACAAGCATAATTTGGGCCTTGAGTTTTATCAGTTTTTTTAGTGTATCAAAGTATCTAATGTAAGTGGCAGATGTCATTACAAACAGTGCCTAGCTGACGAACCCTCAACCAAGTGCTTGTCTCCACATCACTGGATAAAATCAGGCATTCTTTACTATTTTCATTTGCCTTTGTGTTAACCTACTATCTAGTTGCACTGAGTTGTAGGTTCAGTGAAGAAGTATGGAAGGGCATTTCTCATACTGACAGCTGTTTCCTAAGCCCCAGACTAGGTCCACAGACAGAAGGTGCTCCCTCTTTGCCCTTTTAGCTGTTGTACTTAGAAAGGAAGAAGAAGAGCACTTCTTGAAAGAGCAGGGTGCCCTGGGTGGTGGAGGTGCAGTGTGTGTGCTTCACATTGGCACAGAGAATAAGCTGGGAGTCTAAACAACTTATGTGTTTGTTTTTTTTTTCTTTTTTAATATGGGCTAATTCTAGGGAGCTGTATGTTGTATGTTAATGTCAAAGAAATACAGTCTTGTAGTTCCTTTTTGCCAAATCAGCTTGTTCAGGCCAGATACATGGGATTTTTTGGGTGGTTGTTTTTTGGTTTTTGTTTTTCTTTTGCATTGTGGTATATAAGTTGTGTCAAAAATATGTAGTCTGAACATGCATTTTGACATGCTCAGCCAAATTGATTCATGTTGTTCTGTTCTTGAAATATTACAGCAATTTTAGTACATGTGCATCTTTGCTAACAACTATTAACTTTATAATATATAGGAATTTGATAAAGCCAACACACAGAGAGTGCATCAGTTATTTTGGGAGATTGATGAAATGCTGTTTGAAGGAAAAGTGACCTCAAAAACAGAGAACCTGCAGGCAGAATGTGCAGATTGGGTTGAACAATTTCCTCATATAAGGTAAAGAGATTCTTGCTAGTAGTAGTTTAAATCAGTTACCATTGTAATTTGAATTTTTGGGGTACCCTCTTATAGTTTGGGCATCAGCAACACTTGTGCATTCAGATCCTTGGGATTGAGCTGTGCCATAAATGTCAGTCAATCTGGGCAGTGGTGCTTTAGCAACTGATGACCTTCATTTTGATTAATAAAATGATTGCAGGCAAAGTTGTTCAGAAATTATTTTATTATATAATTCAGTGTAAATTTATTAGAGTTGCTTTCACCTTTTTGCTCTTCCTCTCTACACTATGCATGTTGGAATTCACACATTTTCTGAACTTTAACTGTAGCCTTAACTTTCCATGTAAACATTATTTTTGATCAGCACTTTTTACTCACATTGGTGAATACTGGAGTTGGATAAGTGGAGTCACAGCAGATGTTATTTGTCTTCTGCATCCATTTTAAAATGTATCTTACAGAGTATTTTTGTAAGAAAGGAATTGTGTTTACTTTTGTCTGGCTTTAGAACAATCTAACAAGTTTTACTATTTGCTCTTAAAATTTATAAACTAGAATCTCATCTTGTGTAAATCAGCTTAACTTTAGTGACTTAAATAATAGGCAATATTAAGGTAGTACATAAGGCTCTGGCCCCTCAAAACAGATGTAAGTTGTGCTTTTGCATTGCCTACTGGTTGCAGGTGCTTGTATTCTGAATATTTGCATATGGCTAAGGTTTCCATCTATGACACTGCTTGTTCTCTCCTTTTTATTCAGGGTTCTAGGAAAGCAGCTCCTAGTGCCAAAGGATGAAGGCTTTCAGCATTTTCAGAGCAGAAATGATGCCCATGTAGATACTAAGTGTGTGCCTGGCCTCCTTGAATGTACTGGTCATACAAAAGAGTATGTTAATTTTTTAAAGTTTTCGTTTTGATCTTCCCTCTTCAGAAACATGTACAAATATTACTTTTGTATTACTGAAACATGTCAGTATAATTAAATATGCACTTTCTCCTTTCTTTGAATGTTTAATTCTCATTTTCTTGATATTTTTTTCAGGCTCTGCATCTCAGGCTCTAAACTGATCCCAACAGTATCTCCAATACATACATCACTGCATTCAAATTCCACTAGGATTTCTGCTTCAGACTCAGCCATGTATTCCTTCCTGGAAGAAGAAATTTACGATGAGGATGGAAAAATAGAGGAATATCTTGCCTTTGACAACAAGGAACTGTAAATAACAGATATATGTATTTTTGAAGAATGTAATGAAAAAATATCAATGAACTGAGTCAGGGTTACTAGACTGTGTTTCTCTTCTGTCCCTGTGTTCAGTAGCACAGTGGTCAGGACACTCATTGGGCATGTGGAAGATTAAGTATGTTGTCTTTCTAGTGGTTTAAAGCTCACATCTCCCATTTCAGAGTAATGTCTTAACTAGTTGTTTTGAGGTATTTGATGCATGGAGATTCAGTAAAATGAATATTTAATTTTAAGATTATTTTAATTTTGAGAATGAAGGCATCCCTTCTGCCCAAGTAAATGCCTTGAGCATCAGGGTGTTTAGTGTCATTACACTCTTTGTGCTGTCATTGTCTGCCCTAATGAGTCTTAAATTCTTTCTGTGCAGAATACAACAGCTTTGTGAGGAGAGCTGCAGGTTACAGCCTGCATTTAGAACACTCTTGTGAATGACAAGTCATTCAGTCATCCTCCTGACAGTGCAGCCTAAGTTCCTTGTGAGCCAGTTGAATGTGCCAGCAGTTAGGCCACTGGGTGGATGAAAGATCATCATGTGCTGTTTTCTAAAAGGCCTCTAAAAGGGGAAAGCTTTGGTAGGACTCACTGGGCGCAAAGCACAGCTTTTTGTGCTAAGGCCTTATGCACATTGAGAACCAAGACATGGTTGTTCTGAAAACCTGAGGAACCTTTCAGACAGAGACCATTTCAGTGCTCCTTTTGAAAGAGAAGGCTGGGATTGCTGCCTTTATAGGGAGCATTTACGTTTAAGAATGCTCTCAGTAGTTTTCTCTGTTTTAATAAGTAAACAAACTTAATTTGGGAGGGAGACTTGTCTGAAGGTATGTTTCTCTCTTTTGTCTCCTTTATATGCTACTTTTTTCCTTCAGTTGTGAAATACCTTGTTCTCCATAACTAAAACATTAGGTGCTATAAAGCCTGACAGGAAAATAGCTTGGTCATTTTGTGAGTTGGACCAATCAGCCACATCTCACATACAGTTAAGAATTATGCAGTGCGGCTTGAGGAAGAAGTGAAGAAGTGACAGAGAAGAGAAAGGGAGGTAGTAGAAACCAGTAGGAATTTGGAAGCATCTTTGTGATCTCAAAGAAAAACCCCAAAAACCCCCTTTCCTTAGGAAAAAATACAATGGCATTAAAAAAAGAAAAAATATTAAAACATTTTCCCTGAGAGGGTGTACTAGAAGACCAAGTTAGGAGATGTTGCTAAAACATGTTTCCCTAGAAACAGAAAAAAAAAATTAAAAAGCGTAACTGTTTTTACTGTAGTGCATAGGAAGAAGGTATGTGCCAGGCTATGGGCTCTACTATTCTTGTCATACTGCAGAAATCCTTTAAAGTTGTTTCATCTTTGATCAGTGGTGGAAAATTGCAGATGTGTGCAGGTACACAGGGCATGCTGAGAGAAATTTTCATGTGAGAGTCCTCTTGACAAATACAACAGATGTTGTTGCCTATGTTATTGTAAAAAGCATAGGATTTAGTCTCAAATGACTATGTGCCACATATTAAACTTTTCCCTAGACCTGTTGTAATGCCCTAATGGGATTTTTAAATTTTTCAATGGCAAGCAAATGAAAAAGAAATCAGTATATGTATTTGATAGGTTCTCTTCCCTTAGGTGAATTTGAGTTTGAATTTTTTGGTTATCTGCAGCTGACTGCCTTTTCTTCAATATGTATGTTTCTCTATTGAAGGAGGGAGCGGGGTGGGGGGAAGTCAATTCCCATGGGAATTCTTTTGAATTTGTTTCCTTTATTAGTGAGGATGAGATTTGGGAACAAAAGAAAATGCGTCTTTCTGAGAAGAGGTGTAAGCGTGGCATTCCCCCTGTTTCTCCCAATGCCTGTATCAAAGATGCTGTGGCTTCTGAAGTGTTTGATCATATCTGGAGCAATGTCATTGGAATATTGGAGGAACTGATTAAAAAAAATTGGGAAACTAGTATCCCAGGTATTTGATATTTTCATTTGAAAATATGGTATTTGTTGAATCTAATTCAGAAAAGTCATCCTTCCCTATCTGCTTAAATTAAGCAAATATTCCAAGCTTTAGTTAAGATAACCAGTGCTGTAGAACTGTAACATATGTAATGCCTTGCCACAAGAATGTGTGCACACACACCTAAAATAAAACTTTCTTCCTAATTTTCAGGGAGTTTTGTATTAGTGGTGTAAAAAGAAAAATGCTGAAATAGCTTAATTGCAAGAGAATGTGTTTTAAAAGATAAAATAATCACTGGCTTGAAGATGCAAATTGATGCTGTTAGTCGTCATTAGTCAGGGGATCACTGACAATGTGATCTGGAACCTAGGAATCAGAGTCTCCTAGTCCTTGTTGTTTAAGCTTTAGAAATAGAAGGAACCCTTGGGTGGTCAGAATGTTAAAGTGAGATAGACAGTCTTACTGTCTGATGCACAGGAGTTCATGACTTGATAGGAGGAAGAAAAGGTGACGCGTGTAATTTTATTTTATGTTTTCATATTCTAACAGACTGTAGTGAGGAAAAGGAAAAGCTAGGAAAAATAAGTAGAAGTGAAAATCTATTTAGTGTGCATGTGTTATCTCTGGAGACTGAGGGGAATTTCAGTTCTTTCAATGTATTTTAAAAGGACTGAAGTAACAGAAGAATAACTGAGGGTGGGTCTTGGAAGTTGCCTCTAATGTAAGGTACACTTAACCTCAAATATAAGAATACAACAAAGTAAGAAATGGCAAAATTTTTCTGAATGCTTGCAGCATCAGAACTTAACATTTCAGGTTTTTCTGTAATTTAAAAGTTCTTTTGACAGTGCAGGTGGATTGTTTAACTCTCTGTATTATAGTTTAGGGAGGATCATTTAGCAATATTGTGATAGGTTTGCCCTTTTATATTTTTTAAGGTATTTTTTAAAGCTAGTATTTAAACTAGAAAGGAAAAGAATTTGGGTTTATAATAGAAAAAAGATGTTAACATATACCCAAAATGAAACAGTGTATAGCTGCTGTCAGACAAGGCTGGTATCAATAGAATTTTTATTTGATATAGATATATATATATTTTTTTTTTTTTTTACTACTTAGAAAGGAAAAGCTCTGGGGATTTTTAGACAGCATTTTGAAGGTCTTAGCTGTATTTTCTTAAACAACCACCTCCGAATCTACCTGTATAGGCCAGCTTGTATGTCAGTGTCAGACAAAGCAAAGACAAATGGAAATGCTTTCAAAACCCCATAATATATGTTAGATTTTTAAATAGCATGGAAATATAAAGCTATGTGCAACTCCTTATTTACTGTGTCATATTGTTTGAACCCCAAGAAATGATGGCTGGTAAACATAGAAAATGCTTCTTGTTCCCTCTACTTTTTTTGCTGTTGTGCAGAGTGTGACCAACAAATAGAAAAACTGACAACTGTTCCAGCAAAACTGCTGCATTTGCCAGCCATTCATATTACAGCAGATGCTGGGACCATTCCTCTTTCCAGAGGCTCTGAAGCACAAAGTGTATCTTTTGGGGCTCATGCGGTTTCATCACAGGTAAAATATAAAGCAAACCTTTCTGTCAAATGTTCTTTTTTTCGTCAAACCTTGGACAGTATTGATTGAAACTTAAAAAGGCTCTTTTTCTTTATTTCTTCTGGTTTTGTTTTGTTTTTTTCTTCTTTATACCAATTGGGGTACTTTAAGTCATCTGATTTAAAATGAGGTTTAATTCAATGTTCATTTTTTGTTTATTGTCAATTGTTTTTCTTTGGTGGTTCTTAAAGGTACAATTTACCTCTAAGGTATTGCTGCCATTGATTTGCAAAGTCTTGTTAGATTCTATTCTGTCCTTAAAAATTAATTATGCTTTTGTTGTGATCCAGTAATTTCTTCATGCTAGAATTAAGAAGATAAACTGGGATGTGAAGTTGCAGCTTGAAGTGCTTTTCTCACAACACCGCGAGTTTCAGAGTGTCCCATTCCTTCTCTTTTTCTTTGCCCTTGTGAAAGGGGATTCTGCAGTACATCCACTAGCACTCTGGCACTAGACCTTACCTGTCTTTGTAGAAGCTCATGCTTATATTGATAAAATGTCCTATTTTGTCCTGCTTGCTGTCTCCTCCCTTTGTCTCCTGATTAGTGTATTGCACATCTTTTTCCTTTTTCAGCCACTGCTTCTGTTTGTGTTGGTTTTTTTTTCTTCTGTCTCTCACTACTGAGTTCAAGTGACTCAATTTTCTTCCATCGGCTCTTTTTCCATGCTTGCTAAACAGTGAGATAAAGAACACAGGAAAGATAGCACAGCAGTCTTGGTTCTCCCCATGTGTGTGCTTTGTTCTGTAGCAGTCCCAGCAGCCAGGAGAAGTAAAATGCTTTGATAAATCATGCCCCTGTGCTGAGGGAAAATGGAAAGTTTGAAGAATCAATCTTTGGCTTCAATTAAAATTTATATTGTAAATCGAGTTGCAATTCAGTAACTAAATTACACGAATTTTGTTTATAAAAATATGTTGAAGATAAGCAAAAGAAAAAAGCACTGTTGCATCATCTATTCCTGAGAATTGTACTGAACCATCTTAAAAGGAACTTTTGTAACAAACAAGCAAAATACCTCTTAACAATGTGCTTTTTGAGATCTTCCTTCTAAAAAAGTAAAGGTTAACACATAGTTGTTGCTTTTAACAGGTTTACCGTTTCTCCAGCAACTTCTGTAGTGATCTGAGTGGTGTGATGACAATTCAAGCAAAACCGCTCCAACAGAGGCATGCTGCCATGGCAGAAAAAGCCCCGTAGGTGACATTGACATTTTAAACATATGACATAATTCACATTATGTAAAATTTTTTTTGCAATTAATAAAAGAACGGTAAAAAAGGCAGTGATCTTGTGTGATCTTGTGATCACAGATATGATAGTAATTTGCAGAGGTAGAAATTATGCACGGTTAAACCCTTGTATTTCTTGATCCTAATTCCTTATTTCTTTCTCTTTCCCTAGGAATGAGCAAGAAGACAAACAGCATACCAGTGCCTCCAGCACTCCAAATTCAGCACATGCTCAGCTGGGGAGAATTTCTGATAACAGTGTTCTCTCACCATCTCTGGCTCTGCTGGCATCTTCTAGGAAAGTACCAAGGTTACCTTCTCTCACCTCTGACCAACCCTGCTCAGAAGTTCCTAATATGCACAATGGTGAAATCCGTAAAGGAAAAAAATTGTGAGTTTTTCATTTTATTCTTTTTTCAGAATTTTACTGAAATTTCGTCACTGAAGGATTTTAAAAAATACTTGAGAACTAACCCATGATTTATTATTAATTGTAAAATTCAGAGGGAAGAAGAAAGCAAGCAGAGCCATGATTTTTTTTTGAGGAAAGGCATTTTTTCTACTTCTTTATTGCTGTATTAGGTGCTGTTACTTTCTGTAGCTGAGCTTTATAAAGAAATGTACTACTTAATAATTTCATATTACTTCAATGAAGAAGTCTGTAATGTGAATGCTTCTAAAAGAGGAATCCTTAAAATTCTGTAGGGTTGGCAGCAGTTTATCTTCTGCTCGTGCGCCTGCGACTCGGAACAAGTTACCACCTATAAACTCCGAGGCTGTTGAACAACGTGTGTCAGTACCTCGAATGCAGAGCCCTGTAAGTTGTGTTCATTATTTAACCAGTGAAGAACTTCAAGCTATTTAGAAATAAATTACGCTATGTCACTTGTTGAACTGAGTAAGTTTACAGCTTGTGTTGGTTTGTATTTAATACATAGTTTTAATGTACTAATGTGTGTTACATTGGGGTGCAATTACAATGCAAGAGAAGGCAGTTCAAAACCTTAGGTCACAGACAGATCATAGTGGAAAGACTTGTCTGACAAAAGAAAAATCTGGTTTAAAAAAAAAGCTAAAAAGAACCAACCAACAAGATGACAAGATAGTAACCTTACTCTTCTATGCATCTGGATTTAAATAGCTCTTTTCATTGTTTTATTCACTAATGTTAGGTTATAAGAATTAGAATACTATGCTGACTGAAATAGAAAAGGCTAATAACTGAAAAAAGCCAGATCTTATATTGGCCAGTTTCGAAGGTTGGGGCAGTAATAAATCACCAGAATGAAAGTAAATTAGCATGTTGATATATCGACATGCCAACATAGAAACAGTCTTGCATGTATTTAAAAAACAGGCAAACACTTAAATTGGTGCTTTTGGTTATTGAAAATATATTTTTCTTACCTTCTTTAAACTTTTGTATGTCAACAGAAAAAAATATTTTAACTTATTCAATTGCTGCATTCTCTTAATGCTCTTCTTAATTCTCTCAGCATCAAGAACGATATAGCAGAGTGTCAAGTGCAGTAGCTGGCAGGGCAGAGCAACAGCCACTCAGAGAAAGAACTGTTACTGTTGATCAATTTTCAAGACCCAACACAACCCATACATTCAGGGTATGTTACAGTGTAAGCGGAGACATGGAAAAAGGGAGGAGGTTTTCTTTCATGCCTGCTGTTGGTTTACAGAAGGTCTCATTTCTGAGTCTCCTGATGTACAGGGATTCCTGCTATCTGTAGAGAGGATGATGCTAAAAGTCTTGGGAAGGGTGTGGTACTGTTGTATGAAGAATTTTTTTTCAGGTTTTGAGGGGGTGCATGTGCTAGAAGTGTGCAGTTTTAGTACTGTGCTGAGCTTTGCACTTTGGTAGGATCCAGTCTGCTGGACTAGATCATAAAACCATAATCAATCTCTTTCCGTAGATAAGTGTATCTCACTAGCTAAGAGTATATCTTTCCTTTTTACAGAGAGACACACCTCAGAAGAAGTCACTGACTCCCGTGGATTTTGCTAACCACAGAAGGACTGGTCAAGGATTTTTGATAACAGGTAGGCAAAGGAGAATGACTTCAAAGGTAAAAGGCCAACAAAACTTACTAACCCATCATACTGTCAAAAAGTCTAGTGCTTAGGGAGAGCCATCTCAGTGTAAAAGAACAACAGGTTTTCTTGGCAGGATCTTTAAGTTTGGTTTTGAAGTTTCTTCTCACTTGTTCTGAGGTAGTCCTAACTCTTATGGGTAGGAATCCCGTGAATCTTCTTTTTCTTGTTATGACATGAAAAGGAAAAGGAAGAGGAAAAAGATTCAGTCTCATAATCTTGTCTTTTTTTTTTTAGCATTTTGACATATTTACAACTATAGCAAGAGTATGTGGTGTACAGGCCAGATATTTTTGCAGCTGCTAGAGTAGTACCATACTTGCATGCTTGTGAACTGCTAATGACAAATTTTATTTTAGGTCTGAAATTAATAAACTTCTTCCATGTAGAAAAAGCAGATTTGAAAAGGTGTATTTTAAATAAAAATATAAAGCTCTCATAAAAAACAAATTAGTATTGATTTGCATCTCTATCTTGAATGTACAACCCCAAAAAAGAGAGCAACCTTCAGTAGCTCATTTTATTTTATTTTTACAATAAAGCTGACTAGCTAGATTCCTGGTGTATTTGAGTTCTTATAAGTAGACTTTACTTGTTTGGAAGTTCCTTGAATTTAAATAATTATATAGCTGACAAAATTAGGTAACAGGTGATGTAAGAAAAAGGTCAGGTTAGCAAATACTGATCTGAGCACATTGATGGAAGTACTTGTTTGGAAGTTCCTTGAATTTAAATAATTATATAGCTGACAAAATTAGGTAACAGGTGATGTAAGAAAAAGGTCAGGTTAGCAAATACTGATCTGAGCACATTGATGGAAGTACTTGTTTGGAAGTTCCTTGAATTTAAATAATTATATAACTGACAAAATTAGGTAACAGGTGATGTAAGAATAAGGGCAGGTTAGCAAATATTGATCTGAGCACATTGATGGAAGTAATTAATATATAATCTTGGGAACTTTCAGAAAGTACAACAATTAGCAATGTTTTATATTTTCCAGGTTCACAGAATTACTCCAGATCCTTTCAGAGAAATCCTCCAAACTCAAAGAAGAGATTTCAGATTGCTTCATAACCTGTTTTAGGAAGAAACAGAAACCCTCTGCACTGATTGAAAGACTGAAGCACTAAATTTGCCACTTAGTATCTTGTGTAACAAAGAAGGTGTGCATATGCTGGTATCTGCTGAGCCTTGCAGTCCTCAGGATGCCTGCATTGCCTTCTTTTAAAATTATTTGACCAGAACTTAGATTAAAAATTATAGCAAAAGGAAATAAATGGTTGAGGTGTCTGCTCTGTTTGCAGTATCAAGAGACTGCTGTGCACTTTCTTCTCAGGCATTCCTCCTTTTTATGCCTTTCCTAGTGAATTGTTTTTCTGCCTATCAAATAAGATACGTTTAGATCTTATTTGATCCCTTATTCTAAATAAGATAAGTTTAGAATATAAGGTGGTGTTCCCACTTTTTTTGTTTTCTTAAAGACGTTCTAGTCTATCTAAATATTAGTCATATATAAAATTTATACTTTTAAACAGAAGTTTGCAGTACTTCCTCTTTAACTGCTGTTTTAATATTTTCCATTTTTCAGTCTGTCTGCTTATTATTATATTATTATAATATTTTATCTCTTGCAAGTATTATCTGTGCCAACCTTTTTTTCTTCCTTTAATTCTTTTGAAATCTCATTTATTGCTGTTCTGATCATCAGTAACCACGGGAACTGCTGGGATAAACTTGTTTACAACAAGTAATGTTTTCCCTGCCAAGCCAAGCATTTATAGATGCTGAGCAGTTGAACCACATGCTGGCAAATCTTTAAGACCATTCTCACTTTTTGTGATTTCTTGCAAAAATGAAGAGAAGAGCAGAACAAGGTTCTGTGGCTTAAAAAGAAAGATTTGCTAATTACTAGAGCAGCAATGGATTGCTCTCAGGTGGCAAGAAAGAGGAAGAGGGATGTTTACTATCTACCAGAAGTATTTTAACACTTCTCCCTTTTGGTCACTCTTTGGGCACCTGACAATCACTGGTCATCTTACATCCTGATAATCATTGTAGACTCATTCCAGGTTGGAAGGGACCTCAAGGATCATCTGGTCCAGTCTTTGCTGGTGACAGCTCAGTCTGGATGAGATGACCTATCACCCTGTCCTGCCGAATCTTAAGTCTTCAATGCTGGGGAATCCACCACTTGCCACATAATGGAGAGATTATTCCAAAGGCTGATTATTCTCATTGTGAAAAGTTTTATCTTGTGTCCTGTTGGAATCTTCCCAAGCGTAACTTGCACATATCACTCCTCACTTTTCCATAAGACTCCTTATGAAAAGGGAATCTCTGTCTTCTTAGTAGACACCCTTTAAATACAGGAACATGGTAATAATGTGTGCCTAAGCTTATTTTCTCCCAGCTGGACGAGTCCAGTTTTCTCAGCCTTTCCTCACATGACAGGCTACCCAGTAACTGGGTCATCTTTGTTGCCCTTTATTGCACCTTCTCCACCCTGTCCACATCTTTCTTGTATAGCAGGGACCAAAACTGAACACAATATTCAGATGTGGCCTGACCAGAACTGAGTAGAATGGCATAGTTACTTTCTCTCTCCTGGCGGCCAAGTCTTGTATTGGCTTTGCTGCAGCAACAAAGTGTGTTCACTCACACCGAACTGCTTGTCCACCAGGACCCTCAGGTTCTTTTCCATACAGCTGTTCCCTAGCCAGGTAGATCCCCAGTCTGTGCTGCTCTCCTGGATTATGTTTTTCCACGTGCAGGACCTTATATTTGTCCTTATTGAACTTAAGGCTCTTGTTAGCCTAATTTTTCAGCCTGTCCAGGTTTTCCTGCAGGCTGGCTCTCCCTTTCAAAGTGTCCACTGCCTCACTCAGTTTGGTATCACTGACAAACTTCATCTGGATACACTTGATCCCATAATCCCAACCATTGATGAAGATACTAAACAGCCTTGGGCCCAGTATTGTTCCCTGGGGGACTCCACTTGGGGCAGTTGCCAGAGTGAGAGGGAGCACCACCCTCGAGGTGTGGCTGGGCAGCCAATTCCTCACCCACCACATGGATCACATATCCACGCCATCACATGCACATTTCTATAGGAGGAGGCCATGGGAAACCATATCAAAAGCCTTGGAGATATCCAGGTAGACAATATTCACTGCAGGCCCCACATCAGCCAAGCAGGTTCATTTGTTCTAAGAGGCAGTCAGGTTTGTCAAGCAGAATTTGTCCTTTGTCAATTTGTGCTGGCTTTTCCTAATCATGGGTTCCATTTGACTTGTAACAGCACCCAGGAAATTTTTTTCCATAGGTTTCCCAGGGAATGAAGTAAGACAGATGGGACTATAGTTTTCTGGGTTCTCTCTGAAGACCTTGTAGACAGGAGTGACATTGACCTTCTTTTAGTCTTCTTGGATGTTCCCCAAATTCCACAACTCGAAAATTATGGAGAGTGGCCTCACAGCTATATTGGCCAGCTTTCCTTGGTTGGATACTGTCAGAGCACATCAATGTGTAGATGTCAAGCTCCTTTAATAGTTCAAACACCAGCCCTTCCTTCACAGATAATGGGTCTGTGTTTGCATCAGCCAGGATTTTTTCCCAAGGCCTGGAGCTGATGGAAGTACAAGGGTTAAGAAAGTGTTGAATACCTCTGCCTTTAAAGCTTTGTTGGTGACTAATTAGTCTCTCCTGTTAAACAGCAGGGAAATACTTTCCTTCTGTTTCCTCTTGTTTACATACCTGTCCTGGTTTCACCTGGCGCATAGAATTTATTTTCATCCAGTACTTGGCACAATGCTGTGTTTTAAATTGGTATGAGAATAATGTTGATTGCATCCTAATGTTTTAGTTCTTGCTAATTTGCGTTTGCCCAACATCAAAGACTTTTCAGTGCTTGATGCTCTGCCAGGGAGAGGCTGCACAAGAAGCTGTGAGAGAGCATGGTCAGGACAGCTGATCCCAGCTGGTCAAAGGGATATTTCATACCACAGAAGGCCCTGCTCAGTACATGAACTGGGGTGGGGGGTGGCTGGTTGGGGGTGGAGTGAGGTCAGTAGGTGGTAAGGAAATGTTTTGTGTAATTGCTTGTGTTTCTTAGGTTTTGTTCTCTCTCTTATTTTCCTGATTTCATTTTACTTTATTAAATTTCAATAATTAAAATTTTCTTATCTCAACCCATGGGTTTTATTTTTTTCCTGATACTCTAGTCTGTTCCACTGGGGTGGGGTGTATGCATGGTACTTTGTCATGGTCTAAGCCATGATAGTACTTGCAGAACTCTTGTAGTTTTTGACATCTCACAAATTTCCATTTGAGCTGAGGTTTTGCTTTTCTAACTTCATCTCTGCACACCCTCGCAATGGCCTTATGCTTACTTGGATGTAATCCTGAAACCCAGAAGAAGATTCACAGGGAACTGGACAAGGTGTTTGGTAAGTTTTCCATTTCTCCTTTATCAAGATTGAAGAAATTGAGATAGGAATGCACCATGTGACCATTCTAGGGTTTTAAGTAGCCAGAGGTGGCTGGAATGGGTGCTAGAATGTCGGCAGGAGAGAGTACCTAGGAAGTTTTCCAGGTAAAGGGTAGGGTTTTTCTCTATTTTATTTTATGGTAAAGCAGTTATAGATAGCCTCCTATTTGCTGTTTTGATCCTTTTTCTTTCCCTTTTCTCCTAGGTGAAGGATATCAAGTATTGAATGGTACAAATATTCCTGTTATAACTTCTGCCCTACAAAGATTTTCCCTGACCTGGAGGAGTTTAGTTCTGAGCGATTCTTCCCTGAACATTATAAGGAAAAGCACCTGTATAGTTTCCAAATATTTAATGTTGTTGACAGTTTTCATGCATCCATCCCTTTGTAACTGCCATTTCTGGTCTCACTAGGGGGTGATGTGAAGGATATTTCACCCCTGTTTTCCCTTTCAGTCTTGTGATTGTTTTCATGGTAGGCTTATCAGCTGAGTGTAGATGTCATGGTGTCAGTAGCACGGCTGCTACTGGGGTAGCCTCTCTGAGAAAAGGCTAGAGAGGAGAACACAGTTCCTGCTGGCTCCACTTTGGATCCACTGCAGGACACAGCTGAGCTAAGCAGCCAAAACAGTGGCACTTCAGTGAAAAAGTATTTACAAGTGTACAAAAAAATGCTAAACAGAGAAGTGTGGGGAGGGAAGAGAGAGGGAAACAGCAGTGCAAACACCAAGCTCTGAAGGAGGAGGAGGGAGTGCTCCAGGTTCCAGAGCAGAGATTCCTCAGCAGCATGTGGAGAAACTATGCTGGAGCAGAAGAAGAGAGTGAGGAGGGAGCAGCAGAGAGGAACTTTTGTCTTTGTTTTTAGCTTCCTCGTTATCTGTTTTTAATTGCCTATAAATTAAATTGAATTTCCAAATTTGGCCCTGTTTTGCCCATGATGGTAACCAATAAGCAATCTTACAGTCTATTTTGGCTCATAAGCTTTTGTGTCCTGTTGAGGGAGGGGAGTGAATGGGGGGGTCTGACTGCAGGCCAAGGCTAACCTGCCACAGCTTCTAAGAGGATGTACAGCTATGACTGTGTTATGTGCAGGCACATGAAATGTGGACAAAGAACTTCCTAGTGCAAATACCGATACCAAATCTCCCATGCTGCAAGAACGCAGGTAGCAGATTTGCAGTGCTGTGCTTCTGTGTCCCTCAAGCTTTTCCCTGGCTTTAAATTCCCCTGTTTATTAATTCTTCATAACTTCTGGCTCACTTCACGTAGTGTGTTGCATGCTGCCAAATGCTTTCTTTAAACTTGCTGGAGTCTAGGAAGGAGGCCCTGTACAATCTAGTCAAATCACAGAGAAGTGGGCAGAATCTTCATTTGTGACCTTGGAGGAGTTGTAATCATCCAGCTTGGGAGTGTGCACTTTCCTGGAAAAAATTATGAATAAATACAAGTGTGGTGCTTTGGTAGCTATTTAGTGTTAATTGTCTATTAGTTATGCAAACATAACTAACACTTTATCAGAATTCCTGTGAAACAGCAGTCTGTGTTCTGGGGCATGAGTGGTGGTCTCTGCTATTTTAAGTCACATTGTTATCCTGGCAGGGAAGATGATGGTTTTTTAGCAGGCAGGCTTTTGTATTCCGTTGGGGATAATTCATTCATGCAAAATGTCTTGTAGTGAAGGAACTAAACAGTTGCTGCTGTATAGTGAACACTAGGTTGCAGAAACCAAGCAAGGTATGCTTGATGGAGGTGGCATCAAACCAATTGGTGTCTCTGAAAAACAGCTGTGGTCTCTGTCTCACAAATGCTGTTAATGTCCTTTACCTGTGTGAGGAAGTGTCCACAGAAGGATTTGAAGCTGGAGTCTTCCTCAGGATTTGTTCTTGGAAGCCTAGATTTTGGGTATGAAGCTTTAGTAGTCTTGTTTGGTCCTGAAATTTAGTATCAGGCCCTAAAATTCCTCTCTGAGGACTGGTGAGATCTCTGAGTGCTCCACCTGTCCATCTGATGACATATTTTGAAATGGAGACATACTGTGTTTTGTCTTCTTTGTCTAGGTGATGGCTATTGTTATCTACAAATAGCCTGTTTATTTTAGAGTAGCTTTCTGCATAAGGGTTAATCATGTTGCAATGGCGTGTGTTTAGAAAGAGAGAAGCTCTTGCCAAGAAAGCCTTTCTTAAGAAAAAACCCCAGTTTTTCGGAATGAATTGTGTACTTTTCTGTCCAACTTGGCTGCTGAGCTATTCAGCTTGGCTGCTGAGCTCAGCTATGGTTTGCAGTGGATCCAGAGTGGAGCTGGCAGGAAACCCCCCTCTGTTGTATCAGATCCGCTTTAGACTTGCTTTGCTTTGTTTTTGTTTTGTTTTGTTTTGTTTTGTTTTCTTGCTGCTAATGATGATTTTATTAGTTTTTCTTATTGAAGAATCCAGGATTCATTATAGGGACCAGCAGAAGCCTATGTTATCATTGCATTTCGTGGCTGACACAGCTGCCTAACAGGTGCTTGTCTTCTGCCAGCACAGGTAGATAGGCTTCCACTTAGGCAAGAGGATGAAGAAGAGCAGGTTTTCACTGTTACAAGCATTTATAAAAGCAAAGATTCACTAACCAGTGGAATGCTCACAGAAATCCAGCACTGAACAATAGCTCGCAGGGTAAAAAGGAAATGCTGGTAGAAAACTCATTTGCTACAGAACATCCTCCAGGTTTTGTTATGATTCCAAGTCTTGGTGACATAATTAGGCCTCAAAGATGCTAGACCTCTCATTTCTTGTTTCTTGGGTATATATCTTTTATGTCTCATTCCAGTGATTCTGCTGCCTTTTATTAACATCATCACCATTGCCAGCTGGCAGGATGCTGCAATGTTTGCATTGCAGTGTTCCCTACTGCTTTCCCAATGCCTTTCCACCTTCTCCTTGCTGTTTCACAGGGTTTTTTTGGTTTTTAGTGTTTGAGGTGTTTTTGTTTTTCCTGTAGAGGGAGTAATCAGCAGTCAGAAGTACAGATTTTTGACTCAGAAAAACAAATAGCCACTTCATCTAATTATTGGTGCAATTAAGGCAACAAGCTGCAAGACTTTTTGTAAATATGAGAGTATAATTATTCAGCTGATCTCCATGTTAAAAATACAAAAGGTGAGTCTCTTTGTCCTGTGTACTTGCTTCCTTCCTAGGTTGTCACCTGAACAAAAGATGGGACTGATGATTGTTTAACTTGCCTATGTGCTTGCAAGACTGGGTATGTATCTGCTGTTTTCTGTCACAAGCCATTGCAAATAACAGCAAGAGTAGAAAAGTTCATTTCTAGCTGTTTACTGTGCAGAAAGATACAACAGTCAGTGTTTATGATAAAGTCTCTGCTGGGAGATTGCAAGGACAAAGTGCTAAAGTTTTTCTCCTCTATGCCAAGGGTCACAGAAACTTACTTAACTTCTGATGTTCTGAGCTTTCTGAGGTTTGAGTTTTTTTAATCTTAGTTGTTTTGTTTATGCTATTTGTTGATTTGCTAAAAATGCTTTTGCAGTCAGTGCAGTCAAAGCAAAGAGGATAGATGTGACTATGGCCATAAGCACGCACTATTTGTGCTTTATTTGAGGCATGAAGTTTTGTGAATTAGCTGTGAACCGTGCTGCCCCTACCAAAATTCTGTTTGACCAAAAGGTTTCTGAGCACCCACTTTGAGAAACAGATGCTGAGTAGCCCTGCAGCAGTGAGAAGAGACCCTGGGTCTTCCTGAGGCAGGAGGGGCAGCAGTGTATATGGTGGGTTTGGTACTGTGAGTACCCAGGCACTTTGCAAGTTGGGGCACAGGTGCTGGTGCTGCCAGTTGTTTTACTGGCATCCTTTAGCCTGCGCCTGAGCATTCAACAATGAGATCAGTAAAGGCCATTTGAGCTGAGAAGCATCAGTGTGCTTTGCAGTGCTGCTGTTGATCAGGGGTCTTTATGGGCTTTGTTTCTTGTAACCCCTTGAAGCCATCAAACCAGCTGAAAAAGGGTATTCTCCATCTGGCCCTTCAGTTATCCTGTTGGATAGCGCTGGAGGAGTTCTCGATGGCAAAATGGTGTTGGGCACCTGAGAACAGATTGAGAAAGATGATATTGAGAAAACTCAGCTATCCCAAATCAGCAAAAAGATGTTTTTTCTCTTGATGGTGCTTTGTTTTTTCCTTGTGAGGTATTGCATGGGCCTGCAAAGAAGGTTCTCTCTCATCACTTGGCTCGAACCAAGTGAGGACAGTGACTGTTCCCTCTGGCTTGCCTGCCACCAGGAAATGACAGAATGCAGCGTCTCCGTAGGAGTGTCTTTCAACTCTGTTTATTTTCCTGGCAAGAAGCTACGCCAGTGGCCTGTGTGGTGGCTCCGCCTCCTGCTCTTCTGGCCAACTTTTCTGCAGTGCCGGGTACAGGCAGCTCCAGTTTCGCAGCAGGGATCAAGACTCAGAGCAGGAGGCTGAGACGTGATGATGGAGGTCGTGGAAGGACTCTCAGTGAGACCCCAGCTGCTGCCATGGGGAGCTGGGATCATTGCTCTGCTTTTGACAATAGTGACTGTGTGCTCCCTGCCCTCCCTGATGGAATACTGGAGGCAATGGTGGATGTTGAAGTCCGTCCCGGGTGTCAGCCCCTGCTATCCTGTGGTGGGAAATGCCCTGCTCTTCGAGCGGAAAGGAGAAGGTAATGCCAGCTCACACTGTAGCCCAGCTGTGAGGTCCCTGCACTGCCTGGGGTTTGCTGGAGGAGCCAGTGGTGGTGAGGTGTTTTTGTGGCTGAGCTGTGGAAGGGGAGTGGGGTATTAGAGGATGTGCTGTTGCCTTTAGGTCTCTCTGATCAGTCTGCAGAGGGGAACAGTGTGAGGAGTGGGCAGTGAAGAGGAAAGGAGAGGAACTGCATAAATGTGGCATTATTACTGGTCTCAAAGACTAACTGGAGGGTTAACTCTGACAGCAGCTGCTGTTGGGCTCAGACCGTTAAGTTGTTGATAGGGCGGAGCATGAACACTGTGGAATGTGTTTGAGTGAGAGGGAGGTGTGCTGTGGGCTCTTGCAGGAAATGCTGCTTCACAAAGTTGAACACTATGTTCTCATGACTTTTTTGCTGTTTCAAACAAAGCTTGAAACAATTACCTTTCCCCAAGCAAGCATGCGCAAGGGACTTTATCATGTCAAATTGTTTTTACCTGGCTCACTTCCAGAATCATCTGTGACTTAGATTTATGCGTTGAGTGCAAAAGAACTTGCTGAGCATTTATAGTGCACCACTCAAAAGCAAATCCTTTTGTTCCTGAACTGATTAATGTGACCTTCTTTTTGCCAGCTGCATGAGAGAGCACTAATGTGCTAGATGTTCCCTTTCCATTTGGTATTTATATTTTAACAGGAACACGTTTCTTAAGGAGTTTGTGGCATGAAAGTGTTGCTGAGTCTGCTGCCACACTCCTCTGTGTGTGTTTGTGATGCCTGTGTATGGCAGTTCTGCTCTGTGCATGTGTTGCTGGCTGTGCTGCTGTGTATGCTGCCAGAAGAGAGACTAATGGGTGATGGGAGCATGGTGAAGTCAAGTGAGAGTACAGCACTGGAACGCAAATTGCCCAGTGCTGACCCATGCTGAGACACCGTGCCTCTGCTCACAAGGCACACTGTCATATCTTTCCTCTGGATCCAGTCCCATATCTAAGGACAAATATCAGACATCTGTGGTGGATGTGAGGGCAGGCAGATTTCCACAAAGTTGACTTTGGGGAAGCAGTAGGAGGATGATAGGATGTTTATATGAGCTGGACTGAGAGATTCATATTTTTTTTTCTTTCTTACCCTCTTTTTAAAAAAATCTTTAAAAATCCAAAGCAAACTGGAACATTGCTGCTGTCTCCAGAAAGCAATTTGATGTGAACACTGGTTTTCTGTGTAGTCCTTAATCTCATTTGTTAGCAGAAATCACATAGCTCCCGTGTTTTAGTTAAGGAATCACATAGCTCCCATGTCCAGCCTTCTTTGTTCTTGTTTATTTATGTAAAAATGGGTGAAGTTTGTGGTTTATAATCTTTTTCATTAAAAATATAACAAAAAAAAAACTTTTAAAAAGGGTAATGTTCTGTAACAGGAATGAAAATAACTTTTCACATGATGAGGATTTTTTAAATTGGTATTGCTAGACAGTTGCTGGAAGATGTGCTATTTTAATCACAGCAGTGTTTGGAAAAATATTTTAAAAATAGTAAAATATTCTGACACTGAATCGTGTTGAATGAGGTGTCATTAGAACTTTTTGTAAGTCTAGGGAAAGCTGTATTTGTACATCTATTAGGAAACTATTTTTTTATTTTTCTTTTTTTTTTCTTTGATTTGGGGACCTTTGAATTTTCAACTCTGCAGAGGCTTGTAAAGGTATGATTTGTTTAAGCTTGTTTCTGAAAGGGCAAAGAAGTGTTTAATCCTTGAACATCCTGAGAGTGGCCCCCACTCTAATATTATGGAATGAACTTGATTGTCCTCTGTGATGAGATTGTGTCAAAGACCTTTTTGAATTAAATCAAACACCATCGACTCTTCTTACCCTGCCAACAGATTCAGCTATCTCCCATGCTTTCTGTATAGGTAAATTGACAAGATACAGACTGGATGATTGCAAAAGAATGTGAGAGGAGTATTTGCTGGTTTGCTGAGCTCACTGGTGCGAAGTCCAACTGGCAGCTGGATAGCAGTGGTATCCCTCAGGTTGATTTGTGGCATAAATGGCACTCTTCTGTGCCTGAAGAGATTAGGATACCAGAATTGTAACATCCACAGGTGTAAAATATGCTGCTAGGTCACAGCAGCAGGTTAAAACTACAAGAAAATCATAATGGCAGGGCTCATGGTGCTAGAGTTCATTACAGAAGCCTTGCTTATTTTGTAAATACCCCTTGTTGAAGCTCTACTCTGATTTTCTATTCCAGATTTTTTTCAACAGATAAGGACTTATACTGAAAAGTTCAGAAGTTGGCCACTGTTCAAACTTTGGATAGGACCAGTGCCTGTCATGTTTTTGTATCACCCTGACAGTGTGGAGGTGAGTGTGTTGGTATCCTGTGTATTCTACTGGGATGCAGAGCAGTGCCCAACATGTTACTTTCTATTACCTCAATGTAATTTTTTGTTAAAAGGGGCTTGGACTGATTTGCTTTGGGATAGTCCTCTAAGTTAGTGGTAAACAAAGGCCTAAAGTAAAGGAATATAAAAAGGCATGGTCAGAGGGCATTGGGGGGAATACTGAAGATGACCTGCAAATGGAAGCATCTAAGAAGCGTCTCCTTTAGCTTGGTTTTCACATATGTGAAAGCTTCTGCTCCCAAGATCGGAACAAACAAGCAGATAGCAGGGAATATAGGACTACTGAAATAAGGATAGAACATTATGAACAGGGATAAGGATAAAACATTCAGGTTGCAATGCTTGTGGCTCTTTGACAGACTTCTGCATTAAAACTTAGTGGGTCTGTTTTGATGCCATGAAGTGTAGCCATAAGTTTTGCTGCCAACAGGGATTGTCCTTGATCTAGTAGCAGTGTTGTTTCTCTGTTGGAGTGTTTATTGAAGAAATAGTGAAGAAATCTCTCTCCATCTAACAAGCAATATTTTTTCCTCGCTGTTCATTTTTATGACAGGTTATTCTGAACAATTCAAAACATATAGACAAATCATACCTATATGAATTCCTGCATCCATGGCTGGGCACTGGACTTCTGACAAGGTATAATGTAAAATGAAGTGAAGGTGCACTGCTGCCTTTTTGAAATTTGCAGGGTATATCATAAGAAGAGGTCTTGGTGGCAGGAATGCTGTATGAATTTCTGAACAAAGAGATTGTGTGCATTGCTTATCTCAGCTTATCTCAGCTGGTCATATTGCAGACCAGTAGGATAGGCCTGAGGCTGGTGATGCTTTGGGGTAGGATTGGAGAGTATGTGCACCCTTTCCTTTATTTCATTTGTGAAGTAGAGGATCATGAGAAGTGAGCCTGGGTAGGAGCATAAATCAGGAGTGGAGGAAGGGAGGAGCAGTGGTATAAGGGTTTGGTGGCCTCCAGTCTTGGAAGGGCAAAGGAAGGATTGGTCTGGATGATGCAGATATTCAGTAGTCAGAGCAAGGTAAGTATAGAGTGTCTTTGGTACCTTTGAGCCTCTTCTAGGTTTTTGAAAAAAGGTCCAGGTCCCAGTGTTAGTGGTTGACTTTGTTGCTTGTTTGGAGCCCTCAGAGGTGGACTCCTCATGCTTTATGATGGGACCATGGTATTGTAGAAGCCAGCTGTGATCATGTGGTGTGGGAAATACAAGTTCATGTTAGAGGATGAGGCATGCATTTTATCCTGAGTTTTGTTCATGGCCTTTAAAAAGGCAGTAATTAATCAGTAGCAATGTGCAGAGGTGAAGTCCATGAGTATCAGGCATGGTGTATCCTCACTGTTCTTCTTTACTGGTTGTTTTGTCTTCCATAGATGTACAGAGGTATTTTGACTTCCTTGTGCTTCCTTGTGCAAAAAAAACGTAATGGAGGACAATGTTCCAGTCTCTGCTGATTGGGGGCAGCAGTGGCAGATAGCAAGCAGTTATGCTGGCCTGTGGAGTGCCCTAATAGCAAGTTAACAGGGGCAGTGGTGTGATAGTTTTACCCTGTAAGCAGAAGTGCCAGCTGGGGCATGTTATTTAGAAAAAGTGAACAAGGAGCCCCAGGAAGCTGGTGACAACTCACTGTGGCTCCATGCTCGTCATTGGCTTGTGGGAAGTGATTGCCTGTCTCCAAGGAAGTAGATTTTAGCCGCACCTTGAGGCAGTCATTTCCGTGATGTCTCTAGGCCCTAGTTCTCTGCAGGCCTCATTTCATGGTCAGTGGATGGAGGCAAACACAACCACTGATTCAGAGAGATGATGGGGTGGTTGAGGCCTTGATGCTAAGTAACTGGTTTGGCCTTTGGCTGGCTTCTGCTTGGTCCCTCTGGGCCTGTGCACTGACTAACAAGGATGTACTGTCTGGAGGCTTTTTGGCATCTCCACTGGTTGAGATCAGCTGGAGAAATGGTGGCTTCTGCTTACAAGAGAACTAGAGCAAGAAATATTTCCATTTGCTCTTTCTGTGGGGTGCTATGAACAGCTTGAAGAGACATCTACAGTGTGTCTGTCTCTTCCAGGCTGCAGTATTCACTGGGTACTTCCTGTAATGTTGAGGATATTATTTTTGTCTTGGAGGTTTTTAGCCTTCCTTCTCCCCATTAATTTTATAGCACTGGAGACAAATGGCGGACACGGAGGAAGATGATAACTCCCACATTCCACTTTGCAATCTTGAGTGACTTTCTAGAAGTCATGAATGAACAAGGAAATATTTTGGTGAAGAAACTCGAGAAGCATGTTGACAAGGAGCCATTTGATGTCTTTATGGACATCACTCTGTGTGCCCTTGATATCATTTGTGGTGAGTCTTGTTCAGTTATTGTGATAGAATTATGAATGATGCAGAAGATCATGAGTTTAGCTGTGCCAGTTTGTGTAAGATGATTGAAGAGCAATCTCCCTGCATATTTTCTAAATACATTTCCATCCTTCCCAACCTTTTTCCCGGGGTTTACTACTTGCATCTGAGCAGCTGAGTTTTGGGACTGGCAGGACAGAGGTAGCAGTCTGAAGTGAGGTTTTCTTGAGGAGCAGGATTCCTGGGCATGGAAATACAAAGAAAGCTAATTCCCTGCAAAGGGATATGTGTATTTACTTGTCAAAGGGATGGTAGTGATAGTCAGAAGCTGGGAGTAGTAGTAATTCGCTGTGTACATTGCATTTCACTTTGCTCTTGTGAAATGTTGATGTTTTTATCCTAGAAACAGCAATGGGCAGGAATGTGGGTGCCCAGAAGAATAAGGATTCTGAGTATGTTTCTGCTATCTACAGGTAAACACACATTTTCCTTAGTTATTTTTCAGTTGAGCTGTAATTAATGCTTCTGGTGTCAGGAAGGAAGGCCAGGGAGTCAGAGAGGGAGGGATGTAAAGCATTGGAACAGACTAACCCTGAGTTACCACTAAATACCCTGGAGGTGTTTGATAAGACATGTTCTTGGCACATAGGGTCATGGTGTAGCAATGGACTGGGTTAACACTAGGTTAAGAATTGGACTCCATGATCTAAAAGGTCTTTTCTAACCTAAATGAATCTGTGATTCTATAATCTCACTCCTAACTTTTGATGGAGCTTGTTGAGACAGATGTGATTAAAAACAGGGGTAGATCTGATGGGTTTGATTACCATAGATTCCTTGGCCTTTTCCAAATTGTAGCACAAGTGTGCTTGAAGTCGGTAATAATTACTCCTCTGCAGCTAAAGCTTGTGCAAGAGCTGAATAGCAATGACAATCAGCCCTTCCAAATGTACTCCACTTGTGTTGGAGCATACTTGAAGTCTCATATTTTTCATTTTAAATACATTTTAAGTACTTTAATGTGTGGTCTGGTATCTGGATATTCAAGTAGGAATGCAATGGTCTCAGAAACCGTTTGAGTTCTTAGGAGAGGTATTTTGGGAGCCTGTCATGAGTAGTCTATACAACACTGTCAATGCTTTGCTGAAGTGGGATGTGATGGGATTTGATGACTTAATAGGACTGTTTCAAGAGGATTCAAGATTAAATGAGAATGTGCTATCCTTCTCAGAGATCAATACTTAAAGAAATAAAACATGGTGATGCTGGGATAAATAACAGAAATTTTGAGATGGTATTAAATCAAGACACAAATGAGAATGACCTTCCTTTCAGATAACGGGTTTAAACCTACACAACATGTTAAGTTCTATTTCATTAGGGTACATAGAAGTTGGTGGGGGTTTTTTGTTTGTTGTTCTTGAAATGTGCTATAATTTGGTGTTTTTGTCAAGTAATGTTACATGATATAATTGTTTTGCCCTTAGGATGAGTGATCTAATCCAACGGCGACAGATGAGCCCTTGGCTTTGGCCTGACTTTTTGTACATATTGTTAAAAGAAGGAAGAGAGCACAAAAGGAAGCTCAACATCCTTCACAATTTCACAGATACGGTATAGAGTCTTTTAAAAAAATACTATTTATAATATTTATAATGATAATTTTCACTGTTGGATTGACGTTTTGCACTCAAATCTTCCAAATGGGGATGAGGTTCAGCCTCCTTGATATGCTGTCTCTCTATTGTGATGCTGAGGAATTCCCTGAAAAGAAGACAAGAGCTAACTTCCCTTTTAGGATCTCTGCTGAATTTAAACTAGAAAGTAGACTACTCCAGGGGAGTGCCAGAACTTGCAGGTCCTTGACAACTGAAACAAACAACATAAATTTGTTAAACTCTTGTTCTGCCTGAAAGGCTCCACATCTGGATGACATCCAACGGCTCACTGCCAAGTTTGGAGCAGTAAACATAGGGATCTGCATAGTAGTGCCACTGGGTTCAGCCCTTAGAAACTGATGCCTGTATTCATTTTCCCCTATTCAGAACAGAACTACTGAGAGGAGCAAACACATGCAGGTCCCCACATCACCAGTAAGGCACTCTGATACAGAAATCATTAGGCATGCACTACTCACTTGGCATAAAATAAAGTGTTCTCTCATCTTGTTAGATGGTGGAAGCAACAGCCCTTTCTCTCACCAAATAATTCCTATGTTATTCTTACCAAAGTTTGCCCTCCCAAATCTATTATTAGGATGTTATCAGAGAGGCTGTTTTCCCTATGCATGTACCCCAAGATGTCATTGTATCAATGTCTTTGACAAAGGAAATAATCTTTGATCTTTGGCTACAAATAATGAGCCACGTTGTGTTGTTTTTTCTTGCTTCCTTTAATTGGAAATTGCAGCAGTGAGTCATGAGAGGGGCTCTTAACACTTGTACTCTTCCCATGCTGGGCTGGTGCCCTGAAGAATATAAGCAACCGAATCATAGAAAATGACAAAGGACCATAAATAATAATTGCACCTGTGTAGGTGCTGAGAGCAAGCACTGAGGTGAAGGATTAGTCAATATGTGACACATATGTGTGTTACGGTGGTTACAGGGTGTTTCAGGGCGAAGGACAGACGAGAATGTGGACTCTATTATCAGAAGGTTAATTTATTATATTATGATATATATATATTATAACTATACTAAAAAGACATGGAGAGAGAGAGAAGGTTTCTCTGAAGGGCTAAAGCTAAGAATAGAGTAGCAAGAATGATCAACAAAGAAGCTCTCCCGGACTCTGTCTGATAGGACACAGTCGTTGATTGGCCATTAATTATAAACATCAGAGATGGGCCAATCACAGGTGAACCTGTTACATTCCACAGCAGCAGATAACAACTTGTTTACATCTTGTTGCTGAGACTTCTCAGCTTCTGCTGGAAAAATCCTAATGAAAGGATTTTCCTGAAGAGATGTCGGCAACACATGTGTGTACAGTGAGGAAAACAATGAGTGTGCATGGAACTGTACTTTTTTCCTTCCATTCAGTGATTCCTCTAAACAGAAATGCATACTCTAGAGCCTTTTAAATTATTTTGTTGTTTCTAAGAGTAATGCCAGTTTATTGAAGGGTTCTGTTTTGACTTTGCAACAACAGTTGCAGCAATAAGAAATTTATGTCTGTTACTGGATCTGTACTTTGGCCTAAAAACGGGAAATTCAGCCATTGGTCTCATACTGGAGAAAATTTGGGAAGCTTTAGTATAGTGAATTCAGCAATGCTCTGTGGAGCCTTGACACATGGTTCTGGGATGCCCTGGCTTCTCTTCAGTTTCCTGAGTTTTTTGGAGACTGTAAGTGAGATCTTTCCTTAGTTCTCAGATGGGATAGAGAAGATCTTATTGGTGGTTACTGTGATCACACTATGGTGATTTTTTTGATATGCTGTTACCATTGTTGGCATTCATTATTGGTGTGTTCCAAGATACTCTGGATATGTTTACACTTCTTGATGACCCCCAAGTTGTTTATGTAGTTTGGCTATCTATTTTCTTGATTGCACAAAGGCTGTTCAAGGTTTATTCTATTGCTTGGGGCAAGAAAGGTTGGTCATAATTCACTGCTAATACAAAGTCAGTTAACTTTCATGACCTAATGCTGACAGCTTTGCTAACTAGCTTGTGTAGAGTGCTACAGGTGGATGTTGTTTTGATAAGTTAGGACAAAACTGTAGGAGGCAAACAGTGTGCTTGTGCTGAATTCATCATATCTATGCAATGGTTCTAATCTCAGGTCATTGCGGAAAAAGCTGAAGAACTTAAAAACACCCAGCAAAAGAAACATGATGGTAACTCTGAAGAAAGTGGTTCCAAGCAGAGAAAAGCATTCCTGGATATGCTGCTGAATGCAACAGATGATGAAGGGAAAAAATTGAGCTACAGGGACATTCGTGAGGAAGTGGATACTTTCATGTTTGAGGTAACCAGGGAACTCATTGGTTTATTGTTCTTTTGTTGTTGTTGTTATTTTGGAAGGTTTTATTTGCTGGTTTTATTTTTTGTTTGGTTTTTTCCCCTCCAAACCCAAGATTCAGAATTTTCAGGTGGTGACTCTTGTCTTAGTTCACGAGGTTGCTTTTAGCATGGTCTTATTTAAGCCCTGGAAGCCTAAGAGACAATCTCAATGTTTCTATTCTACAGAGGTAGGATAGATGCACTGGTATGCCCTGGAAAAACTTTGGACACTGCACATGTGGTAAGCCCTGCCTGTGTGAGCAGGGTCTACTCATGAAAGCGGGAGAGAAATGAAAATTTGAAGGCTGACATGGACCATGGACTCTTGCCTTTTTTGCAAACTTCATTAACACTGAAGAAAGCTCTAAATAGTTTCACTATTTAGACTTGCATTTTGTCATGTCTCCTCACATTTTTTTCCTTGCTACATTGCCTGCAGACTTCTGGTTCTGTTGTCCACTGTGCATCAGTGCTCCATTTTCTTGTAGAAACTCATCCTAGAATGGCTTGGGTTGAAAGGGACCTTAAAGATTGTCTAGTTACAACCCTCCTGCCATGGGCAGGGATGTCATCAACCGGATTGAGTTGCCATCCCACCTGTCCCTGAACACCTTGAGAGACAGGACATTTAAAACTTCTCTAGCCAACACGTTCTTCACTAATCTCTGAGTAAAAAATTTCTTCCTAACATCTAACCTAAATTTTTTCGCTTTTAGTTGAAAATTATTCTATCTTGTCCTATAAGTACCTGCTCATGTAAAATGTCACGCTCCATCTTTTTTTTTTTTTTTTTTTTTTTTTTTCCTAAGTCCTCTCTAAGTACTGAAAGGCCACAATCAGGTCTTCCCAGAGCCTTCTCTTCTTCAAGGCCCTTCTTCTTGTCTGATTCCCTAAGGGAGGATCTGAAGAAGATTTTCGCAAGTTTTCCACACACTTCCATTAGATGGACCTGAATTCTCTCAGAAGAGCTTAATTTATAGAATAATATTAATACTGTTGTAGCCTGGAGAAACTCTCTTCTCATCTTGCCATTTCTGTACTACAACAGCATCCTGAGCTTCATGACAAGTGTGCTTTTTTAGTATCAAAATCGTTTTTTGGTCAATTTTTCCCTCTTTTGTTCCTCCCTTTTTTTTTTTTTGTTTTGTTTTTTTTTTTGTTTTTTTTTTGGTTTTTGGTTTTTATTTTTTTGGCGGGGTTTTTTTTCCTTTCTTTGGTTCACATTTTGTCTCTCCTTTCTTTTCCTCTCCTTCCCACAGTGCTGGCAACTAGTAGTTGATTCCCTTCACATAGAAAACCAAGTATTTTCCTCTATGGTTACTGTATTGTGTCTCATAAAACCATTTTTAGATACTTTTGAAAAGGTTACAAGTTGTGTCCATTGTATCTCTCCTGTGACAGTCACTGGCTCCCCTAGATGTTGACTGGGCAGAAACCAAAAAGATGACTCTACATCTGATTCATTGTGTAGATACTGATAGTTAATGCAGCTCCTGAGAATGAGAGGGATTTTGCTAGGGTTATTTCTTTCTTAATACTTTCTCCTTTTGTCAGAACAATAGTGGATCACCTTTCATCTTGATAGTTAGTGAATTGAATAATTCACTCTTGATTCTAGTTTTTATCATCGTGCAGGGACTAATAGGTCTCACTTTTCTTACTAACTGCACACCTAAGTGTTTACAAAGCCCACTGGTACATGGGAATAGAGCTGAAATGAATGTCTTTGTAAATCTGGATCTGTAGGGCCATGATACAACAGCAGCTGCTATGAACTGGGTCTTGTACTTGCTTGGACGTAATCCGGAAATTCAGAAGAAGGTTCACAGGGAATTGGATGAGGTGTTTGGTAAGTCTCCATTCCCCCTTCATTGGGGTTTTGCTGCATTTGTGAGTGGAAATGTGTTAAAAGCCTAGAAGTAGAAGGGGATTTAAGAGCAAGCCTTTTGGCCCTTCTGGAACTTTCAGCAGTTAGAAGTGCTTGGGATGGGTGTGGGAAGGTCTGTTGGGGTGTACAACCAAATTTATGTCTTTGGGTCAAGATAGGCATGTTTAATATATTTGTAACACTTTGTATGTAGTCTTGGTGCATGATGAGAGTTTCTGGGGGGATCCAGGATGAGTTTGTTTAGCCAAAGATGGGGAGTTTTGGTCTTGGTCACCCCTCTATTTGTTTTTGGACAGACAATACTGAACGTCCCGTTACAACGGAGGATTTGAAGAATCTTCGATACCTTGAATGTGTTGTGAAAGAAGCTCTTCGTCTCTACCCTTCAGTTCCCATATTTGCCCGTACCTTGAGAGAGGATTGCTGCATTAGTAAGTGGTGTTCTGTGTTTGCCACTTTCTCTTGTGTTAGCATTTCTGCAGTGGAGATGCTTTCCAAGAAAAGGGCAGCATTGTTTTATTTTTTACTGTTCTGTTGTGTATAGGAAGTCACTTGTTTGTTGTTGTTTGTTGTTTTGACTCTTTTTCTCCCTTTCTCTCCTTTCTTTAGGGGGATATCAGATACCAAGAGGTGCAAATGTTGTTGTTTTAACTTATGCCCTGCATAGAGACCCTGAGGTCTTCCCTGACCCGGAGGAGTTCAGACCTGAGCGATTCTTCCCTGAAAATTCTAAGGGAAGGCACCCATACGCTTATGTGCCCTTCTCAGCTGGTCCCAGGAACTGCATTGGTATGTATCTGGAGAGGAAGCCCTTGTAAGGTTCTGCTTTTGAATGTGGTAACTGAGACAGCAATGAGTACTGTTTGTTATAGTGTTCTTCCTCATTCTCCACCTCTGAATCTGGGCACTGTGTGTCCTGCAAGCCACACACTTCCATTAGATGGACCTGAATTCTCTCAGAAGAGTTTAATTCATAGAGTCATATTAATGCTGTTGAGCTGCCCCATTTGTTTCTTCCAAGGGATTTCCTTTCTTCCTAGGGACAAGTGTCTGTCCTGCTGATGTTTCTTCCTCACTGCTGTGCAGCCTGGCAGTGTGTTATTGGGCTCCTGTGTTAGGACATGATTGCTTCCTAATTTCTGATTCTCAGTGTCAGCAATACAGAATGAGAGAAGACACATGTCCTGCACCTGTATTGCTCTGGAAACACTTCATTTGTCTCTCTCAGGTTCTGAGCTGGATGTCCAAAGCATGCAATCTGCAACTGATGTATTCTTTTCCTATTTTTGAGACAGTAGTTAGTTTGGTGTTTTCTCTGTCATCCCAGAACTCGTCAGCACTTTCAGATGCCACTGAGGCACTTGGCATTTTATCTGTGCTTCAAGTAGAGGCAGTGTTGTTTGTATTGTAGAACATGTGAAAAAACTGTTCCATGCACTGATTTTAAGTGCAGATGGGGAACATCCAAAAGTTGTCGTGCCATTACAATAATGGGAAATATTACTTCTTTTGGTTTTTTTTGTTTTGTTTGTTTGGTTTCTGTTTTTGGGGGATGCAATTAGTTTGTTTTGTTTTGTCTCGTTGGTAGTAGGTGCCCTTTTCCCTAAGAGCAGTAAACTAGGTCTTTCCTTGTTCTAAAGAGAAATCAAATCTAATATAACATGTCTAGCTAATTCCTGAGTGTGCAGGAACATGTGCAGGAGAGGTGGTTCATTATTATAATTGCAAAAGTGCATTGTGTGTACATATGTACAGACTTCTGTGTATATAATCTGTGTGTATAATACAGAGGGGAGAACATAAAAAGTTCTCAGCCCTGCATTTTGTGTCCCATCTCCATTTTTTAGTTTTTGTGAACTGCCTTGTGGCACTTGGTTTGGCTTCCCTCACGTTTCTCTGTCCTCATGTTTCTGCCTTTACCTATCTCTGAATTGTAAATTGAACTTTGCCCTCTGTGCTACCAAATCATCAGTGTGTATGAGGCTTAATGATCACTAAAGGGAGGTCTGTCTGTCATTCTGTTGCAGTTGCATCTCCTTTGCTCCTCTCCACATGTATGGAATCATGAGATTTTTCTCTCCCCACAGTCCCTGTGCTGCATCTTCTGCTCTGGTCTGCTATCCATCCCTCCTGCCCAGTCCTTTCAAGAGATGTGACAAAGTTGTTTTTTGTAGTAGTTCCATATGAAGGGTTGACTGTTTCCACGTTTCTGTTTGAGTTCAGTGTACTATGGGAAGGAAGACGTACTGTGGATTATCCCAAGAAAGCCAGAGTTTTCAGGCAGAGAAAAGTGCTAGTGTTACTTGTATCCATATGACCTAGATTTTGGCCTAAAGCTAGTTCTGTTCTTAAGTCCTGTGAGCATGCAAGTGCAGCAGCTGTTGATGAAACCTGACAAGAACTATTTTTTTTTTCTGTCCTGTAACTCATAGGTCAGCGCTTTGCACAAATGGAGGAGAAAACTCTTCTAGCCCTCATCCTGCGGCGCTTTTGGGTGGAATCATGTCAAAAGCCAGAAGAGCTTGGTTTATGTGGAGAATTGATTCTTCGTCCAAATAAAGGCATCTGGATTAAACTGAAGAGGAGACCAAATACTGGATCAGAATGAAAGGAATTTCAAAGTTTACTTTCAAAAGTTCTCAATCTATTTAGGCTGAGACATATTTTAAAATCAAATATTTTGATGTCAGTCCAGCAATTTGTTAAAACTAGTTGCTATTGTTTTATTAAAAAAGATTCAGTAATAGCCCTAGTTGCTCTAATTTTATAGTGCTTGTGAACTTCATGTTACTCTTTGAAATGCAAGCCTTTAATCCTTAAATTTTATTGCCTTACCTGCTCAGATGAAACTATTCTATTGCCACAGTGCCATAAAAACTAAGCTATGGTAATAACAGCAGCAATGCCTGTGATGAAGTAATCAGCTTACATGCCATAGCATTTTCCAAGTAACTGGGAAGTCTCAAGTGTTTGTAAGGTTTTTGGTTTTCTTTGTTTCTGAAAAATACACGTGATAATCCTTCTTCTTGGCACAATTTTTTTGGGGTGATGACTGCCTCTGTAAAGAGCACACAAAAATCTCTGATAATTTCACTCCTTCTTGGTAAGCATTTAAAGTAGTTTGTAGGAAGGGAGTGCTCTGTATTATTTTTTAGCAAACTGTACCAAAAGCATTAATCTGTATAACCATAGCAGGGACTAGACCATATGCAAATTACAACCAGGATTTCATAATGACAAAAGCAATGTATTATTACAAACTTTGAGAATAAACTCCTACTATACCTGAATGTGGACTGAAATTGTGCCTGTTGAAATGGCATGTCTGTGTGCAGGTAAATTGCTGATGAATAATTTTTTCTTAGCATCAGTTCCTCTAGGGTGATCAGTCAACTAGATTTTACCATGCTGGTCAAAGCTGAAACAATGAGCCAATGTGCTCTTGCCTTCTAGTGCCCTGAAGGCAGCATACAGTTTTTTGCTAATTGATGTTGAAGAGGAATTACAGTGATGGAATGAAGTGCCTGTCAAAGTTTTTGATTGTACCTTCATGACAAGTCAAAGTCTGCTGCAGGCCATAAGGCTGGAGAACAGACTCTCCATGGTTTTTGCAAGCTCTGAAGAAAAAGCTGGTGCTAAACCAAGGTGATGTCCTCTAGCTGGACTGGCTTTACTTGTGCCTTCTTCTTTGGGGCTTCTTTTGACTGCTGTGTGTTGCTCCAGCACGATACCTGGCGCCGTATGAAGAGGGGTGCCCACCAATAACCACACTCGTGCCTTTGGTTGTTCTTGCCTCTTGGTGCTGAGGGCTTTTGGTGTGTTGTTGCCTTTAGGCTGTTCTTGGGCTGTGGGCAGCCTGAAGAGAGGGGGACTGGCACAGAGAAGCTGGAGGTCAGAGCTGACAAAACTAATATAGACTGGTCCAGAAATGATTAATGTGTTACAAAGTAGGAAAGGAGTAATCTGTTCTTACTCGATTTTGTTGACATTTACAGATTTTTTTCTCTCATCAGTTTCTATGTTTCCTTTTAACAGCACTTAGTCACTTAATACCTGGGATACTGCTATACTTTGCAGAATATCATAATAATGACAAATAATGATTTATTTGTACCAAATAAATTAGAGGTTTCCTTGAACCTGTCAAACTCTTTGTTTTCTGATAATACCATTTTCTGAGGATCTTCTAAAAAGAAAGTGTGTAACAATTAGTTTAAAAAAATGAAATCACAGATCTTGACAAATAGTCTATAATCACTATCTTTATTTTACCATTAAGACAAAAGAGCCTTTAACAATAGTAATACTTGCATTCTTCAGCCTTCTTTTTCAAAGATAGGTCTCATTGCTGTATAATAACAACAAGAATTTCAGTTTCCGGGGCTGAATCTAATCTTTGTCTTCTTTATAATGAGATAACTTTTGAGACCACCTCCATATGTTAATGCATATAAGACACGACACATGTTTTCCAAAGAGAGTCTTAATTAAGGAATTATTTCATAGTTTTACGTACTCGGCAATGTGAATTTTCAAGGTAAATAAGATTAGCATCCAGAATTTGTTTTCTCAGGAGATTTGGCATGTAGCTGAAACCTGGAGAGGTACCTCATGTCTTAAGCTATGTGCTTAATCTGAGGACTTTTGCAACAAATGAAAACTAATATTACTTCCTTTTCTTCTCTGGGATCTGTTTTGTGGACAATATTTGTAAGATAGCCCAAATTATAACATTTTTTTTCCATATGATCATTCTTATGACTTCTATCTACACTGAACAATATTTTTCTTGCACTTTGTTTTTGTACCATGTTCTTCTCATATAATATGTGTATATCTCCCATAATTTCTTTATACTCTCCAAAATGGACAAGAAAATAATTGAGACAAAAACTGGATAAAACTATAAAAGGAAACTCATTATGAAAAGTGCATGGGCTCAAATGCTGGCACGAGGATGCCAATGTGAAAAATCCCTGTTTAGTGATGCAAAAAGTGTCTTTGCCAACATGAGCACTGATGTAATCCTATAATCTTGGTGTTCTGAGCTGTTCTGAAATGGCAGTGATCTCTTATCTTCTGTTGTAAAAATTGGTTCTGAACCAATCTAATGCTGCTAAGGAAATAAATATTGAGGAAAACAGTATTGAACATACAGCCAACTTTGTGTCTGCTGGGTAATGTTAAATATCTTGCATTGTCTAGTGTGTTTTTATTAGGTTAAATCATGTGGTGTGTAGCTGTTGATAGTGGTCAGCAGCAATCCTCTGGATGTGGGGGTTTGTTAGTTTCGTGTGGAGTTTTTTTGTTTGATTTGGGGTTTTATTGGGGGTGGGGGTTCCTGTAGGATTGTGGCGTGCAGCACAGCAGGTTTCCTGATAAAATAATGGGACAATAAATATTGTGTAATAAAAACTGCATGTGCATAGAAGCTGTTTGTGATCTTTTTTCAGAGTTGTAGGTATCTGCTGTGGTATTAAGGTTGCAGCTGATCTCTAAACCAAAAAATTACATCATCTATAAAGATCCCTTTTGTGCGGTGATAGAAAGGACATGACTTCCTACTGGGATGACAGAAATGGAGTGTTTCTGGATCACGGTTTACAGCTGTTACAAGGAACACTGACAACAGACAAGGCGTGACCTCCCTCTGTTGGGAGGTTCTAGAATTTCCCAGCCACCTTTACACAAACTGCTTTTTGGCCTCTGAAAGCTGCATGTTTTAGACACATGCAGGAGGTGGAATAGTGATGCATACTAGATATCCACCTGCCTTCCTGAATTTAATCCTCTTGCTGTAAAAGACAAAGGCCTGATATATAAATGTTAGTATGCTGCTAGAAACAAATAATTTTGCCGTGTTTGATCTCACATGTCATCTTCCTTTCCAGCAGCTAAAAGAGTCAGAGAATCCTACTCCAATTTTCTTCCTAAAGGAGTATTTGTGCCACACCCTTACAAAACTCCCAGTATAGAAGCACCTCAATTTATACTCAGGTCATATTTAGAAGATGACCTTCATGGTCTGCACAGATTAAAAACTAAATTAACTCACTTTCTAAACAAAAAAACCCTGTTATATCTGAGATTCTTTTGAAAATGAGAGTTTTTTAGTTTTACTCTGCTCAGTATAACTCTATCTTTTGTTCAACAAATGGACTTTTCTATTTGATGCCTGGAGTATAACTTGTGGAGATATTAAGTGTTCATTGAAATTGCAAAATATTTTGATCAAAGAAAGGCAAAAGTTATCAGTTAGCAAAAGACTCAGCATTTGTTGTACACCCAGATGACCTCATTCCAGGCTAGTAATTGATATACAACATGAAACTTGCCCAAGAATTACTGTTTGGCAGTTTACAGGCCTTGATCAAGATACTGGGGCCCTTGAGTGTATGTTGACACATTCTCTCTTCTTTAATATCTAACAATAACCAGCATCAGGTGCTATAGGTCCAAAAAGGAAGGCCTTGGGCAGTAAGGTGATTCTCCATGGCTTTAAAAAAATGGAAAATCTGAAAAAAGTCACAGAGGACTTCTGAAATAAACCCAGTAGATATTTGTTAATATTTGCAACTGTCTTCTATTTCTTTAATATGATCCTGAATTTTGTTTGCTTTGATTTCTTATTTGACATCTGGTTTGCAATGTTTTCTTGGCTCTCTTTCAAGGAAGACTACTGTTGACATGTAATTTCAGCATATGGAACTACTAAAGTGCTTTTCATTTGATACAGTACACAATGCTGCACCATTCACAAATCAGTAAAATATTCTCTCCATCTTTTTGCAGCCATTTGAGATGGCATCAAGTCAAACAGAAGATTCTGCCCTAGTAAGACAGTAGATTCTTCACTCAGATAGTGGCATCCTGACTCAGATGAAAAGGCTCTAGATTGTTGATTGTAAGAAGAAAATATTGAGATTGAGTTTTAGAGTTTGTTTTAGCAGCATTTGATATTTTATTTCTCTATCTCCTTTGTCATATACATAATGATAGCCATGAAGTTCTTCAGAATATTTTTTGGTTGGTTGTTTTTTTTTCCTGCTGGAACATTCAGGTTCACTTTTTTTATTACTGAAATTATTACAGTATCCTCATTCAAATGGAAAGGGTGTGCATAAAGCAAAATCAAAATGAAAATGTGGGTTGGTCTTACCATACTGGTGCCTTCCTTCCCTCATTTCCTCTGAGAAACTTCTCCTCTTGCTCCACATTGCAACCAGCAGGTGTTGTCTCATCACAGAGAGTAGATCCTCTTCCATTTTGAAGCTGTTTTTTGAATAGGACTGCCATAAGAAATGTGGGATTTGGTTCTGCCAGGCAGAATTAGACCTAAATCAGGTTAGAATCCAGTAATTTATTTCCTGAGGTGAAACACTTCAGTAATTCCTGCCACCTCTGCAGGAATGAGATTTGTGCATGGATCACAGTGGAAATCAGCAGAAAGCAGTATCAAGCAAGTGCACTGCCAGGGAGATGCCACCCTAAAGAACTGGCTTAGGCTGCAGCAGGTTTTGGTTTTTTAGCTACCAAGTCAAAATGAAGCAGAGTCAAACAGAAGCAAACTCTTAATTGTATTGTAGATTATTCAAATAAATTTTGAACTTTGATCATCAAAAATGTTTCCATTTATAAAAATGTTTTGATGAGCTCTTCCTTTATTTCTGCTATCTGAATTACTGAACCCTAAATGCAACATCCTGATTTAGCTAATATGTACAATATGGACAGCTAAATTGATACAATGAGGGACTTAAGACCAACAGTAAACTTATGTGTTGAGCCCTTATGATCTAAGGAGTATTAAATCGTTTTGGCATTCTATGCACTTTAAATTTCTAACTCTTCTCCTAGTTTAAGTCATATAATCTCTGGATTTCAGAGACGCTCAAGAAACGCATACCAGCAGAGAATTTGTCTCAGTATATTTTATAATTTTTCCTATAATAAATATGTCCTATAATAAACAATAACTCACTCATCATCATAGAGTCCATAATAGATTTTTTCTCTGTACAGAAGAATAACTTCGTTTGCGCAACAGCACAGCAGTGCAAATGGGAGCATGTCATGTGAGTAGCAGGCCCAGTGAAAGAAAATGTATTTATTTTCCAAAGTGATCATGCTCATTGTGATTCTCTTTGAATAGCATTTCTGCCTTATTTCTGAGCTTCACCATCAAATCCAACTGATGCCCTTACAGATGTAATTAAAATGATTTTGTTTTAGAAAGACTGATACCTAAATTTGAGAACTGCTGCTTTAAGGAAATATTTTTTCTTCCTTTTTTTTATTCCTCAGTAGTTTGCTTCTGAAACAAACAGCCATCAGCAGAAGATGCCCCTTCCTCAGACAAAAATCTAAAATATAGACAACAGATTATAAAAATGAAATCTTACAGAAGCTTCTAAAGAACATGGGCATGACTACATGTTGCATGAATGACACGCATGTTCTCGGTAAAATTTATGGTCAAGCTGCTCTGGTTTTCTGCATTTTTGAATGTTATACCCTACTTTTCCAAAAGTGTATGAGTGGAGATTTTTTTGTTGGTTGGTTTGGGTTTTTTTTGTTTTTGTTTTCATGTTTTTTTCCTTGTGTTTTTATTAGAACAGTAACAATCTGGAATAACTGCCCAGTGTCTGAATAGGAAAGCCCAGATAAGAAATGAAAATTGAAGAAACTAAGTTCTTGGACAAAATTTCTAACCCATTAGTGCCACCAAATTTGCACACACACAGAGGAAAAACAATTATTTTAATTGAATACTAATATATGTTAAGCAACACAAAAAATGATAAGTTCAGCTTAATTTGTTTGTAAATATTCAAATACAGGTAGATTTTTGATTGCATCCAGGGACCATGAAAATTCTGTTATTTGATATAGAGGTGAAAATTTTTCCAGGAGTTTAAAATATTATCATCATTTTATAGGGGAGAAAAGAGAGACTATGTTGCATATGTGTGATTATACAGGATCAATTCCAGCGCAGTGTGGATGATAGATGTTCTGAAAATGTGTCCCAAGGTCAGTAGCAGTATTGACAAAAAAACAGTACCCGTTCAAAGTAAACATTAAAGATGAGTTAGCATTGCAGGTAGTAATATTTAACACAAAGTGTTGACTTTTTTTTTTAGTAGAGTGCAAACCTGATCCATGCATCCAGACTTATTATGTGTTCAGGTATGTAATCATTATTGCAATAATGCACTGGTATTCAGTGAAAGGTTTTCATAGCAACAAGACAGTGCAAGTTGGAGTCTTTATAGTCTGTATTTTGTGGTTAACTTATTTCACAGGTTAAGTTGTTGCATGGGAAATAAAGCTTAGAATTCTTGTAGCATATGAAGCAGAGAGTGTTCAAGTTGCTAGCTTAATAACAGTATTTACTAAACGATCAGAATTAGTAATGTCATTTCAGTGGAATATTGCTCCCAGTCTAAGCAGGAATGAATATTCTGCTGTTAAAAAGTTTGCCAAAACAGCATGTCACAGCTGCAATTGTAATTTTCAATGTGATTTTGAATTAATGGTGAAACAGTACAAGTGTAAATCAGTGTTAGGCTTAGCAGTGCTTTATAAAACTAATTACACACCCTTTATTAAACATATCCTAAAGAATGATTTTGTGTTTTTTAGAATGAATTGGATTGATCGGACTTTTTATTTCATTTTCTTACTTGCTTCTGTTTACAGTGGTAAGTTAATATATAATTCCTGAGACTTACAAACAGTGTAGAGAAAGTCTTGTAGGAGGGGGGAAGATTAGTAACTGTAGTCTGCTCTGGAGAGAGCTGTTTATTCTGCTGGATTGAGTTTAGTTAAGTTTGGGTAACTGGCATAACCCTATTGTCTGACATGGAACTTTCTAGTGGGGCTTTACTGACACTGCCCCGCCACCCCCTGTGCTGTCACCTCCCCCAGCACACATGGGACCGTGGTATGTAACTGTGAAATTGGTGTGGTGGTCCCTGTTCTGTGCCCAGTGGCAAGGTCAGTAGCCTAAGCAGCAGCTGGGGAAGGGGGCCCTTTGGGGGTGCAGGAGGCAGAGGAATGGGTGTTTTTCATGATGGGTTAATGATTTACTTTGTTCCAGTAGCAAAAGTTAAACTACAAAAAACTGCACTGCGCTTCGCTGAAATTCCCTCTCCTGATAAATTATAACTAAGCACTAACACAGGTATAAGTTCAGTAATGTATTAGCTGTTTTCTCAGAGAACAATTAGGTAACAGCTTTTTAGCAAAATCTAATAGATAAATGAAATATTATTTAAGAAAATGTTTTACCTGGCTTTAAGTCCCAGAAAAAATAAAATCTTGGAAAATTTCTGAGGCCTAGAAAACATTTTAATGAAATTAAAGTGTTCAGAACTGGCACAGTTTTACATGGTGCATAGTTTTACAGCATAAATAATTATTTTGGTGTTAATTTATGCTAGAAGAAGATAAATAGGATCCAAAATATCCAATACAGTGAATAATTGCAATATTCTTTTCTTTTAGCTTTAGGATTCACTTAGTGTATTCTAAGAATTGAGAATGTTTTTCTGTTAATGACAAGCTGGATAAAGAAATGCTAAATAAAGAATAATAAATAGCATTTTTTAGAGAAAGAGCTTGAAAGTATATAGATACCAGAGACTTTGGATGTTTATAAAGTCTAATTTTTTACTAATAAGGACTTAACCTTTGAAAGATATTAACACATCTAGCAAACAGGTATAATAATGTCTACTTATTCCTTTAAAAAATTATATATTATACCTGTGTGCAGGAAATGCTGAATTGCATAGTTCATAATCATAATAACAAATAAAATCCACTTGTAGTCTTTTAAAACTGTCAAATCCAATATGATATTACTCTTTGCTTTCATTTTTAATATCACTTGATACAGTCTAAAGTAACAGATTAAGCCACTAGGTCAAATGTTTTCAGTTGGGTTTCCACCCAGTCTGTAAAAGTACATTCTTTTCTCTTTATCTTTTATCCAAGAAAAAGCACTTTGGTAGATGCAGGAATAAAAATTGCCATTTTATTGGTTTGCTACTCATTTTGGAGGGCAAATTCAAAAAGAGAGTGGTCTCCTGTGCAAAGACAGATCTCTTATGTGTTTTAATGCAGAGATCTCAAATCCCTCAGACTCTACCCTGCTTCTCCACTACAGTGGATATTCAAGATCCCCAAGAGTCTTGAGACTGACAGGACCAGAGGGACTGGCCTGATGTCGTGTCAGGCAAGGTTTAGGTTGGATATTAGAAAAATGTTCTTCACCCAGAGAGTGGTTGGGCACTGGAACAGGCTCCCCACGGAAGTGGGCACAGCACCAAACCTGACAGAATTCGAAAAGTGTTTGGAAAACATTCTTAGGCACGCGGTGTAACTCTTGGGGATGCTCCTGTGCAGGGCCAGGGCAGGGTCTCAATGATCCTTGTGGATCTCTTCCAACTCAGCATACTCTGTGATTCTGTGACCTTACAAGTGCCTTCATTTTGAAAGATGTGAGGAGGTTGCTGCTTGGATACCTCTGCTGCAGAGCTCTGCAGCCTGAGTTGTTGCCATTACAGAGTTCAGTATGTCATTTGGAGTTAAGAAATCCTGCAGATGCAAGGTAGTAGTACAGCTCATTTTTATTCTAAACTGTTCCTGAGAAATTATTCCTGTAACAGTATTTTCTTCATTGTGAAGTTTTGGGGAGTTCTGGGTGGAGTGTGAGAGAGCTGAAGGTCTATGAAATCCTGGGAGCCATTGAGGCTGTGCACAGTGGCACCACCTGTGACTCTGAATTCAGAGGATCCCTAAAAAATAGGATTGCCTTACATAAAACTTTCTAACTCCTTTTGGTATCTGCACTTCCTCTTCCTGGTTTTCCTCATAATGATGTTCTGTGGTGGCCTCTCTCAGGAGAGGCTTCTGCTGTTCCTGAGATTTGCCATGGGAAGGTACCTTCCCCCTCTGCCATGCAGATCTGCCTTGAGGCCCATCCAGCTTCTTGGGTTTCTACCTGGACTCAAGCTGCCCTGCTCCAGCATTGAGAATGAGGCAGGGACGGTGTCATGGTTTGACACTGGCATTTTGCCAATGCCCCATGAAAAAATGCACTATCCCTGGTGTCTGCTGTGAGATTTTGACCAGGAATAAGAAAGCAAGCAGGCTCTTACTTTAAAAGGAAAAAAAACCCCAACATTTATTAACTAAACTACAAAAACAATAACTAAACTACACACACAGGAAAAGGGAACACACAAGGAAAAATGAAAACCTCACAAAAACACTCTCCTCTTCCTCCCCCCCTAAATTCCCAATACAATACATCTTCCAAAATCACCAATTCTGGGTCCAGCACCACCTTTTAGAATGCTCAACTTTCAGTTCCTCAAGAGGAGAGGGAGTCCTTCCATGTGTCGTGGTGGCCTTTTCCATCTTGTCCAGGTGCTCTCACCACCTGAATCACGGATCAGGGCTGCTTCCAGGGTTGTCTTTTTAAGGATGCCTCGTCTCACTCCAAAAAAGCACAGTCTCACCTTTGGGACATCTGTCCCCCCCATATTTTACCCTCTGGGGCCGGAGGGCTAAACACAACCACTACATCTTCTTTGGCTCCGGGACATTTCTCCCCCTGGACTCAGTCTCTATATCACACAGAAACATGGCTCTGTCCATGGCTACACAAAAGAGTCCAGCATAAAATGCCACTCCATCTTCTCCATTCCTCCAACATCTCGCTCTCTCTCTCTGGTCCAGACCTTCATCCCTCAGCCATTTCCTTCTTCACCTTCTACCCTTATCTCTCGTCTAGGAAGGGTTAATGTTCTGTAAAGTTTCATTGTCCAAGAAGGGTTAAAAACTCCTCCAAGCGGCCGGACTCCTGGCTGCACCCCCCCATCTCCTCAGCCGGGCTGCTTGCTGCCAGCACATGTTTACTAAATTTCAAGGTAACACAGCCACAAGCACAGGCTGCACTCTCTCTCTCTGTCTGTCTCCAAGGGGGGGGGGGAACAGGCTGCCCATTGCTTCCCGGCATTTCTTTCCTTCTTCCTTCCACCCTTGGGGGGCCAGGCCTACCTCTCCCGGGCTGGGCCGCATGGCTTTTCCCCTCCCCCTGCCCAGCCAGCAGCTGGGTGAGGGAGGCATCTTCTCTCTCTCTCGCCGAGTCCCAAGAGGAAGTGCCTGCACAAATATCCCTGATTTTAAGGTGGTCTCGGAAGGTGACTCATATTCCCAGAAATCCCATTTCCGGGTCAAACCACCACAGACGGAGATACCCTAAACGGTATTATTTCTGCTGGAGTGAAAAGATGAGACTCTCAGAGGAACTGTGCTACTCACCTTCCCTTACCCACTTTTCCTGACAAAAAACTGGTTTAAAATCAATGATGAAGAGGAGGAGTGGCTTCACCCTCTCCTGGTGAATTGAGTGTTCCTGTCTCTAATAATTGACAATTTTGTTATTCTGTGTCAGAATGTGTGACTCAGATCTATGAAAATACATTCTTCCAAGGAGGAGACCTCACTACAGTTTTTACACCGAGTGCCAATTACTGCCAAATAGTGTGTACTTACCATCCTACCTGTCTGCTCTTCACCTACTTGCCAGCCACATGGACTAAAGATCCTGCAAAAAGGTAGAATGTTCATGTACTTGCTGGTCTCCTGTGATAATTTAAAAACCTGGTAACATTTTGACAGAACACAGGCATGCAGGGAAAGGTGCAGGGTTGCCATAGAATAAAATGTCAAGTAACTCTAAAACTGGTGATCTAAGAGTAATTGCTTGAATTCAAAAGGTTAAATTTGACAATGCCCAATTTTTCACACTCACACAGCGGCCTTTGAAGGAAAGACAACTGACTGCACTCCCTCCTCAAGGCCACATATTTATTGTTGAGGGACAATATTAATAATTTCACATCTCCAATGATCCCCTGTTCTGTTCCCCATCCTTTCTATTTAGTATATTTTTCTCACAATTAAGAATTTCAGTAGCCTGAGAGAATGAGGTTGTCTTCTCTCTATGCCCAGTGTATTTCTGTCCTCCCAGCCCTGGGCTCTGCTTCTCATTTTGTTGAGACCTCTTGGAGCTCCCACAAACACAAAATATTCTCATCTGCCACAACTGCCAACAAAGTGTGTGAGGCTTGACCCTATTTTTCTTCCAATTACACTTGTCAAAATTTTTATATTGAGGGATATTGGACAGGCTGTATTTCACCTGAGAAACAGTTATGAATGTCTGTGTTGTACTGCCAGAGCTGTGAATTTCTGCATTTTAAAACACAGGTTCTCCTGCTATTTAAAAGACAGTGATACAGAAATGCTGCCAAAAGTGGATATGGAAGGAGCAATCTCTGGACATTCCTTTAAACAGTGTAACCAAATAAGTGGTAAGATATGGTTATTCACATGCATATATTTTATGCTCTGCATTGCATAGCAGCTGTTAAAAAATTAGCATTTTGGGAAGAGGAACAGAATCAGGGAGGTAGCCAAGCAGTAATTTCTGTGTTTGCTGGACCACTTTCAAACACAGGTGACAAAATCTCCACTGGTTTTACTCTTTAGGCCCACCTATCCACCACCCAGGGTCCTGAGATGAGGTAACAGGGAAATCATGTTCCTGCAGTCACAGTTTCATTTGCTGGAGGCAGATGGCAGCCCTTGCTTTAACTGCTGACTCCAGTTCTAAAGATTAATTTACTACTACAATTCAAGTCCAGAAAGTGTCTCATATGGCATGTGTGACCCTGTTTTATAACTCTGAGGTGCAGATGCTTAGCAAGGCAAAAGTGCATTGTCACAAATACTTAAAAAAGTGATGCTAATACTTTTGTGGTTCTGTGTAATAATTTTTTTAGCAGGTGCATCTTTTAGGGTATATGTGCTTTACATGAAGACCTAATGTCAGCATGCCTTGCTGCAAGTTATCACCAGGCATATTAAAAGCCTATTAAATGTGTTATTTTATGAATGTTTTAAATTTGCACTGTCATAGTGATGTCATTAAAAGGAGATCAAGTTTAAGCATAGCGTGGTACCTTAGAAAAACAGAATAAGGAAGAATATAGTTATTCACTTCCTGACTTGAGGACAAATAGTGTCTTACAGATGTCAGGCTGCTTCTTTAGTTGTATTGGTATAGCAGCTCAAGATGGCAGGACTTAGTGGGTTTTTATGCAAGTTCTCCACTGTAGCTATTATCAATAAGTTGATAATAATTAAAAAAAAATAGCCTTTCTTTTGCTTGCCACTTGCCCTTCGGAGCAGTCAGGCCCCTTAAAAGCTCTTTCCTGCCAGTAACCCTTCATGTTTGGATTTCTGAGTATCTTGGAATAGAAAGAGATTTCAGTGGGATGTCATTCTTTATCCTACTTAGACTAATTAATATCACTGAATTACTCTAGAATCAGACTAAATGAAAATCTATGCATGCATGTTTAAAAATGCCTCCAATCATTGGCTGACTCTTGTTCTGTGAAATGGCCTTCATTTCAAGCCCCATAGTTGAGGTCCTCTCTCTGTGAAGTGTAAATGTAATATTCTGACTCAAGTGGGAACTGACTGTTGCTTATAAGGACAGAATATGCCATTTAACCTACTCTATGAATTTGGAACTGGGAAAATATACTTTCATATTGATTCTGAGTTCTTGCTTTGGTGAATGTCATCCTGATCTCAGTCAGCCACAGTGGTTAGAGCCCCTCTCTCATGTAGGCAAAGGCACTGTCAGAGTCTGCCAGTTTTTCCCCTTGCCATGAGGTACTACACTAAACCTACATTTCTGATTTGGTGCTGGATCTATGTATAAAGTATGATGCAACTGAAGTGAGCGTGGGATGGGGCATCTGGATTATGAGGGATGTGCCATAAAATCTGCTATCTTTTGGGCAATTTGGGGCAAGAGATGGGAAAAAGAATAGAAGTACATTTTCAGAACTTGGTTTCTCTTTCTTCACAGCTTGCAGCCCAGATGTCCATGTAGGACTGGATATGGAAGGGAATATTTTTGATATTACTATGGCTGACAGCTATCAAGAGTGTCAAAAACGATGTACCAATGACAACCGTTGTCATTTTTTTACATATGCCTCTGAAAATTTTCACAATGCAAGCTTTTGGTAAATACAGGTTGGATTCATTCCCCTGGACAGCCCTGTGCCTAAATAGATTAAATCTCAGAGCACTCTAAGGTGTAAGAATTTACTCAAGAATATTCAATTTATTCCTCCTTGAAATGCTTGTTCACACTTACAGGTAGGAAAATATCAATTGTAAATTGTCTTTCATTTGTCTGTTGGTGAGAAAGACAACTTGATAATTACAGCCTTGAAAAAATCCTGAAATTCTCTGAAGATACTGAAATGCAAATTATATTGATAGCTGTGCTGCATTTTTGCTCTGTTAAATCTTACTCTGCTTATTGCTCTGAAAATAGCATCATCAGAGTATCCAGAGAAGTTATTCCATTTTAACAAGATCTATTTTTGAGCTCTTAATCTGCTCAATTGTGGAAGTTAAACATTGTTCAGCTAGCTCCGTTCAACATTTGAACTCTCTTCTGGAAGCTGGAGATTGTTCTGGCCCACGGCCAGACCGTGCACAATGGTAGGAATTGTGAGTTCAGGAGGATGGTTTGGTCCAAGGAAGAAGACCTGGTTTTTTACCACTTTCTTTACTCTTTTTCATTCAGTAAAAAATGCTTCTTGAAACACACCAGTGTTGGAACTCCAACCAACATAAAGGCGCTTGATGAGGTTGTGTCTGGATTCTCTCTAAAGCCATGTCAGCTTTCTGAATTAGGTAACTATTTAAAATCTCTGATTCTGATTAGATTTAAGGGTCATGTATCCTGAAATGCAATCTATCACTCACATGTAGAAATGTTTCATTATGTAGAATAGTTCTAAAATAATCTTATTCTTAAAATATAATTAGTACACTCAGGGACAAAGAAGGTTCATATCTTTTAAATTTTTTCATGTCATCATTTGTCTTACAGAAACAGTTCCCTTCTTTAGAGATCTAAAGAATTCTTTCATAATATTAGCTTGATGAAATACTATGTTATCTTTGTATCATGGATACAAAAATTAAAGATAAAAGCTCAGATGTAGATTCAGATCAGATCAGATTCAAAGATCAGGGGAAATATGGATCTTTCTACATTCTGTTTGTGTACTGTGTATGCACTTGAAAATTTTTATTGAAGATCTGCGGTGTTTTAATACAGCTGGCTAATAGAAAAGGATGTAATATGCATTTTGTGGGTGACTTGTGATGAAAGGAAAAAGTCTGGGCTTGTTCCTGCAATCATTACTCATACATAATTCTCAAGTGTCTAAAATCAAACAGTGTGTATCAAACCTTCTTATTCTCAACTGAAACACCTTTCACTTTTTCTTTTTTTTCCTTTTTCTTTTTAATTCTATCTCCACTTTGTCTAACTGTGTGATATTTTCCCTTCTTAATGATGATGATGTTATTCTGCTTTCATATAGCCTTATTTTATCTCACAGATAATCTAGTTTTCCTGTATAAATCACATTTCATAGAGATGTGTATCAATATATTGCTTTCTAAAATCAGTGCTTGGATTTACTGCTGGGCAGTGCTGGCACAGCATCAACACTCTTTCCCCAGCATTCCTCCCATCAATAGTCTGGGGGTGGGCAAGATCCTGTGAGTGAATACACCTCGGTCAGCTGACCCAAGTTAGCCACGGGGACATTCCATGTCTTATGATGTCAGCTCAGCTATAAAATCTAAGGAAACAAGGAGGAAGGGCAGGCATTTATTATTTGCAGTGTTTGCTTCTGGAGCAACAGCTATGTGTGCTGAAGCCCTGCTTCCCAGGAAGATCTTCCCAGGAAGTGGTTGGATATCACTTGCTGATGGGAAATAGAAAATAAAAGAATTGGCTTTGTCCTCTTTACTTGTGTGTGTGCAAACTTTTGCTTTTGCTTTAGTAAACTGCCTTATTTCAACCTATGTGTCGTTTTCCATCTCATTTTTGCTCACCTGTCCAGTTGGGAAAGGAGAATGATAGGGAAGTTGCTGGGGACCTGGCAGCCAGACAAGGTCAACCCACCAAGCTCCTTTGTGGTGCCCAACATGGACTTTTCCTACAAAACAGTCTTTACATGAAACCTCTACTTATCTGGCTTTTACCCTTCTGATCCTCTTCCTGATCTTTCAGGTGGGGAAGTGGGTGAGTGCATGGGGCTTGGTTGTTGGCTGGGATAAAACCATGACATCATGTGAAAATAAACCTTGTTCCTCCCTGTCTTTCCCTACTTTCTGTGTCTTGTGAAAGAGGCAAGAGCAGGCAAGAGAGAGAATAAATAAATTGTGTGATCATAGAAGCCTAGACAGCACTACTGCATCAAGAAGTCATCTAAGGAGGTCACCTGTCCTAATCTCAGACAGATCATCTGTACCTGTCCAGACAGAGATTTGCGGAGTGTAGTCTTAAAACCTCAGTAATGTCTTCTGCCTTGTTGTTTTGTCAACATCTGAAATGGGTTTATTTCAATATTTGTTCGAGGTTTTCTTCTGAATTTATTTAGTTCATTCCTTTCTAGGTGGCCTTTCATTTTCTGCCTTTGCCTCTCTGACTTTATTCTTGTGCACACACATTACTATGCATGCAGAGCAATTTGTCTGTTTTCTGCCCTTTGCAAAGTATCTTCCTGGGCATCACTGGATATTGAGCAAATGATCACTGAACATGGTCCTTGAGATCATGGGTTAGCTTCCCTTAAGTTTCAGATCCACATTTTTACTTTAAATATAATTTCCTTTGAAACTATTTGTTCTTCTGAAGGCTATTTCCCCTTTACATAGGATCTTAACTACTAAATGTGAGAGTTAATTGACTCCAATTTTCTACATTTCTGATTATATTTTTTACTGTTCTTATTGTGTAATTACTTCCCAGTATTGTTGTCCTTTCTTCCCTATGTTTTTTGAAAACCTCATCAAATTAACAGGATTCAGAGTAAGCTCTGCCTCTTAGTTTCCCTTTCTGAAGTAATGTGTTCCTAATATGTTTCTATAACACACTGGGCAGTATTGACTTGGTTGCTGCACTTTCTCAACGGCTCAAGTTCTCTGCTGCCACCAAATACTGTCTTTTGGATCATTTCACTATTTTTAGTATCTCTGTAGCTTGATAGGTTCAAGAAACATTCTTCGTGCTGATGCTTCCAGCTTTCTTTTTAAATTCTCACACTAGAATTCTAACTGGGACTTCAAGTATATCTTTGAAGAAGGATACTCATTAATCTCTTTTTAAACATGCTAGTTTTTCCTATAATCTCTATGTCCTTTGTCTGGTTGTGTGAACTATCCTGCCAAGCCTCTGTTGTGTTTTGATATTTTGGCTATGTTAGAGGGCAGCAATCCTACTTACTCTGCCTACTTTTCGAATAGTAAAAGAAGTGCTAAGAAGATCATCACCTTATTTTTTTTCTAGTCTTCCCATGAACATGATATGCTCAGTGAAAATTAATTCAAAATTTTCTCTATTAGATTAGCAAATCTCTATTGTAATACATGATTAACAAATATCTATTGTAATATGTATTTTCTCTTTTCCTCTATATGAACCTTATCCCTGTAGTGCTCTCCACAACTTTGCATATTCAAAAATATTATTTAGAAATAGTTTTTAGTTAAAATGTTGTCTTAAGTTTCCAGTTTATCAATCACAGAAGGAAAATGGGAATAAAGATAGAAATGAATAATCTGTAAATCTCAATATCCTGATGACATACTAAAGTTTTTTGAATTTTGATATTTTGTTCTTGTTTTATACAGATTGTCAAATGGACATTTTTGAAGATCAAGTGTTTTCAGGAATTAATGTTACAAGTTTTTTCACTCCTGATATTTCTGTCTGCCAAACTATGTGTACATATTTTCCAAAGTGCTTGTTCTTTACATTTTTTACCAGGAAATGGCAAATAGAATCTCAAAGGTGAATATGACAGTTAAATGATATTATCTATGTAGATTATTTAAAATTTATTTTTTAAAAATACAGGCTTTTTTTAAACACTAATTTCTTATACATATGTAAATTTATGCTAAAAGGCTATTTTCAGTAAAGACAGCTTCTTATGAGTTTTGCTCATAAATTTGTAATTTCCTGTGTGTTTTCCAATGTGATAAGGACTTTTGTATTGTGATTGTGTATCTGGTCTTAATCTGAAAAGAATTATGCATGTCAAAAGTACAGTGAGCCTCCAGATTGTTTTAAAGACTTAAAGCTGAATATTACAGTGTTATCAAAAGAGCCATCTGGTTTCCTGGTAGGGTGAACTTATTTTCTGGAAAAGACTTTTCAATTAAGTTAATGGCTTTAAAAATATTTCTATTTGTCTTTCTTCTTTCACACTTAGTAGTGAAAATAGTTAAAAATCAACATTGCACACAAATCAGAAGAATAAAGTCTCAAAGGAATTTCAGGGAGAAGCAAAGCTGAGATGGCATGCTTCTTCTAAAGTCATCTCTTCTATGTATGTGTAAATACTGTACCACTTTTAGTACTATACTTGTATGGCATTTCACAGCACAATTGATTGCCTCAATTTAGTCTGAACTAGTGAACTTAGGGAGTGCATTTTCATACGAAATACTTCTACAGCTTGCAATTTGGGAGAAAAGTGTATTTAGGAAACAACCTTCTTTTACCAGAACCTAAACAATTATTTTTGGAATGTGAGAACAGGCATAATTATTGTGAAAAATATTTAATTTTAGAAATCTTTGCCTTCTAAAGACATCAACAAGTGGAATTCCAGAGGAGCTCATATCACAAGAAAATGCTGTATCAGGCTTTGGCCTCCTAAATTGCAGAAGATCTTTTCCTGGTAAACAATAAATTGCAACAAAACCACTAATTTTTATTTAATCTAAGTAATAACTTTCTGATGCTTTGAATGCAATCATTCTTACAGCCTGCAATTCTCGCACTTACATGCAGATGGATTTTTTGGGAGATGAACTTACTGTCACTTATACTAAAGGACACAGAGCCTGTCAGCAGGTCTGCACAGACATGATCCGCTGCCAATTTTTTTCCTATTCTCTCCTCCAAGATTCATGCAATGAAGAAGGGTGAGATATATTTTTTAAAATGTTCAAAGATTGCTGAAATAATCATTCCAGACACAGGTGAGTGAGTTAATGTATGTGTTGTTCAGTGAAAAAAATACAAACGAAAAGTTTGCATTAATTCATTGGCAGAAAGTGTGAGTGTCGCCTAAGAATGTCCTCAAATGGATCTCCAGTGAAAATAGTACATGGACCAGGAAGTATCTCTGGATACTCACTAAGATTATGCAAAAAAAAAGCCAGTACTGGTAAGTAAAACTTTTTTTATGAAAAATAGATGGTCTTCCCTGATTTCAGTGTAGGAGGCCAAACCATATTTTTTTAAGTGGTTGCACTGTCCCAGTGGGTGATCTTGTAAAGTTAGAGCGTTCTGGAAAAGTGAAGTCAGTCAGGTCTTCACATAGTTGTTGCCACATTTCTCTTCACAGAGAAAAGCAAGGCACAATTCTTCCCAAGAATATTTCTGGGTTTCACATTCTCTGAACCTAAGAGAAAGGAAAAACAATTCTTATCATTTGCTGTGCCTGTGTTTGTGCAAAAGTAGAAGCAATATGGAGACTGTTTACTCAGAGTGATGCAGTTTTGTTTCCTTGGCCTATCAGTGCCAAGAGTGTGTGTGTGTTGGGACTGTCGGATGACAGTCACAAGATTCTGTGCAGAGTATGCAGAGAGGAGTGCTTGGCAGATTCAGTTTAGATTTAATGTAATATAATATTGGATAATATAGTATAATAAAGTAATTAATTAGCCTTCTGATATCAGTGTAGTCCTCCTCATCATTCTCTTCCCTGTTGGGGTTGCCTGCAAATTCAATACATAGCAAACACTGGAACAGCACTGTGAATTTGATTTTAATAGACTTTCTGACCATAAACCATGAAAAATATATCATTTATCACCTTCTTCGCAGTAGGTGATGCCTATTCAGTGATTAGCAGTAGTCTCATCTTCATTTTTCATGGGTGAATGCAAGTTGTCTTTAAACTCAGTTTTAAATTACTCCTGTAATTTAATAGTGTGTATGCAGCATTCTGCAAGAACAATCAGGATCGTGGGTGGGACAGACTCCTCCCCTGGTGAGTGGCCCTGGCAGGTCAGCTTGCACGCAAAGCTGTCCCGCCAGAGACACCTGTGCGGGGGCTCCATCATCAGCAACCAGTGGATCCTCACGGCTGCTCACTGCGTCGCCAGGTGAGCCCTAAAAAATGCAAATGGACAAATAAGCCTCAAAGGTTAGCCCAGCATGCAAGGGAAACTGAGGCCGACCTCTCAGGATAATAACAATGAGAACTAGAAATGGAGGAACTGCTGCAATGTAGCCAAAAGGTGAAATTTTCAGGTAGACATTGTTTTCTTAATGTAACTGGAAGTCCATCCTTTCTCCCTTTTTAGCACAGTATTGTACTGCTGTTGCTAAATTATTTTAATGAATCTACAAGGTGAAATTCTAAAGCAGACAACAAATACTTAGAGAACCCTAGAAATTCTCATGAGATACAAGTTTTTTCTTACTGCATTAGGCTATTTTGTCATGTACTGACTGTTTGTCTTTTCCCCTCAGTCTAGAAAATCCCAACATTTGGCGTATTTATGCTGGCATTTTGAGACAATCAGAAATAAATGAGGATACACCCTTCTTCAAAGTGGAAGAGATTATTGTTCACTCTCAGTATAAATATGCACAATTTGGAGATGACATTGCTCTAATGAAACTTGCTGAGCCTATGAATTTTACTGGTATGTAGCATATTGCGGAGGAATTGTGAAAACGTGCAGGAAGACACAAGGCTGGCATTGCTATGGCAGTGCATGACACCTGGGCTGGCTTCCTTTCATATGCAGTTACTGGGGTTTGAGGAGAATCTATTCTGTTGGCTTCAAAAAGAAAATGGGTGGCTCTAATTTACATGCTGGGAGTCATACATAATGCAAGGGACAAAGCATAGATGGAAGCTGTTGTCAGGGGTCATGTGGGTGCCCACAAACCTTACTGTTGCAGTTGTCTCTGCCGGACAAACTAATATTTTCTCTTGTACTTTAGATCTTCAACTACCTATCTGCCTGCCATCAAAAGAAGACACTAACATATTTTATACTGACTGTTGGGTAATTGGATGGGGTTACAGGAAAGAAAAAGGTACAGAGAAATACCTTTAAACAGTGAATTTTTGTATTTTTAAAGTTAATGTTTTTGACAAAAAACCTCCCCTTCTCTAAAAAACAGAAAATTATTCTCCGTTCTTAGCTACCACTATTCCTTCTAGACAGTACTTTAATATAATTCTTTTAGAATTGATTTCTAGTAAGACACCATAAAACATAAATGAAAGATGTATAAAATTATCATTAAATAGCTCCATGCTCTGACACAATAATTAATTTTATAAATTGGCTCAGTAGTTTGAAGTACTTGAGATTTCAATCCTCTACATACATCTAAATGCATCTTCTACAACACTCAAATATCTTCCTTAGATTCTAGTTTAATCTACTGGCAAACCCCAGTACATAGCTGGGTTTTGCACACTCTTTTTTATTTTTTCCTAGCTGAAAAAAAAAAAAAAGTGATAAATTTACCACTGGGCTGTTTTGAACTACAGTCTGCACATAACTCATGGTGATTTTTTATGTGATTGTATTCATATGACTTTAGAAACTGGAGACTAAAGTATGTTGTTTTTCTTATTCTGAAGATTGATTATAGACCATGCCAATGACTTGTGTTTTGATAGTAGATAAGATTTGAACTCCTCTGATTTTATATGGAGCTAGGCCAAAAAGCTCTTAATTACCAAGCTGTGGTTTTACATCTATTTATTATATTTTTAATATGATTATAAAGATGCATCTCTTTAAAGAGAATATTTTCCTTTATACATGCGCCTATCTGAAAGTTATAGTTCAATGTGAAATCTAACAAATTTAAGCAGTTATTGTACAGACAAATTTCTTCTGTTAATTACTAGAGAAAAAGCTGGTTTTAAATACTCTTGTTTAGTCTATGTGCAAATTTCTCCATCTTAAAAACTACTAGGACAGAGAACAGCACAGATTTAGCAACTGGGAGATTTCAAACTTATTGCAACATTTTACCAGGAAATAATAGTTACTAACACAAAGCAATGCTAACAGCAATGCTCCAAGGGCCAATGTCCTGAGAGCCTTTCCAATATGCGGATTCATTGCACATCACAAGGGAGTTTTGAAGCTTTTCCAGTCATGAGAAAGAAGATGGCATCATAAAAGCATTTAAATTAGAAGACAATTCACATTGCTTGCTAACACAAAGGAAGGAAAATCAGTGTCATGAACATCTATTAACACTCCAGAAGCAGTGACCTCCCACATTGTAATATCAGTGTACGGGGATTTCTAGAGTTGAATTTTAACCTTTATTTTTCTAGAACCAATTATTTCTCATCTCGTACTGCTTTCCATATAGGTCGGGTCCAAGATATTCTTCAAAAGGCTCCTGTTCCCTTCATGTCAAAAGAGGAATGCCAGGCAAGGTACCGGAAGCACAGAATCGGTGACAAAGTGATCTGTGCTGGCTATGATGAAGGAGGAAGGGATGCTTGTAAGGTAATGACAAACAGTAGTGTATGGTTATATATTCCAACCATATGTTCAAATATGTAAATGAATAATATAATTATTTTTAATTGTTATCAGAAAAGTATAATTATCAATAGAGCTCTTTATTAACTTGTCGCTTTTGGTTGTCAAAAGGACTAAAAACCAAGGTCTATGGAAAATATTTCTTATACGAAATTGAAATCTTTAGGGATAGATTCCATGGATAGGAAACTCTAGTGTGGATATATAGATATCCATTTAGGGAATAAAACAGTGTTCCTTCAGGCTATTAGAAATCCAGAGAGCATAAGTATAGTATCTTGAAGCATTTCTCCACTAAGAGCAGATATCCTATGTAGTTTCTTTTATTTTTTTCCATTACTTGGTAGGAAATAGAGTGCCTAAAATCTTATTTTAAAGTACCCATTGTGTATAAACCAGAAGGGAGGGTGCTAGTAATGCTATTAAAATGTATGGGGAAGAGAAGGCTGAAAGCAAACTGTGAAAACTGCTCTGTTCATAATTAGAATTGAAAATGTCACAACAGCATGAGTTCCATGAGCCAAAGTCTCTGCTCAAGAGTAAACTCACGCACTTTCACCACTTTAAATATTCTGAGTTAATTTCTGCAAGAGGAAAATAGTTTGCTTATTAATAATAAATTCTCTTCCAAATACAGTTTTCACTGCAAACATTTAACGCTTAATTGTACTCTGAAATGTTACTATTGCTATGATTAGTTAGGAATAAAAATACTTGGAGCTGGGATGTAATTTTTCCTCTATGCCAATTAAGCTTTTTTTATCTGATACAGCTTAACAGAACATGGAGATCCTGTTTAAAAAAAAACACACTTGCTGTTGTCCTAACAACTCATAACAGCTTCTCTAAGGGATCTTATATTCAGAAAGGAATAGAAAAAGAAAACACAAAGGTGTTTTATTCTGAGTGGGACAGAGTCACTCAAGCAGGATAAGGCATGTAGAGAACTGAGATACTAAAAACATGGTCATAAGAAAAAATATTGCCAATATTACATACAGTTTTAAATCACGGTATGTAGATAAGGTGATAATGATAATGAAAAGAAAATAATTTAAACCAGTAGTTTTGAACCTTCATGGGAAGAAGAAATTGTTTGCAGTGACTATTTAGAAATCAATTTACTAAACAGTCTGAACACCTGCTTCAGTCCTCTGTTAATTAGCTGTGAGAGTGGCTGAAATCTAGGCTGCTATGCTGGTAGCAACATCAAATTATGCTGATTTTATTCAAAACTTTCTTTGTGATAGAAATACTGATGAGGCCTCTTCCTTGCATGCTCTCTCTTTTTCTCCTGTGGCACAGGGAGATTCAGGAGGGCCCCTGTCCTGCAGGCACGAGGAGCTGTGGTATCTGGTGGGCATCACCAGCTGGGGCGAAGGCTGTGCCCGTCCCAGACAGCCAGGAGTCTACACCAAAGTTGCTGACTATTCAGACTGGATTCTAGAAAAAACTACACAGCATGAGCATTACTGACTCACTCAAAGTGTTGCTGTGGAATAACAACCCTCAGGGCAACGGGATAAAGCGCATTAGTGCTTTTTCAATGGTGTTTTTTGTTAGCCTGGAGCGTAAAGTACTTGTTTTAAAATGCAGAAAAGCAGGAATGAATGAATTTTCCTATTACTAAATAAAAGGCAGTAATAACAATAAACTCTGTGACCACTGATTTGGCAGAAGATAATATGGCTGAGCCACAGACTTCTGTTCTTGCTAGCATAAAATAGGAGTGGATGAGGTTGCAGGACATGCATGGACCTTGAAGCTGGGAACTACCTCTGTCTTAGGAGGCTGCCACACAGCAAAAAGAAATTCCCCTCTCTTGTTGAATGTAGTTAAAATGGGTGAACCACTTACAAGCTCACTGGAGGGCTGGGGGAAGGGAAGCTGAGGCATGGAAATGCCTACACAGTTGCATTCCCCTTGTATCCTTGGGGAATTAACCAAAAATTAGCCAGTCCTAACCAAGAAAACAGACCCAGAGGTCTTGGCAGAGGGACACACGTGGATGCAGACACCACCAAGCCCAGTTCATGCTGGAAAATCCCATCCTACTGTTCCCAGCAGTCTGCCAGGGGTTTGCACAAGTGTGGTTTACCATTGTGCTGTGATCTCCACTGGGCTTTGATCTTCTCAGGACCAAGGCAGGGAGCTCGAGCCTGACCCTTAGGGTGCCTCCAAGTTACCAAACACCTATGTTATCTATACACAGATGTTCTGGAGGCATGCAGAACACATACAGTGGAAGGCATAAAATACTTGTTTTTTCTACAATGCTGCTCTCCAGACTTTTTGCATTCCCAGCTGCAAGGTCACTTGAGTGTGTTTACAGTCCCCACCAGTCTTCCATTTTTAACCCATTGCTCCCAATGAGCTGTCACCTACAATATTCTAATTTCTATGGATAATTTTGTGATGAGAAGCTTAATGAGGGTCTACTTCTCTTGAAGACTATCCAGAAAATCAATAAAAGGATCCCCTTCCCCAATATATATTTTTATTTTACAAATACCTAATTCTGTGATTAAAGAAACAACTTTATCCTGTTCCTATATCCCCTTGTTTCCTTTTATAATTTTTTGTTACTTTGTGTCAGGTAGCAAACATATTTCATGGCTGAAATTAATACTAGTGTGAGAAACAGGAATCAAAAATTAATTACTTTCCCCCAGTAAGAATCAACATTTCACACTGCATCAGAAAGGAGAGTAGAGTACCAACACTGTCTTTGCCAAACTTTATGAGCTTGTTTCCTAATAATCTACATTACCATAATTGCTGAAAATATGTTCCAGAGTGCTACTCATAATTGCTTTACACCACACTGGGAGGTAAGCAGCAGGAGCAGCTCTGCAAGTAAATGAGGTCATGAAACTTCAGAATTAAACATCAAATTGTTGGGAGATAAGAATCAAGCTGCTGAAAATTACTTTTTCTTTAATTTTTTATGCTTTATTTGTAAATAATACTGAGGGAAAAAAGTGTAATTGCACACTACAAGCTTGTACTCCTATCTGTGTCTGGAGTCAGGGTGTGCAGTGCTAAGCTGACTGCAGTCAACAAACCTGAAATCCCAAGGCTGTATTCAAAGGCTGGGGAGTTGATTTACTTTAAAGAAGTAGAATTCAGAGAAAGGATGAAAATAGTCCAGACTTAACAGGAGAGGAGAGGTAATGCTGCTGTTGCAGGCACATCTGGGGAAAGAGGTGCTGCCTTCCCTCTGCCCTGTGTGGACTCCTGGTGACCGGGGCTTGAGTCACTGGGCGCACAGTGCCAAAGGTGTCATGCCCTGGGAGTGCTGAGAGCAGGACGTGGCTGCTCAGAGAGCCAACAGGAATAGCCTGGTGTGTGCTGGGGGAATTGGATCAAGGGTGAGAGGGAAGGCACATGGGATTTTTGCCAACACTGCAGAAGCAGAACAAGAGACATGGGTGGGGGCTGATTTGGTCTCTTCATGCTGTGTTTAATCCACAGCTGGTTTAAAATAACAGCAAACCTCAGACATGCTGTCAAAAACCTAGAGACACAAATAAGGGAGTGAGAAGGAAAAAATAGAAAACGGGGAAAAAAAGAAAAAGAAAGATTCTTGGCATTCAAGTGTGATTTTGTCCTCATGGGGAAGGAATGAAGACAGCTGGAAAAGAGTTGCTGACGGAAAAAAGGAATTGCTTCAGTAGGGAAACAGAGGCTGAAACTCTCTAAATAAGAATCATCAGGAGACCATCCAAAATACTTGTCTCTAATACTCAAACTGTGTAGGCTAAAGAGTATATGCAATGTCAATCTGACAGCCTTTAAAACCTTCTCATAATAAACCTGTCATCAGCTTTTTCAAATGCACAAAAAATGTGTTATTCTTTTTTTCCTTCCCTCAATTTTGTTTATTTATTTATTTGTTTGTTTTATTTCTGCTGCAACTTTCCTGGTTGTAAGTATTGCAGTAACAAAGAGGAATGGCAGTCAGCTGTGCTCTGTAGACCTCTGGAGCTCCATGTTTTGTTAGAGATATTCCAGGTGACAGCAATATGCCAAAGGAAATTCAGCTCTTCCTGTGGAAAGGACAAGTGATCTCAATGACTGCAGACATCCTTCATGAGTAGCTGTTGACCAGATAAAATACCTTATTGCAATATATTTTCACCTACAGCAGATATCCTTCAATGACAATTTGTGTTATTTGTCAGTCCATCTGTAATAAATTCCTGATGGCTAAAAGTGCGTACCAGGAATATCTCCCAGATATGTGGAGAATGCAGGAGTTTGTGGTGACTATATGAAGTCCTTATGACTTTGTTGAAGATGAACTACATGAGGGAATGTCCAATCTTTTTGTGGGCTTATACACCAGTGTGATATGTAATTCATTGAGACCTTTAGACTCATAGATAGAAGTATATTGGTGTTATTAAGTGTTATATTGCTTGGGCTTTCAGGTATCAGTAGGTGACTTGCATTAAATGAGAGGCAGTTTATGACCTTTGTTTATTCTCCCTTCTAATCTACCTCCCTGGGGAAAAGTGATTTTTAAAAAGCTGACAACCAAAAAATCTGTCTCAATCTCATTAAAGAAAAGCCTGGTCTTATACTTTAAATCTTCCTCTGTTCATGTTTGGAACAGAAGATAAACATCAATGCTTTAGTTGTTATTCTGATTAATGGCAAGTGTCTCTGGTTGTCCTGAAAGTCAATAAATCTCATAATGTTACTTAAAGATGTAGAAATTTTGGTAGGGGCAAGTGCTATTGTTGATGTACTGAATGGCAGCATTAGTCTAGCCTGATTTTTTAGTACAAACAAGATCCCTGATCCTGGAAATTTTCAAACTTGTTCAGGTACAGATGTAACACTTCATATGTGCTGTGACAGTCTGGAGAACAATTAGTTAAGCATAAAGTAAAGACATATTCTTTTGCTGCTCAAATGGACTCAAATTTTAACTTGTAATAGCTTTCTCTGTAATCATTTAAATAGAATTGCCAAGCAGAAAACCCAGTTTCCCATTAAACTGGCAATGCAACATTTCCCACCACTGCTGGTGCTTTGCCCAATGTCTGAGTTTGCCTAATGTCTGACTTCATGAAAGTGACCTGAGCTGTGAACAAGAAGACATAAAGCCTCTCAATTCTTCTCGCTGGGAGGATTCAAAATCCTTGCAGTGAAGATCTAGAGAGATCACCTAGTGAGTCCATTCCCTCTGCTTTCCCAGCAGAGGGGAGTGGAACAATTTGGTATAAGCTCCTGGTGTAAGTTTAATTTGTTCTGTGAAAAATTATTATTCAGCTGTGATGAAAAATGAGTCTCTGATGCTGAAAACCAGCAAACTGTATGGAATTGAAATAATTCACAATGGCACTCCTCATAGAAGGAGAATGGTGAATTCTAATTATCTGCCTAATTTCCTATATATATGGAGGATTCTTTGAAAAAATATTGTTTGGTGCTTTTCTTTAAAGTGAAATATCTGCATTTAAATACATTTAAATTGCATTTCTACTTCAAATAGGAGGCAACATTATTTTGCCTCTGAGCAATTATAGCAGATACGCAATACTACATATTTATAGTGAAGGATTTCCTGGAGTAGTAAATTGATTGTTTTTCCTGTGGTCTTTGTGTTGTAAATCACATTATAGATATGTATAGATGTATTAAAATTACTGGGGATTGTTGAATGCTACAAGAACTGTTTTTCATGTCTTATGCAGTGGACTTTGGGGTTTCCTTGGTACTGTGATGGGTTTTGGTTTTGTTTTGTTTTTGTTTATTTGGTTGGGGGTTTTTGTGTTTGCTTTTTTTCTTAATTTTCAAAATTTTTCTGCAGTTATTCTTCATGTTTCTAATACTTTTTTTGTAGGGGGATACAGTATGGGTAAATGAAGGTGGTATAGAATGTAATCTTATCCCCTAAAGAGTTGCAGCTGACCCAATTACTAAAGATTAGGAGCAGGCCTGATGTTAACAGGTCACACCTGTAGCCAATGAGAAGCGTGTTATAAAAGAGTGGATTGGTGGGAACTGGAGTCAGTTGGCTGCTGTGAGTACCAGGAAGAGTCAGTGCTTGGAGGAGCTGCCTATGAGATGCATCAAGGAGGTGTGAAACTCTAGCAATATGGGACCCTTGCTATGTAATGATAATAGAACTGTTGCAATATAACAATAACATTTTTTTCCCATCACAATGTGATGTTAGAAAATACTGAGTCAGTTCCCATATTTTTGTTAGCTGGTTTATTTGCGGGGGAGCAATGATACCAAAGGAAGAGATGATACCAAAAGAAGACTGTATGCTCAGGGCATGTGAAAGTTTAAGAGGAGTTGGTAGGAACTAAATCAAAGTTAAAGTGTGTTGGAACAAAAAACCAAGTATCAATGTAACTTAAAGAAAGACCAGGCTAAGCAATAGATATGCATCTGGGGGTGTGGAACTGAAAATATGATGGAACACCTAGGCATCCTTTCCAGGTCCACAAAACTGTATCCCAGGACCTGAAAATTAAATCATGTATAATACAGGATTTATTTTTGTGCTAGGAAGTGTGAAATCATCTGAAGTGCAGCATTGCCCTAACATGATTGTACTGTGCTCTGACCTCAGCTTACTATCGCACAACTCTGCTTTGATTTGCTGCTCTACATTGAGACACCAGATTCAATTGTCAGGCTCATATCTGTACTTTCACTCCATCTCCACTGACTGTACCATCTGGTAGATTCTGTCTTCCAATAACCTCTTTGCTTATTTTTGTCCCTGAAGTCATTGCAGGAATTTGGAGAATGATTATCACAAGAGATCTAAACAAACATCTGTTATGGGGTGTTATTGGGTGATGAAGTCTTCCTGAAGTTTACTGTGTTGTCCATCCCTAGTACAGCATCATTTTTTGAATGTTTCTTGTTGGTTGAGTGCTGCTAAGGGAAAGGTGCTTATTGAGGAAACACCACCCATAACATATCTGAAACTTTTGTGTTTCAGTTCTGTGATTCCATTTTTCTGTTCATGGTTCACTATTTAAGAACTTTAGGCATGAGCATCTTGATTTTGACCTTGTGCCCAACATGTTGAGCAGTCATACCATAACTCCACATATCACTCAGTGTCACTGGGGAAGGAGGGAGGAGCAGTGCCATCCCGTGGGGGACAGAGTGAAAGTGTGGAAAGAGAAGGACAAAGGAGCTGCTCCTCTCTTTGGGGCATCCTGGGATTTGGCTGTTTTGGCTGATGACTTGATGCCATAATATTGTCTGAATGCAACTAATTTTCTGAACTGTATTTATTGGAAGAAGTAGGATGAACAGTTAATAAAACATTTATACAATTAGTACTGAATGAGTCCACGCAATCCAAAGCTTTGGACTTCAAATATTCTAAAACTTTATGATTGGCAGGATGGACTGGTGTGAGCAGTAGAATTACTGTAAACACAGAAAATAAATGGGAAAAAAGGTTTTATATTTATTTCCACTATATTTCTTGTTCCTATTGCCAGGAAGTTTTTTATGACTCTCAGTAAATCTGATTTCTTTAACTTTCACTAAAATTTCAGGGGAAAAGAGAAGCTTTTTTATGTATTCTAAAATAACTTTCAGTAGCTTGTCACTAGGTGGTGCTTTAGCTTTAATTTGTCTTGTGCTCAATGGCTATGATGAGAAAAAGAACATGTAAGAGGATATTTTTATTTCTATGGCTGAGAATAAGTAATAATAAATAATTAAATTTCCATCTTCATTTGTAGAATTTGTAGAATTCAAAGGCAGCAGATACGTTTAGCTCCACATTTCTTCATGGCACAGGAACACTAAAAGACTTTAGGATGTGAAGGCTGACCAAATCAAGTTAAACACAAGCCCTTTGCCTACAGCTCCCTGCCTATGGAACCCCGCAGTATTTCACGAGTTAATAAATAGGCATAAAGCCACTGAAAGACACAGCCAGGGCCCTGAGCACATCTGCTCTCTCTGGGGGGCTTGGCTTGTGGCCAGCTTGGGCACAGTGCAGTTCTCTGGCCCTGAATGAGGGAGCTTGGAGACAGAGTTGGGGGAGCTAGCTTGGAGAGCTACGTGTGAGTCTGGCCCTCACTACTGTGCTTTATAAGCTTAAAACAAATTTAGCCTGTACTTTAATAATATATGAATGTTTCCTACAGCCAAAACCATACTCATCTGTTAAAAATTCCTTTGTGAGATTTTTTCATATCTGGAAAAACCTGTAGCAAGATTGTCTGAAATGGAGAAATTGCTCAGAATTGGGAAGAGATGGTGATCTGAATTATTAGTCCTCCAGCTTTACCTCTGAACACAACCAAAGGGAACCGTGTGGAATAAGGTCCCAGGTACTACAGGTCCTTGAGCAGAAAAATAAATAGTATTTTACTCTTCTACTACAGATCTAACATTTGAAAGTGGCTGTTGATCTTAGTAAATCTCGGACCACTCAGGCAGGAGGAAAGAGATGTTCTTTCTGTGCATCAGTGAACAAAATAAAGATTTAGAGTTATTGTTAATATTGTGGATTAAAGAACATGTGGCTTCAAGTTATACCAAGAAGGATGCTGAAAAAACTGTTTGGGGTAAAGAGAATGAAGTAGAGGGTAGGGGGCAGCTGAGGGTGTTGTGGAAATTCATTCACTGGAAGTATTTAGGGCTAGGTGGTAACTGGCCATGGCGTGTCTGGCCCTGCCTTGCTCTTGTGGTGCCTATGCCAGCTGCTGCCTATGGTCATGAACAGCAATGCGAGAGCAGCTCTCACCCAAGGTGCAGATGGTGACACTATGGGCAGCTATACAAAAAGGAAAAAACCTTCACACCGCGCTTGGGTGATGCATGTGGAAAGTCAGGTTCTAAGTGCATCCATCAGGTCTCAATTTTTTATTTGGTTAATAGAATTCTTAAGCCATTGTGGTCTCTGATGGGTTCCCATCACTATATATTGAATGCAGTTTTAAAAAAACAAGTCTAAATAACCACATTAAATGACCTTTAATTTTTGCCTGCTTTTATTTATCAGTGCTTCTTTCTCCTGGTGCCAGCACCCTCACCTCAAAGACCATTTTTTTGTGATTTCAGACATGTTCTTTATATCAGAAGGCTAAGTTGCTTTCCCCCTATGGTGTAAGTCTACAAATAAAGCAAATTTCATAGCAAAAATTTTTGTGTATGATTCATTAAGTATCTGCTGGAATAATTGTCTTTTGAAGATAAAATGGGAGGTCAGAAGATTTCTTTGGCCTCAGAAAAGGAGTTAGAAGAAACTGGAGTATGAGCTGGTGTTAAGCAGTACAGGCATAAAGGCTGGACCTTCCATGGCAATTTTAAACCACAGAAAAAAACCTCAAATTTATGACTTGGGGAAAGATTGATGAAAGACCTTATGCAAAAAAAAAAAAAAAAAAAAAAAAAAAAAAAAAATTACTGACGAGAAAAAACAGGGTTGGACTGGGAGAGAAAAACACATTTTGGCAGTTGGAGCATGCAAATATATAACAAAGCAAGCAAGAGGAGAAAATGAAGTATTCTTAACTTTTGGACTTTATTCCATAAACACAAAACCCCAGTACTTTAAAGAATAGATTAAGTACAAAGGACCATTTTGTCCATCAGCATTATAAGGTAATAGATAAAATATATATCATACAGAAAGAAAATGAAAGAGTGGCAGCGCAAATTATAGTTTGCTGAATAATGCTCAAAGTCCAAGGAAGCACAGTAAGGATTTACCACCATTTGCGGTTATTATGGCACTTTTTTGAAAACTGCAGATACCAGCTCAAGCTGTCCCAGCTTTATTTCAGCCAGGGCAACATTTACATTCTCCTCATCTACCTTTGACTTGCAGTTTCTTTGAAGAATTATCCTTTTCTTTCCTGTCTCAAAACCAGCCTTGCTATGTTGCAAAAATGAAATGGATGTCATGGACTCTTGACCCTGAGGGTCAGAGCACTTCAGAGGTATCGGAGATGTTCCATACACATCAAGCAAAAAATTCCATCTGGAGTGAACTCAGAGATAAAGTCCTATGATTATAAAAGTAGCTGATGCTCAGTAGAGCAGCTCAGGACTTGCACCAGGAAAGGGAAAGGCTGGCCCTGTTCAAGTTGGAGAGTAGCTCACCTCTCCCTTTTGTGAGGCCAGAGCTTCTCTCTGCAGGATATCTTCTCTAGTCTACCTCCAAGGCCATAAAGTGGTGTTAACAAAATGACTTATGAAAGCTCTGCTGGAGAGGGCTGAGAGCTGTGTTCCTGTAAGTGATCCCTGAGTCTGGATCTGTATGAGCTGTCATGTCCAGGTGGAGCCATGGGCTGCCAAGTGTGCTGCACAAGATCCAGCGGGGTCCAGAAGCAATTTAGTGTTCTTCCAGAGTAAATTAGCTCTGCTCATAGCAAAGCTAATTAGCCTGGACTTGATATAGTCCTAATGCAAGAGTGTTCCTGCTCTGTTTTGCTTTTGTGCTTGTTTGGCACTGGGGTGCTTATTCATGGTGCCAAATTGCCCTGTTCAGATGCCTGCAAAGCAGAACATTCCCTACTACCTGCATAAGTAAGCAGGAACTTCACTTGGTGTCTCTCTGCATTCCTCAGTGGTGTTAAGAGTTGTTTAGTTGTTTTTGTCAGCACAAGAGCTTTTATCCTTAGTGGTGGCTATTGTCTAAAGGTAGTGATGCTTTGGTTGCTCCACTGGGCTGAAGGTCTGTTATTTATAAGGCTTAGTCACTGTGTAAAACAGATGTAACTTTTAGTATCCTGGGAACCATTCAGGATTCAAAGACATGCATGTTTCTCACGAAATGTGGAGGTTATGTCAGGTCTTCAGAACACAGGGAAAAAAAGACTTGATTTTTATTTTTGGAAAGTTAATCATGCATTAGGGTGACAACAGTAAATCTGTATGAATAATTGTTTTTATTCCTTGGCAGATGAACTAAACTTACAAGATTATTCAGGTCAAACTTCAAAGCAAGTCTATTTAGTGAATTAATATGTTTCATTTTTGTGTTGACCGTTTTTCACTAAATAAGGGAGCCAAAAAATAGATTGCTGAGAGAAGCTGCTGACCTTTGACAGAACAGAGAGGAGCAGAGATTTGATCTTCTTGGAAGTGGTCCCATATCATTAGACAACTATCAGAGTATGGCTTTCTCTATCACCTCAAGCATATGCTACATAAAAAAAACATATTGCAGGGAAGAGTTGGAAAACTCGATTAAGGCTCTTGCTTGTGGTCTGACCTTCTATGCATTTTACATTCTTGTCTCTGAGCTTGAATAGATAACAACACTGCATTCATTATTTTGTTACATCATTAACCCCCCCCACTGGTTTTTTTTTGCAGGTGTTCCATTATAATGTATCAAGCTTAGAGAGGTATTGACCGTAAATGGGGGGGGGGGGGGGGGGGGAGAATATAGGGTAAGATTTCTTTCATCTTATGATGCATATGGCTTATGGTGTTCCTGCTTGGTTTCAGTCTCAGTATTAATAAACTTATTAATATAAGTTTATTAATACTTACATTAATAAATATAAGTACTTATATTCATTCCTGCTGGCATTTAGACACCTAAATCTCTAGAATTTATAAGTTCTGATGAAACTGAGGGAACCTTGTTCTAACAGTCTCAAATAATTATTTTCAGTGTTTTCCTGAGGTGAATGAGACATGGTGCTATTTTTTGCAAGCTTTATAAATACATTCACCTTAAATTGTGTCATCTTCTTCAGATCTCTTTTACGATCAGTTTCAATTCCCTGGGAATCATGCACTCAGTATAATAGCAAGTTTTGTAATCTGTGAGTTCTTTAGTTAATATTTGAACAGAAAGAAAGCATTTCATTTTTTAATAAAAATTTTTGTTTTTTCCATTGGGGAAAAACCACAACATCTTGTGTTAATTTGGAAAATCCTGATTCTGTTCGTAGTCTGCTGAAAAGGCTTCAGATTTATTTCATACCTCGCAGGCACAACTGAAGTGTTAAGAACAGAGGAACTACCATCTTACTCATTTGGACTCACCCTGTCTCAAATGCTGTGCTTGGGATATAAAGTGGCTGCTACTTGGCCTGCCTTGTGTTGGAACTGAGTAAATAACACATTTTCTCAAGCAAATGTAGCAGTGTGGCTGAAGAACTGCTCTATTTTTGAGAGACACTTATAATACTCATTTTACAGCAAAACTTTTTTGGAGAGGAAAGGTGAATGTTAAAACATTTATTGTGTCTTTTGTTGGGTTTTAGATGGAGTAACAGTCTCACTGCATATTTAATTCTTCTCCTGGCATAGCAGAAGACAGGAAAAAATGAATCGCGCAGCTTTTGCTTTAGCAGTCTTGAGATTTTAGGAAAAATAGTCTGGAAATTTTAGGAAAAATAAGTGTTAAGACTCTTAGCCACTCAGCCTAGCAAATCTAAAATTGTCTGGACTGCCCTCATACTTTTCAGTCCAGTTGCTTTGAGGACTGACCACAGAGTTCAGTTTCAAAGTGAATGCAGCTTTGGCCTTTGGAGCAGCAGAGCTCAAAGCACAAAGGTCTCTGACCTTTTCCTTGTTGTATCAGATGTTTGTTCTCACCTGCTCTCTAAGACTTTGGATTCAGAAGACTTCTGCTCTGTTTTATTCCTTGCTACTACACTCTCAGCTTTGAAATAGAGAGGAGAGAGCCCTAACCTTTGAGGACACCTTTGTGCTACTATGCCCTGTTAGAAAAATTTAAATAATGCAAAATTGCATATTGATTGCATCTGGATTGCTGTTCACTGACTGGAAATAATGTTGCACAAAAGGTAATAAAGGAAGTATGTTTGTACACAGTTTGAAGTATTAGGAAGGACATGAAGACACGGAACCATTGTTCGCAGGATTTCTTCTGTGACAAGGGAAAGATAATCATGCTGGAGGTGTAATCCTACCTTCTCCCAGAGCTGGGGTTTTGACTCAGGATTTTACCTAGGGAAACAGCTCTTTTTTGTTGACTTGTTCAGTGTAACACCAGGTCAAATATCTCTGATTTCCAGCTGAATAGAGAGAGGTGTGGATCAGAGGAAATGGAAGAATTTGCATGAAAACGTATAGGGTCTAGCAGAGAAAGCTGATATAAAGCTAGGATCAAGAGAAACCTTAGTATTGATGTTCTGAAATTCTTGTTTTATCTGACTATTTTTAAGCTTTGCATGGTCTAAAACCAGGTTTAGTTTACCTTCTGGAAAAAGAAGCTTCTTGATTTGATCCCTAGGTGGCCAGAGTGCTTCTTGCTGGATATTAGAGAGGAAACCAAAGGTGATATTTTGCTGTGAAGATAAAAGCATTTTCAGTATATAATCCAACGCTGACAAAAACTGGCAGAATGCATTACTTTCTAGCCAGGACTTTTTCTGTCCCTGCACCAGAGAGAAAAAGAATGGAAAATTTTGTGGTGCTGCCTCCTTTTCCTGCATGAGAATTGACTGAAACTTCCTCCATGAAGCAGCATCATGCTGGTTTTTCAGTTATAGGCATAATGCATGAAAGCACAAAGGATTTAACAATGACACATTTAGCACTTCAGGTCATTTCTTCTATGAATACTCTGAAATTCATAAAGTACTGAGGAAGATTTTCCCTTAGTGCTAATTTGAACCATTAATAAATGAAATATGCAAAATGTGTGTAACAACAAAGACTGTGCGCGTTGACTTGAATGATTAAACCCCCTAAAGCAACTATAATTAAAGTTTATATATATATATATTTATAATTAAAGTGTGTTAATTCATAGGTGAGAATATAAAATGGCAAGTTTTTTCATTTTGTAATTTTGCTGTTAGAGTGTGGCAAGTAATGAGAGCTCCCAAAAAGTAAATTACGTGGAATCACAGGCCCTGATACATGCACTTGGAATCTATCTCAAATAGCTAAGAATTTTTATGCAGGAGTTGGACAGTGAGGAATCAATATAGGCAAAGTGCTCTATTGAGTAACTGTGTACTTCAGGTTAAGCAGATGTCTGAATGGTTGCTGCATCCAGTCCAAAGGACATGAGCTACTTGTTGCTGATTTTCAGCATAAAATCTACTATTGCTGCATGAAGAAAAAAAAGGGGATGATTTTTGCAACACCTTTCACTTCTCCAGCAGCTGGATTTTATTCAGTGCGAGTCACTTTGAACTGCAGACTGCTCCCAGGAGAATTTTGGGAATTGTGATGCTCATGCTCCCTATCCTGATTAAAAGGTGGCAAGGCCAACCAAAGTTTAAATCAAAACAGAATCTGCTCAGTAAAATTTATCCCAAAAGAGTAGAAGAAAAAGAGGAAAGGCTGGGAATAAGAAGATGTAAACATAAAAAACAAAAGGAAGTCGGGGATGGGTCTTGTAGGTGTTTATTGGGGAAATAGGAAATCTTTTGTATTAGAAAAAAAATCAGTAGAAAATACTATTTCTTTAAACCTTTTTCTTCTTTTTAAAAAATGAATTCTCAGTTTACTGTCTGTGTTTCTATGGATATAACCAATGAGAATTCTTGTTTTAAAGGTGAATAACAGATATTAATCTTAAAGATGTTTTTCTTCTTTTCTGGAGAATTAAAAATGAGCACAACTCTAAGAATTTAGATATTAAATAAACATAATTGCATGGTTCTGACCACAGAGAGGAAATTTTGTTCTGTCTTCAAAGGAATACTTTTTATCCAGTACAGTACAGACGATGAAAAAAGAAAAAAAAAAAGGTTAATAGCGTTTCATTCTGGTGAATGAATAAGTGAAAGTATGTTCTATAGGTCAAAGGATAACAATAGAGTACATCTGCTGTACTTCCTGAGTGGATGGAGACACTTTGTTCCTTGGTAGCCCTGTATAGTTCATTTTCTCTTTGTTCTAGTATTAAGTGCTAAAAATAAGCAACTGAATACTATATAGCTTTGGAATGGAAAATAAAAAAAATGGACCAATTTTTTTATGAGAGGAAATACATTTAAGTGTATTGCACTGGCTGAATGCTCAGTAAAACAGAGCTGGAATCACTGAATCAGATCTCTGAAAGTGCAATGGAGGTCAGCATCATAATGATGGGAAATGCAGCTGATTATTCCTGTGTTTTTTCACTTCTGGAACTTAGGGCTCTGTATCCTAGAAAGGCTGAAGGAAAAAGGAATTTGTAGAATGACTCATTGAAGAGTCACTTAGATGTTTCAAGTAAATGTCACATTCTGGTCTGTTCAGAGGTTTGCAAAATGAAAAGAAACTTTGAGAAACAGGAGATTGATTGTAAAGCCTCTGATGGTGCAAACGGAGTCAGTCCAGTTCTTAAGAGCCTCCCTGCCCCTATTTTGAGTTGTAAATATTCACTACAAAATGAATCTTTTCAACAGCTCAGTTTTCTCAGTGGAATATTGTGGAGAGCAGGCTGTGTGTATGTGAAGCAATCAGTTTTCTCCCACATGATTAGCACAGATCTTAATTACCACGTTTTGTGTAAATCTGGCAGATGAGGTGGTTTAGCCCATTGTGTATGCATCTCAAAAAATGTTGTTAGGTGATCAGTTTTTTCATTTGAGTTCTATTTTCCATGTTATTTTACATATTTTTACAGTGTTTTGCCTTTCAGATGCTGTAGGAAGAGATATGGTACATTGTGGGTGTCACTACAGTTGTAACTCAAAATTCTGATGATTCCTAATAGATGTTGTTCAAAGTTTACCTACTTACTTTACCATTTACCTTACTGTGATTTTTAATAATTATTGAAAAACCTAATTGACTTTCAATAAGTGCATTCTTCCTCCTTTCTAAGTACCTATATATTCATACAATATATTTTGAGGTGTGCCTACATCTAGATGTATATAAATAAATACGTGTATTCATTTTTTTAAATGTATATGTTTATGTAATCTTTATGTTCTTTTATCCAGGAGTTCAATAGATAATTCTCTACATTTCTCCTCTCAAACAGAACAAAAGAGGATCCACTTAGGTACATGTGGCCCTGCAGGACCTACAAGGAGATGAGGTGCTTTAATGCTTCCAGGAAATATCATGGAGAATGGATTTGATGTGGCAGCAAAGCATAGTTTTTCAATTGTTTCATTGAGGTAATAGGTAAAATTTAACATAGCTTTGGTTTTCTAATTTAGATCTGGATTGTTACAAAAGTATGAATTGTATAAAGGAGATTTGTCAGCTGACCTTAGTCTCATTCTAGTAAAAAATGCAACATCAATTCAGTAAAAAAGTGATAATTAAATACATATAAATACACAAGCTAATTCCCCTCCAGATTTCATTGCCTCAATTATGCTAGGAAGAAGTTAAAGTGAACATAGGTTTCTCAAAATTCATATCACACATTTGCCTAAGAGACAGATATTTACATGTGATGTCTCCATTTGATACACTCTCTTGAGCAAAGAGTAGGATCTGGAATTTTTAGCTGAAGAAAACAGAAATCTGATAGTGAGAATTTATTCCTATTTAAAGTGACTTGGTTGGCTCACGTCCTGAAGAATGATGTTTTGCATTAGATAACAATAATTGGTTTTAACAGGTCAGTTTTTAAAAATTTTTGTGCCAGACAAAACAATACACCATATCAAAGTCTGACAGCAGATCTTAAAACAAAGTGTGACCAAAATAACTTTTATGCTTTGAAAATCTATTCTACAGGATACAAGGAAATTATTTTCTTCTCTTAGATGTAATTGCCAATAGCTCTTGTCATAGAGAAATTGGCCCAACCATTAGGAATGTAAGTCACAGACAGGTTGGGAGTTTCACTGTGGTATCATTCACCCTATGCCATTGATTACAGCATTCAGCTTTTATGTTCAGATGTCTTCAAGAAACAGCTATGTGTTTTGAGAAATTGATGATGTTGGGTGTGTTTTGAACTTGATTTGCTAACAAAATTGCAGAAGAGGGAGAATGGCAGCTGGGTGGGAGATTGTTACCTCTGAAATAACTTGCAAATTTCTTCAGGCTTTTGATCTCTAGAAAGGGCTCCTCTTTAGAGCAGAAGTAATTTCAAATGTATTAGCAACAGAGATTCAAAATGAGCACTACTGAGATTCTAACCTGTGAATTCAAAGCACAAGTATATTTATTTGCAAGTTCTGGTCCTGGATGAAACAAATATAAATACAAAAATTATGACAAGATTTTTTTAAACTTACAATACACGTTTTCATCAATATGTAAATGTAAAATGTATAAACCCCAGAGTTTTGGAGACAGCTTTTGGACCTAAGAAGCAAAGCTGTTTATTTTCTATCAAGAATCAAGAAACAAACTCCGTCCTCTGTCTTTGCTCTAAGAAGCTTGAGAGTTTACCAGATTGCTGAAATATGATTTTTATTTTTAGTTTTCAATATACATACAAAAGATGTATTTGTAGTTAACAGCTGTAATATTCAATATGACTTACAGATGTGTGGCATTGTTTTTGACTTGTACTGTTGCTACTGTTCCTCTTAAAATGAAAATGTTCAGATCAGTATAGAACATTTATGCTTTGGTGCTCCAGACATGAAGCTGAAATTGTAGCTGTTTCCTCCCTTTCCCATCCCATTCTCCATTGCTCCTTCTTCTCCTCATTCCCCTGAAAAGAAAAATGAGGCAGAAACCTGGGTTTGTGATATTTCAGTCAGAATGTTTATATGGATTAGAATTAGATGTTAAACCTGCAACAAACTACAGAATTTAACTCTTTTAACTTAACTGTTGTTTGGAATAGGCTCTGTGGTTGGTGTTTGTCCATCCCTGCTCATGTCCTACCTGCCACTAGTCCTCACCCTCCCTGTTCCCGGTGTAGGCATGCATTTGTACCCCAGTTCATTTTCCACAGTCTTAAAAGCTATGAGAAAAGCAAAGGTCATTTACCATGTTACCATTACTGCATTCTAGTAATCCTTACCCAAGTGCTTTAAAGTTCTTAAGGGCATTTTTCTGTAACAGAAATGAAAACATACCATCTGGTAGGGCTGTGAAGAATGTTGTCAAGAACCCTTCAGTGGCTTGGCATTTGAAGACATTATTTTCTTTTAGTCATATGCAGGTTCTGAATTTTCACAGCACTTACAATTAGAAAATTGTAGCTGGCCATAGTAATTTCAACAATGATTAATGTATAGTTCTAGAATTATGTTGCAAAATATGTTTGAAGGCTTACTTAGATCACAAAAAATAGCTTTTTTAAATGGAAACCACATTGAAAGTAATTTTAATTCAGAACTGTAGAAATAAAACAGTGGTCTGATGATGTATTTGATACGTAAGAAAGAATGATGCAAAGTTGGGTTGCAAGTAAATACAAGGAAAGAGTCAGTCTAAAAGTCAGTAATGATCTTCTGCTGAAAAGTAATTTGATATTTTCTGGAGGAACCTGAAACAAATTCTCTGGTGCTTTTAAGAAAGAAAGAAAAAGCAAAATTATTTCTGAGGTGCTGTTGGGCTTTTATTAAGTTTAAGATACTTGCACACTGTGCAACTCCTGAAGTAATTTTTTTTTCCAAAAGAACAAGCACAACATGCAAGATGAAATATCAATTAACTTTGTTTCCCTCCTGCATATTTTTAGCAATGCAAATCATTCTTGAGGAAAAAAACCTTAACTATAATGGCACATCATCCACAGACTCTGAATGAGCATAGTATAATGAATGATTAATTGTAAGGGCTTGCTACTGTAGAGGGAAGTTCTGCAAACCAAAATATCAAAAATTATTCTCTCAGCCTTACAGATTTCTGATTAATAAATGAAAGCCATAAGTGAAATATTTCTCCAGCACAAAAAGCCCTCTGCAGTTCTTGGTAGACAGGAGAAAAATAGAAGCCATGATTTCAAATTTATTTGAAGCCTGTGCACCTGTGGGCAGTGGGATAACATTTGTACCTCCATCTGTCTTGAAGCTGATCTAACTATCTGCAGAAAACCTGGGGTGCTTGAGAGGCTCTGCCACTGAGGGTCTTTGAAACCCCAAACAGATTTGGTGATGAGTGTGTTACTGGCATAGCAAGGAAACACACACAGAAGGAACACTTGAGTGCACCTGCAGATTCCAAAGAGAACATGGTTTACAGCGCTGCTTAAGAAAACCATCAGGTGAGATCATTGAAAAGCTAAGAATTTTATGGGGAGATTTGACCAAACAGTTCATGTACCTTGTAGCTGAGGATACCTAGAACAGAGATCCAAGAGTCACGACCCTTCCCCTTCAATCTAAATTGCTAGCAATTATTCTACTTTATTCTGAATCAATTTCTTTTTTCTAAAATTTAATATATAATCACTTTCAATGCTATTAAGTGATTTTTCTGCATTAATTCCTCTGCAGAAAAAAATATACGAAAAAATTTCCATTGTCATCCAAGTATATCCTCTTTACTATTGTACCAAGGAAGGGCAAAGAACAAGTTCTCTATTTTTTTTTGTTTCATCTGAATTGCTGTTATTATGATTGGATATCTTCCACCCAGTGCCAGATATTTTTGTGTTTACACTGTGATATTTTTGATTGTTTCTGAAAAGCCTGTTCGGCATTTTTTACATTGTGACATCTAGTTTGACTCTTCAGACCTCATTTATAAACAGCAAGATTGTCTCTACAGTCCCAGGAATATTTTATACTTCAAAGTACTCAGATATTTTTTCTTTTGGCCATCTGTCTACATCTGCTTACTCAAGTCGGTGTAGCCAAGGTTATCTTACATTTCTTGTCTAAGGCTGTCAAACTTATTTTCAGCCTTGTCAAGTTCAGCCTTGGCTTTTTATCTTTGTGCTAAGGGGACATTTAGTGTAAGTGTGGTTCTCTTGGCATTTCTTTTCCTGTCCCCTTTTTGACATATTGCTTTTTGTGCCATTTATTGCTCTGTGACCATTCCTGGTTTATCTTAAAACACAAACTATTTTCTTTCTCTTCTTCGTTGTGTTTCTTACAACCTCCAATGCAACCTTAAGCCCCTTTCAGCAAAGCAAATAGTTACAGTATTTGGTTTGCTGTTATTGTTTCATATGAACTGAACTCAGAAATCTGATCAGAGCACCTTGAAAAGCAAATTACATAGCTCTGGCTCAGAAGGTGGGAGCAGTTCAATATCTCTGAATGTTTGTTCTATCTCTGATTATTCTTGTATTTTTGAAGAACAATAAAAAGTCACTAAGAAAAAAATTCTGTACTCTTAAGCATCATAGTTAGGGTTTTTAAAAATGCTCTACAAAAATGAGTTTGTGCATCATGATGTAAACATGTATAATTTGTCTGGTGCACCACTGTCATGCTTGCATTGTGCTATTTGTCCTGGTTGCCTACAGACAAACTAATCAAAGCTTATCTATAGCACTGTGGAAGTGACTTACTGCATTTTTTTCTCTGGATCTCTAAATTCAAATTGAGGTTGAGCCCAGGTGCCACATAGAACTACAATTACTAGCACACAGACTTGTGCAGTGCTTGCCTGCTTCTTGGGTAATGCTTAAGGAAACATGCTGGTTGCAGTAGTTCGGGCTGTGCAACAAGTAACTACGCAGAAAGGTGGTTTGTTTTTTCCTCCTTGCTTTGGAGAATTTTTCAGGAACATCTTCCAGGATGCTATTTCACACTGAAACTTTCAAATGGTGCATTCAACTAAAAAGTATGTAGCATTTTGTACAGATTATTAACCCCCTTGTTATAGATTTCAATAAAGAGTTTTGCCCTTGCTGACACAGAGTGAATTGTGCATATTGCTCCATCTTCCTTTTTCACTTTGTTTTCATAATATAATATTCTGGAGCTTTGTCACTGACCTTGAAAATACGGTTTTTCACTGAAGTGGTTTTTCTTTCTCCTCCAGGGAGCCTTTGTCACTACCTCAACAGACCATTCAAGAGGTGAAAATATGGAGCCGTTTCAGCTGCTCTCTCTGTCATTTGCACTGCTAGCAAGGTCAGATACTTCTTACTGCTGATGCTGTTCCTATGCAAGACCATGAAATGGAGGAGGGATACCCAGGCAGCAGAGTTTTAGGGATTTGAAGGCACAGATTGTGCACCGAAGGGCTTTGTCCCTGCTTCACCACCCTAGGTAGTCCAACCCAATGTGTCTGTGCTCCAGGGCACCTGCCAACCCATCCTACCCCACTCCCTCATGGGAACACTTTGATTTCCTACAGCATTGGGAAACAAAGTGAGGGATGAAGAACAGAGATGTACTGAGAGGGGTGCTAGGCAAGACAGTTACACTGTTCCCAAAGGCAAACAAAAGCCATGCAATGGATTGATCATGTGAACAGCTTGCAAATCCCTGAAGAGCAGAAGAGTGAAGGAAGGCATGAAAGGAATGAGTTTGAAATGAGTCTGGATTTTACTCACAGAGCCACTTGGGAGCCATCTCCTGGAGCTGGGCAGCCCCATGAGGCAGATATACAGCTGCACCACTTTGCTCAGCTGTGCCTCTCCTATGTGTCCCTTCCCCCTCTTAGGCTGTCAGGGCAGAGAGATAGAAAGGCTGTGTGTACAGCCTGGAGTACTCTCATGAGGGTTGGCTTTGTGCTCTTAGAAACTGGCACCAAGGTGGGCTGGTGTGTTGGTGCCCTTGGAGACAATAGCCTCGTGCCTAATTCCTTCTTTGCTTGACACGAGTGATGTCTTGTGCCTTGCTTTCCTGAAATGGTATTTTGAATGTTTGTGATCAAAAAGCCAGGAGGAAGAAAGTAGCCTGTGTGCCTGACACATTCAGATTGAAGAAGTCAAGGGGAATTCCTGATGGGAAGGGTGACAGAAAATTGCCTGGGACAGGGACTACTTCCATGTTTGGCATCAGTGAAGAGCTTGAAGGTAACTGATCAGCTGTCCAGGCAGCAGAGCCGCACGTTTGGGATTGCTTTCTCTCAGCCAAATGCCCTGAAAACTGGAATTCTGGGTGAGATTCACATTTCTTTTCCAAATGACTTTTTGGTATGCTTTCTGGTGTAAAGGAAAACCTCCTTTAGTTGAATAATCTGTAGGGATCTGCTTATTTTTCTAAGAGAAGATTTGAGGGGGACCAGAGATCCTGCCCAAGGCCAGGTGTTCCTTTGTACTTGTTAGTTTTTTTTACCTCCCAGGGCTGCAGAATCTCCTGGCTGCTGTTCCAGGACACAAAGAGCACCCCAAGTTGACTTTCCAGGCATTAGGGGATAGGGATTTGGTTTTCTGTTTTTTTAAGGCTTCTTGGTTTTTTGTTTTTTGGTGAATTGGAGGCTGCTATAGGATGTGAGATGTGCAGTTCTCTTGCTTGTCTTCATTGTCTCTTGAGAGACAGTCTCAGTCCCCTGGGACTTGTGCTGTAGGGAAGACTGGATTTTTATATCAATACATGTAAGTTTTGTAACTAATTTTGTGGAGAGATTGTTCCTTAGCCCTGCAGATAATTATTATTAACTATTTTTTCTCTCTGCTTCAAAGCAGGATAGCCAAGCCCAAATTGGGTGTGGGTAAGAACCACCAGTTCTGCTTTTCCTTGAACCATGCCCAAGCATTTTCACGGGACAAAATTATTACAAAGAGTATGTTAACAATTAAATAATGTGTACAATTGTTGCCACATGTCTTGATGCTGTTTAATATACTAGTACAAAATACTGCTATCAGTGTGCCTTTGTATTTTAGCTAATAAACTGATATTTATTGCTCCTGCTTAGGTCCTCTGTATTGTGAAGAACATCATGGCTTTTGGAAAAAAAACCCAACAGGACAGCTTCTAGGTAAATTGAAATAAAAATATTTTCAAATTTTATGCCTTGGCATAAAGAATAGGCAAATATTACCTTAGAAGAGCTGGAAGCACGTCGGTTGTTTCAAGAGGGGTTTCTGAAACTGCAAGAGGAGTTTAAAGGCTGGGGGAGTAAGGAAATGGAATTTAAAACTTGGTGCACTTTTGTTAATGCAAAAATGGGCTTCTTGGTTATGTGACTTTAAATTCAGTTACTTTAAAATTAATTAAACTGTGGAAGATTTAAGATATTTACACCTAGTTAATACCATACTTTAGTTGAATTTTTAACTTAAGTAATTAAGTTGTATCTGTGTACACTCACTGATCAAAAGCTAATAATCTCTTTCATAAGGTAGAGCTTTTTGGGGCTCACTACCTTGTGGTTAAACACCTCTATCATTTTAGCAGAGAAAGTCTGTAAAAGTCAGAAGGCCATGGAATAGCACATTAACAAAACTAAATGGAAATTGTAGCAATTTGCTCCAGAAATTCAGTGGTGACTGTCAACCTGCATAAAGCTGTTAAAACTCTGTCCTCTTGGTAATTTCCTTTTTTTTACTAAAGAATGCGTGCAGGCACTGCTAATTCATTCTGAAATTGTTCTTTGCTTGCTGAACTGAAATGGGATCCAAAGCTGGGGAATTGTATCTAAAACACATCCTTGTTTTTGTTGTGAATTCTATGGTGTCTGCAGCACAGCTTGAAGATTGCCACCTGGTTAATTTAAAGCATCGCTGGATTTATTTAAATTATAAACAAACTAAGATATTCTTCTTGTTAATATCACATCCACTGGATATGTTGATTATAATAATCATTTTACTTCACAGTTTTAAAGAACTTCCTTTCCTTCTATTTATATGTAACATCCAAAAATTGATCTAGAGGGTAAAATTGTGTAGTTTAATGCTTGCTTGTTTCTGGGGAGACTTAACTGATTTTTCACATATGCTTTGGGAAAGCACTGAGCTCACCTGTGGCATTTAAATTACTTGATGAATGTAGTGCTAATGAGTGAAACATTATTCACTTACGCTTTTGCCAGACAGTCTCAAATCTTCAAAATTTGGAGTAATTTGTGTCAGACCTGATAACAGCCTTTTTCTGTTGATCACTTGCTTTTGCCATCCTTTAGACATCTGTATGTTTCTCAGGTATGTGAAAAGCAGTCTCAAAAATAAGGGCATAGATCATCTATGAGCAGAATTTGCAGCTGTCTTCAAACCATGTTCCTGGAGCAGATGGATGAAGAACCAAATTCTTAGATGGTGATTTATTTAATGCCTTTGTCAAAGGGAATATTTTGGAGCCTGGGCAATTTTTTTTTGGAAGGCAATCCAGAAATTTATAGATACAAGTGAGATGAGTTTTCAGACATCTTTCAGTATAACTAAAAATTGAACACATAGTTCATCATTCAGAGATATCCTGAGTATTTATCATTCTCCCAGAAATTCCTGATTTTCCCAACAGCCATTTCCACCACAATTGCATCCTGGTTGTGTATTCTTTATTTTCAGTATGTAATGAAATGTGTAAATAACCCAAATCTACAGTGACAAATAAAAGTCACTTCTTGGAGATGCTTATGATCAAGTCAGATACCTTTCCTCTTTTCAAAAATATTACTAAGGAGACTTGTAAGAAGTAGGCTTTCATTGGAGGAGTGGGAAATGTGCCCCTTCTGCAAATGAATGAACATCTGGTTTAGAACATTTATTGGTTTGATTTTTCCATATTGTCAAATATCAAATTCTTTTTCCCTTCCCATTTCATTCTGCAGTTCTGAAAGATCTGCCAATAATTCCCTAGTCATTACCTTAAAACTTGTAGTGAGAGCCTGCCAAATTGGTGGGCCTTCAGAAGCGTCTCCTCATGTGTTTGCCCTGAGAAGGAAGGTGTTTTCACGCTGTTCTCTCATCCCTGATTGTCCCATATTTGTTGAATCGCCCTGGAGACTTAGGCAGTCATTTTGTAGTTGTACAAAGCTGACAGTTGACCTTTCTTTCTTAACTACGGAAAAGAAATTCATTATTCTACAGGAGACAAGGATGCCCGTACAGATCCATGTGTTCATGGTGTTATGTCACTCCCGTATTTCTACTTGTTCAAGGCTCAGAACTTTGCTATTAGTTTGAGCAGTTTATTTCCAAGAGTTCAAGCCAAAATTGTACAAGACCTGCTTGTTGCTGTACATGACATGTTTTCGTATACCTGGAAAAATATGTTTAGTGAGGTTGCACTAGATGATCAAGATGACAAGATTATGTTGAAAGGGAACTACAGTAATTTCCCTAACCCCTGTGCCACTGACAGAAAGGGGTAGAGATGTTTGGCCTGGGAAGAAGGAAGAGGTAGGGGGAAGAGTTGTTAGGATTTGGGTTTGTTTATCATTATTCTACTCTGGTTTGATTGGTAATGAAGTCTGTTTTTCCCACGACCATAATCAGTGTGTAATCCCTCCCTGCCCTTATACCGACCCATGAACCTTTTGTTATATTTTCTCTTTCCTGCCCAGATGAGGAAGGGACGGACCAAACAGCTTTGGTGGGCACCTGCATGCCTCTTTGAAATTTCTTTTAGCAGAGGTTTGTTCAGAGCACTGTAATGGCTCAAATAGATAACAGTGAAACTAATATTTTGCTTTCTTATCTCCAAAATGTGGATTACAGGGATTAAGAATCCTTCAAGGGATGCCATAAATAATTGGTTAATACATAAACCGCTCCTCACTCAGCACTTGGGTGAATAATTTGCACTGTGAAATGATATCTTGGTTTTCTAGTACAGAGAACAGAACTTACTGAAATGTATCTAGTTATAGCCCAAAAATGGCACACACAACTTTCAATGGCAAAGTTGTTGAATTCAATAATTCATTATCAAGGGATTACCAAAACATCTGAACATAAATTATTTGACACTGGAAAAACTGAATAATAGTCTAAAACTAGAATTTTTCCAGGTAAGTTGATAGTTTATATATTAACATGATGCTCAGAGTGTTGATATTATTGACATGTTACACATGCACACAGGGCTATTACCTGTTGCCTTGGTAACCATAGGTATTACACTGGTAGCATAGCAACATAAGTGAACATGCATAGCTTTGAAGAATCTAAAACAAACATTTAAGTAAGTGGAGGGAGTCACGTCTGAAGGAAACACTTTTTTTGTGCATCAACAAGAACTGAACATTGTACCTTCAGGAACGATTTCAGAAATAATAGATTTTTTTTTTCTCTATGTTAATGCCCTCTATATTGATTTCATAGTTGGAATCGGAAATTTGAAATGCAGTTATTTTTGCCATTCATTGTTTTCCCCTCTTCCTTCTAGGATGAAAGTACATCATCAAAAGGTAAAATTTCCTGAATGCTTTCTAAAATAACAGTATGGAAAAATAATTGAAACATAATAGCCAAGCCATGTTTTGGGCAGTCCTGTCTATGGTTTCTTGTTTCTAGTAGTCAAACTGCAGTAACAGCACTTTGAAAGAGGACTATATGAGAAGGGAGTACTCCGTAGAAGGTTAACCTCACAAAGTCAGTCAGTCAATTTTAGGTACTGGTGATAAAATAGTAAGAAGAAACTAAATTGCTCCCTATGGAATATGAACCTGTATTTCTACAATGCTGTGCACTTGAGCTTTGTGGTTTGAGCAGTGTGTGACTTAGGTATGGACAGACTTCTGTGAGCTGTTTGTTACTTTAGAGACTTGGGACTATAGCTGGGAAATCATCTCTGTTTAGGCCCACATAAATTCAGTTTGGCAAATTCAGTATTACTCAAGCATGTGCTTAAAGCTAAGTGCATTCTTAAATGATGACCAGAATGAATCAGGTCTGAACTTTAGAGTAAAGGGATGTCATCTCATGAACCACAGACAAAGACAATCAAGTCCTCTTTTCTGCAGTGCACTTGTTCTCGTTGGTGTATATCCTGTCCATGTGAGGCTGTTTAAATGAGAAAGATCAGAAGATTGCAAATAGCATGCAAAAGACTAAGGAATGGTAAAATATCTGTACTACCCTTCTGCTTATGCAAATTTTTATTGCTCAGTATTTTAGTGATTTAATTTCTGTACACGTAAATCATATTGTGTTTCTTTTGTTCGTCATGAGATCACTGCTATGGAGATGTTCTTTATAAAACTTCAGCTAATTTCCATCTGTGTAAAATTACACATTCAAGTAGGTGTGAATTCCAAAGGAAATTACTTTCTATTACTGCAGTCCCCTTTTGACACAATGTTCTCATTTAATTCTCTTCACTCTATTTTCATTCTTGATGCTGTGTGGGGTTATATGTGTGGTAGAGACAATATGTGAAACTTATCTGGGTTGGTGTGAAAAGTATTTATGTAGCTACATCCAATTTTTACTTTACTAGGAAAACACTATATGTGACTTAAAGCCCTCACTACATCTAGATTCACTATGTGATGATGTGTACCCATCTGAAAAAACTTTTCATACAAATTTTAATTCAGTGTTAATACTCTCAAATATTAGCATTGTTTGTTGAATCTTTGTTCCATACATATAAATATTTTGTCTCTGAGACATCATAGAAAGTTGTCAGTCTCTCCCCGTATATTAGGTTTGAGGTTACTGTGATTTCTTGTGACTGGTTAAATAGCCAGAGAAATAAAAGACAAGCAGTTTGTGATACACAGACACTTTCTCACTGTATGCCCTATATTTATGCATTAATGCCAACAATCAAACTTCAGTCTTTGCTCATCCCCCTCACCTCAGTTCACATGCCATGTGTTGTTGATGTGTGCAACTCTCTACAGCTTTGTTGGCTGGGGGAATTTTCTCCTTAGTGGAGGCAGAATCAGGAGTCAGGAACATGCCAATGCTACAGTATGTTCAAGTACATCCACTCCTGAGAAGAGAGGGAAATTAGTTTCTGACCTTTGCAGAACGCTTCAAAAGCTCACATTGCTCAGTGACTTTTAAGTAAAAGTTCTCTTGTTTCAGGAATAGCCATTGCCAGAAATGTGTGCAAGGTGTGTTTTGATCAGGAATCTCAGCCCAAATTGTTTGGAAGATCTTATAGCCCATCCAGGCTTATAAAAGCTAATGATGACTTATCCTGTGGAAGAGGACCTGTTACCTGTGCAGACTTCACCAGATGATGTGAAGTCAGCTGTCTTTTAGAGATCTGTTGAAGTTTAAACTACTCAGAAACCTTTCTCTCACACCAAAGAGCATCATCCATGCTGTACTGAATATCTCATTTTTAGAAAAGCAAGTGATATGATGTAGCTGCATAACACCAGAGGCAGCACCCATTACAAGATTACTGTCATATCTTCCTGTATTGTAAAATGATTGACAAGGAACAGAGGTAAGCTAGAGCAATGCAAATTTTGAGGGGTTTCCTGTCCTCAATATCCTTCAAGCTGTGTCTTCTGTCACCTTTTGAAATGATCGTGATTCCTCCATATACATCAGAGACTTCCAATATAACCCTTAAGTAAAACCAAGTTCATTTTAGTTATATGATGAGACAACAGTCCCCATTAAATCACATAGGTCCAACCTGTCAAAGCATTATCAGATGGCTTGGGTTGGAAGGGACCTTAAAGCTCATCTCATTCCAACTTTTCTTCCATGGTCAGGAACACCTTCCACTAGACCAGATTGCTGAGAGCCCCATCCAACCTGGCCTTGAATACTTCTGGGCATGGGGCATCAACAACCTCCCTGGCAACCTCTTTCAGTGCCCCATCACCCTCGCAGTAAACAATTTCTTCCTGATATGTAAGATAAACTTACTCTGTTTGAAGTCATTCTCCCTTGTCCTGTTACTACATGTTTAGATGAGTTTTACTGCCAGAGTGGTATTCAACTAGAGGAAGGAAAGAGAGTGGGAAATTTTCAAAAGGTGATAACTAGCACCTCTAAGCAGCAGCTGTAGCATCAGTGAAATATGAACAGTGGTGTCACAATTGTTAAGTTCATTAAATGATATATGGTTTTATAAAATTTAAAAGATGTGGGTTCAGTTCATCCTTTCTGTGTGACCTTGGACAAGCTGTTTATCCTGTTGCCTAGGAGAGAAATTGAGACTTATCTGCATACCTCTATCAATGTAATTGCAAGGAGCTGTTTTCCAAAAAAGTTTGTTATTAAGGGCAGGTAGAGCTTTATGTGGAGTGAATTCTTTCTTTCAGCCAGTCTGGCTGTTTTTAGGCTTATGTCTTCATGTGCATATCCTGCAATGCTGCATCCTGTAATCCCAATGCTCTGAATGGCTCACCCTCATTTCGTCTGATATCTTTAGAGAAAAAACAGTTGCATTAGAATCATACTTAGATTTTCTTTCAGTAAAACAAGGGCATTCCAGACCCTTCTCTAGGCCTATGAAGGCTGTCAGCATGGAGTTTCTTTCCCCTGGTTATATGTCCACATGGGGTTTTTTTAATACATTTTCTTAACACAGTTTGCTTCTTTCTTGTTGTTTCCCAGCTGATGTTTGCAAGTTGCCCCCAGCCTCTCCCAGCTGTGTTGCCCCAGATGACTATTCATTGCACACTGGTTCCCTGGGGATCTCAGACCTTGAAAACATATGGTTTCCCACCACTCAGTCTAGAACAGGTTGGGCAGTGGCCATTGGCCCTTGTAAAGCTGCTACAAGAAGCCTCAGCCAGCTCAGACTGAGTCACAGTGTGCTGGGTGCTTTCTCCTGCTGATGTCAAAGATCAAGTTTGCAGTCTACATGGTTCAGATGCCGACCTGGGACTGCTCCTGAATTTCAGCTCTGGTCAGAAACTTGAAAATGTTCTCAGCTGTTGTAGGTTGGCCGTAGCCTCTCTGCTAACCTTTCCTCTGCTGCATAGCTCTGCTGCAGTGATAACAGCAGGCATATATGAAAACTAAGTGGATATGTCTTGACTTACTTGCAGTCAGTTAAAAGGCAAATGTTCTAAGACTCACATTTTTTAAATTGCATTTAGCTGATCGTTGCTAAAAATTCATAAGAGTCTATCGACCAAAGTCATCTGTAACTAGCCATAATTTATCTGCTAGATACACTGAATCATTTCTGATATACTGAATATTGAACATCAAGTGCTGGACTTTTCTTGCCACATAGTGTTCTATCAAGGAATTTAGGATGGTTTAAGATGTTTTGGGTAGAATGGATATCATTATAATAATGTGTGTCAACATCCATACCTAAATAGATGATCCTGAATTAGTAAAATTGCTAGGGATTGGATTCTCTTATTGTATTATGGAGTGTATGATTTCTATAAATATTTTTTTTTGCTTTTGTAAGAGGTATTGTGGATGCCCAAGTCTTTAAAATAGCAAAATTTATCTAAAAATTGATTGCAAGATGACTTGCTCTCTTTTTTTAGTCTGACACTCAGTTAACATGAGGGAACAGTTCTCATCATTATTAAATTGACTCTTTTTTTCAAGTTATATTACATCTCAAATTTTTCATTCATTTCTGAAGAGCAGCCAAGAGAGATCTGTTTAATATTGCATCGTTGTGCAGTAGAACTCCTCGCCTGTGCCCAGGCAACCCACTGACTCATGCTCATGATGGCTGAAGCAGGTCAGATCCGAGGCTGCAATATATTAGAATCAGAATTCTGTGATCTGAGTATCTCATTGAATTGCTGGGATCATAACCTGTGCATTTGCTACTCTTAACCTTAGACATTCCAAATGTCTAGGCACCATTTGAACTAATTTCCACGGATTAATTTCATTTTCACATAGGTCCCAGGATATGTGTGGCTCTTAGTCACATCCCAAAGCCCTACACCTGACACACAGCTGTGCTTCTCCCAGAAGTGAAAACGTGTGATTTCATACTTAGAAGGTACAAAGGATCAGCTTCAAGATAAAGAAAAGCTTCCAGATATGTTTTATATTAATATTATAAATGGAAAATAAAATTGAATCTAAAATAAACAGCCCTTCAGATACCTCATGGTAATCTACCACTGAAATGCATAGTGTTAATAACATTTCATTATAAGAACAGTATTGGGCTTGACATTCTACTAACTGTTAGAAGGAGCTCTCTGGAAGGTGCCTAAAGGAAACAGGATCATGTCAATCTCTTTTAACTCCATTTAATAAAGCAAAATTGTCTGGTGTTTCAGGCTCCAGAGATGTATCAATACAGATGCCACTACAGAATGGGTTGTCACTGATTATCACTGCTTTTAATCTATTTCGTTAATGAAATCATTAGTTATTTTCATGTCAGCTAAGACAGAACTATGGCAACCTTTATTATTTGACATTGATCAAGTGAATGTTCATGCTCCAGAAATCGATGAGTAATGAGGTGTCTCTTAAAAATTCTGGGTAGCACTAAAAGAAACAAGGTATATCAAATTCTTAATAGGCACTTGTAATGCCTGGGCAAAAAAAAAAAAGAAAAGGAAGTAAAATGTACAGAGAAGTTTGGAGTAAGTTGTCATTTCCCACTGTGCTTTATATTCTTTGCTATAAATATTCATGTATTCATATATTAAACTAGGAATTCTTAAGCCCAAATGTACCATGACTTGTGAATCCCTCAGTCTGAACAACTATTCACTCCCTATTGGAGCAAATTGGTAATAGAGCTCATTCCTGAAGAGCTGGAGCAGCAAACTTGTTACGTGTCTTTACTACCAGCTGTTCTTCTGTAAAATAGAATAAATTATCTCCAAAGTAACATCACTTACAAAGATTATTGCTTCTTAGCACATGTCAGCTGTGTATGATGACCTCTAGAGATGTACTGCTCTCTCAGTAGGTAGATTTTTTATGTGCCATTGGCATTTAATCCATTTCATGGCATGCTCTGAATTTCCATTTTCTAGGAAAAAGAAAAGCCTTTTCTTTGCTCTGCTTAACTTGATTTGGCCAAAAAAACAGCTAACCAGGCAAACAAAAACCCTCTGTTATCTTCACTGCAAGAGTCAAACTAGTGTCTCAATCTCAGAATTACCTGATTAGTTTTGTGGCCTGAGGTAAAAACTGACCCACACAAATATTGAAGTGTATTCATGTTATATATAGGTTACTCTTTCAAATACCAAGTGAAAAAGCTTTAGTTTTCAAAATATTTCAAATTACTTGTGTAATTTTATTTTCATTCTGAGCAAGCATCATAACATTAGCAAATTAGCAGGCTTTTTGATTCATTTTCAGATCAAACTTCCTTAATTTTCAGTCAATTTCTTTAATTTTCTCAATTCATTGACTGGTACCTCTGGACAGTAAAATGGCACAAAATTATGATTATCTGTTTATGGGATAATATGAACAAAGCTGTTCACATTAATGGGTCTGTAATTATTAGCTCAATTAAGGCAAAGCAGAAAAATATCACCTCATTTGACAGTTTACTCTCTCTTGTCTGTGAATTCATTCATTGGACCACAGAAACAACATCGTTTAGGGAGAAAAAGGCATTAAGTTCATTGATTTGAGGCAAGTCCACCAATAAATCAAGGACTTAAGGTTCCACATCTGCATGTGCTGATTTTGGAAGAGCAAATATAATTTATATTCTAAATGGGAGTAATGCCTCTTTATTTAATGAAGGTTCCTAACAGAGGATTAGGGATCTTTTGCTGCAGAATTAAATGCAGCTTCAAACTTTTCTTAGGTCATATACCCAAGGCTTCTGCAGTCTGGAACACAGATAAAATAATTCATGTACTGAGGAACCAGAGAAAGCTGGAGCTGTTTCCAGTGTTTTCATTTCCCACTTTGTCATTGACTACTCAAATTTGTATTTCTGCATGTTAGGGGCCCAGACAGACCTTTGGCATTACATAACCTAAGTGACAAGAGGCGGCACTGAGTTCCACTTAGCAGTTCTTCATGTGCCCAGTGGTGTACCCGACTCATCCCTTGGTTCTCCCTTGCTCAGGGCTTTCTCTGATGCCACCAGCAGCAACCAGTGACTGAATGTGTCGACCCAGCTGTGCCCTCCCCAGTCCATATGCAGTGAAAAGAAGTGCACAGATCGTGCCTATGCCCTGCCTTGCTCCTCACTCAAGCTGAAATTCCTTGCTTAGGAATCAAGAGCTCTCTTGGGCCTGTTACTCCCCTGAAAGTCAAGTGGCTGGTTTTGCCTGGAAGCAGGTAGAGTAAAACACTTTAAATGCATGTCACAGACAAGGCTTAGAAGAAGGCTAGAAAAGTCAATGCTGCTGTAATTATTTTAGTAACAGTCTCAGCGGTGGAGGCAGACACAGACGTTGAAAGTGCAATTATGGCAGCTACTGTGGTGATAACAAAAGCAGTGCAACAGCAGGCACCCACTTGTCTTTTTACTTTCTTTAAACTGAGGCACCAAAAGAAAGAAATGGCAATATTTCTGAGGTGAATAAAAGTATTTTCATTTTAATCACACATCCCCTTGCCTTTCCCCTTTCTTAATATGCAGCACTAGGCACAAAATGGTCAGAAAGCTAGAGAGGCTCTGTCATCATAGGTAATGCTGCCATAAAGAAAATTCCAGAGAAATCAGTAGTGCAAAGAAATACAACTTTATTTGACTAACTCCGTTGTACCTTTTGCTTTTAAGGCATTACCATGCTTATTCATTTTTGTGCGTAGATGAGGGTGAGACATACATGGAATGAGGCAGTCTTCATCCACTAATACATTGCGTTTGTATTTGTGGCTAGCTAGCTTTGGGATTTTTCTTCTAACTCCTTTCTCTAGCTTTCTCCTTACTCTTTTGGAACTGTGGGATCCAGAATCAGTTATTTCTTTGAGGGCAAACAAGCCTTAGAAAGAGGAATGCCTGAAGTCCAAAAGCTCAAAGGAGGAATAGGAAAATAAATAAATTTCTTATGTTCATCTTGTGGAATTACTCAGAATGAGAAGCGATATCAAAACATGCCATAATCAGCCTCAGCAGTATACTACAGGCGTAATCCTGCTTTAAATTCAAGAACAAGAACAAATGTCAGTATGTACTGTATTTTTTGTAGAAACTCTTGACTCTTACTAAGGGGTTGGTGCTTTAAGGTAACTACTTTTACACTTTGGAAGGAGGTTAAATTATAATTAGAATTTGATTTTTCCAGGAAATGTTTTTTAAGAGCTGGCAGATTGTTTTCCCCCCCTTTTTTTTTTGCCTTTTTAGCTGAAGAGATGCTTTCTATGTACATGAAAGAGGTAACAGTCTGATTGTCTGATTGATTTTCATTAACTATCGAAGAACTTGCAGCTTCCTTGAGGAGAAAAGAGAAGTTGTAGCTATAAATAGCAGCTGAAATGCAAGGCCCTTGCAAGCTGTGGAGAAGGAAAGGAAATGTAGTAACCTGCCTGGGGCAGGATGTGGCCATTGTAAATGCAGCTTATAGAGAAGTGCGATTGATTGATTATTTTGGAGTAATTTGACATGCAAGTTTAATGAGTGATGTTTGTGACTGATTAAATACCTTAGCACCTTGCTGAAAGAGTTCAACATGACTTGTTGGTTTGGAGGATTAAGACTGTAGGTGTGATAATGATGGGCTCCAGATGTTAATCTCCATGGGTTTTGCAAAGTCTGACCTTTTTGGCAGATTTCTAAAATAATTTTGTGTTTTGTGGCTATAAGATAGGGTCTTAAGAATCCTGCAACCCTGCAGTTTATCCTTTTTGGGATGTCTGCAAGTCTTCGTGAGTATGGCCAACATTTAGAAGTGGATGGTTCTAACAGAAATTTGGTTACAAATGTAGTCTGAATTGCTTTGAGGATTTTCTTTTTCCACATAAGGAAACTTAAAGGTACATAGCAATTCAAAATACTAAAGGAGGTGTTTTTCAGAAGTTAAGACTATTAATCATGTGAATATTTTTTTTTCCATTTTGGAACATAAATCTCTATTAACTTTAAAGATATCCATGAAGGTGGATTAATTTCTATGATCCCATTGTTTAACACTGAATTCAATAAGAACATTTTTATCATAGATTTTAAGGGGAATCTCAGAAATAATGTGCAGTACAGGTAAGAGCAGAATAAGCTGATTTTAATTCCTGATATTTTTTAAACTAGTAAAATAGTTTAAATCTTGCATTTTTATCCCAGAAATTGTCGTCCATGTTGCCTGTGGTAGGATTTTTGTTTGTTTGTTTTTGTTTGTTTGTTTTTTGTTATTATTATGATAGGGCAATCTAATTTAAAAAATCACTTGGTTAGAAGAGGAGGAGGAAAATATAGAATTCTCATTGTTTCTATAATGGTGCAACAGATAAACCGGCAGAAATAAGAGAAAAATTAATTACATGCAACAAATTTTAAAGAAAACTAATGCAAATAAGGTGAAAAAATTTAAATCTATTGTTAATGGCTCCCTCCATGAGGGTCATATGTGATTGAAACAAAAACCTGTTCCAGTAACAGAGGCTAATCAAGTAAGGATTGTACTTACTGGTATCATTCAGTGACTGGGTAGATCAGTATATCTGTGATTAATTTACTAAAGACACTATAAGTAGTATATGTGTAAGTGCTACAATTCCTTGGCATTAATCACATGTTAATTTGAAATTGATTGCAAAAGCAGCAGTTTCAACAAATTGTCATTTTTTTGGTATCAAATAGTAACATCTGACCCAAGATTGCAGTACTTCAACTAGTGGCATACTATTTTAAATGTATAAAAAAGTAGCCATAAGATTTTGTTTAAAAAACAGTGTTTTTATTCACAGCACTCATTCTACTGAAGGCACTCTGCTGCACCTCTTCTTGTGAACATTGCCACTAGCCCTGGCCTGCAATGATCTAAAGTAGCAGAGAAGGTACTTCAAAGCTGAACTTTAGACACCCAAGATACCTGGTATTTGGCCTGTTCAGTCTCACCTCCACCAGTTCCTGTTTTTTTAGAACCTTGATATGCAGTGCCAACATACAACTTCATTCTTATCTTCATTTATCCTAACATGAAATCTGTAGTATGAAATTCCAGGGATCAACATCTAAATGAAATGTATGAAAGTACATTTTTTGGGAAGTATGAAATCCCACACTTCCCAAAAAAAAGGTGCCAGAATTCCAGAAACTCCTGTGTTCAGTGGGCTAAGGTGCCATAATCTTAGTTACTACTCCAAAGTTACCTGTGAAAAGGGCCATGAGGTATGGGATAAGGAGACCAGCAGTGTATGATGCCCAAGCTGGAGTTTGGCTGTGATGATTTTGGGACCAGGCAATCATCCCATCATCCCAGAGGAGGTAAGCAGTGGCCTGGGCTCTGGAAGAACTACCTGGGGAAGTCTGTGTAGGCAGAGACTAGTCTCACAGGAATAATCCAGCCAGTCATGCAGAAGGACCAGCTTAATGTGGAATTAAATGGTCAAGTTTTTTGTTGCATAAATGAGCAGTAAGTAACTGAGAATTTAATTGAGAATTTTGATTAAAAAGAACTTTTACATGACGAAAAAAAGCATGTATACCTTGAGACAAATATTTTGTTGTTCTAAACAAAAATGAAAAGTTGTTGCTGCAACTAACAGAGGTTAGATGCTTGTTGATGTCCTTTTTTTGATATTGTGGGCAGGTTTGATCCATCAGCGGACCTTCTGAATGGACACTGTTAAAGTGTGTCCATCTTGCTGCTAAGGATGTGGTTCTGGTATTTGTTCTCTCTCTGTTTGTCCATTCAATCATATTTTGAGATGTTACAGAGAACATTAAACGGTTTAAGAAAAATATTCACTCTCTTTCCTTGAGCTGGTATTACATTGCTTAAGTGAGGGTGGTACGGGATTTGCACTCTATCTGAAGCAGGCCAGGAATTCACCTTGGTACTAAAATTTGCAGAACCATCTGATTGCCATAGCTTTCTATAAATTACTTTGTGTTACGTGCAAGAGTGCCAGTCACATATTTGTCAAACCTTTTATTTCTTAAATGAATGAAATTTGCGGAGAGAGGCATTTATCTGAGTTCCTGTAGGGAAAGTAGAGGATAAGGCATCTTCTTAAATTCCTTGTCAGTTAAAAACCTTAATCTGGTAACAAACTATATCTTCTTGTTAGGGATCAGTCAAGATATTCAGGCACAGATTTTACCGAAGGGCCAGGCCTGAGAGTAGATTTATGTGACTGTACATGGGCACCAGAGGCAATAATTTCCAAACAAACTTTTTAGCTGGATTTAATTGCTCGCTTCTCCTTATTGCAGAGATGCTGCCTTGAAAGCAGACTGTGAATGACATAGCAAATAAAGGAGAAGGATAGAAGCCTGTAGATTTTGCTCTGGTTGTGGGAGTCTGCCTTGTGCAGTAGCCAGGGCTACTATATACCAAATTAACAGCATGCTTCTAGAAGTGAGAGATAACAGGGAGCTTTATCAGTCAGTTACATCTGAGTCACAGGGCTTTACATGACTTTCTTGGGTGACAGAGCAAAGCATAAGACTACAGGGATAAATATAGAACAGAGTTATTAGCCTTGGGCCTTTTCTTGCATGGTGTGTGCTGTGCAAGCTTTGGGGCATAGTCTGTAGGGGGATGTCTTTCTGCTTTGATAACTGGCACAGGGAGCTGCTCTAACCCCTCAGATGCTGTTGCAGTAGTGAAATGAGTCTTTTCCCAATCCATGCCGTGCAAATGAAACAAATTTTCTCTCTCAAAGACTGCCTGCATGCCCACTCAGGCAGAATGTTTAAAGGGTGATTTTGGCTTTTGGATACAAACAAAAGTAAGAGCTGATTATATATTTCTTTCTCCACATCCTTTGCCTTTCCCTTTCTTTTTCGGCTCTTCCTCATAATCTTTTCCTTTTCCCCCTAAGGAAATACTTCTCTCAAACATTTCTCTGTGCCCTAATGGTCCTTCTGGAGTTCTGCTAAAGGGATAAGTGGATGCTAAAGAAATGTATCAATATTTCTAAATTGCAGAAAGGAGTAAAAAGCAAAGATACGAGTAAATAATAACTTACACAGAAATCTCTAAATACCATCTGCAGGCAATTCAATTAAAAATTCAATTGAAATAAAATTTTACTGTACAAGAGTTAGATAGATTTCTGAACATATAATATTTGAGCTGTGGATCAAAAATCTTCTAGTGTTATTGGTTATACTTGGAAAAAAGCCACACTTCTGGACAAATATGTATAAAATCCCACTATGTTAAAAGCTTTGTGTCTTGAGTAGTACTTGTGCTTATGTTTTGCTATGGGTAAAGGTTGTATTGTAGATGCTGCTCTGAATATTGAATATTCATGGCCCATGCCCCCAACAAGTGAGGAGTATTCCTTTTCTGGAAGGCTTAGTGCTGACCTCTGATGACATTTTGGACAATCATCTACAGTCTGTCTAAACCAAGAAATTCCCTGTAGCATTTTAGATTCTGAAATTATTGCGTTTTTAGAATACTATACTTGGTTCCAAAGGAGCAGCTCTTTTTTTAGCTTTTTAATAGAACTCGTGTTATTAATTCAATTCATGTACTCCTTTTTTTTTTTTTTTCCCTCACTCTCCTATGTCTCCTTTTTGCTGACTGCAGAACTGCAGAATACTGAATTTTTTCAGCGCCTTCTTGGTGTCACTTGTTTCCAAAGAAAGGAATCTGGTCCAAGCATTACTAAAAAAGGGAGCCTAGATGATATTATCTAGCATTCTGTCCAGTCATGTCTTGAAAGCCTCCAGTGATGGGGACTCCAATATGTCCCTGGGGAGATTGTTCCAGTGATCAATATTTCTTATTATGAAAAAAATTCCTCTCGTATCAAGATAAATCTGCTTCTGATGCAGCTTGCAGCCTTCATCCCTTGACCTCTTTGTGTGGCTCTGTTCTTTTTGGAGCCACCCATTGAGTAATGGCATCTTGTGATGAGACCCTCCTTGAGTTTTCTTTTCTCCAGAAAGACAACATCTTACTCTTTCAGTCTTTTCTCACCAGGAAAGTTCTCCAGACTTTTGGTTATTTTTTTGGCTCCTCTCTGGACCCCCTCTATGTCTTTTTTCAATAGTAGGGACCAGAACAGGAAACAGAGCTCCAGGTGCAGCCAGACAAGCTCTGAGGAGAGTGGAATGATCATGCCTCCACCACTGCTGGCAGAGCCCCTGTGCTGCACTCTGGGATCTGCTTTGCCTTCATTGCCACAGTGCTGCTCGGTTGGCTCCCGTTCCATCAGGATCCCTGGGTCCATTTCAGCAAGGCTGAGCCTCAGCCCACAGATCTCAGCGAGCACTGGGCTCTTTGATTATTTGTGCCAGGTGCAGGACCTTGCACTTTTTGTTGTTAAACTTCATGCTGTTCCTGACACCCCACCCTTCCAGCCTGCCCAGGTGTCTGTATGAGATGCACATCCTACTTGCACAACTGCACTAACATATCTTTCCGTGTGCTGGAGGTCTGGTCTGGGTTTTCTTGGAATCCAGAAACTTCCTCTGCCACTTGAAAATTAATGGTAACAGAGTTTTGGGATTTGTAAGTTTTATTCACCAGTGGCAAATGATTGATTATTGTTGTAGAGTTATTTTATGTACCTCTTCTGATCACTAGATGGAGGTAGGCAACCACAATGATGGCAGCTTTCCCTAAGTTTTGTATTACAAAAGGAAAGCGATATATTCTGTGCTGATTTGGACAGCAGGGAGTGTTTTTATCATTAGAAACACTATTCTTGTACAAGGTTGCTTGAGGATAGGATGACATTTGCACTTGCCAATCTGTAGATTTCCATCAAAGCAAACTTTTTCACTGGGATCTATTTTAAATGAAAACTAGTCTGGGTATAATTTAATTTGATACATTTTATTATCAGTAATCCACTTCTGAATTTAGATAAGCATGAACATTGTTTAGATCATTTCTGTGCAGAAATTACTGTATGACCTAAGAAAAAAAGAGAAACACAATAACATAAATTTAATGTCTACTATACCCTGGAACTAAATAGATAATATATTACATACATCCTTGTATTTGCAGTTATGAAATGCAAAGCTGTAGTTTTACATCGTGTTTGTGTATTCCCAGCATACAAGGAATAAAAATATAAACAGCATTTTCAGTGACAGCTTTCCGATGTTGCTCATTTATAGTCACTGACAGTTTTGGGATCTTTTCAGCAAGATCCTACTTCATCTTTACAGCTTAAGTTGCTGCTTCTTGTTGCTTAGTTTCTAAAAAAACTATTATTTATAGGGACATTTTGGAAACAGTGAGAGAAGGAAAAATTCTGTTCCTTCAGCTACTGAAGACAGCCACAAACCTGCTCTGTGCAGACATGCACAGCTGTGACAATGAAGTAAAGCTTGGTGTCAGAGCTGATCTAATGTTACCTGTCAGACATGGGAGAGCTACAGTGTTGCACACTGAACTTCTTGGGAATTACTAGATTTTACTTTTCTAATTTTGTAGATGAAACTAGTCTATATATCTCTCTCTATTTCCTGCTGAAATGATGTGTTAAGAAACATCCTGACATTGCAGAGATAGTGGTGAATTTACTCAGGTGGTACGGGTTTATATGATTACCTACAGAGTTAAGCAGGGCTGTGCATTTGCTGCAAGATTATTTAGAATGGGGATTGATGAACTGATCATCAGTGCTTTCAAATACAACATTGGCATCTTCATGTTGTACCATTCCCATCACTGGCTCCCACCTGGGGAAGTGTCCCTCCACAGAGAGTTAAACTTGGCTGGTACAGCTAGAGCTGAAGGGAAGTGTCTTGGTAAGCGGGAGAGGGGAGGAGGCAGTGGCATACAAAGGATTGTTGTACTAGGTGAAAACACTGATCAGCTTAGCCAGGTAGCTTGTCTCTGCTCTGCATGTGCATGTGTGTACCTAACAATGGGTCCTTTGGACAAGATTACAGCAGTTCACCTCTTGAACGTGATCCATCCTCTGACCCTCTGTGAGGGTCATGATTGTGAGGATGTACACACAAGTACGTTTTGTCCTTACAGGACTTCTCTTCCTTTAATTTAAGCATTGGGGTGGTTTTTTTGAGCCTTTAAAAAATTCTTTTAACCCTCACAGCATCCTATGGCAATGAGGTCCATTTATTGCTATATGTAGAAATACAGCTTTCATCTGATTATTTCCAGTTCTCACATTGTAAGAAATATTAAAGTTTTTCCCTGTTCACCTCCTTCATCCTGTTCATTATTTCATGTTAGAGATGATTGGAATATAGGAAATGCAGAGAGATGGAGAAAGCATCATCAGTGGAGTTCCCTTATAAATTTTGGAAAAGGGATTAAATTGAAATTGCTCTGCTTGGCCACTTGAGATGTGTTTGCCATTGTAGAAGTCTGCATTCTGTATTCTCAAGGACATTAAGTTGCTTTCTGACTTCTCATGGGTACAGAATACTCTGTATTTAGGCAATTTCTGTAGATATTAGTGATTTAATGCTGCTGAAATTGTTGAGAAATGCTTTTCTTTTCCAAGAAGAGGCCTATATTTAGTGGCCTGTGGGGTGCTGCTGCAGAGCAGAACTGTCTGCAGAGATTTTTTATGAACTATTACAGAGAAGACTTGCCTGCTCTTCCTCCTACACACGCTGCTCCTTTCAAAGCCTAACATGGTTTCACAAAGCTACAGATGTTTCTTACCAAATTTTCCACCTTCATTGCCAGCAACATGAACTCACGTGGCAATGAATGAGACTTACCGCCTCCTTCTGCTCCCTTGTTGCCAGGACACCTGAAGAATTTCTCTCAGCAGCCACCACTATCTGCTTAAGGTCTTTTTAGGTGTATTGGAGACTGTAATTTTTTTTTCTCTTTGGGTTTCTTTTTATTTATTTTCTGTGTAGTTTGTTTCTTTTCTGTTTGTTTGTGGTTTTGTTTTTGTTCTGTTTGGTTCTGTCCAGACTCTGCGTTTATTCTGACACACGCAAGTGTATGCTTTAGACTCAAGTTACAGTTTTTTATTTGGATATGGAGAAATGTGGAATCACAGTTGTCCTGGTTCAAAATAAATAGCTTGTACTCAAGGGGTTGTTATAAGGAACTTGCTTCTTTCTTTTCTCCTCCAGCTTTTCTTTGACTTCTCTCTGACTGCTGCCTTTCCATTTTTGTTCTGTATGCACCCCTGCCTTTGCCTTCTCTCATGGAAGTGGGGTGGGATATTTCCATTCACACAGCTGAGCACGTGCACACAGGGATCCTGTCTCTTCAGCCTGGTGTCTCGCAGAAGTCCCTGTTTGATAGAGCAACACTGAGCTACAGCAAAATTGTGTTCATTGGTGCAAAAGACAGTTCCAGGGAATTTGACTTTCAGGTGTTTTACTAATTACAATATATGTACAAGGCTTCATTCGCAACATGTAAACAATACAAATGTTGGAACAATGCATATTTGTCTAGTTTTTGGGAACTGGAGTCTAACCAGGTTTTACTCGAAAACATTGACTTATTTTTTTTAAGACTGAAAAAAAAGAGGAAGTTTTTCTTGCAGGTAAGCGGAAGGACAGGACATTTTCAATAGGACTATATTTTCTGTGAAGAAAGTAACACTACAAATTGTCAACAGCTACAGTCAGGATAACTCCATTGAAATGGAAATGAACTCATCATTAATCTCTGTGAGCTTTGGATTAAGTTTTAATTACAAAAATAGCTATCATGAGAGAATAAGTAGAATGCATTTGGTAATTGCTTTAATTAACCCAGTCCCCCTCTGCAGAGCTAGCTGCGGCCTGACTGGCACAGGGAAAAGTCCTGCAAAAAGCTGTTAGAACCTGTAAAGTGTATCTAGTGAATTATGTATGCTTGAAGACTCTGCCAGAATGTGTTTTTGTTGCTACCTATGGCTTCTAGACTAATGCAAGAAAGGACTTCAAGGAGGAAAGTCTTTGGAGGCTTTACCTGAGGGGCTTAAGCATCAGCAGAATTCAGCTAAGTGTGTTGATTTCAGTGACCTTGTGCAGACTTTGTGCAGCAAGGCTGGCCTTTCTTGCTCCAAAACAGCATTAGATTAGAGAAGCAGTGTAAATAACATAGCTGTGTGCTGTTATGACCTCTTTTAAATTCTGCCCTTGTAATCCTTGTATGGTCCATTTGTATGTGCAAACCCTCTTGCCCTTTTCAGTTTCAGTATTGAAATGGTAGAGGTGTTTTCCTTCAACAGGATAGAGGTCACTCAGTGTTGGTGGTACTTCCCTCAGCTGTGAGTGCCTGAGTCTCTGTTTGCTCCTGTGAGTCTGTGTGGGTGTGTGAGTCAGGAACTGGCATGTCACATAGTGCTACATAGGCTGGGACAAGGTATGGTTTACAACTTTAACTTGTCCTCTTAAATGCCACGCTTTCATTCTGTATTATTAAATAAAGTAACAACCTGGCTGGGTCAAAGACCCCTCTGACCTGCTTTTCTTAAAAGGACAGCCTTAAGTCCTGCTCTGTGGGCAATATCCAGGGTGTTTCAGTGCTCAGCACTTTCATGCTGAGGCCAGTGTGGGTGGTGCCTGGGGCTTCATGTTTGAGCTAGTCCCTGCAAGGAGCAGGTGGGAGTAGTTACTCTCCTGTGCTGAAGCTGCATTCTCATTATAGTCTGAAAACTATTAACAGCAGCTTCTACAGTCACTTTTCACTTAGGATGCCTGGGTTGTCTTGTTGTTCAGGTCTTCTTCAATATTGGAACAGTCAGAAAACTTCTCTTTTAAATATGCTGTAACAATATTTTGAAAGAGAATTGACTTGGTCTGGCTAAAATACTGCAATCTTTAACACCTTCTACAACAGTTGTTGGGGTTTGATTTGCTGCTGTCATAAATCCTTGCTTATTGTCTTGAAATTTGTGACAAAATATTTGCAAGCCTTCTGCTGTTCCATTATTCAAACCTCTAAAAAAACTATTGAGCGGAGTCAAATCAGGGTAGAACTTAGGACTTATTTTGAAAAACTTAATCCACTCTGATGGCAAATTATGTTTAACTAGTCCTCCAAAATTTTTTGTTGTTCAGCTGCAGATTTACCCTATGATGTTTTTTGTTCACTGTAGTTTTAAGTTAATCACAAAACTATAATCAGGAATTATGTAAAAAACATAGCTAATACAGCATGTATCCTGTTCACTCCTTACTGCTTACCCAATAGGCTGCTCTGTTTCCCTTAAGATTCAGTTTTTTAAACTAAGTTTTAGGTTAAGAACTGAAAAATTAACACATAGTTTAATGAACAACTTTCACACATTGTAATTTGTTGTTATATGCGTTGATTTTTCTCTGTTTTATTATGAATTAAATGTATCTTTAAAAAGTAAGAACATGCCACTTTTTTTAAAATTAACCTTTATGTTGTCAATAATTTAAATTTTTTTCTCCTTTCCTTTTTTCTTTTCCTGTCCCTTAGTTCTTTACCCAAAGAGTGTGTCTTGGATGAAGGGAGACCATGGAAAATGTTGAGAAGAGAAAAGAAGTTAAAATGTCAAAAAAACCCCCCTTGTTTTCTATTGAAACACCATGTGAGGAGGAAAAAAAATCAGTGAAAAACTTCCTCTTGCAAATGTTTAAAATTAAATTCTATTTAAATTAAATTCTTTTTGGCATACTGAGCCATTGCTGCTTTACAGGAGCATTTCTCTCCTGCCAAGACTTTCCACCCAAATTACCTCAGTTCCAACCTCTTCTCCTGCTGCTTTTCTTTGTATCTCAGCAGTTATTTCGAGTCATCTCTGGCTGGCAGTTTGCCTACATATTAGGATTTCCGTTTCACCTATGCTTGAAGTATCAAAGGGCTCTTTGCCCTGCTCAGACAACTTTGCAACTTTTGTGTATAGCACTGTGTGTTTTGTATGTCAGAATATTTGAGAATATTTTGTTGTGTGGTTTGCTGTTTCTTAAATGTTATAGACATTCTCTTAGGCAGGAAGGTGAAAACATTTTTGAGGTGATGCATTAAATGCCAGCACCTGCATATTTTTTTTGTTCCTCCTTGTCTGATGCTTTTACCAAACAGCCAGAATCAGCCCTCACACAAGCAGCTGTGCCCGTGCATCTTATTTATATCTGTTTGGATATATTTTAGTTTTGTTTTTTGTATTTTCTGTAAAACTTGACTAACTGTTTATCTTTTGATATTTATGTGTGGATATTTCTTCTCCTTTAGGGCCCAATTAACATTTTTAGTTGAACTATAGGTTAGTTTATGAATATTGCCATATATATTTTTTTAAACAATTTCACTTCCCTTTTTTTTTTATTAACATATCTGAAAGCATTGGAGACCTGTTTGATCCCTAAACCAGAAGTATTATACTCTAAATTCCAAATGCACTTTAATAACAGCACACTGTGTGTACCTAGAGCAGGGTCTCTCTTGTGTCTGCATTAGACCTCAGAGTTCTTGAATTCCAGATTCTTTTTTTTATTCTGAAACAAGATATCAGCTAAGGCAGATACTTTTTTTTTCACAGCCCCATTTCCTCAATAGGCAAAATTTGGGCAAAGGAGTTACTGTTTCCATTTGTATCCAATATACAATATGTCCGGAAAATACTCTAAACACAACATTCTAAACTAGTACTATTTTCTTAGCTGTAGAAAAACAATTTTTAATGGGTTTTTTTGAGTTCTTATCTCCCACAATAAACATTTACTCTCTAGAATGCATGCTCTAGTGACCACTGCACTGATTTTTAAGTTTATTTCTTCTCATTGCTGTTTGGGGTTTGAAACACCTTGTAAATATTAAGACCTTAAGTATGATCAGCCTTCAAAATCAGAAACTTTTTCTCACTTTAATTGCTTTTTATTGCTTCTGTGCATCTAATCTACCTTCAAAAATGCTAACATTCAAATGTATCTTTGCATAATTTTTTCAGTTTGCATTAGTATTCTGTGTACTGTAAGCTATGTCCAACATGGAAGAAGTAAAAGATTAGAAAAAAAAAGCTGAAAAAATTTAGTTTTTGTTCACCAATTAGAAGCTCTTTTTTCTGCAGTTTAATTCCAAATTTATCTGAATTAAACTGCGGAAAATTTATCTGCAGTTTAATTCAGAATTATAATATATCATGCATTATATATTCCAATAAGGTCTAGGAAATTCTGGCATTATGAGATGTACTTTTTTGTCAATAAAACATGAACCACAGAACATAACTTGTTGAATATTTAAGCACACTTTACACATAGTTAAGGGGAGACCCAGGTTTGAAGGAAAAAGATAAATTTAGAATTTAAGATAATAAAAAGTAATAAAGAAGGAGAGGTAAATAAGTATGCAACAGATAAGCCAGCAGTGTTTACAGCCTGTGTATCTGTGACCTACCTCAGATCTGCACCATTTTCATTCTTGGCAGCCAACTGCCACACCACCACTGCTTCGACTGAGAAATGCCTGATCTCATGTTTATTACATCCAGAGAAGAGATCTCTAAACTCATTTGTAAATGTTGTTTAATCTTCTTATTTATTTATAGATCTTTGAAGTTCATGCAGCAGGAAAAATACATTCCTACATTGGAAGGAAAATAAGATGTTTATACAGGATAGTACCTTTATTTGAAAAACCTGAAGCATCTATACATTATAGCATAGGCAATAAATAAATGTACAGAGCAGATTATCAATGCATATTGAGAAGAGTAGAGAGTTCTTGGGAGAGTAATTACTTTGTCATATCCTATGGAGTGCTATCCAATTTACCAGCATTAATAATTCTCCTTATGAGTAATTTTATACTTATCACCTCTCAGCTATTCATACAATACAAAACCTCTGCATAAGAAGTCATAAGATAAAATATTACATTCGTAGTTCTATAAAAAAAATGGCAGTGGGAGAACTTTTGTCTCAACACCATAATCAACATTATAACCTATATTAGCTCATTTCTCTGTGTGGCCTTTAAAAATATATTTTCTGAAGGAGTGATAAAACCTCAGAGTGAATAATGTCATTGTCTGTCAAATAATTAATATTTTTTCAATGGTAAAAAGCGTTCCAATCAATTTCAGGTTTTAGTTTCGCAAAAGATAGTTCATCTTTTCCGTTTGAGTCTGTGTGCATGTACACAAGCCTGTGTAGTCATGGAAGTGATGGGAAGCACTTCTTTTTGCTCCAGGGATTAAGCTTCTCTCCAGAAGCTTGCTATTGTCAGTGTTTGAGAGGAGAGAAAGGACACAACAGAGGAAGTTTCAGACAGATCTTCTGTTGTCTTCTGCAATTCTTACACTTTGCAGAACTGGTCATTGAGATTTATCGCCAAACATAAATTTCTGAAGCTTTTTTCTTACTACAAATTATTCACACAGGGACTTAGTGGAATACAAATATAAATTTCCCTTTGAATAAATGATTCAAATCTGGCTTGGAACAATGGTTTTTAACTTCATTTTCAGACACAGAAATTAATACCCTTTATTAGTTTATAAATAAATAAACTGTGTGTGCTTTTTAGTTAGAGTATTTTAAGACTTTTTCTATAGCACATGAATTCATAAACATGGATTTAAAAAGCCTTTTTAGACAGTTTTATCTGCCAGAATTTTATCAGTCCTTTTATGGGCTAGACACACAATAAATCTGTTATTTAATTCTTTATTAGTCACACTCAAATACCACATACTTCTGGTGGACAAGTGAAATATTTAGGCTTTCTATTTTTCATGTTTGCATAGTTTAGCCGTAATTGCAATTACCAGTATCAATGTTTATGATAGTAGTGTCCTGGTTTCAACTGGGATGGAGTTAATTTGTTTCCTGGTAGCTGGTGTGGTGCTGTGCTTTGGATTAAGTATGAGAATGATGCTGATAACACACTGATATTTGGTTCTTGCCAAGCAGTGCTTAGCCCATGTCAAGGACTTTTCCAAGGCTCTGGAAAAATTAATCCCAGTCATGAAGTGCATAAGAGGCTGTGAGGGATCATGGCCAGGACAGCTGACCTGAACTGGCCAAAGGGATATTTCACATCATGGAATGTCATGCTCAAGACATAAACTGGGGGGTATTGGGTGGGTGATGCCAGTGGTGGCCCAGAATTGGTGGTATTATTTATTACTATTATTATTATTACTATTATTATTATTATTATATGCATTCCTCATAACAGCTGGGTACAATGTAACTCTTAATTTCATCTCCCTGATGTATTATTATTATCATTATCATTATTATTATTATATTTCAATTATTAAACTATTCTTATCTCAATCCAGAGATAAAGTTTTTCCTTTTTATTTTTTTTCAGTTCTTCTCCCCATCTTAACAGAATGAGGGTGGGATCAGTGAGCAGATGTGTGGGACTTAGTTGCCAGTGGGAGTTAAACCATGACAAGCAGTAGAACAACACTAGACTACTTTTTATAGTTCTGGTCACCCACATACATGGCCTTTATTTAGAACAATGTGTGGAAGAGCTAGTTTTTAAGACCATCGAGAGCATAGCAAGTTCACCTTATGAAAACAGAACAAAAAACTCTTCTACTTTTTGTTACACAGAGGAAATTAGGAAAGGACAATAATTATTATGCCTGTCTTGTTTGCAGAGGGTATAAACACAGTGCAGGTATTTTTAAAAATTTCACAGCTGGATTTCAATAGGGGAAGAAAATTAAATACACAGGAAGTGTTTGGCAATGACCTAATTCCACTGTAGAAAATCAATTTCTTGGTTAACTAATGTTTGCTAGCATGACAAATAAAACTCATTAAAGTAAAAAGATTGAATTTTTTTATCTTGGCAATACTGTACTAAGATAAGAAAAATCAACATTTATTTCAATTAAAATAAGCTTTGTTATTTAAATATATATTTTATTTTCCAATAGTGAAAAACATTTAATATTTCCAGCATGTATTTTTCCATATTTACTAGCAATTCAGCAAAACAAAGTTAAATATGACTTACTTTATACTTTAATTGATGCCCTATGGAAGCCCTGGTGATGTATCAAGAATATAAAAATGTTGTTCTCCCACACTGGAGTTTGAGCCAAATTTTGCATTCTCCTGTAACTTTTAAAGTATCTTTATCTTTCAATGTTTCACTTGAAGAGCAAACAGGATGCTTAAGGATGTGCCAGAAATATGGGAGGACCCAGGACCTGAGTGCATGCCTTGGTTACATCCTAATCCTACACTGGGATGAAGATCACTGTGACACACCAGTGATCTTCCATGCCCAATTTAATGAGGGAAGTAAAACTGGTAGTTAAAAAAGTGTGCTCTGAGAAAGGTTTCAGTAAGGACTTAATCACTCAGTGTCAGCAGGCTCCAAGGCAATGTCCAGCCATGCAGATATGACTGAAAGAGTTTCATGTGCAGCTGCCTTTGACCTGGGCTAGGTGAAAATTTAGGGTGATATTCAGTCTGCAGGAAGAGCTCTTAGAAAAAAAAAACCAAAAAAGCTTGTCTAGAAAGCAGGGGTGCTGTATGTTCATATTTGTGTTCAAACAGTGGAAGGACTAGACTGATTCATGGGATGTAAGGCAGACAGACATGCTGTATAATTGGAATCTGAGGGATGATGGTCTATTATGGGAGGATTGAATTCTGCTTAATCTTCTACTTGATTTCCACAGCCAAGCTGAAATTGGTTGGATGACTGATTTCAGATTATATTCATATGTCTGGATCTTGGTTGTGGCAGTTCAAAAGCAGACACCTTGCTATTTCTGCTGTCTCTGCTTTGGGAATGGGAACCTTCAGAAAAAGGCTTGAACCTGAAACTGAAGGCCGCATCAATTTTAGCTGCTCTATCTAAATGTGTCCTCATCCTTGAGTCAGCACTGATAGACAGGTTTCCTGGACAGGCTGATGTTGAAGACATGGAGGAAGCCAAGGTCTTCTTTCCTTGTGAATGCGCAAATTCCATCTCTCTCCCCAGCCTTTCTTTCTCTTCACAGAATTTTTAGCTAAAACCTACTGAAACACTGGACAAATAATACTTCAGCCTATTTTACGGTTGTTTTAAAGTGGTTTTAACTGGACTTCTATGTAGTTTTGTCTTTGAACCTTGTCCTACATCCTGGTAACTTGATTAATGAATTTCTATAATATACATATCTAGTCACATATGACAAGAAGAATATGTGAATCCAATTAATCCAATATCTGAATTTTGGTTTGCTTGGTCTTCTAATTTAAGATGATCCGCAGTGTATGTCCTTCCTCCTGGTGAACAGACTTATGCAACTGTCATGCTCTAAACTTTTCTGAGTGGCCTTAATATGCTTTCATTGGAAGAACAGTTATGGAACTTCTCTGTGCTGAAATCATAACCTCAAAACTTCCTTGGAATTTTTTGCCTTGTGCAGGGCTGCAGGAGCTCATGGGCACCCTCCAAAAGTGGTGGATTTCCAAAAAGACAAGACGGGTGAACATTCTGCAGATTGTAGCACACCTGTTCTCTTTTTTCATAGCAGAGCCACTCAGGACCTGAGGCAATTCAGACAGAGATCTTCTGGACTCAAGAGGTGATACCAAACTAGGTTTTAGATTCTTTCCTCTGAAAAGCTTTTTCTTCTCTGCAGACTTCCTCCAAGTTTCTTTCACATTTTCATGTATTCCTTTGCCACCAAATAATCTTTCTCTTGCTTTCCTTTTTTCCATTACTCCATCCCCTTTCCCTCAACAGACCTTGTCTTATTAGCTAATAAATTCCTGACACAGATCCATACATTTAAATATCATTTTTTGCATGAACAGCTAGGTTCTCCCTGGAACTAATTTGAAGCTTAGCAGAAAATATTCTTCTCAGTATGTTCCTGTGTTACATCCTTGTACCTCAGAGTTTCCCAGGTTACTGAGCTCTTGTATCAGCATCAGAGGCTGTAATACTTTCTGTACCTCTGCTCTTCAGAAAAGTGAATAATTGAAACAAGCAGATTCTGCATTCCCCTGGGCGCAGGAGTCAGTGGTAGTTCTTGATAATTGCATGAATGGTGGAAGCCCATTTTGAACTTCATGCATTCCTCATAACAGCTGGGTACAATGTAACTCTTAATTTCATCTCCCTGATGTACTGTAATTAATTAGAATGTGTGCCCTTGATTTGAGCTATGGCTTTTATATGTTAATGAAATTCACTCAGTCATAGTCATCAGCATGTCCAGGTGACAAAACAGAAATGTGAGTGTACTCTTGACTTCCTCGTATAGACTCTTCAACTTATTTTTTCCTTCCATTTTAATTTAATTAATTAAACAAAATTAATATTTTTTAAAAATATTTTGGCACAATTTCATAAGGTATTTTCTTATACACATAGCTCTCTCTGTCTTTTCCCAGGATTTTAATATCTTTTTTTGCAACCTTAGAAATTTTAATATTTATGTATAATGCAACTACAATTTTTATGTGGTGGTTGTATTAACGTGATGCTATGATTGTAGTCATAAGCAATAAGATCAAGAAAAGCAAGACCTGACTTGTATGAACTGTATTTCAATCTGATTATACATATGCATTATGAGTCAGTCTTTTACTTCATAGAGTAATACTATTAGGGCGGAAAAATATGAGCAGTTCAGCCAAATATCTTTTGGAACACTGTTTAATTTAATAACAAATTATTTCTGATGTAAGTCAGAAAGCAGATGATAGCTGATGATAGTTGGCTGCCTGTGAAACGAATCTAAGTTCACTCTTAATTCTTCTCCAAGGAAAACCCACAAACCCTAATGAAGCATATTAAGGGCTATTTAAGAGGGGTACACCTCCTTTAAAAAAGAATACAATCTCTATGAGCGATAAATATTGATTTTCCCAATTATACTGTGGGCCCTCAAGCAGCCATCAACAAAGAGTGCATTAAAGCTCTACACTACAAAAATATAAGAACTTTATGACTCCCTCCCCATTACCAGGCTAACTTACATTTAAATAGGAGAATTAATGCTAGAATGAGTAACCAGGGTACTCCCTCTACGACGCAAGCTTACATCTGTACATCATTAACAAATCACCAATATACGACAAATCAAACAAGCAGAGTATTAAATATCTTCTTAACCCGGCAGGTGCAGCAGGTCAAGAATAATATTTTTTGTTGAAAACAAAATGAAGAGTATGCGTCTAACTTTTCATTTGTGCTTTAAGTAAAAGTCTTGGTACAGATTATAAATGAAGTTAACCATAAGATAATATCCAGGATCTTAAATTGGATTTTGAAATTATCTGTGCCGTATTGATTTTCTTGTATTCAGCCTATCTATATTTACCATATAAGTTGTGCTACCCTCTGCAAGCATAAATTAGTTCTGGTTTCTTTCATATCCTCTATGAAATATGTCAATTTGAAAAGGCAAAATCTTTTATGCTTTAACCCTTTTATAAAAAAAAACCACAAACAACCTGTATTTAGATGTTCTTTATGTAGTTTTTTATTATATTCAAATAGTATTGTATTTTTTTTAGTGGAACAATAAATAGGGGAAAGGTATTAAGTCTAAAGAGCTGTCAAAACATGTCATTGAAGATGGAACTTAAATTTCTCATCTTTTATGACAAGGTAACCCACCAGTTGATCAAGAGAAGAAAGCTGATGTAATCCTTTTGGATTTCAGTAAAGCTTTCAATATTGTCTCTCTCAGGATTTTTCTGGACAGAATGTCCAGCACACAGCTGGATAAACACATCATGCAGTGTGTGAGGGACTGGCTCACAGGTCAGTCACAAAGGGTTACAGTGAGTGGGGTGACATCAGATGGGAGACCTGTGACTATTGGGGTTCCTCAGGGATCCATCTTAGGCCCAGTTCTCTCCAGCAGCTTCATTAATGACTTGGACACAGGACTGGAAGGGACACAGAACAAGTTCAGGGATGATGATACAAGAGTGGGAGGAGCTGTTGGCTCCCTCAATGGCAGGGATGCCCTGCCTAGAGATTTTGGTAAACTAGAGGATTGAGTAATCACCAGCCAAATGAAGGTTCACAAGGCAAAGTGCTGGATTCTTCACCTGGGATGGGGCAATCCTGGATGTACAGATAGACTGGGGAACGAAATTCTAGAGAGCAGCACTGTGAAAAGGGACCTGGGTCTCAAAGTAGCACATTGAACATGAGTCAGCAGCACCCTGGCAGCCAGGAGAGCCAGGCTTGTCCTGGGGTGCATCAGGCACAGCATCACCAGCCAGGCAAGGGAGGGGATTGTCCTGCTCTGCTCTGCATTGGGGTGGCTTCATCTTGAGTATTGTGTGCAATTTTGATCATAGCAATACAAAAAAGACATTTAACTACTAGAGAGTGTCCAAAGGTAGACTATGAGGATAATGAAGGGCCTTGAGGCGAAGCCATATGAGGAGCAGCTGAGGTCACTTGGTCTGCTCAGCCTGGAGAAGAGGAGGCTGAGGGGAGAACTCATTGTGGTCTCAACTTCCTCGTGAGGGGAAGAGGAGGAGCAGGCACTGGTCTGTCTGTTGAGCAGTGACAGGACCCGAGGGAATGACTTGAAGCTGTAACAGGGGAGGTTCAGCTTGGATATTAGAAAAATGTTTTTCATCCAGAGAGTGGCTGGCACTGGAGCAGGCTCCCCAGTGAGGTGGTCACAGCACCAAACCTGACAGAGTTCAAGAAGCGTTTGAACAACACTCTTGGGCACATGGTGAGACTTTTGGGAATAGTGCTGTGCAGGGCCAGGAGTTGAACCCAATGATTCTTGTGGATCCCTTCCAGCTTAGAATATTCTGCAATTCTGTGTTTCAGGATTTCTGTGATTCTGTGTGGACTATTCAAAAAGATGAACACTGTCCCATGGAAGAGACAAACAAGGACCTGAATTAGTATTCTTGAAACCCTTCAGTATTCAGATATGGCTATGCTGTGATTTGCCTGCTTCTAATAAAATTACATTTGAGTTTAGATGAAGTCTTTTTCTTTCTTAACCTCAGTTAACTAGTGGGATTCAGTCTGGCAAAGTCCCTGGTATTAATTTTATTATTTCCTTGCAGGCTGACACCTTAATATAGATTTTGTAGGAAAACAATGCCATCTTGCTGCAGTTATATTTAACTTTATCAAAGAATTGCAGAATTATTGGATCAACAATTTTATCTGTCTTTTTTATAAAGCCAAGATTGTGGATGATTCCTATACAATGGAAATGTAATATTTCTTTCTTAATTAATCTAAAGGGAGTGTATTGCTATAGTATTGAAATGCATTAATGGTATGTTAGATGACTTGATATTCTCTATACATTAATATTGCAAAAAAGGAAATTGTAAATTCAAGGCCGGTCTAAGAAAATGACCTCAAATAAATAGAAAGTTTAGCTGATCTACTGGGTCAGATAAGAGATACTTTTTAATTTTTAAAGGGAATATAACCAGGGCAAAGCTGGAATAGTTTTCAAGCAACAGAAAATATATGTTTTATAAATAGGAGTTAGATTTCATAGAAATTATTGACATCAGGTCTTCAAAATACCTACTTTTTTGTTATTTTTTTGAAAAGTATGATGATTATACTATGCTCTTTTCGATCAAAAATATTGAATACCAAGTTTATATCATTTCTGTTAAATCTTTTAGCCCAGATTTACTTAATGGATAAGTATGTCTGATGCTTGGAGCCTGTGTCTTGGCACAGGCATGCATGTGTAATGTAGGCTAGATGAATACAACTTCAGGCAATAACTAAGCAAATCTATTTCAGTCCTATCTTCACTGCTGCATATAGCACTCAGTGAGACTTAAGAACATTTGCAATATCTGGTATTTTATTTTCCTCTCAGAAAATTGAAACCCAAAACTTATTATTACCTACCAGAATGATTGGCACGGTAGAAGAGCCACCTGGACATAGCTGGTGGGAAATTTGAAGGTAAAAATGTTGTAAAGAGAATTCACACCGTTGGTTCATATTTGCAGGGTTTGGTGTCTGGCACAGTGTAACCAGATCTCTTTCTTCAGAGAAAATTAATGTTTTTCAGAGAGTGTGCAAAGGAGCAGCATGCAGGCACGCTTTTTTTAAAGGCACATTCCTCCTAAATGTGTGAGGTCTCTGCTCTGCTTTCTCCACCTGAGGAGACTTAAACCACTGTCCTTCTCTGCAGAACATCTGATGCTATTTGAAACTGGAGCAACCAGAATAACTTACTGCCTTTCCTGCTGAAGCAGACACACACTACAAAGACTTCTCTGGGCTCAGAGGAGAGTCAGAGTAAGCCTAGTTTAAAGCAGTAGGGAAACCTGAAACCTCATGACTGCTTCACAGGCTTATTGTATTTCATACAATGATATTTCCTTCTAAGTTCACAGTTAATAGACACTGAAGTTAAAGCTCTGGGTACCACAGACAGGGCTGACGCTGCTTCTTTCCTTTCTCCCTTTCTCTCCTGTCCTACCTTGTAAATCAGAACATCTGAAATTTTCCATTTTATGACCCTGTTTAACAAGCTTTTAATTCTGTCAGACTTCAAGTATGTGGATTGAATTTCTTCACACAGCCAGCCTTTTGTGTCAGGGAAAGGCATTTACCTCTTCCTGTGCAAGCATTTTAAAAATTTGCTTTCAAATTGCCTTGGTTTGTATACAATCTGCAGTGGCTTTAGTAGTTGGTATCTCTGAAGAGCCATTCCTCAGTGTCTGTGCTAGGTCATCACTATCCTGTATGCCTCTCGAACATCAGACATGGGCCAGCTTTGAAGAGAGACTGAACATGCTTCAATCCAAGGGCTGTGCTGCAGCGGAACCTCACAGGACACGAAACAGGCACAGACAAGGCAGAGAGGATCTGCCTGACTGTAGGTCAGAGAAAAACAAAGCTACACTGGTGTGAAATTCTTTGGAACAAAAACAGGCAGGAAATTTGTTGGTAAAAACATGGAAAAAAACAGGATAAAACACTCCCATAGTCTAGGGTTGCCTGTGTAGGGAAGAGGGATGTGCAATGGCCATGTACATGGGGGTGTAGGGAGATACTAACCCAAAAAACTCCTGAGTAGAGTTAGGAGCAGCACCAAAGGGAAGGCAGGGACAGGCTGGAAAAATGTCCCAGGTGGGGACTGCAAAAGATTTTACTTGAGTTTGAGGGAGAAAACCAACTCATGGTCCTAGAGTGGCTGAGACTAGATGAAAGGAGATGAGATGACTCCTGGGGAGAAAGAAAATCTGATTTCATGCAAGACATGCTTGAGGGAAGGTGCAGCCATCCAAATGGGCAGGGAATGAGAGAGAAATGCCAGAAATACATGAAAGAGTGGGACCTGGGAAATTAAGTGTTGTGTTTTCATCCATGTCCTTCAGGAAGGAGTGAGGCAAGTCAGGTGAGACTGGGAACAGATATTTCCACTCTCCCGTGGTGCCATGGCTAGAAACAGACAGTGGTTTACTTCTACCTTTTCTCTCTCCTCTCTTCTCCCAGCAGACTAAGTCATGTATCAGATTCCTTTTAGCTTTTCTATATTTTGTAATGCCTTTAAAGGTTTGTTATTTCCTGCTTGATGTTTTTTGTAAGCCCAGTACCGTCACAGATGGAAAGTCTGACTCCCAGGATGCCAGAATTATGCCAGTAAGATCCTTTCAAATCAAATACCTTGTCAGGGTGAAATATAGCTTCTTTTCATATTTATATCAGGTACCTGTTCCCTCATGAATGTCTTACTCATCTTAAGCCTTATTATTTGAATTTTGCCAACTCAGGAGAAGGTCCCATCAAAACAGTCAATGTCATCTTCAGTTCTACAAACTGATCATAGAAAAGTCAATGGAGAAAAAGTGGATTTTATCTATCAGAAAACTGACAGGAAGGTCATGACAAAACTGACAAACATGGAGTTTTCAAAGAGCAGTGAGCAGACATAGGCTAGGCAAGCATTGCTGGGATCACAGATGTCAAATCTTTGTCACTCAGCTCATTTTTTTACGATGTGTACACTTGTTAGGCCTATGTGTGAAAAAAAGAACCTGGATTTGTCTTTTTGTTGCAAAGATCATCTCACATTACAGTTTTCAAAACTTACCTGTGTTTCATACACTAAAAACATTTTATAAAACTCAGCAAGGCAGTAAATTTTTAATTTTTTCAACTATAGCATAAAATTTGGGGAACAATGTGGAAGACTCTATGTAAACGTGGCAGTAGATGTATTCTTGTTGCTTTACCTGTATAATTGTCAGTTGCGGTCCAAAGTATGAAATAGCAATTATTTTTGACCCTACACACAAAAGACCCAACAGTATTTTTAATTGGTTTCAATGAATCATAGAATTATACTGTCATAGAATCCCCAGGTTGAAGGGGCCTCATTTAAAGTCTTGGTCCACCTTTGTTGGCAAAAGCACAGTATAGGCAAGATGACCCAGCACCCTGTCCAGCTGGATCTTAAAAGTGGCCAACTTTGAGGAATCCCCGTCCTAGGATGGAAAGATTATTTCAATGACTGCTTGTTCTGATTGTGAAAATTTTCCTTATGTTCAATCTCAGTCTCCTCAGGAGGAACTTGTACCCATCACCCATTGCCTTTTTCCATATGACTTCCATATGAAAAGTCTCCATCTTCTTTGTATCACACTTTACACACTGGAGCGTGGTAAAGTGTCTGTTAATCTTTTTTCCAAGGTGGAAAAACCTAGCTCTCTCATCTTTTTCCTCACATGGGCAGGGCTTCCCAGGAATTTGGTCATCTTGGTCGCCTTTACTGCATTTTCTCCATCCTGAGCTACATATTTCTTGTATAGCAGGGATCAAAACTGAATCAAGCATTCAAGGGTATGACCTGAACAGCTCTGTGCAGAATGCAATAGTGATTTATTTATCACTGGTTGGTGACCCTTGCTGATGCAACCCAGCATTTGTGTTGACTTTCTTTGCTGCAGCAACAAACTGTTCACTCACACTGAACTGCTTGTTCCATTAGCACCTCCAGGTCCCTTTCCATAGAGCTGTTCCTTAGCCAGGTAGATCTCCAGCCTGTG